>CM070519.1:9120084-9720084 GCA_036346375.1 Guadua angustifolia | reverse complement strand
CAAGACCAAAGCCTTAAATTAGTAAACCTAGCCTAATCCTAGTTTTTTAGCAAGCTACCATTCAGGACAGTCACCTTCAAACAAGCATAACTTCTAGCATACAATTTCAAATTTGGTAACCAAGGATATTTCTTGAATCAGCATGAATTTTCTAGCTTTTTCTAGGTACTGAGATTATTTGATTCAGCCTCTAGCTATCCCTAAAATACCAATTTCACAACCTCATCCCTAGAGACCCAAATCTGGATAACAGTCACTAAAACAACCATAACTTTTAAATGGTTGATCCAAAGCTAGTGTTCTTGAGCTCTAATGAAACTTAAGACAACTATGCATATTTTTTGCAACACCATCCCCTCTAGAACTAGACAAGACATAAGGTCCCCAAAAACTAATCTGAACATCGATCCAGATTTGCCTATTTCGAATTCTAGCAGAAATTCAGTGTTTTGGATAGCACATTCAATAGAGCATAAATATTGCTAAACAACTCCAAATCAAGCAAATGAGGACATTTTTGATATCTACAAAAAAATTTCCCATCTAACTCTAGTTATTGAGTAATTTCAAATCGGCTTTGAACTTACCCTAAATCGTAGTTCAACACGGTTGCTGCCGACTGGAACAGAGATTGTGCAGCAAGCAAAGAAACTAGTATAACTTCTAAATGACTGAACCAAAATTTAAGTTCTTGGACTCTAATTAAACATGAGACCATGATCTACAATTTTCTCAACAACCAACCCCTCAGGAAAAGCTTTTAAGGACCTCAAATCCCATCTCCAAAATCAGATATTGCACAACACAAAAATTCAGAACTTCTCCCTAAACCCTAGAACCACCATCCCCCCAAAATCCCCAAATTCAAACCCTACACCCAATCCAGCATAGCTCTCCCCTAAAAACAGCATGCAAAGCACCCTAGAAGGCTTACCTCCCCTTACCCAGAAGGAGGAATAAGGGGGATGGAGGGGGAGCTCGGCCAGGGGGCAGGGAGGAGCTACAGCCACTAGAGGGAGGAGGAGGAGCTTAGGAGGAAGGCGCCAAGGAGAGGAGAGCCAGGAGGGAGGCGCCAGGAGGAAGGTGCTGGAGCTAGAGGAAAAAGAAAAAGGGGATTAGGTGGGAGGCGGAAACTGGGTGGGGAAAAATTAGGTGGGGGAAAGAGAAAAAGGAAATTCTCACCCACACCGGCCTAAAAAAAATCTAATTTCTACAACTCAAGGACACTAGCCATACCTTGCCTCGCTAACAAGGAACCCAAAATAATAAACGACCTTACTGAGATATTACAATAACCCTCCACATGGTAAACAATTTGCAATTAACAACTTTAGTTTGCCCATTAGTTTATGGATGACATGTGGTAGAGAATAGCAACTTTGACCTCAACTTGTTCCATATGGTCCTCCAAAAGTGATTCAAGAACTTCACATCTCAATTTAAAATAATTGTGGTTGGCATAGTACGTAGTCGAACGATCTTCCTAAAAAATAAATTAGTAACATGTTTAGCATTATTGCTCTTATGACAATTAATAAAATGTACCATCTTAGATAATGTATCCACTAATCCACTACTACAAAAATATTATCCCTTCTATTTGTCCTAGGCAATCTTAAAACAAAATCCATAGAAATATCCTCCTAAGGCACACTAGGAATAGGAAGAAGCATATATAACCATGTATGTGGATTCAATCGAGACCTAGCTTTTTGGCATGTATATATAAAGCATGTGGATTCAATCAAGACTTGGTGTTTTGGCATGTAGTGTAACGAGCAATATAGCGCTCAACGTCACACCTCATCTTTGACAAATAAAAGTGTTAAACAAGGATGTTCTCTGTCTTCTTGATGCCAAAATGTCCCATGGGTCCACCTTCATGCACCTCTTATAGAAACAAAAGAGGAACATAATTATCTAGAATGCATACCTTGTTAGCTCTAAACAAGAACCCTTTATTGAAAACAAATTTATTCTTGCATTTACCATCTTTACAATTGGACATTGCATCTTTTACTTCAACATAAGAAGTATATAAATCTTTTATTGTCTCTAAGCCCAAAATTCGACAATCAAGTTGAGACAACAAAGTATACCATCTAGACAAATCATTAGTAATCACATTTTCCTTCCCTTTCTTGTGCTTTATAACATTAGGAAAAGATTCAATTAATTCAACCTAACAAGCATGTCTACGGTTCAGTTTATCTTGATTCCTAATATGTTTCAATGATTCAAGATCAAAATGAATAACAAATACTTTGAGCCATAAATAATGTTGCCAAGTTTCAAGCACATGCACAAGAGCTGATAATTCTTTATCATAAGTAGAATAATTTAGACTTGGCACATTCAATTTCTCAATAAAGTAAGCAATAGGGTTATCTTTATGATGTTAGGCACCACTAATTCCAATTCCACTAGCATCACACTCAAGTTCAAATGTCTTAATAAAGTTGGGAAATTGGAGTAATGGTTCATTTGTGAGTTTTTCTTTGAGAAGGTTGAAATTCTTCACAAAGTGACAATAGAATCTAGCAAGCCCATGAAAGCTCCACACTTGGGTGATCGTTTGTGGTGTCAACCAACTCTTTATAGCTTCAATCTTGACTTCATCTACCTCAATTCCCTATGGAGTAACAATATAGCCAAGAAAACAAACTCGATTGATGCAAAAGGTGCACTTTTTAAGGTTACCAAACAAATCATATCTCTCAAAGCAATAAAAAGCACAGAAGTATTCAAGATGTTCATTAAGTGATTTATTGTAAACTAATATATTATCAAAGTAAAACACCACATATTTACCAATGAAAACATGTAAAACGGTAAATAAAAACATGTAAAACTTCGTTCATTAATCATACGAAAGTACTAAGTGCATTAGTTAAACCAAAAGGCACCACTAACCACTCATATAACCTAAACTTAGTTTTAAATGTAGTTTTATATTCATCTCCAAGTGTCATTCTAATCTGATGATAACCATTACGCAAGTCTACTTTAGAGAAAACAGTAGAGCCACTCAATTCATCAAGCATATCATTTAACCTAGGAATAAGATAACGATATCTAATAGTGATATTATTAATGGCTCTACAATCAACACACATATGCCATGATCCATCTTTCATAAGAACTAAAATCACAGGAACAACGCAAGGACTAAGGCTTTCACGTGCATACCCTTTGTCAACAAGTCTTGCACTTGACGCTGAATTTCCTTGGTCTCCTATGGGTTAGTCCTATATGTTGCACGGTTTGGCAAAGAACCTCCTAGGATCAAGTCAATTTGATTTTTAATTCCTCTAATAGGTGGTAGCCATGGGGGTATTTCAGAAGAAAACACATCATCAAATTAGTGAAAATGGTCAGTAATAGCAAGAGGCAAAGATACAGACAAATTCTGAAGTGAAAACAAAGCATCTTTGCAAAGTCAAGCATAACAAGCAGAATTATCTTCCTCCAAATCATTAAAATTAGATTTTGTAGGTAAAAGAACAACACCTTTCAATTCAATTTTATTATTTCTGGCATTTGATTCTATATCTTCTTTCTTTTCAGGTGGGAAGCATTCTTTAGCTACTATCTGATTCTCACTTTTAGCATTCTCCTTCTTCTCATGTTCAGTTCATTCAATTTCATCTTTAATAATTGCTTCATGAGACACTAGAAGTAAAGCAATTTTCTTGCCCTTATGCATGAGTGCATATTGAATAGTTCTACCATGATAAGTGGAATCCTTATCAAATTGCCATGGTCTACCTAAAAGTAATGAGCATGGTTGCATAAGTACAACATCAAAATCAACATAGTTAAGATATGAACCAAACGAAAAGTGTACTCTCTCAGATTTGATTACCTTCAACTTACCACATGAGTTGAGCCATTAGATGTAGCAATGATATGGGTGAGGACTTGTGGTCAAAGCAAGCTTCTCGACCATCGCTAAGCTAGCCAAATTATTGCAACTTCCACCATTGATGATGACATGACAAGAACGTTCCTTGATGACAGACTTGGTTTGAAACAAATTGTGTTGTTGGTCCTATTTGACACTTTCTATTTGTGTCCTAAATACACGCTTGACTCTCCATTTGTCTAAAGTTTTAGCTCTCAAGCATTCTTCTTGTTCATCACTAGTATTATTCCTATCATCTGTATGGTTATTTGCAACAAGTGTATATTCTTCGTCAATTTTGCTAGCAAAGTATACTTATCATCTTCTCTCACAATGAGAGCTCGCTGAATTGTGCATTCTTAAATGATATGATTGAACCCCTTGTACTTGTGACATTGGATGCCCCTTGTACATCTAGTGGAAGCTACTGAAGATACAATCTTTGTTGGAGTAGATTTGGTGGGAGCTTGAATGGTTGTTGCCTTGCTTGCTTTGGGAGCACATGACAGAGTGGAAGTAGAAGTAGAGCACCCACAGCTTAGGGTAGATGAAAAAGGTGCTTTGGCTATTCTAACACTTGGCTTAGAGGAAGAAGAGCCTCCAAACTATAGTCAATGATGTCCTAAATTTCGTAAGCCCTCCCAAATTTCTAGCCATTTTAGCTTCTTTGGTTTCTTCCAAACCACAACGCAATAATCCAATTTGCAATTCATGATAGTATTCTTCTACTAACATATTGCTTTGTTTTAATATTTACTATTTATTTAATAGGATAGGTGAAAAATATGAAGGCACAAATCTAACTCTCATGACTATTTTGAAAGCATCCCAAGTTAAAGGTACATTTGTTAGTCTTCATTGTTCCCTCCACCAAATTGATGCAAAATGAGAAAACTCACAAGTAGCAACCCTAACTCTTTTATTATTAGGCAAATCATGGCATGCAAACTTTTGAACTAATTGCAATTCCCAATCAAGTTAAGCTTTAGGGTCATATCTACCAGCAAATTGAGGAATTGTAAACTTGATTTTAGTAATTCATCATCATCATGTACCTCTCTTTGTAACCTACCATTACCTTGTCAATTTTGTCGGAGACAAAGACAATCACGGGCATTAGAGCTCTCAATCTCAGTGTCGGTGACGTAGTTGTTCTCTTTAATATTGTCCTCCTCGCCCTCATCCACTGAAGAATGGGTGGGATACAAGGCACATTGAGTAGCTGATGAGGCCATTCCTTCAACTAAATCGACATCACCTTCACCATCTTCTTCCATTATTCATGATGAGGCTCCAAACATGTTTCAAGGGCCAACATGATTGTGTGCCAAGAAACTAGCTCAAAGTGTTGCATTGCCTTTAACTAACCATGACATAACTTCCAATGAGAATTGGATATTTTCTTTCATAACGGGAGGAGAGGGATGACGGAGACCAAAAAGAGACAACATGAGCTTTGTTATCACTGGAAAACACAAGGACCACTCGGAGGTGTGTACCAAGCCAACTCCAAGCAGCCCATGAGGCCCATGTGCGCTATTCATGTGTGATGTTCACCACCCCCACCGCTAGATATAGATGTGCCTGATCTACTGTAAAGAATAACCATGAATTTTCTACATATACAAATCAAGGATGATATATATATATATATATGACATTTATCGGTGCGTTAGAAATGTAGATGGTGATTGCACACACTTACATTGTCCAACATCTTATGAGTGAGGCGTCGAGCGCTCTGAGATTGTACAGATCGAACGAGTTAGTGCAAGAAATACTCCTCCTTGAAGCTCACTGAGATACTCGTTCTTCGTTGTGCCATTGGCTTGTTGGCTTGTTGCATGTACCAGTCTTGCAATCTAACGCAAGCTAATGAAAGCGTCTCCTTGTGCTCATCCGGTACGAACTGTTGCCCCAGCTCGAATTGTCGCAACAATGGGGCAAACGGAAAGTCATCAGCTGACGTGATCAATTTCAATTTGCCCTTGTCTCTGAGTCCCCTTCTACCAAACTTCGTCTTAACAGGAGACGAGTGGGCCCTTACTGTAGTAACGGTCTGCGCGTGACCGGACACGATAGTCAATTTGGTGGGCTCCTTCTGTGCATGGCATAGCTCCGGTAGTGCTGGTAGCTCCGGCGCATCATGTGGTGCCTCTTGGACTGCTTGTAGCTTCAGTGTTCCTGGGTAGGCGTTGAAGGAGATGTCCTTCTTGGACCATTGGATGAATGTGCGAGGGCATCCCCTAGTGTGACGATCTCATCGTTTTGGGGGGATGCCCAGTGTGACGGCATTGAAAATTTCATGTACATCGTCGACATGGACCTTCGCGTATCTGGCTCTACAGTATGACCGTGCACGACTGCCCCTACACCAGATGCATACACTTGACCCCAAGCAGCATGCAGGGGAACAGAGCCATTGGCAAGCCTCACTTGCAGATTGCAAGGCATGGGCACCTACATAAGGGTACATAAGTAATTAGCTAACGCATCCAACATTAAAAGTGTAGGTAAGGAGCATTGCAGACATGTTACCGGGGTGTCATCAGGAGGAAATCTGGCTTCATCCATATCCGTCTCAGGGGCGGACGCATAGCTACTCTGACGGTTGGTTGGGCTGAATTGTGCATATGCTTCTTGGGCTAGCATGTTCCGTGCCTACCTCTCCTCAGCCACCCTTTTCTTCAGCCTTTCCTCGAGGCTTCTAGCTAATTATCGAACTACGCTCTAAGCCTTTCCTCAACCCTTTCCTCAATGAGGGCTACTAGCTGTTCCTCACGCTCGGCTTTGCTTCCTTCCTACTCCAGTATGTTGCCGAGTCCTGTGGGAATCCCAATTTCCAAGGAACGAAAACACCTAGGCCTCTGGTGCAACCTGAGTGCTCCATGTTTTCCAAGGCCGTGGAGAGTATATCTTTCTCTCTGTTCGAAGTGAAAGAGCCCTAGGAAGATTCCGTGCTCAACGATATTAGGTGTTGGGACACTTCCTCATCAGCGGGGTTTGCAAAGGACACACCGCCCGAAGAAGTGTGACGTGACCGCACTCTTACCCTGTCTCGGGCACGTGGGTCCACGATCAAGGCAAATGGTAGCATGACCTCCTTCTGGACTGCCTCGTCGTCCTCCCTCGTACATTGCACCATCTTACCCGCATACTCAGTTGAGCTGAGTCTGTGTGGGTATGTCTTTTTTGACTAGACAGTCTTGTGTGCTGCGCTTTGAAGCATGAACTCTTCCGTCATCTTCAACTCAACAAATTATCCCCAAACGTCTTCAGAGATGAACAGGTACTTCTGGAATGGAGTCATTTCCTTGTTGACGTAATTAGCAACGAGGATGCTCTTAAAGTTCTTCCATGCCTTTCCCGCCACTAGCAATGCGTACTGTCGCAGTGCAGGCATGGCGTCTTGTGGAAGCTCAAATGACGTGAATATTTATGTCACCAGGTTATCGCGCTCCTCATCTGTTAGTGTCTTCCATGATGGATAGGTGATGGGGACCCGTTCATACCCAACGATCTCGCACATGGTCTGGAAAGCTGCTGCAGCCTTTCGAGGCACAGTAGGGGCCCCATCATGCAGATCAACCGTTGTGATGGTGTATCAGCTTTGAGGCCTTTTATTAAGCCCTCTTGCA
Source organism: Guadua angustifolia (assembly GCA_036346375.1). NCBI lineage: Eukaryota > Viridiplantae > Streptophyta > Magnoliopsida > Poales > Poaceae > Guadua > Guadua angustifolia. Next base: position 9,712,542 of record CM070519.1, on the reverse strand, counting down.
TCGCACCTGTTTCTTTCTATGTTGGGCACCTCATCAGATCCCTTCGGCGTCGAGGATTGAGGAGACGCCATCTTGTAGGATGCAAGGTTAAGAGTAGGTAAGTTAAGAGAAGCAAATTTAAGAGAATGTAAGTTAAGAGAAGCAAATTTAAGAGAATGTAAGTTAAGAGGTATTTTGTACATGCAACACCAATTGGACAAATTGAATGAAGATTGTATTATATTGCTCTCAGATAAAGGTTGGTTGAAGATTTTAAACCTTCAAGCATAATCAGAATGGGCTAACAATTAATTCAGTGAATAAGGATTTGAACCCTTACCACCTTAATATGCAGATTAAGCACTTGCTAACTGAATCAACAGTACTAGTTTAGCATTTTAACAATATTATTCTATCATAGTACAACATCACTAGAACTGATCCACTCAATTAAGCACACCAGTAACAGTTAAGATAACAAATTGTATGTAGCTAAGCTTGTAAATAGCACATGTACTGATATACAATCAAGATATAATCTAATCAGCATTTAAGCATATGGTTCAAGGCCTAGTTTACAAAAATAAATGTTCAAGTCATCAGAATACCCATTATCATCATCGAACAAGCAAGGCAAGAAAAAAACAGAGGAGGGAGGGAGGAGGGCACCACTGATGGAGAGGGGAGACACCACCCAAGGGGAGGGGAGACACCACTACAGGGCAGGGCGCGGCCGAGGTGGGAGGCACCACCGAGGGAGGGCACCACCGAGCTAGGGCGAGGGCACAACCGAGGGGGAGGGCGCTACCGACAGGGGATGGCACGGCCGAGGGGGGAGGGCATGGTCGAGGGGGGAGGTCATCACTGAGGGAGAGGGGCTCATGATAGCTAGGGTTCAATAAACTAAGTGTGCATGGGACTTGATGAAATGGCAAGCACGGGATTTATTTAGTGGTGAACCGTCTGGGATGGAGTCAGCCCTGATGATTTAATCCCAGAACCGTCTAGGATGGGCCATTGTATTATTTTATTGCCATGCAAACATATATGTCATGTATTAAAATTAATCATAATACATACATCTCATTTTGTACAATATACACCTACTTAATTTTAATCAATACATCTCAATAATTAATACATGTCATTAATTAATTATAATACAGGAACACTTGGTATATATACATGAAGTCCTCATGATGACAACACTTGCTTATTCTTTTGTACAAAAAATAGCCCTTCGCGATGATCAACACGTGTGTAGCTAGCTTCCTCAGATTGGTCTTCATGGATTGTGACGCCGGTACCAATAGGAGGCAACTCGTCGAACTGATTGTATTATTCCTCATCTACCACATTCTCGACTCCGACAATCCTCCTTTTTCCCTGAAGAACAACGTGGCGCTGCTTGTTGGACGGGTCGGTTACATAGAAGACTTGAACAACTTAGTTGGCGAGAACGAATGGTTCCTCTTGGTATCCGACACGTTCGAGGTTCACAGTTGTGATGCTATATTTGTCAACCTTCACGTGCTGCAGGTTAACCCAATGGCACCAAAATAAGGGGATCTTGAATAGCACATAGTCAAGCTCCCAAATTTCCTCAATAAACCCATAATATGAGCTCCTCATCGATCCAGCGGTATTCAGTGCATCAATTTTAACACCGCTATTCTGGTTTATGCTCTTCATGTCCTTATTCCTCGTGTAAAATGTGTACCCATTTAAGTCATATACTTTCCATGTTACAACCGTAAAAGCTAGCCCTTTCGCCAACCATGTTAGTGTATCACCTGACATGCTTCCAGTAATGGGTTATCGCTCCTTGAACCATCTATTGAACTAAAGGTTATGATGTCTGATGATCAATACTCCTGCCGCATCGGATTCTCTTGCCGTAGCCAATTCTTGTGCTCGTCGATATATGGGGCCACAACAGCCATGTGTTGCAAAACTGTGAAATAGGCTTTCACGCACACAACTAGATCAGGCGTGATTGCTTTTCTTCTGATGGTCCCGATGCCCTGGAGAATCCCCTCATGGCAAGATCGAGGCAATAGTAAATGTGTCTACTTTAGATCATAGAGAACAAATGGATCTACAACAAGTTAGATGTAGAACATAGATTCATTTCCCCCGAGCTAGATCTAAAATGTAATTCAAATTTGAAGTAATTACTAATCTTAGATGACCTAGAGTACAAGGATCTACAATTACTACTATAAATCTAGGGTCTCTTTCACTAGAAGGCCTCTCAATCACAGCCACCTCAGATATATCTAGGAAACCCTAAAAATATAGAGGCTGTCGAGGCTCTCTGTTCTTTTATAGAAAACATAATTGATCATCATAGATGGTTTTATCCAAAAACCGTCTGCGATATCACGTGATATCACAGACGGTTTTATCCAAAAACCATTTGTGATGACACCGACATCGCAGACGGTTTTTGCACAAAAATAGTCTGTGATGTCAGGTCACATTGCAGATAGTTTTTGCACAAAACCGTCTTCGATGTCTCTACATCATAGACAGTTTTTGGATAAAACCATCTATGATTATATCATCGTAGACAGTTTTATCTACAAATCATCTATGATGTTGCTTCATCTTCCCAATGCAGACACGCGTAGTGTTTCGAGTTGATCGTTTTGTGATTGGAAGACCGTGTTTCAATCGGTGTTTTGTTTCCGCAATACAGATCATTAATTGCACTTTCGCGGCTATAAGAAGTGAGAGGCTGATCGGCCACCTCTACACTCGATCGATCAGCAAAACAAAGAAATCCCCTTCGATCCAATGCCGCCATGAGCAATTGAAAGAGCCCTCGATGCTTCATCTGTTGGCTCCGCTGGGCCTCCGACGAAGGCTCCGCAATCGCCGCCTTCTTCTCCTCCGACAAACCATCCGCCTTCGACAAACCCTCCCCCTCCGCCACCTCCGAGACCCCTACGGGAATGGCTGCGGCACCACGCCGGTGCCATATCCATGAATCCGCTGGCCGCACATTACCTATCGCGTCTGGCTCTAGCCGCATTGGGTAGCACCCATTCGGTCGCCTCCTCCTCAAGCGTCATTGTCGGGTAGAAGCATCTGTCGCCGGCCTCCTCCTCTGACGACGATGATACGACTCGTCAGAGGGATATCGTGACGGCTACGTGCTGGAGTATGACCCCAACAGAGCTGTGTCGAGAGAGGACCCAGACGGTCGGAGCGACGACTCCGACTCCGACGACGACTCTAGTGACGATGTGTCGACTAATTAAGTAGTCTTTTTTAAACTTTTGTAGTCTTTTGTAGTTAAACTTTTGTATCCAGCAGCGAACTAGTTAAAATTTTGTATCCAATAAGAAGCTTGTATATAATACAACAATCTACTTCTCATATTAATCCAATAGTCTTTTGCAAGGTATGTTTCGCGTGTTTACTATTTTCAATTGATCATTATAGACGGTTTGTGCATAAAAACATCTGTGACGAGGGAAACATCACAATTGGTTTGTGGATAAAATCATCTGTGATATTTCCCTCATCACAGACGGTTTTATCCACAAACTGACTGTGAACTTCTCGCTTTCATCACAGACGGTTTGTGGCTGAAATCGTCTGCGATAATCAGATATCACAGACGGTTTCAGCTACAAACTATCTGCGATGTGTCCAAAACTGATCACAGATGGTTTTCTAAAAAAACTATCAGTGATGACGTGTCTAATATAACCCCTTTTGTAGTAGTGTAGAGACCACTTCTATTGCTAGACCTCCCCGCTATATTAAAAAAATTCATCCTCCTGATCATATCATTGGTGATCTGTTTGAGCAGGTCACTCACTCAAAATTAGGCTTGTCCAACTTTTGTCTTCACTCAACTTTTGTTGCCTCTTTTGATCCAAAGGATGTTTCTTATGCATTATCCGATGAGTCGTGGATTAATGCTATACATGTGAAAGGGGTAGCCTTCTTCTCCTCTTGAAGGTTTTAGAGGTTTTGTGCTCCTTTAAGCTTTTGCCCACCTTGTTGTGACGCTTTGTAAACCTCTCTTTCTAGAAATGCAAATTATTTTCTTCTATGCTTAATTTTCTTTACGCATTTACATTATATTTTAAATTCCGCATTTACTTTCCTGCAATTTACATCTACACAATTTGGTTTTTCCTCCTCTCCTTCTACATGCTTTTGCTTCTTGTGCCAAGGATGGTGATTTATGGATGAATCTTTTTCAGATCATATCCTAATCATCTAGGCAAATCCATACAACCTTCTTGCGAAAAACCGATTTTGTGCTCGTGAGTAAATGATTCTTAAAAATCATGTTTTTGGAAGTTTAGACATGAGTTCTTGCTTGTTGTGACCTATGGGAAGCTATCCAAGATTATCTTGATAATCAAAACCCCATGAGCAAGTCATAGATCAAGTTCTTGAATTTGTCACAAACTTAGTGTGTTCTTCCTTTATAGTGGAAAAAGTCAGAACTTTGATGTCAATCCTTGCGATTGAAGGTTGGAACAAGTTCCTGACATCCTTAAGATCACATCTACGAAGTTTTGAGAGTTTTTGTCCAGTTATCAAAAGATTCATCAAATTTTGCTTTTGACTCATGCTGTTTTTTAAACTATTATTCAGCTGTTCTTGAGCCCGATGCTACCGCCCCTTGTGAGGTGCTACCAGCACCCAGCGGTAGCACCGGCCATATAGGATTTTCACCTCTTTTCATTTGCCTCATTTTGAGTATTTTCCTTGAAGGGTTGCTTGGATTATTTTGTGTGGGGGAAAATTTTATTTTGAGAACATTTACCCCCCTTTGATTGCCATCTCGATCCATCATACTGTAACTTTGATAGTCATTGAAGGACTATGTGGAGGTCTATCCATGTTTGCGATGAGTAATTGACTGGATTTGAGCTTGGTTTGCTTTGAAATTGTGTTTGATTTGAATTGGATTTTTAATTTGGAGCAATTTGAGATTTGATGGCCTTTTTCGGTGCTACCGGTCATGGTTGAGTGATGCTACTGGCCCGACAGTAGCACCGGATCTTCTGAGTATTAATATTTTAAATTAAGGATTTTGTGATGATTATTGCATATCTTTTGGATATTTCTATGTGATGGGTTTTCCTTGTCTTTGATGGTTGCAGGACGACGGTGCTAGGTCACGGTGAGGCGGAGGATGACCGGGACTAGGTGAGGTGCATCAGAGGTCTTGACAGTCGAAGATCGCCAGAAGATGATCGGAGACGGAGTTTGGGGAACCAAGAAGACATGGAAAGGTGATATGCTAGCTAGATGCTGTGTGGATTGATGAGGGCTGTTGGATCGCGATCTAATTGATAGGTTAGCGGGTCTAGCTACTATGCTTTGAAAACCGTGCAAGAAAAGCCATTATGTGTGTGGGTTTTTGGTTAGCCCTTGCATGGCTGTGTGAGTGGGTTAATCCTAACCTTTTGATGAGTGCTCTAGGGTTGAGGGACTCATCCAAGGGTAGTAGGTAGCCCAAGAGTAATATAAATAGAGGGCCTCCTCCTCTTGAAGATTGTAGAGGTTTTTGTGCTCGTTGGTGCATTGCCCACTTTGTTGTGAGGCTTTGTAAACCTCCCCTTCTTAAAATGCAAATCATTTTCATTCATGCTTGAATTTACATTACGCATTTACTTTGTGTCTTAAATTCAGCATCTAATTCCTGCAATTTACTTTCTCGCAATTTGGATTTTCCTCCTCTCCTTCTAAATGCTGTTGATTTAGGATGTCTTGAGTGTGCTCATATGGTTTTACATCTCTCTTGCACCCTAGGATAGACTACAGATCAAGTTTTCAATCATGTTGCAACTGTGTCTATAATTTGTTCTTCACGCAACAGTTAGTATTTGATATTTAGAAAACTCTAGGAAACTCATTTTTGAGTGATTTTTATTGGAGAAGGTGAGCTACTCTCATTTTCATCTGTGAAAAATTGGGGAGTACACTAGTTGCACCATTGGGGTGCCATGAGGTGAATACCGAGCCCCAAACTTTCTGCTCGAAGTTCCTAATAGTCTGTGGTATTTGATTTTTCCTGATTTTTTATAAGGTGTTTTCTGGTGGTTTTTTTGGAGTGCTTCATGACTCATTTTCTCATAGGAAAAAAATTCCTAAAATTTTTAGAGCAACAGAAATCTACCAACTACCTGCTCTAAATAAGGATAATTTATGTAAAATCTGCTTTTATTTTTTAAAAAGTGACTTTTGTGATTTGGCTTAATATTTTTTCTAAAAGCAAGGTTTGAATTGATTCCTTTTTATTTGGACACTTGACAACCCAGATTGTGATTAAAAAATTCCCTACATATTCCATGGTTCTCTTCCATGCAAGCTAGGGTGTGGGTACATATAGTTATCTAGTTGTTCGGGTTTTGGAGGGTTGGTGAATTTGAGGAGCACTAGTCAGAAGAAAAAATTTTAAAGCAGTTTTACATTACGATTCTTCATGATTTCTTTTGTGTGATCTTTTTGAGATTTTAGTTGGAGTATTTTGTGGGAGAAAATTTTGTTTTTCGACCATTTACCCCCTCTTTGTTCGCCATCTCGATCCTTCAATTGGTATCAGAGCTGGTTTTGCTCTTCCATAGATTTTGACCGGTCTTAAGAGCTATGGCAACGGACAAATATTCCACCAAGCCTCTCATTTTTTCTAGAATTGATTTTCCATTTTAGAAATCTCGAATGGAGTTGTACATCACTGCCCAAGACTTCTTGATATGGCACAAGGTGAAGCTCCCGTGTGAGGTTCCTACCGATGAGCACATCACGACTGGCAATATAGCTGACGTTAAGGCAAATACTAAGGCAAGGAACATCCTTATACAGGGCCTTAGCTATAGTGAGTATGATAAGATCTCTCACCTGCAATCCACTTATGAGATTTGGGTGATCTCAATGCTTACCATGAGGACACTACTCAAATCAAGACCGTGAGGCAAAATCAGCACAAGCATGAATACAACAAATTTAAACAACACACTAGTGAGCATCTTAACGAATGATTTGGTTGTTTTACGAAGATTTTGAGTGATCTTTCAGTAGTTGGTTGCACATACTCTGACTCGGATAATGCTCGACATTTCTTGACTGCACTCGACCTTCGTGTTTGGTAAATGAAAGTGACCACCATCTCTATTCCCAACTGAAGACTCATGAGATCGACATCATCTCTCGCAAGACGAAATCTCAGTCTTTGGCCTTGGTTACTGATCCCACTGGATCTTCCCTTGATCTTCTCTTGATTTTTCTCGCAAGACGAAATCTCAGACCTGCGAGCTAAGCGATGACCAACTAGATAAATTTCCAGAAACTGAGCTTGCTCTTTTAGCTCGCAAATTCTCTTATACATACAAAAGGGTGAGAGAGAGGAAGAGAGGTGGTATGATCACTTGCTTCGAATGTGGTGGCCCCAACCACATTCGAGCAAACTATCCCAAGCTGGAGAAGAGCAAGAACGAATCCAGTGGTTCATGAAAGAAAGACTACACCGACAAGAACCACAACAAGAAACCTCCAGCTCGCGAGTCGGCGTGTGAGAAGAAGTACCGCAACTACTCGAAGAACAAGCAGCTCTTCCACTACATCCTCACCGCCCTCGATGACATCAACCTCTTCGACATGGAGACGTGGAGCGACGAAGGTGAGGACGATCTGCAAGAGAAGAAAGGCGGTGACGAGTTCTCCAATAGGTGATTCATGGCAGACACCAACAGCATCAGTGACTTTGAGCTCTATAGCGACTCGAACGAAGTACCCTCCTACGACCAACTCAATGAAGCTTTTTGCAAACTAGGAAAATTTCATGCTAGAGCTAAAACTAGGTGTATGAAACTTGAGAAGAAAGAAGGTATCTTGACTTGGGAGTTAGCTTCTCTTAGATCTTCTCTTTCCCCAGTCACTGATGACTGTTCTTTGTGTGATGCCTTATTTGTAGAGTTAGAGAACCTAAAGACAATGCATGATACTATGCTTACTAAGCTTGAGAGTCTTAGGTTGAAGAATGCTAGCGCATGTTCTGTTGATGCTATATCTTTAGATGCTAGTTTTTATATGCTCACTCATCTTGTGCTAATTGCCCTACACTGTTTGCTGAAATTGATGTCATGAGTACTCATCTTAGAAAGCTTTTTGCTAGAAATGATGAACTTTGAATTGCATGCTTCTAAGGACCCAGTCAGCTCATGTGAGGGTTGTAAGCAACTAAAACTTGACAATGAATTCTTAAAGGTCAAGTGTGTGCTAAACTTGCTAAGGACTTACTACATAAGTCACAAGAAAGTTGCTTGCGATGTTCTGTGATTGAGAGGGACTTGGATAAAATCCTAGTCAAACTTAGGAAGAAACTAGAAGACCAAGCCTATAGAATTAGAGATGCTCCTTGCATTTCTTGTGTGGTCCTTAAAATTGATGCAGCCGTGCAAAGAAAGAAAAATGCACGTGCTGGTAGATCTTCTCCTTCTAGTTCTTCTTCTTCCTCTCATCCCTATTCTTCATGTGCCTCTCTCTTCTGGGAGTGTGAGTATTTTATGAGCACTCTCAAGAAGTTTGTAGGAGGTAGGAAGATGCTCAATCTCATTCTAGACCAATCCAATATTAGCAGATTTAATCAGGGTCTAGAATTTGACTACTTGGAGCACGTTAGGACTCATCCTCCTATCATTATGCGTGGCTCTAAGAGTGGTGAGATCGTGGTAGCTCCCAGGGTCAGTACTACTGTGTTTACATCTACTGGGGTTTTCCATGGGACTTCTTACTAGAAGGTTGTTATTCCTGCTATTTCTGCCTCTAGTAAGGCGAAGTACTCATATACCTTCTGTCATAAGCATGGTCACCTAGTAGATTTCTGCTTAGGTGCACCAAGATCACGAGGCATGTGCGTGCTATTGCTCTTAGGGGTATTCAGGGTCATCCCTAGACTCTAGGTGCTCCTAAGGCACGTACTGCTGCTAGACAGGTTAGAGAGTTGTCTGTTTTTAAGCGGCATCATGTGATTCATTATTGAGTTCCCAGGTCTTCACTTTATCCTAGTACTGAGTCTTCTCTCTCTTTTGGCTTGATTAGGCTCATCGGATAGGGAAAGGAGATATTTGGATTGTTGACTTCGGCTGTTCTCGCCATTTGACCGAAGACTCTCATTGGTTCTCTTCCCTAGTCTGAGTCCTAGGTGATGAGTTGATCACTTTTGGGGATGCTTCTTCAAGTAGAGTCATTGCTAAAGGTACCGTTTGCATTAATGAGACTTTTATTCTTCAGGGCGTTGCCTTAGTGAGTAAGCTGCAATATAACTTGCTTTCTATTTCTCAGCTTATCAATGACTCTTTTGAGGTAAGCTTCAAGAGTAATGCCTGTAGAATCCTTGATTCATCAGAAAAGTTAGTTTGCAGGATTTCTAGATTTGGGAGAGTATTTTGTGTTGATTTTTCTGTTTCTTCTAGAGACTCTCTCCATTGTTTGATTGCTTCTAAGTCCCATAATCTCTCCTTCTAGTATATGAGACTTGGTCACATTGGTTTTGATCATTTGACTAGAGTTAGTAGCCATGTCCTCATTCATGGTCTACCTAAACTCAAGATGGTCAAAGACTTAGTTTGCTCTCCCTACCGACATGGCAGGATGGTTACTGCTTCTCATCCTCCAGTCACCGTAGTGATAACCGATGGACCAGGACAGCTTTTACAAATGGACACTATTGGTCCAACTAGAGTGCAATCAGTAGTAGGGAAGTGGTATGCTCTTGTCATTGTTGATAATTTTTTGAGGTAGTATTGGGTATTTTTCATGGCCTCGAAGGATGAGACTTTTTCTCACTTCAGGGGTTTGGTGAGTACGTTGTCTCTTGCGTTCCCAGGTGCATTATGAGCTATACGTAGTGATAATGGCACTGAGTTCAAGAATTCCTATTTGGAGAGTTTTTGTGTGGAGTCTGGTTTGGAGCATCAGTTCTCTTCTCCCTACGCCCCTCATCAAAATGACTCCTAGGAAGTTTTATGCTGAGACTATAGCTACTGCTTACCATGTTTCTAATCGCATTTTCTTGAGAGCACATTTGCATCACACTTCTTATGAGTTGAGGTATGGGCGAAAGCTCAGTGTTTCTCATTTTCGCGTTTTTGGTTGCAAGTGTTTTATTTGAAATCTGGTAACCTAGATAAATTTGAGTCTCATTCTTCTCATAGTATTTTTCTATGTTACTCGACTTTTTCTTGTAGCTATAGGGTCTGAACTGTGATACGAATAGGATCATAGAGACCTGTGATGTGACCTTTGATGAGGCTAGCCCAAGAGCTAGATCTAATATTTTAGACTCTACATATCCCTCCGAGACCATCTTTGTAGAGGATGAGGATGATAGAAATGATGGTGTTTCACCTGATCTAGTCCTCTCTACACCTAAGGTGCCTCCTGTTTCCATTTTTGCACATCACAAAAACCAGCCCTTGCCTTCGGACTCTCGTTCAGCAAGTGGCTCTGTTCCGGCCTCTTCCGCTCAAGAGGTAGAGGCCACTTCTGTTGCTGGATCTACTCGCCATATTCAAAAAATTCATCCACCTGATCAGATTATTGGTGATCTTTTTGAGCAAGTTACTCGCTCAAAATCAGGTTTGTCCAGTTTCTACCTTCACTAAGCCTTTGTTGCCTCATTTGAGCTAAAAAATGTTTCTCATGCATTATCTGATGAGTCATGGATTAATGCTATGCATGAGGAACTTGAAAACTTCGAGAGGAACAAGTTGTGGTAGTTTGTTGAGCCTCCATCTAGTTATAATGTCATTGGAACCAAGTGGATTTTCAAAAACAAGCAGAGTAAGGATAGGGTTATCATTCGAAACAAGGCTAGGCTAGTTGCACAGGGCTTCACTCAGGTTGGGGGTCTTAACTTTGAGGAGACCTTTGCTCCTGTAGCTAGACTAGAGGCTATTCGAATCCTGCTTGCATTCTCTGCATCACAGGGCTTCAAGTTCTATCAAATGGATATGAAGAGTGTATTCCTCAATGGTTATATTGAGGAAGAGATTTATGTCAAGGAACCCCTAGGATTCAAGAACCCCAAATACCCAAACCATATCTTCAAGCTTTTCAAAGCTTTATATGGACTTAAGTAGGTCCCTAGAGCTTGGTATGAGAGGCTTAAGTCATGTCTTCTCAGTTATGGTTTCAAAATGGGCATAGTAGACAAGACTCTGTTCATCAGACACCAGAATTCTCACTTCCTCATCATTCAGATTTATGTGGACAATATTATCTTTGGTGGCTCTTCTCATTCTCTTGTATCTCAGTTTTATGAGGTGATGAGCATAGAGTTTGAGATGAGTATGATGGGCGAGTTGAGCTACTACCTTAGCTTCCAGATCAAGCAGACTTGGGAGTGTACTTTTCTGCACCAAGCTAAGTACACTTTGGATCTCTTGAGACGATTTAATGTCTGATGGAAAGCCTATGATGACACTACACCACAGCACCTTTGTTGCAACAGACGGTCTGTTGGCAAAAGCTACATGCAGTGTCACATAGTCTGTCGGCAATACATTTGGCAACAGACATCCCTCTGTAGGTTAAAGTCCAGTTGGCAAAGACTTTTGCCGACCGACTAGGTATTACCGACAGACTAGCTGACTCCACATATAGCCTTATTGCCGACAGACATAATTTTGCCGTCAGACATAGTTATTACCGACAGACATATAATTACAGACAGATTGTGTATTGGCAATCCACACTTTTACCGACAGATAGTTCGATGGGATGCTTTATCCCGATTTAAAAATAAAATAAAATTCAATAATTAGCTTGATCACTATTAGGACAATCATGGTACTTTTATACTTCCATTCACAAAAATATAGTAGCCTCAACCATGATGACATTATGCAACATTATAACCAGGACAACAAAATAGAGTAGCCTGAACAGCACATTCAACATTACATTCATTAGCAGTATATTTAGGGCCACAATAAAAAACATCTAAGACATCAAAATAGAGTAGCCACATCCATAGTGATAGCTTGCAACAGTACAACCATTGGCAGTATATTTAGGGCCATGATAAAAACACCAAAATAGCTAGTCATCTTTGTCCAAAAGTTTAAATAAGTATGTGAATTGATATGACCTAAAATGATCAATTGTAATACATCAAACTTAATTCTTAAAACAAATAACATCTTTGAAAGATTTCTTCCAACTTGCCATGGTCTTCCAACTTGTTATGGTCTTCCAACTTTATCTGCAAAAAGGAAATATGATCTTTAATCATAGGACACCAAAGTATAATATTTTATCTAGAATTATGCAAGCTTGAAAGTTTCAACATAATAAATACAACAATGCTACTCAGTTTGAATAATTGGATAATTCTACGACTAAAGGAAAGAATAATTAATTATGTAACTAGCATTTATAATTATCTATGCAGTTGGACATGGCGATAGTAAACTATGTGACACCTCTATATGATGTAGTACAAGAACAATAGAAAAATTAGAGCTCATTATTACGCTGAACAATAGCAGGGCCACACCACAGAAGACCAACATCAACAAAGACATTATGATGCATGGAAAAGTACTTATTTATATACCTGCTATCTCAGAGGAAGGTCGACTCTTGGTATGCTTCGTCTACAAAAAAATATCATTAGTTAGTAATTATATTTAATCATTCAAAACATATGAATACAAACAATTAATGTTCAATATAGATTCTTACTTTATTGCATGGCCATGCAATGCACATGTTACGAGCGTGAGCCATAATTTCCATATCATCATATGGACGAGGCAAAATAGCATCTACTTTCAAGACAGTATTCACAATAACTTCATAAAATTCCTTCCCAAGAGGTACACCTCCCACCTCGGTGTTTGGATTAGTTGATGAAATTGTTGCCTTAGCCACAGGATTTTCTGGTCTCACAACAGCATATAATATGACATCTCTACCAACCTAAGCAACATATTGCATTTCAAAATATGAATCAACAATTGAGTTCATATTTTGGGGGAAAACATGTATGAGGAGGTGAGTGATTTACAAGGTTATCATCCTCATTATGAATAGCTTCACGACTTCTTTTGGTGGTGTTGTTCCTTGGAGGTACCTTTGGAGCCATAACGTGCCTACACTCAGGCGTGTCATCTTCTAGAATATTTTCCATAGATGCAAACTCATTTACACCATAATGACGATCTTCTTCCTCATTAATAGGTGGTTCAAGGATCCTTGAATTCTGTGGAGAAAAAACACAAGTACAGACAAGCAATGAAAAAATTACTCATATATGCTGCTATGAAATAAAAGAACTAAAATCGTATACCACGTGGCGAGAAGTAGAGCCATGTTGTGAACTAGTTTCCACATTTTGCATTCCAATATTAGCTAACATCAACTTCTGCATTTCGTTTATTTGTTCTTGCATTTTTGCCATGTGTTGCTTCAACTCTACGACCTCTTGGTCAGATTGCGCACGAGCATGTAGTGCCATTTGAAGCTTGGTTGAGATTTTACTTTGTGTTCCAGGGGTGCCCACTTCTTGAGGTGTTGGTCCTAAACCTAGAACTTGAACACGCCCTCTTGGCTCCTTCACTCCGAAAATATGCGCATACAAATCACCATCTTGAATGCTTCTTTCCTTCAATTCCGGTTGGTTTGTAGCTACTTCTTTAAGTTTTTTCTACAAAATGAAGAACATATCTTTACGTATTATAGCAGCTCAAATTTCAAAGGTACATGTTGAGAACAAACTTACAATTACTGACTCCGCTCCCGTTGAAGGTTCTCCATTTTTATTCTTACGAGTATGTATTTTGATAAAGATCTCATCTCTCCTCGCAGGGCACCCTTATTCCTCACCCTACAATCAATGCAGGTAAAAATGCAATCACCTTTTTTTAAATTATAATGACAAAGTGTAGTTAGTATAATGTACCAATTCATGCCCAACACGGGCATAACTTTTGCTGCTAGCTGAATGTAATATGGACAACTTTGAACGATTCTCTTTACCTCTCCTCATCTGAGCCTATGACATACACGAATAGAGTAAACTCGGTTGTAGCAAATAAAGTTTATGGAATTTAGAAATATATAACTTACTTCTGCTTCTGGAGACCTCCAGTGATCAATAAGCCACTTCCAATCGATTTTGCTTACTCTACTGTCTCGCTTTGCTATAAGATCCTCATCACTCAATGTTTCATCAAAGTATTTGCTCTTTAAATCTGATTTAAATTCCTTCCATTTTTTTGATGCTGATGTTATAACATAATTAAATCCAATTGCATCCAACTGATAATATGCCTATTTTAATATGCAAAATAAGTTATTCTAGTGAAGAACAAATCACCCACAAAATATTTGTCCAACAATACTAGTTAAGATTATTAATAGTTCAAATACCTTCACTTTATTCCATACTTCAAACTTGATTTTTGGATCAACTAGCCTCCAATCATCATATGCAACACTTACATACTTTCTCACCATTGTTCCAATGAAATTTCCAAATTCTCTACTATCATTACCAATAGGTTGACCATATTCATTGAGGGTAATTTTTATTTTAGGCCCCCCTTCCCTTGAATAAATGTTTTGCTTCAAGGTGATGCCTCTTCCTTTTCTTTTCTTTTTGTTGTCCAATCAGCTCTACATAGAAGCATATAAACAAGCGGTGACTATTATTGAAGCCTATGGTCAATGCCTAAAAGACATGTCTTCACCCAATGGCATACCTTCAATATCATTAGATTCATCGTCTTGGTTTTCAATATCTTCATCGATGGGTTGACCTTGATTATCATTACCTCCCTTCGATCTCGACCTTAGATTAGGACCATCATATGGCCTTGCACATGTTTGCTGAGTTGCCTATAAAAAAATGGCATATCATATTAAATAAATATATACAAGGATGAGATATAGAAAGTAAAAGCATACATAACCTTTAATGTTTTACTGGCTCGGTGTGATGGGATTGCTTCAGTCCCCATAACAGTATGAAATGGATGGACATTAAGAGCCCGCATGACTTCCTTGTTTCTAGCAATGTTTCCATTCCTCTCTACTTCATATGGATTGATCTCTTCATCATAAATTGATCTTTCTTCTAAATTATGACGAAATTAATTAAATAATATTGCTTAGCTAAAAGGTAGAAGTACTATAGCAATACATGTCAATAAAGCAGTGTATCTTTTTGCTAAATTGAATAGGTATTGCAGTAACCACTTTCTTTTTCTTGCTACTATCAAAATTATACTACAGATCAGTAACCTAATTCACACAAATTATAACAGCTAAGAAGTTAAATCTCGCTTTGAAACAAATGCCAAACGAATGAAATATAGTACCTTCTAAATCATTTGAGAGATCATTATCTTTGTTTTCAAGATCTTCACCACCAACGTCCCCATCATTCTCATTAACTCCCCTTAACCTAGATATTAGTTTTGGACCTTGAAACAATGTTGTACATATGCGTGGAGTTACCTACAAGAATTAGTATATTGTGTTAAGTAAATATCTACTAGTATAGGATGTAGTAATTAAAAGCATACATAACCTTTAATGTTTTCTTAGCCCGATATGGTCAACCACTTACTTTCGGCGGCTTAAAGTGGACGGCTAGCTGTCGACCCTACGTATGGTGGACGGCTTTGTCTCTAGGGTGGACGGTTTTGGCTGTCGAAATTACTGTTATTCCCTATAGTGGTTGCTTCATTGTCCATATTAGCATCGGTATGGGGGGATTAAGAGATTTCATGGTCTCCTTTGTTCTTGCAACATTTCTATTCCTCTCTATGCCATTAAGATTTCCTTTTGCGTTTACCATTTTTTTTCTTGAAACAAAAAAAGACATAAATTATTTCAAATTATTGCTTACATAATGCTTGTATTTGAAACTACTACTGAACTGAAAGTAGTACTAGAAGAATATATGTAAATAAAGCCGACTTTTTATGGTTATTAGCATCAACCATTATTCCATCTATGTCATTTCGAGCACAATCAAAACCTCCAATGGAAACATTCTCTATTTCAATGGAATGGACATTAGGCAACGAAACACCTACTTCATTTTGATGCTCTAAATTTTCATCATTTGCCTCATGCATGTTATAAAAGTCATGTGGTTTTGATTGAACAACAGCAAACCAGTCAACATCAATGGGATCTTTAACATAGTACACTTGTGTTGCTTGGGAAGCTAAAATGAATGGCTCATCTAATATCTTCTCACCAGTATTGAATACATGCTTGAAGTTAACACTGGTAACTCCAAATTTCTTTGTTTTCACCCATTTGTCTTCTATGCGGTTATCAACCTCCTCTTGTGTAAGGTTATCAACCCAATCGCATTTGAATAACACTATATTTCCTTTATGGTGATAGTTTATTTCAAGAATTTCCTTTATAATACCATAATACGTCTTGTTTTCAATGATGAAGTCATCATTGTTTTCCTTTTGGACATTGTTTCCCTTCGAGCAGTTGGCGTTTGGGCAACTAAGGCCACTCCACTACATCGAATCGGCCTACCCGGTCATAAGATCGTATGGAAATTCAAACCATTTATAGTCTGACTATCATACTTATGCGCTGACCATGATTGGTTCACTAGCTAAATTTTTATCTCTTCCGCTATTTCATCGCCAACGTTGGTCACTTACGAAAACTAAAGAATGAAGTTAAATGGGATTCCAAGTGATATCACAATTTATCTAAGTAATGTACCTACTTACGTTTAACCTAAACCATTCATGGAAGGTCTCGTAATGCAAATGGTTAATTTCTTCATGATTTCGAAGACCAGTTGAGGAAAGATAGTCGACATGCTTGCTGCATATAATAAATAACTTAGTTGTTTATTATAAATTTATAAAATAACTAATTGTATAATTTAATTATATAGCTTACTTCAAGTATGGTTCTATGTTGTCGTAGTTGAACAATATATAACGATGTGCTTGCACCCATGTTTTGTGGTCTAAGGTCACAGCTCGCCTTTCGGCTAATCCTCGACCAATATTACCAAAGAAAGGGGTGGTGCCAATGACTTCCATCTGCAAACTATCATCATTTCTTACTTTCTGAGTGAACCTTATCTCACCATATAAATAGCGGGAACAAAAAGTAAGGCTTTCATCAAACAAATAGCTATAATACCCCAAATCATTTACCAGGATTTTCCTCTCACCTAACCTCATCTAACCTTCCATTGTGTGGCTATCATTCCTCCTGGCCAGATCTTTTCTTTCCTCAACCAGTGCCGACTCCCTTCCCCTCTCCTTCTAGATGGCGCCTGACCCAGGGCTTCTCCCTGCGCCTCCGGCTGACTCCTCCCTCTCCCTTTTCTGGATCGAGTGCTCCTAGGCCAGCCGCCATTTTCCTGGCCCCTCCCTGCCCGAGTTCTTCCCTGCCTTTCAAGCTGGCACCCTACTCCTCTCCAGCCAGCCGGTTCCTCCCTGCACCACCTCCAGCTCCCTGGCTTGGCGCCGCCCTGCTCTCCTGGTTCGGCGCCCCTCCGTCTCCTCTGGTTCGGCGTGAGCGAGAACGGCAAGCAGGGCAGCAAGCGGCATGCAAGTAGCCCCAAGAGGAGCAGCAGCGGCAAGAGCAGCGGCAGGGGAGCGGCGGCAAAGCGGCGGCAGAGCAAGCGGCGGAGCAGGCAGACAGGAGGCGGCAGCGGCCAGCTGACTTCAGCTGGTAGCAACCTCTCCTCACCTCCCCTTGGTCTTCTTCCCCATTCAAGAGAGAGACAAGGTATTATTTATTTGGGGGTTTAATTGCTTGCATGCCAAGTGTTTGATGAAATGTTTAGCTAGGGTTCTTGTTTTGTAATGCAATTAGTTGAGTGGATCCTGGATCCTAGATGTATGTATGATATTTGCTTGATACCCATTGTAATGATCCTACATATTGGAGAGCATAAATTCATTGTGTCAGTTGGATTGCTTTGTTTCAGCTTATGGGGAATGCTCTTGTCCATGGCAAATTGTTTTCTGGTTGTAGCAAGTAGAAGGAAGCAAGAAAGTGTATGAGTATTGTTGATTATTTGCTTATTGATTATTTTTCTTAGTGTGGTGCAGCAACTTCATATGATAGTCCAAAAATCCCAGTGCAATGCATGTTCCAATTTGTTTTGTATCATAGCCTTGTAGGCAATGGTTAGGTCATAGGATGCATGCCAGGGAATAGGGAAGCACTAACCATACCAAAAGCTTTAACGGAAGGTTGCCATCATTAGCTGGGATAACATGTAGGATTCACAGTTGATTACAGAAGGTCATCACTTTGTACATGCTCTTGTTAGTGAAATTGAAAACTCCTTTATGCACTCCTGCCATCAACATCTTACCTGAGGTAACTAATTTATTGGCTGCCAGGGACAAGATCTGCAATGACATTAGAGGCATTAACTCTGTTGGGCTGCTAACTTAATGCGTATGTAGTTTCAATCATGATTATGCTTAAAATGGTGAAGGACCTAGAGTTTTAATGCCATAATTAATCTTGAAATGTACAAAGTCCCATAGTGACTAGTGTGTTATTATTATTACTCTTATTTAACCTTGTTTCTGAAAATTCCGATAAGTTGGTGAATGTAACAACCGTGTCTTGCCATATCTTGGTTTGCTATTCTCTAGGGTTGGTGGTTTCTAGCGCTGCATTGGGCCGTCAGTTATTGCCGAGGTTAAAGGCAAGTGCATCCCCTAGAGCGTTATTAGGGTGTTAAATGCTTTGTTTGCGATAAGATTATGAAAAATTCTAATGATGTGGTTACGTTTAATAGCATTTCTAGAAGTTGTTCTTAGTATGGTGATGAGGATGGATGAATGTTAGCAAATTGGTAAGTAAGTTATTCAATTCCCATTTATTGCATTGCATTACGAATTGTACGATTGAGTATGGTTATGTTGATGCACGTGATAAAGTGATGAATGTGATTAAATGTTAATGTGTGTGTTTATATTCGGGTTGACCATGCTTATAAACATGTCTATGACCAATGTGGAGTTTAAATAGGATGAAACGGGTAGATCATTCATGTCATTTGCATATTTTGGTGCATTCATTACAGAAGAGGCGACCCATGTTGATGTGGGCCTCTGTACTCACCCGTAGTGAGTACAAAAGTCCTACCTCGTAGTCTCATCCACGGATGGGAGCGAGTCAGTAAGAGTAGGCCCTGCCATGGGATGGTTGGGATTGAGGGTGCACACCGACGGGTGGGCACTCAGCTATACCGGTACAGGCTAAAAAGGTTGCATTTTGAGCACGAACGCATAAAAGCATTGCATTGCATTATGTGCTGCAATTGATAAATGTTAATTGATGAGAATGGAAATGACAGATTGAGGATTGAGTCGTGGACTCATCCTGGAATGTTTATTGAGACATGAGTAATGTTTAGTTACGTTTCCGAGTTGGAGGTAGTAAGTGGGACTAGCTACTGCTTCTTTTACTAGATGATTTCAATTAAGTAATGGTTATGTTTACTAGTGAAGAAATTGTGTTCCTGCGTTTTGGATTTATTTAAATTCAAACTGGTTCTTTTATTATGGATGTCAATTAAAGGAACTGTTACTTTACGTCTTGAAGTAGTTGTATTCTAGTTGAATTTATTACTTTTCATACTTGATTGCACTTTGCTGAGTCTTCGACTCACCCATGTGGTGGTTTTTTTCTTTCTTTCAGGTAATTTCCCGAGATGCCAAGCGGGGACGGGAGTAGCAAGCACTTGTGGCACATCACCTTAACCTAATTAACTACCCTGGAATTAGTTGTTTAGGTTTTACTTGGTTGCTGCTTTGCAATTTTTGTGATCTGAGCTAAGTGTAATAATTTATATCTGGTCGTTGCGTGCTGTGTTGATCTCGGTCATGCTCTGATCGTCGTCTTGGTGAAGTTTGGTTAGTATTTGGGAAAGGGTTGCTCTTTTATCGTGAGTCTGGTTATGCTTGGAATGAAATTATGATGGATGGTGGTAATTGTAGTTCCTTTGGATATGGTATGTTCTATATATATGCTTATATGCAATTTGTGCTCTTTTGTCTACTTAGTGGATGTCCTTAATTCAGGGGAGGTGCTGCCGAAATTTTGTTTGTTTTAGGGTGTTTGTAGCATTCGCGGCTCTGAAGGAGCCGGGTTGTTACAATAGCCCTCTGCGATCGAGCCCTCTGGATGACTTCTAGTACGAACATAGCCCTTAGACCTCATCAAATATCTATAAAAAAGAAACATACCATATTTGTAAAAAAAACAAATACTTGATGCTAAAAATAATTAGAAATTACCTCTCAATAGGGTACATATTTCTATAATGTGCAGGACCTGCTATTCTTGCTTGGGCAGGAAGATGGACCATCAAGTGTACCATGATATAAAAAAATGATGGGAGAAATATAGTCTCAAGAATGCTTAATGTCTCAGCAATTTCTGATTGTAGTTTTTGCATACCACGCACAGAAATAATAGGTGAGTAGATTTGCTTGAAAAAATTGCTCACACGAATTAGCGCGGCACTAACTTTCTCTGGTAATATCTTTCTCACAGCAAGAGGAAGCAGATGTTGTATAAGAATATGGTTATCATGGCTCTTTAACCCAATTAGCCTTTTTTTCATTAACACGCACATTGTGGCGTATATCAGATGCATAACCATCAGGAAACTTAACTTCTTTGAGTACTTCACAGAACAACCTCTTCTCTGATATGCTCATAGAGTAAGGTGCTGGAGGTAAATAATATTTTTCTTCTACTTCAACAGGGTGCAAATCTCTTCTGATATCTAGACACTGAAGGTCTAAACGAGAATTCAAATTATCCTTGGACTTTCCTTCAGTCCCTAAAAGTGTGTTAATTATGTTGTCACACACATTCTTTTCTATTTGCATGGGATCATAATTATGCCGTAATAGAAGGTCCTTCCAGTATAGTAGCTTAAACAAAATAGACCTCCTTTTCCAAATAGTAAGAGGTTCTCCCTTGCTGTGTTTCTTCTTTGATGGTTTCTTCCCGAACATATCTTTCCCAAAATAAGTACGAATATTTTCTGTTTGCACCAAAATCTCCTCGCCTGAGAGTGCTTTAGGTGCCGACCTAAGCTCCATCTTACCATCAAATGAATCAACATCATACCTAAATGTATGGTTTGCATGCAAGAACATGCGATGTCCCATATAGCAGGTCTTTTTACCATTTTTTAGTTGAAGAGAACATGTATCTGAATGGCATTCAAGGCATGCTCTTTCACCAGATGTAGCACACCCTGCAACATAGCCTAGACCTGGGTAATCGGTTATGGTGCATAATATGGCAGCGCACAAATGGAAGTATTCGCTTCTAGAGGCATCAAAAGTTCTCACACCATTGACAAACAAATCTGTCATATCATCAACTAGTGGCTAAAGATATACATCCATGTCACTACCAGGAGCTTTTCGGCCAGGAATTATCAACGAGAGCATGAAATTTGGCTGCTTCATACACACCCAAGGTGGAAAGTTATATGGAATCAAAATAACAGGCCAAATACTGTAATTGATATTCAAGGACCTAAATGGATTAAAACCATCTGTAGCTAATGCAAGTCTAATATTGCGGCTATCTGAAGCAAATTCTGGATGTTTATGGTCAAAATCTTTCCAAAGAGGAGAATCTGCAGGATGCCTGAGAAAACCATCTTTTGTGCGCTCTTCATCATGCCATCGGTGTCATTTGCAGTTTTAGAGGAAATAAACAGCCTTTGAAGACGTCTTTTTATCGGAAAATAGTGAAGAACTTTACAAGGAACCTTGTGTACATGTTTCCCATCTAAACTTTTCTTTTCTGATTTCCATCGTGACTTCCCACATGTTGGACAACAATCAGCATTACCATGATCTTTCCAGAAAAGAATGCAATCATTTTCACATGCATGAATGTTAACATACCCAAGTCCTAGGCATTTAATTGTTTTCTTAGCTTCATTGAAGTTTTTAGGGAGCGCCGCCTTATCAGGGAAAGCTTCTTTAAGCAGAACAAGTAGTTGGTCAAAGCTTTTATCATCCATCCTCCAAGCAATTTAAGATGAAGAAGCCTAATTAAGCGTAGCTTAGAAGTTCTTACACCTGCATATAGTTCAAGATTGTTATCATGTGATAACTTCTGAAGAGCTTCTGAATCTTCATTAGCATGCTCCGAACCATCAACCTCAAAATCCCCTCTACCATCGAAATCGCATGCTAGATCTTCAAGTAAATTTGAAATTTCATCATCTTCATCAAAGTTATTGCTAGCCTCATTATCGCTATCATGGTCATTCATAAAACTTGAGCTTGCTTCTCCATGAAAAGTCCATCTTGTATACCCTTCTTCAAATCCATCACATATCAAGTGCTCACGCACTTCTCTTCCTTCTCTCCACAAAGAATTAACACATTTTCTACAAGGACATAATATTTTGTTTCTTTTCGTTGAATTACTAAACACATAATCAATAAAATTCATGACCCCGTCTATGTAGACCTTCGTATGCCTATATGTACAATATATGCAACATGTTAGTTCAAACGCCTATAGTTGCAAACACGAAAATAGAGGACCAAAATATGATTTACCTAGGCTCACCCATCCACCTTTTATCCATGTTGCGCCTTTACTATCAATATTCAAGAAGATATTTATGTCAAATATAAAGGTTAAAAAGATCATATTGATATTTTTAAAGACGATATCACTACTGCGTTAAAGACCATATCACACTGCCAAGTATTTAAGCTATGGTTCAAAGTGAGCATCGCTTCAATGCACCTAAGACAAGAGGTACATGAGTTTTTTTTAGTTTTCCATTGTTCATCTCTTCTTCTCTTTGCATATTAATATAAAGGACCATCTAGGGAAATAATGTATTAAGTGAAGTGAAATGCATTGGTTTATGCAGCAAAACTTATTTAGATATATATGTAAAGATGTTTGAGCTCATAAGGATTGCATCGAAATTATATGCATGCCATATATCATTTATGTATGGAGTAGTTGTCTTATAATTTGTCTAAATTCTAAGGATTTGATCTGACTAAGATCTATAATTGAGAAACCATTTCTTACATAGCATCAGTTAGTTTTTTGAGCAATATTGTGCTTCTATTATAAGAATTATGTTTCCAATTATGCGTTGCTCTGTCCTTTGTTTCCTATCAAATGTTGTGAGCTACTAGTAATCACCCTTTGAATTTGACACGGTGCAGCCCTTCGATTATGTCTACACTAGGCAGTGGCGGAGCTAGAAAATTACAAAGAGGGGGGCTAAATAATAAACATATGAGGCTTAACAATTAACTTCATTCTAGAACCATAATATAACAAGATTACTCTACTATTATTCATGAATACATTAATTTATACATTAATTCTAGAGCCATTGACGCTAGGACACTACAACATGTTCCATTTTGTAGGGTGCCTATAAATGTTGTTAAATTATGATCCAAATTCAAAGATATGGCCAACTTCTACCAGAGCGTAGCGGAGGCCCGTCGCCGGTAGGCTTGACCACCGACTATATATTTCCTTGTATCCGCTTGGGGTGTTTTTGATTCCCAGCGCTTTGTAACTCCTCTAGAAAAATAGTGAAGTTCTTCGCCGGCTGGTGCCTGTGGTTTTTTCCCGCAAGGGTTTTTCACGTTAAATCCGTGTCTCTTGTTCGTTGTGTTTGATCTTCATATGTTTGCGCGTCATTTTTTCTAACAAATGCCTTAGAAGCACTGTAAATGCCCCCCAAAGTTTTTTCCATGGCATTTATAAAATGTCACGGAAAATGGCATCGGGGAAAGTAAACCCCGGCGTTTAGGCATACCATGGCATTTGTAAGTGCCCCCATTTTTAGAATTTCCACGGCGTTTATAAATGCCCCTATAAGGTTTCAACGGCATTTAACAGAAGTTACTGTTTGGTTCTTATAATTCCTTCTGAATCTAACTAAAAGTCCCTACTAAAGCACAAGGTGTCTGAAAGTTTACATAGTTGATTAAAAAATAAATAAATCCCGTAATGAAACTCTGTTTACACATCTAGCATATCAGGACTGCAATTGATCATTTCTATAAGCATTTGCACTTATCTCTACCAAAAACTTACACAAGTTAGAGACATCAACCTAATCATGTGCAGATCTGAGCATACTGGTTATTCTATGCAGGCAATTTTTTGCTGAAACATCTGAACACGAAAATGAAATTGAATCTAACCAGTGGTAAAAATGAATTAAGTACAAAGAGGAACATATCCTAAACTTCCTATGAACTTCTCATATGCAGGTTTCATCTAAACACTTTACATTGCTTGACTGATGTAGATGAATATTTGAATAGATGTAAATAATACCTTACCATATAGAGCAAAACCAACCAAAGAAAAGCAAATAGAAAAGGGCAATAAATTGTGCATGCCTTAACTGGCAGGGCTTGCAGCCTCCTCAATCAACCAGGCAGTAGTGAGTGCGCAGTAGGGAGGAGGCCAGGAGGCGTCTATGCAGCAGGGAGGGTGTCCAGATAGAAAGGATTTGGGGGGAGGCCAGGGAGGTGCAGCAGGGAGGATGACGTAGGTGCGGCAGGGAGGAATTGAAGATGGATTTAGGGATCAGATGGGGATGGGGGAGGGGAGGTGCAGCATGCGAGTTCTTGAGGGACTACAGGCACGATTGATGGATTTGGGGATCGGCTGGATGCATGGGTTCTCGATCGTGGGAATTTGGTTCTTAGGCTAGATGGGAATTTGGTGCGAATTTGGTTCCTGAGGCCAGATGGGCGCGTATTTGCGTGGGAGGACATTCATTGCAGGACGCAGAGATTTCGGGTCCACCAGAAATCACACGCTACACTATTTTGGTTTCCCGCTCATTTCATATAAACGCCCCAGTTGATTGTCTTTGGCCTGATTAAGCCCTCGCTAATGATAATATTATCAGTGGCAGTTCTAGCCAAAAACCGCCACTGATAATATTATCAGTGGTGGTTTTTGGCTAGAATCGCCATCGATAATCACATTATCGATGTCGATTTTTGGCTAGAACCGCCACTGATATTAGTGGCGGTTCTAGCAAAAAACTGCCACTAATAATATTATCAGTGACGGTTCAAAAACCGCCACTGATAATCTCCGATTATCAGTGGCACTATATCAGTGACGGTTAGAAAACCGCCACTGATGGCAGGTTTTTAACCACCACAGATGGCCTTTTTGTGGTAGTGTAGGATGATTATGCAATATTGGAGCTAGCAAAATACGTGCAATAGGAGATTGTCAGGCAAGAGGGTATTTAAGATACCATGAGAAGTGAAAATTTTCATTTGGTTATTTAATAATATATCATTTTTATCATGTACCCAACATTGCTGACATTTAATCTGCTGCCACACCTTTACCGTCAGACAGTTTGACCTAGAAAATGAGAATTGCTGACACATAGTGTGTCCCTATATATCAAAATAATTTCCAATCCACCATCTGACCCTAAAAGTATTATTGCCGACAGTTAGTCCGTCACCAAGTTTTAGCGACAGATAGTTGGTCGATAATTATGTATTATTGCCGATTGATGTCTGATGCTAATTTGGTGTCATGGTGTAGTGTGACTTCTATGGCCACCACTGCTGTCCTCGAGCCCGACGAGGATGTGATAGCATCTAGGCCCCCAAATCTTTTATTTTGTGTTAATGATATAGTTTTGGTGTTTATGATTAAGTCAATAACTCTTGAAGCTATGAAGAATATTGGTTGGTGCATCAAAAGTCTACTAAAATGACAAGGATAGGATGTTTTGTTACTAGTTTTTCGCTTGAGAGATGATTCAAGCCAAGTAGCTAGGGTTATTTCTTTTGGCCGTACTATGATGGGGGACTATGCCCAAGCTAGTAAATTGGTTCACAATGCTAAGACTAATTAGAACTACTTGGAGTTAAAAATTGCTATGTCATTTGTCTGAATCTAAAACTCCTCCTTCAGCCTAAATGTCTCCTAGACAAATCTTCACATTTCGTTCATTAAGTCTAGAGCAATCTTAGACAAAAACCTGTTACCGCCGAACCAATCCTTTTAAGTCCGGCGCTAAAAGTCTTTCACCCTAACCGAGTGTTTTCCTTTCACGCTAGACTGATTTCCGCCTTCTCTTACTTTAGTCTAGCGTAGTTGTAATTCTCTCGGTTAAGTCTTCCTTGTCCCAAAAAGGTCTGCATATTAAAACTCTGTGAAATCTCATTTCTGATGGACCAAATTTTTCAGTCTGGCGCACACATAAAAGTCTTACCATTTCATCGGACCAAAGTCTTGTCTTCTATTCCTTCAGTCCGTGGCAAATAAATTCCTCACTCAAAATCAAACCGAACATATTCCATTCACGACGGACTAAATTGCTCCTTCACAAAATTCAGTCCGGGGCTAAATCAATTGTCTCGGTTAAACTTATGCCATGTCAAAATATCCATTTCTACTCTTCTCTTGCAAAACCCTTTTACGATGGACCAAAATCCACCTCCAATCCTGTCGGGACCCGAACGTGCAAATCCGGACCCTCTGTGTATTCTGCACTAGTCCAGGATTACGCTAGTGCACATAGGCTAAACAGGGTAAAAGTACCATAATCATACACAGCGGAATAATAATAAAGTACTTCAAACATATATATAAACTAGTTGCACGACCTTATGGTCACCTTACAAATAGTCTGTCACGCAGGGCTTACTTTATTTAGAGTATCAAGAAAATAACAACGGAAAATAAAAGATCGTGGTGACCCATCACTTTGCCACAGGCAGCTAACAAAGCTTGCTCCCTAGTTCTCTGGCTCCTCGACAAACTCCTCTTCCCAAGTAGGCGTAGACTCCTCTGGTATATTGTTGTTTTGCAAGGGTGAGTACACACCGTACTCAACAATTCATGCATAGAATGTAGTTCTATTACTACATGCATGGCTTCTTACAAAGGAATGGTTCGATTGGTTATTTTGCAATGAATCAACATTTTAACTTATTATTTATTTAGATAGAAAGCAGCAAAACCATATAAATATAATAAGTTTCTCAAATTGTTTTTCCACATATTTTTGACACATAGTCCTGAGTCAAATTCCACAATTATCCCTGGCACACACTCATCCCCATTTTATTTTCGAAGATCTACCCCTTGACTGTAATCCCTGAGCTCTGTCCAATCCCGTGGACACGGCTATTCGAATAGTTTTGACACACTCTGTAGAGGATGTACACTTTACCCACAAGATATAGCCGCTCACCACACAGGTGATTGATCGTAACAAAGTTCTTCAGAAACTTCCATCTAAACCTATGAACCTCTCCAGTATTGGCTTCCCTAACACTTCCCTCACACAGAGCCGAAGTATAGAACAGGCGAACACCGTTGGATGGGTACCAAGCCGGTGCACAGGTACGCTCCTCCACACAGTTACACCATTGTGTAACTGCCGCCCTGAGGTATCAAATGAAAGATATTAGAACCTTACTAAGCTAGTTCTGTCTCATACCAGACATGTGATTGTACGATTAACTCAGTTCAAAGACTTGCAAGATAAAGTCCTTAACTACCAAGGCAAGACTTCCTTCTCCCAAAGGTTTGGCACATAATAGCCACCTTATTTGCCATATAGTCTCCTCCTGGCACAAAGCCTCGGTCCACTTGCCCCAGTCTAAATCATTCCTCACCCCAATTATTTTACGGTGCAGCACATGCCAGTAACTCAACCTCCATGTAGAACCACACAGGTCTCCACATTTCAACATCATTACTAACAACATCCCATCATTTACCAAAATGCATTCACTATTCCTTTAGTCAATGTTGCCTTTGTATTTTAAAAGATTACTCACGATATATGCAACGCTAAGCAACTATCTACGGTCTAGCCTCCTATGTTGGCATATCATTTCATCCAACTAATAGTATCAACTTAAGGTGACAAACAAATCATGGCATACAAATATTAAAGTCAAGGTGGCAATAATAGATAGGTTGATTAACTAATCTACCCAAATTAAATAAATCCATTTTTAATTAATTTAGCATGCATAATTTGAATCAAAATACATTTTTAAAACTTAGGAGCAAAATGAACAACACATAACTTGCCTTCAAACAACTGCTGATCCTGATCTGGAGCTGGATCTTGCACTGAGAATTCTCCCTCAAACCTTTCTAGCAGATTAACTTCTACGCGTAACAAGCGGATATATAGTAAATATAAATAACAGAGAGCAAAATCAACTCAAAAAATTCCACAAAATTCACCATTAAATAGATCTTGATTTTACAAATTTTTAGAAATTAGAATCACCCTAATCGGAGTTAAAACGCAAGAGTTATAGCATTTCAAATTTTTAAAATAAAATAAAAAGATTAAACCAAATTATACAAATTATTTTTCCATTAAAAAATTGATTTATTGCGTCAGCATTGCGTAAGCCAACACGTGGCACTCATCTGAACGGCCACGTCGACCCTAGTCTATGGACTGGTCGGTATGCGGCTCGGTCCACCGTGGACTCGGTCCATAACCGCATGCCACCATCGACACAGGCCCCCGATGGCGTCACAGATGGCGTCGGCATTGCTGATACCATGACTAACATGTGGGTCCCACCGGTGACATCAGCACTAACGTCATCACTGACGTCACAGCGCACCGCCTGGTTCCCTCGCTGACACATGACGCAATCCTAGCCGTTAACGAAATTCAACGATCGAATCTAATCAACGCATTGGATTCCTCATAACACGTGGCAGAATCTTGTTGATTCCATGCGTGGCAAAATCAGAGCTGTTAATTCAAACTCCGACGACCCATATTGAATCTATCTTACGCATCGTGATCCGCTACGTGGCTACCTCGATGCTCGACGCGTGGACGCATCTGTGCCATACAATTAAAATCGGACGATCTAGATTGACTCAATCCTACACACTGGATTACTCCTACGTGGCAACACCTAGACCATCCGATCTAAATCCAACGGTCTTCATCTAACCAAACCAAAAGACTGAGATTGGTACGTGGACTCAACTCAGACGTTAGATGAGAATCCGATGGTCGACGAAGCTTCCAAGTTTCAGTGATGGCGCCGCGAGGAGTTGACGGAGCTAGGGAAGATGATGGGATCGACGATGCCTGGGGCTTCCTCCGGCGATGTGAAATATCCCAACTGGTGCGGCACATCGCGACGAACTTGGTTCTGGCCTCAACAGCGGTGGAGCATCTTCGACGGTGGTAGAACAGTGCGGCGAACTCAGACGGGACCGAGTGAACTACGGCAAGCAACTACGGAAGCTACGGAGCGTCTCAACGTGCGTGTGTTAGGGCAAAATGTGCAGGAGAAAATGCTCTACACGATGCACCAGCTAATGAAGATGGAGAGAAAGCACGTCGGCGTTAATGGCGCGTAGAATTTCCAGTGGCGACGTTTTCAGAAACTGAAGACAAGACGACCTGGCGCAATCCCTGATGATCATGTGGCGATGAATCAACAACGGCTGAAGTTCGAGCGACGTGGCCTCCTCGGAACCGCCCGATCCAAAATCAATGGCTATCGAAAGACGGCGATTAGGGTTCCTCGGCTTGGGCTAGCGACGGGCATAGTAACGGGCTCGGCCTAATACTGTTCACACGGTTTTATTCAATTTTTCCAATAAAATAATTCCAAAAAATTCCATTAAATCATTTGAGGCATTTAAAATAACATAAAAATTCTAGAAAAATTCCAAAAAATATTTTAGAACATTTTGGACTAAAATAAAATAATTTCATTATATTTTGCAGAAGCATATTCATTATTTAACTAATTTCCAAGAAAGGTTAAATTCCAAAAATTCCAATTAAATCCAAATAAATTCCAAAAAAATTCTCAAAAATTCAAAATAACTTATTAAATTCAAAATAGACCAAATTTTAGGATGTTACAAACCCCCCCATAACGGAATCTCGACCCCGAGATTCAGGACTAATTAGAAAAAAGATCGGGAAACTCATTCCTCAAGTCTTCTTCATGCTCCCAAGTGGCTTCACTTTCCGAGTGATTGCTCCATTGGACTCTGCAGAAACGGGTTGACTTGTTCCTTGTTTCACGATCCATGTTGTCCAGAATCTTTATTGGGTGTTCTTTGTAATTTAGATCCTCTTGCAGTTCAATAGCTTCTAGAGGTGCTTGTTCATCAGGTACTCGAAGACACTTCTTTAATTGCAATACATGGAATACGTCATGTACCCTTGCCAAAGACTGCGGCAATTCTAACTGGTACGCAACTTCACCTCGGCGGCTCAAGATTTTAAACGGTCCGACATATCTTGGTGCGAGCTTTCCTTTCACGTGAAATCTTTTGACTCTTGAGAGGTGTAACCCTAAGATATACGAAATCTTCAGGTTCAAAGCTCAATTCACTGCGACGATTATCAGCATAACTCTTCTACCTTGATTGAGCAATTTTCAACCTTTCCCTGATCATGGCTATATGTTCTTCAGCTTCTCGAAGTATATCTGGTCCAAAGACACGACGCTCACCTGTCTCATTCCAATTCAGAGGTGTTCGACAAGGTCGACCATACAAAGCTTCAAAAGGCGACATCTGCAAACTGGCTTGATAACTGTTGTTGTAACTGAATTCAGCATATGGTAAACATTTGTCCCAAGAAGTTGCATAAGCTAATGCACAAGCTCTCAACATATCTTCTAGAATGATAGCACTTTGGTGTCCCGATCTTTCGATGAGAAACACACTATCGTTTTGGCAGAGGCGACGTTGACGATCCGACTACACCGTGCGACGATGATGCGCCTTAGCAATCACTACACCAACTCCGGATGGTTATTGATCTTGCCGTGGGCACGAACAACCTGAACGCGATGTTCAATTCCTGCTAGCAATTGAAGAACAAGCAAGAACAAAGGTAAAGGCAATCTGAAATTGCAAATAAAGATGAAGGATTGATAAGGTGGGGTTCTGATACAAGGAGCTTCTTAGGCGGCTGTTGAGCACGTCTGGAAGACTCAAAATAGTAGCAATGGTTAAACTATCAAATAAACAAAACCCAAAAACAAAAGTACGGAGGTAGCAAACAATATATAGAGATAAGTGGCGGCTAGGGAGCGGCTAGGGGCATGCAGCAGCCATGGGGGGGGCGGCCAAGTGGGTGCCCTAGGGTTAGATAGGCTTTGGGCCCAAAAGAAGAGGTGGCGCAGTACCTGAAATTTCTGGCCTGTGACACTCTTCTACAATTTACTGTTGTTTCAAGACTAATTTGGCATTGGGGCTAGATCCATTGGAAAGAGGACGACGAAATCTTTCAGGGAAGTCCTCATGGACCCCAAACAACCTTCTGGATCAAAAGTTATGATCATTTGAAGTTGATGCTATCGCGGAGGCCGAACCCGCGGATTTGCTGGTTCCAAGTCCAACTTGCGCATATGATGATCGTGCTTTATGCTTGGCATTTGGAGGTTCTTCTCCTTGGTTCCTAAGGACAATAATATCATCACAAGAATTAAATAGCATTTCATTATGTGAATCATTTGTATAAAAACTTAGGAATGAATTCACCTGATAATTGAGTAGACGTGCTCGAGCAC
Source organism: Guadua angustifolia (assembly GCA_036346375.1). Taxonomy (NCBI): domain Eukaryota; kingdom Viridiplantae; phylum Streptophyta; class Magnoliopsida; order Poales; family Poaceae; genus Guadua; species Guadua angustifolia. The sequence continues at coordinate 9,680,944 of CM070519.1, read as the reverse complement.
AAGTAGTAGGTCCTTGTAAAACTTGTTGTGTATGAGAAGAATCACTCGGCGTGGTTGTGTCAATAGGAAGATGTCCTTATCACCCTCCCCTTCTTGCATTTGAGTCGTCCTCGACTCATGCTCTTCCTCTTCTCCCACGTATGGTTTCAAATCTGCAATGTTAAAGGTGGGACTAATCCCAAAATCTACAGGCAATTCAAGCTTATATGCATTATCATTAATCTTTTCTAAAACTTTGAAAGGACCATCAGCTCGAGGCATTAACTTTGATTTTCTTAATTCAGGAAATCTATCTTTTCTCAGATTTAACCAAACTAACTCTCCAGGTTCGAAAGTAACATGCTTCCTTCCCTTACTACCAGCATGTTTATATTTAGCATTAATGCGCTTTATATTTTCTTTAGTTGTCTCATGCATTTTCATAATCAAGTCAGCACGTTGTTTAGCATCAAAATTCAACTTCTCTGAAGATGGAAGAGGTAATAAATCAATAGGAGCACGAGGCACAAATCCATATACAATCTCAAAAGGGCACATCTTAGTAGTAGAATGCAATGAACGATTATAAGCAAACTCAATATGAGGCAAGCATTCTTCCCACAACCTTATGTTCTTTTTCAAAATAGCCCTAAGCATGGTAGATAATGATCTATTAACAACTTCGGTTTGTCCATCTGTTTGGGGATGACAAGTAGTAGAAAATAATGACTTAGTCCCGATTTAGCCCACAAAGTTCTCCAAAAGTGGCTTAGGAATTTAGTATCACGATCTGAAAATATTGTATTTGGCATACCATGTAAGCGAACAATTTCACGAAAGAATAAATCAGCAATGTGTGTAGCATCATCACTTTTGTGACATGGTATGAAGTGTGCCATCTTAGAGAATCTATCCACGACAACAAATATGCTATCCCTCCCATTCTTTGTTCTAGGAAGTCCTAAAACAAAGTCCATAGAAATATCTTCCCAAGGAACACTAGGAACAGTCAAAGGCATATACAAACCATGGGGATTATGTCGTGACTTAGCTTTTTGACATGTAGAGCAGCGAGCAACGAATCTTTCAACATCCCTTCTCATCTTTGGCCAATAGAAATGGCTAGCAAGTATGTCTTCCGTCTTCTTCACCCCAAAGTGTCCCATCAAACTACCTCCATGCGCTTCCTAAAATAGCAACAAACGGACGGAACAAGCTGGAACACACAGCTTATTAGCTCTAAACACAAACCCATCATTGAGGACAAATTTGTTCCAAGTTTTTCCTTCTTTGCAATTCAACAACACATCTTTGAATTCATCATCATGCTCATATTGTTGTTTAATCGTCTCTAATCCAAAGATTTTGAAGTCAAGTTGTGAAAGCATGGTGTATCGTCTAGACAAAGCATCAGCAATAACATTTTCCATTCCTTGCTTGTGTTTTATGACATAGGGAAAAGATTTAATGAATTTAACCCACTTAGCATGTCTATGATTCAATTTAGCTTGACTGCGAAAATGCTTAAAAGATTCATGATCAGAGTGTATGACAAATTCCTTGGGCCATAAGTAATGTTGCCATGTTTCCAAAGTTCGAACTAGAGCATATAATTCCTTGTCATAAGTAGAATAGTTCAAACTAGGCCCACTCAATTTCTCCTTTGAAATATGCAATGAGTTTTCCCCCTTGTAATAACACACCACCCAACCCAATCCCACTAGCATCACATTCTAGTTCAAGCGTCTTAGAAAAGTCGGGAGTTGGAGCGAGAGGTGCATGTGTTAACTTATCTTTCAATGTGTTGAAGGTGTTCTCTTGTGCATCGTCCCAAACAAATGGCACACCCTTCTTGGTGTGCTCGTTCGATCAGTGCAGACAATGGTGCGAAGTCCTTCACGGCGGCGGTAGAATCCAGCAAGTCCTAGAAAACTTCGCACTTGTGTGACCGTGTTAGGAGTCGGCCAACTCTGTATTGCCTCAACCTTAGCCTAATCAACTTCAATACTCTGGGGAGTAACAACATAGCCAAGAAAAGAGACTCGATTCATGCAAAAGGTGCACTTCTCAAGATTATCAAATAAGTGTGCATCTCGTAAAGCACTAAAAACAACACGTAAATGGTCAAGATGTTCCTCCAATGATTTGCTAAATATCAAAATGTCATCAAAATATACCACCACAAATTTGCCAATGAAAGCACGCAAAACTTCGTTCATCAATCTCATGAAAGTGCTAGGTGCATTAGTTAACCCAAAAGGCATTACTAATTACTCATATAGACCGAACATAGTTTTAAAAGCCGTTTTCCATTCATCTCCTAGTTTCATATGAATCTAGTGGTACCCACTACGCAAATCAACTTTAGAGAACACTGTAGAGCCACATAATTCATCAAGCATATCATCTAGCCTAGGAATAGGGTGACGATACCTAATGGTGATATTATTGATTGCTCTACAATCGACACATATGCGCCATGATCCATCTTTCTTAGGCACTAAAATGACCGGAACAGCACAAGGACTAAGAGACTCACGCACATATCCTTTATCAAGCAATTCTTGAACTTGGCGTTGTATCTCCTTAGTTTCTTCCGGATTGGTTCTGTATGGTGTGCGATTAGGCAAAGATGCCCTAGGAATGAGGTCGATTTGGTGCTCAATGCCTCAAATTGGGGGCAGCCTTGGTATCACATCCTTTGGAAAAACATCATTGTACTCCTGCAAAAGGTTAGTGATAGCAGGAGGCAAAGAAGAAGACACATCCTCAAATGAAAACAAAACTTCTTTGCAAACGAAAGCATAGCAAAAAGAACGTAGATCATTCAGCTCTTTCAAATCAGATTTGGTAGCAAGAAAACAAGCACCCTTCAACTTAATCTCATTTCTTTTGTCATGAACAAGCTTAGATTCTTTCTTATTGTGTTGCTCAAGCTCCTTTGCTAAAATCTGATTTTCACTCTTAGCATGCTCCTGATTTTTCTCTCTATGAACTCTAGCAATCTCATCTTTTAAAATAGCATCAGGAGACATTGGATGTAAAATAATTTTCTTCTCTTTATGCACAAAAGAGTATTCATTTGTTCTACCATGATGTAAACAATCTTTATCATATTGCCACGGTCTAACTAACAACATAGAACATGCTTGCGTAGGTACGACATCGCAATCAACATAATCATGATAAGAACCTAAAGCAAAATTTACTCTTATCATACGAGTTACCTTAAGCTTGCCGTTGTTGTTGAACCATTGAATGTAGTAGGGCTGAGGATGCGGCCTAGTGGAGAGTGCAAGCTTCTCTACCATGTCCATGCTGGCTAGATTATTGCAACTCCCACCATCAATGATTATTCATATTGCTCGTTACTTGACGATGCATTTAATGTGAAACAAGTTGTGGTGCTGATTTTGCTCGGCACTAGCAATCTGGGCACTAAGCACACATTGTGAAACAATACTCAAATATTGGTCAGCATCACCAGTGCTCACGTGCTCTTCTTGAGGCTCAGAAATTGGCTCGTCGTCTTCATTTTCAGCAAGCAAAGCATATGTTTCTTCATCAAGATCGCTTGCTGAATCATACTCGCCGTCTTTGCAAATGATGAGCACGCGTTTGTTTGGACACTCCCTCATGATGTGGCCAAACCCCTTGCAGTGATGGCATTGAATGTCTTTTGTTCGGCCCATTAGGCAACGGACGACGACAAACTCTTTGTAGGAGCTTGTGTGGCACTTTTCGTCGGCGTGGATGCTCTTGGTGCCGAGTTTGAAGGAGATGATGTTGTTTTGTTGTTGGAAGGGCTTGGTGTAGTGGTACGACCGGACGGGGCAGCTGGGGTGTGAGGTGTCCATGAAGTAGTACGACCTGCAGAAAATGTAGCTTTTGCCCTCGATTGTCGTCCCTACACTTCACGTTCAGCTTTGCAAGCAAGATGGAATAAACTAGTCATCGAATTGTAATCCTTATAATCTAGAATGTCCTAGATTTCGTGGTTTAAACCACCTAAGAAACGAGCCATAGACGCTTCCTCATTCTCAACTAAACCACAACGCAACATGCCAATTTGCAATTCTTGATAATATTCTTCTACTGAACTTTTACCTTGGCGTAGGCGCTGCAATTTATTTAGTAAATCTCTAGCATAGGAGGGAACAAATCTATGTCGCATGATCAATTTTAATGCTTCCCAAGTGGTGGGTATATTATGTGGATGAACACGGCAATGCTCTCTCCACCAAGCGAAGCAAAATCGAGAAAATTAGCTAGTAGCGGCTCGAACTCTACTATCCTCAGGGAAATCATGGCATGCAAATTTTTGATCAACAAGTAATTCCCAATTGAGGTAACCATCAGGATCATATTTACCTTCAAAAGGAGGCATATTAAATTTAACTTTAGAGAACACGTCATCACGATCACGTACCTCATGTCGCGGTGGATCACGTTGCATACCTTGCTGATTAAAGCGTAGTCGACGATGGTCACGGTCGTGGTCAAAATTTACGGTATCATCATCCTCCGAATCCATGGTGTTGTGTGCGTAGTTCTCACCATCTTGTTTGTCTATCTCAGCTCCTGAAGCGAAGGTAGCCCTAGGGTGCTGAGCCGAAGTGCTGGCGAGGTGTGGAGCTGGGTTAGCCATGGGACCCGTTCTGCACGTGGTACTCCATTTTTGTTGCCTAGGAGACGAGGTGGAGGGCAGGAAGTTCCAGGGGCAGCAGCTGCAAGCACATCAAGTCTAGACAAAATATTAGCATGTGTAGTGTTAGCAATTCCCTGAGCGGTCTCGATGGATCTGAGACGGTCTTCTTGTAGCGACATACGCTCATTAGTGAGACGTACATCCTCACTAAGGCCCTCGGTGGTGACCTTCGTCATCCTCTCAAAGTGGGAAACAATGCCTTTAGTGCGTGGGGAGTGCTGTAGAGAATAGTCGTCACCTGACATGGTTAGTAGAAAACAAGAAACAAAATCACAGGTATAAAGTTCCAATCAACTACTAGGAGGTGGCTACAAGTCGCTCAACACTCAAGCTTTACCCAAAGCTCTTACAAATTCTTACCAAGCAGCGGTGTTGTCGGCCGTTGGTGTTGTCAAAAGTTCTCCGAAGATTGGGTATAGCGATTGCCAAGAGAACTGACGAATACTCGTACCAGGGGTACCCCACGGCAAAGTGTACATTCATTTCAAGATCAAGCGCCGGATAAGGCCCCCTCTGCCGTAAAGGGTCCCCCACCTTTGGTTCCTCAACGACCTCGGTCGGCGCCCCGAGCCCGGCCAAAGACCAGATCTGTGCGCGCCCTTTTCAGCGCCGACCGGGGCTGCACGGAGTGCCCTCGCAGGGTCCGCCCTAGACCCGGGACCGACGCCTCTGCAGACTCAGGCACAGGTGCGTGCTTAAAGTCCCCAGTGAGCTCTAGTCCCGCAACCTCCGCCACATCAACGGTCTACGCCGCGCTGGTCACCCGTCTTATGAACACGACGGCCGTGTTGGGACGGATGGATCCTTCCTGAGGCGACCAGATGGTGGCCTCAGCGAAAGCACCCGTCCCTCATGCCGTCAACATCTGACTGGCGTGCAGAGGGCAGGTGCGCACCTTCCCAACGGGGCACCGTCCGTTGTGACTACCAACCCGGCATGGGGTGAGCAGAAAACTGTCAATCACCAGGATCGAAGACTGGGACACCCAGGCGTGGCCTATCCCTACCACTCTTTCAGAATCCCATGTAACCTGCCCCTTCCGTCTATATAAAGGGAGGCAGGGCCCTCCGGGAAGGGCACGCACCCCTGCACGAGTGCATATGCACACGCGTTCACTTGATTTTCCACCCACCTACGCACTGAGCCATCCCGACCTCCTTCTTTCGGGACGAGTCTTTGAGGGCTTGTCCTCGACCTCACTTTGTAATCTCCGGTGACCTTCGGTGCCCAGAGCAATACAAACCACCACCACAAACTGGAAGTAGGGACATTCCGCCTGAACCAGTATACATCCGGGGCTTCCTCAGTCTAACCATTCGAGGAGAGGGGACGCGCGACCCCCTAAACTTACAAATTTACTTGTCGGTTATACGAAACACCGACAGTTGGCGAGCCAGGTAGGGGCTTCGTGCGTCATCTTCGTGATCTCCGGATTCCCATCTTCCTCCTCGATGGCTTTCTTCACCAACGACGACGCGTCTGCGTCAAGGGGCAGGATTCGCTTCGGCTCCCTCGACTTCATTACCATCCCGGCGGGAGAGTTCGTGCTCATCCTCGCCACTCCCCATGCTCGGGTGTCCGCTTTGAGCCTGAACTCCGTCGCCGATACCCTCGGTGACCCCGGCTTGGGGACCCCGTGCGGACCTCGAGGCGGGAACTTGTCCAGCGTTGCGCTGCCCCTAGTAGTGGCGCATGCGAGCCTGCGTGGACAGCGGCGTCGCCTCCCGCAGACTCGCACCTCGTGGCTATGGTCGGCCATCTGCCGACCTCCATTTACGACTTGCTGGAGAGCTCCTCCAGCCTCGACTCTAGCTCCGACACGGAACATACCTCCGGCGCGTTGTACCCTCGCGAGTGCAACATGGCGGGGGTGGACGGCCCAACCACCACCTCCGTCATTGCAGGAACCGCCCGGCCTCAGGCGGGGCGGAAATCCGGCCTTGGCCTTGAGGCCTCAAGCCGCCCGGCTGAGCTCCAGCTGACACGCGGCTTGAGGCCCAGAGGCTAAGCAGCCGAACTCTAGGCCGACTGGGCGCGGGGTAAGCCAGACCTTGAGCGCGCTGGTCTTGGCGTGCTGTGTGTGGCGAGTTCAATAACAACGGTAGAGGATTCATACGATCTTCCGTACTTCCCTCGCGCCAGCCAGAATGTCACTGCGGCAGCGATGCTACTTCGCGGCATTCCTGAGCCAGAGGACCCAGGGGCCAAGGCCACCTACCAGAACCTCCGGGGACTGGTAGAGCGTGCTACGGTCCAGCACATGCAGCCTTCCGTCTCCTTTCGCTCGAGGGCTTCCTCTAGCCACCCAAGTCGCGCTGCCACTCCGGACTGCCGGGATCCGGTCCCGACAATGTCACCGCCTGAGTGGCCCAGGCCTCCCGCGCTCCGGCACGCGAACATTTGGGCGAAAGTCGAGACATTCGCGGCACCGTCGAGACCCGAAAGAGGGCGGGCGAGCGGCCCCGATCGCCTGGCCACGAGCAATGGCCGACGCCACCACCGAGCCGAGCCCCGACGGTCCGGGGCCCGCAGGCGTTTGGCCGAGAGATCCGTAGCGGACTTCCCGTCGGGTTTTGGGCCCCACCAACATAACCAAGTACTGCTGAGGCTCTGAATCCGATTATGCGGTTGGAAGACTTCATCTCGCGTCTTGCGGGCGGGAGGTGCTGCGGACGATCTCCTCATCGTCCAGTACCTCCCCATCTACCTTGTGGACTCTGGTCGAGCATGGCTCGAGTATTTGTCTGTGAACACTATCAGGAGCTGGGCCGACTTGAAGAGCGTCTTCGTCGGCAACTTCGTGGCACTTAGCATACAGGAACTCTGGGATCTAAAAAGCTGGCGGCAGGTAGGGAGTCTCTCCGGGATTACATCCGGCGATTCTCCCAACAATGCAACGAGCTCCCGACATATGCGACGCCGATGTTGTCGGGGCGTTCATCTACGGCACCTCGTCGAAAGCCCTGGTGCACAAGCTGGGCTGCGCCAAGCCTAGGACCACCAAGGAGCTTCTCGACATCGCCACTAACCACGCCTCTGGTGAGGAGGCCGTAGGGGCCATTTTCGATAAGGGGAAGGCCAAGCGAGAGGCCGCCCGGCCAACATTACCTCCGGCCGCTCGGCAGAAGAAAGAAGCGAAAGCAGGAGACGCGAGGGCCCTGTGGTCGCGGCCGCCGACCGCCCCACCAAGCAGCAGGCGCGTTAGGACCCCGACCACTTCGAAAAGCTGATGGACAGCCCGTGTCCGCATCACGGGTAACCCGTCAAGCACAAGTACAGGGATTGCGAAACCTTGAAGCGTTTCATCTCCGGAGTCCCTGCGTGGGGCAAAGGGAAAAAGCGTGACTCGGCACCGGATGCCGAGCCAAAGGAGGCAGCTGACGACTTCCCGAAACCTGATGGCTGCCTCATGATCTTTCGCGGGACGGCGAGTTATGCCGACAAACGACGGCAAAAGCTTGCCTTCCGCGAAGTCCACACGGCGGCCCCCGCTGTGCCAAAATACCTTCGATGGTCGGAGTCGCAAATCACCTTTGATCGGGCTGACCACCCCGACCACATCCCGCACCCGGGAAGATATCCCCTGGTCGTGGCCCCCATCGTCGGGCCAAAGCGCCTCTCAAAGGTGCTCATGGATGGCGACAGCAGCCTCAACATCCTGTATGTTGAGACCTTTGATGCCCTAGGAATCCCTCGCTCACGCCTCCGATCGAGCAAGGCGCCCTTTCACGGCATCGTCCCTGGTCAGCAGGCCCATCCGCTCGGACAAATCGACCTGCTCGTCACCTTTGGGGACCAGGCTAACTTCCGCACCGAGACCCTCACCTATGAGGTCGTGGGGTTTCCTGGCTCCTATCACGCTATCATGGGGAGGCCATGCTACGCCAAGTTCATGGCGGTCCCCAATTACACCTACCTCAAGCTGAACTCGAAAACCTCCGGAGGGAAACCTCGGAGTCTGCCCCCGACTCCAGCAAGTCGGGGCCCGGTTCCTTCAAGTCCGCCGAGGACACGAAGGAGGTTGTGGTCGATCCCGAAGATACGACAAAGACCGTGGGAAGGCGCGCTCGTCGATTTCCTTCGATCCAACCGAGATGTCTTCGCATGGAAGCCCTCTGACATGCCAGGTATCCCGCGAGAAGTCATCGAGCACACCTTGAACATCCAACCCGGCTCGAGGCCGGTCGTTCAGCGCTTGCATCGCTTCGACGAAGAAAAGCGCAAAATCATTGGTGAGCAAATCGCCAAGCTTCTGGCTGTAGGGTTCATAAAAGAGGTCCGCCACCTGAGTGGCTGGCCAACCCTGTACTTGTAAAGAAGAAGTCTGGGTAAGGCATGTCCCAAGGACCCCTTTCCATTGCCCCGCATCGACCAAGTTGTCGATTCCACTGCAAGGTGCGAGTCACTGTCCTTCCTGGATGCCTATTCAGGTTACCACCAGATAGCGATGAAAGAGTCCGATCAGCTCGCGACCTTGTTCATCACTTCGTTCGGCTCGTTTTGTTACGTAACGATGCCGTTCGGTCTAAAGAATGCGGGTGCTACATACCAGCGATGTATGCAAACGTGTTTCGACGACCAGATCGGGCGTAACCTCGAGGCGTACGTGGACGACATAGTCGTCAAGACTAAGAAGGCTGACGATCTCGTCGCCGACTTAGAAGAGACTTTTGCGAACCTTCGCCGGTTCCGCATCAGGCTCAACCCCGAGAAGTGTGTTTTCGGGGTCCCTAAAGGAAAATTGCTCGGTTTCATCATTTCCGAGCGCGGCATCGAAGCCAATCGGGAAAAGATCTCTGCGATCATGAAGATGGGCCCGTTCAGCAACCTGAAAGGGGTCCAAAAGCTGACAGGATACCTAGCAGCCTTGAGCCGTTTCATCTCTCGCCTCGACGAGCGCGGAATGCCGCTCTATAAGTTGCTTAAGAGGTCCGATCACTTCAGCTGGACACAGGAAGCACAAGAAGCCCTCGACCGATTGAAGGCATTCCTGACCACACCCCTGGTGCTGGTCGCCCCGGCACCAAAAGAATCGCTCCTCCTTTACATCGCCACCACGACCCAGGTCGTCAGCACGGCGCTTGTTGTGGAGCGAGCCGAAGAAGTTCGTATACTCAAGGTACAGCGGCCGGTGTACTTCATCAGTGAAGTACTCTCTGAGTCCAAGGCTCGTATCCGCAGGTCCAGAAGCTGCTCTACGCGGTCCTTATAGCGAAGAGGAAGTTGCTCCACTACTTCGACCGGCATTCGGTCTCCGTGGTGACCTCCATGCCGCTAGGCGAGATCATCCGCAATCGCGATGCTTCCGGAAGGATAGCCAAGTGGGCTCTTGAGCTCAACGGCCACGACATATTGTACGTCCCCCGGACGGCGATCAAATCGCAGGTTCTGGCCGACTTCGTCGCCGAGTGGACCGAAGCCTAGGCACCGCCGACGCTCGAGGACCCCGAATACTGGACAATGTACTTTGACGGGTCTTACACCAAGAGCGGAGCAGGTGCCGGAGTCGTCCTCATTTCCCCACTCAGGAATAAGCTCCAGTACACCGTCCGGCTGCACTTCGATGCGACCAACAACGTCGCCGAGTACGAAGCACTCGTCAACGGTCTCCGGATCGCTGCCGATCTCGGTGTGCGTCGGCTCTACGTACACGGTGACTCCAAGCTGGTTGTCGACCAAGTCATGAAGGCTTCCGAGCCTCGCGATGCTCGTATGGCAGCATACTGCCGAGAGGTACGCAAACTAGAGGAAAGATTCAAGGGTTTTGAACTCCACCATAGCTACTGATGCCATAACAGAGAGGCCGACTACCTGGCCAATCTGGCCTCCAGCCGAGGACCGGTCCCACCAGGGATCTTCATCTCCGACCTCTACAAGCCCTCCGTCCGACTGGACTCCCCCTCGGAGCAACCGGCCGACCCTCCGGGTGTGCCCGCTCCGACCGCTGAGCGCCCGGGTTTGGAACCCTCTGGATCGGACCACGGTGTACTAGTCACCGACTCCGACCGGAGGAAGCCCTTCGTCGACCGGCTTGCCGAAGGATCTCTCCCCACCGACCACACCGAGGCCCGGCGCCTCGCTCGACGGGCGAAATCCTTCGTCCTGATCGGGGAAGACCTCTACAAGAAGAGCCCCTCTAGGGTCCACCAGAAGTGCATTCTGTGGATCAAGGGAGGCAGCTGTTGCTCGATATCCATGCCGGAGTCTGCGGTCACCACGCCGCACCACGATCCCTCGTGGGCAAAGCTTTTCGCCAGGGCTTTTATTGGCCGACCGCGATGGCCGATGCCGAACATATTGTTCGCGACTTGCGGGTGCCAATTCTTCGCCGAACAAGCGCATCTCCCCGCAGAAGCCACAGCAAGCGGTCCCCATCACTTGGCCGTTCGCCGTCTGGGGGCTCGACCTGGTCGGACCTTTCAAGAAGGCGCCTGGGGGCTTGACTCACCTACTCGTTGCAGTGGACAAGTTCACCAAGTGGATAGAAGCAAAACCGGTCGCCACGATCACTTCAGTGCAGGCGGCCAACTTCTTCCGCGACATTGTTTATCGGTTTGGAGTCCCGAACTCCATCATCACCGATAACGGAACGCAGTTTACAGGAAAGGAGTTCCTCGAGTTCTGCGACGATTTCAACACTACGTCGACTGGGCAGCTGTAGCCCATCCGCGGACCAACGGCCAGGTCGAGCGTGCAAACGGTATGATCCTCCAAGGGCTCAAACCGCGAATCTTCAGTCGACTGAAGAAATTCACGGGCGATAGGCAGTGGAATTGCCCTCCGTCCTCTGGAGCCTGCGGACCACGCCGAACAAGTCGACCGGGTTTACACCCTTCTTCCTAGTGTTCAGCGCTGAGGCCGTTTTGCCGACCGACCTGGAGTATGGCGCCCCGAGACTACAAGCCTTCGACGAGGCGCGGGGACTCGACGCCCAACAGGACGCCATCGACCAGCTCGGCGAAGCGCGATGTGGCGTCTTTGCGATCGACCAAGTACCAACAAACACTGTGGCGCTACCATGATCGTCAGGTTCGTGGACGGTCCTTCAACGTCGGAGACATGGTCCTACGACAGGTTCAGTCCAACGTTGGCAGGCACAAGCTGTCCCCTCCGTGGGAAGGACCCTTCACCATCGCGGAGGTCCTCCGACCCGGCACCTTTCGACTCAAGGACGCCGATGGCAACATTGTATCCAACGCATGGAATATTGAAAAGCTAAGGATATTTTATCCCTAAGACTTTTTCTCTATTTCCTATGCCTAAAGCAAACCCACCAAGCCCGAAGCGCAGTGTACCGATCGCACCCTGGTCGTCATGCGTTTCTTGGGGTTTGCTTATCTACACGACTACCCGAGGTGCCCCGACCGGCCATCACGACCCCCTGGCGGCCATTCATTCAGCCGAAAGTTCTACGGCCTATGCCCCAGCGCGGCTACGGTTGCGAAGTAGCGCTTCGCGGCGAAAAAGAATTACCCTTACGAGGCAGTCGTTAGTCGGTTTGGGGCGCGCCCTCGGGCCGTCAGCTCGGTCGCCATTTTCGCCGACCGATGCTCATGTAACACTAGCAGTTCCTAAGGGCTACGATCACCCGGTGAAATGCTAATCACAGAAAGGAAAATGCGTGATGTAGGGTAAGGTCCACAGGGTGCAGCATACCATGTTCATACATTACGAAGAACAACAACAAAAGTAGGGTCGAGTGCCTGGGGTGCTCCTAAGCTAAGCTCAAGCATCACCCTCGACGGTGTCCTCATCAGAGCCGTTGTTGCTCTAGGACACGGCACCCAGTTCGGCCACCCTCTCCGCCACCGGCCGCACGCCAGCCCGCGCTTGGTCGGCATCCCCCTTGATCCCGGCAACGATCGCGATCGTGTCAAAGGAGGCATCACGGCTGGCACAGCAGGCCAGCACGTACTCCACCACAGTGACAGAGGCGGCCCGCCTCTCGCGAGCGGAACGCTCGCGCAAAGCGCGGGGTAGGTCGGCGAAGGCATCGGCCGCTTGGGTAAGATGGAAAGCGTACCCCGATGGGGTAGGCTCCAGAGGCTCATCCAACCTCACCCCCAGAGGCTCCAGGCTCCTGCCCATACTCTCGAAGGCTGGGCGGAGCAGGGAAAGGAGGCCCTTGCGCGAGGCTAGTCACTCCGCGCACATCGAGCCGAGGTCCTCCACGGCGGCCTCGACACGTGCCCGTTGCGACGACGCCTCCTCGCGCGTCGTAGCAAGCTCCTCCTCCAGGGCGTCAGCCCGAGCCCGCTCTGTCGCCACCTCCTCGTGCACCCTCGCCAGTTCCTCTTCGGTGGCCTGGGCCTGGGCTTGCTGAGCAAGCACTTCCGCCCTCCGAACGGTGACCGTTGCAGCCTGAGCCGACAGGGAGGCGTCCAGCCGCGTCAGCGCGGTCGTCATGCTAGCTGCCCACGCCCTTGTCCTGAAGACGGTGGCGTCCACCTCTCCACCGGCGGCCGGGCGCGCGAGTGCGGCGGCGGTTCACGAGGCCCGAGCGGTGGTGCTAACAAAAAGCGAAAGCGATTCAACGCCAGCAATAAAAAAAGAGGGAGAGCCTAGGTCGTTGCCCAGTCAAGCGAAGAGACTTACTCCGGACGTGGATCCCGGATTCGGAAGATCGACGAGGGCAACACGAGCCCTCCCCTTCTCATGCGCATAGGCGACTGAACGGCTTGCCGGCCCTGCGATCGTCGTCTCCACTCTCCATCGACACTCGCGCTCCCTAAAAGGAAAAAGGGGAGAGCAGGAAGATGAAGGAGCAGCTAGCAGCGGAGACACCCTCCCCGTGCCATATTTATAGGGGCCAGGCAGATCGTCGGCGAAGATACTCCGAGCTGCCGCGCCGCGATTAACCCCACGTCACGCGCGACGGGACGCGCCTTGTCCACGTCCCCCACTCCGCATTAAATTGCGACACGACTGCTGGGACGAAAGGACACTGCTTCAGCCAGGGAGGCGCAGCGCGACTCTTCGGTTTTCAGCCCTGTGATGGGCCGGCTGCGAAGAAAAGCCTGGATGAAGCCGAGGGAGCACCAAGGTGGCATAAGGCCCAGTAACTGCACCTCCCCACCCGAGGGCCCAATAACCACGACGTCTCTGGCACATGCAAAGAAAAGTTAAGGCAATCCTTTCCTTAAAAGTTTCCTGTATTCATTTTTTTCATTCCTTCGGTCTTAAGCGGTGCGTAGTGACCGCAAGCTTGACCCCTACGCACTGCTTGGGGGCTGCAAGTTCTCACACTTTTACAGGTCAGATGACTCGGTCGGCTATTCGCCCCAGCGGCTATGGTTGCGGGGTAATGCCTTGCGGAAGAAGGAGGTACCCGTGTGCTACGATCCATAGCTGGTCGGGAACACTCCTTTTCCATCACAAGTGTAAGCGAACAATCTGCTCCCTAGGTCCTGATCTCTTCTTCTGCAAATCCTCCTCAAAGGTGGCAACATACCAACCTACGCTTGCGTAACCACCGCGGTTTTTAAAAGCCATGGTCATAGCCGGACCTACGGAATAATCCGACCCGACTGGCCGTTTGGTTCCCCTGTAATGGAGTTCACAGGTACCTGCCAAAGCACGCGCTAGCCGGACAAGCACCGACCGATTGCTCGCCAGTCAAACGGATGTCACTTTGATTGAAGCATCATGCTTCCCGTCACAAACGCCACGTCAGGACGCCGGTGAGATGTATCGCCCCCAACCATTTCAATTCGCATTTAATTCCCGCACGCACATTAAATGCTAGCAGAGGCGCCTGGGTATCGCCCCGGGCAAGACGCCCCACGGCCTCTCAGGCTCCACCTTCGGGCCGGTTCAAACCAGGCGAGGTAGGTATGAAAAGTCCGCCAGGCCTTAGCAGCCTCAAGGTGGCGAGAAAGCTTGAAAGCCTCGCGATTAAGACCTAGTTATGGGTGCCTAAGGTGAGGTCCACCAAGTGGATCTCAAGCCACCCCAGCAGGCGAATCGAGCGAGGGGCGAGTCTAAGGCGAACCCTCGGTGGGTCTCTAGTTGGGTCGGCGGATGACCCAATCGCCTTAACTCGCGTCCGAGACCATAGTTCATACTCTCCCGCGGAGCCCCTCGAAAGGGCGGCAGCCAGCTGCGCCCCGAGTTACGAATGGCTCGGGGTCCGATACGGGATCGAGTAAAGAAAGGTTTTTTATGGGTCGCCCCCAGCGGGTCGGACGCCCGACGCAACGACAGTCCACTAAGGGATCCCTTACCGGGGGGATCCCCAGGGCCCACTCGGATAACCCGTTTGTAGCTCCACGAGCACGGTGTTCGGCCGGCGTGGCAAACACGCGCTTGCTCACCCCCTCCAGGTCCCACACCTGCGGACGGGGCGTACACGTGGGACCGACAGCGGCCTCTCCTCCCGTAGATAGCCTCGCCCGACGAGGACTCGGGATGGATGCCCCGCGTCTAGCTACGACGTAAAACAAGCACTCGGGAACCAGAACCTCTCGCGAAGGGATCTGGACCTCCCTGCCGACCACGGCCGCGTCTAGCTACGACGTAAAATGAGCACTCGGGGACCACAGCCTTGCCAAAAGGCATCCGGGTACCCGTACCAACTAAGTCAGTCGGGTCAGCCTGGCAATACCAACCCCCCCCCCCCACGACCAGCTCTTCGACACGCTCGGTGGCTTGGGGGCTACACCCACCGGGTGCGCTCGCGCACACCCGGCCAAAACTAACCAACCAAGTCGGTCGGACTCCGCCAGCGAGGCTGGCTTTCCGGTCCACTCGGGGGCTCGAACCCGGCTACGTCCACCAAATTCGCCCAGACGGATGCACACCTATCAAAGTAACCCCCCGACCAGCTCTTGACCGCTCCGGCTACACCACCGGAAGGCCGCGCACCCGTCAAAAGCCGACAAACCAACATCGGTCGAACCCGGCCACGCACGGAGGCTACCTCTGAGAAGATCCGCTGCTTTATTATGCAGCGCGGCGCTGTTGAGGGAACCTTGTCAGCCGAAAACGAAGGTCCATCGAGAGCGCTTTGCATTTCGGGGCGGCCGGGGCTCTTGACGAATACTGCGTGCCAGGGTACCCCACGGCAAAGTGTACATTCATTTCAAGATCAAGCACCGGATAAGGCCCCCTCTGCCGCAAAGGGTCCCCCGCCTTTGGTTCCTCGACTGACCTCGGGTCGAGCACCGAGGCCCGACCGAGACCCAGATCTGATCTTTGCCGCTCGCTCGCCGACCGTGGATCGCACCAGTGCCCGCGCAGGTCCGCCCTAGACCGGGACCGGCGCCTCCGCAGACTCGACTGGTCAGAATGGGGTCCCAATGAGCTCTAGCCCCGCAACCTCCGCCACATCAACGGTCTACGCCGCGCTGTCACCCGTCTTACGAACACGACGGCCGTGTTGGGACGGATGGATCCTTCCTGAGGCAACCAGAGGGCAGCCTCGGTAGCACCGTCCTCATGCCGTCAACATCGGATGGCGCCTGAGAGGCAGTCGCACCTTCCCAACAGGGCGCCGTCCGTTGTGACTACCAACCCGGCATGGGGTGAGCAGAAAACTGTCAATCACCAGGACCGAAGACTGGGACACCCAGGCGTGGCCTATCCCTACCACTCTTTCAGAATCCCATGTAACCTGCCCCCTCCGTCTATATAAAGGGAGGCAGGGCCCTCCGGGAAGGGCACGCACCCCCGCACGAGTGCATACGCACGCGCGTTCACTTGATTTTCCACCCACCTACGCACTGAGCCATCCCGACCTCCTTCTTTCGGACGAGTGCTGAGGGCCTGTCCTCAGCCTCCGCCTATAATCTCCGGTGACCTTCGGTGCCCAGAGCAATACAAACCACCACCACAAACTAGAAATAGGGACGTTCCGCCCGAACCAGTATACATCCGGGGCTTCCTCAGTCTAACCATTCGAGGAGAGGGGACGCGCGACCCCCTAAACTTACAAATTTACTTGCCGGTTATACGAAACACCGACAAGAACGAACGCCTGCACGGGTAGAGAGTGTAGCTCGGACAGGCTCAAAGTAGGTAGCAAGGAAGAACTAGTACCACTGAACCAAAGTAAGCTGAAAAGTCACTCAAAGTATGTACTATGCTGGTCCTAGGCTAGACCGTACTAGAAACGCGAGCCTAAACACCAACGATGTCACCGAACAGGAGCAAATGGCCGCAGATGAACAGTAGGACCTAACAACAGATGAAATAGCAGCGCGAAAAAAAATCGCGAATGATGGGGACTGTCTCAAAAGAATCTAAACCACCTAAAAACAAGTTTGGAATAATAAAAATTCTAAAGCGGTTCCAGACTCTGTTTTTTAGAGGTCCGAACCAACCTCTTCTCTGTTCTGGAACCGAAACCAACTCTAGCAGACCCGAAGCTTATCTGGTAGCAACCGAAACAACTGATTTCTAGTAGCAACCGAAACAAATTGATTTCTTGATAGTGCAACCGAAACAATTTCTGGTACAACCGAACCGAAGCTCTAGCGCCAGACTCCCTGTCCAGTAAAAGAAAATTTACACCGAACCAATCTCCTGATTCTAGTAATCGTACCAAACTTCAAACCGAACCTTATCTTCTGGCTCTAGCACAACCGAACTATTTGCTGGTGGCGCACAGCAGTATGATTGCTGGTTTTGCGATGGCTACTTGATAGTGCTACTGATTTTGATTTTGTATGTTTCGGTACTGATTTTTCTTGGTGTGGATGTTTTGTTGATCTTGTACGCACAGCAGTACAGTGAGCGGGTGGAAAGAAACAAGGTGAAGCTACTGATTCTTGATCTTGTGGAAAATAGATGCAACAATGGGTGACGCTACGTGAACAGAACTCGCAACTCTAAGGGAACTAGACTCTAAAACCAGCAAAGACATGATGCAATCGACGATTCAACAAACCAAGAACAAATAGTAAAAGCAGGGCACAAAAATGGCTCGGATAGAAAAACCAATCTACTAATTTTTTTTATGGTTGTTTTCTGGACTCTAGGTGGAAAAAAATCAGAATTGAGGGGAAATCTCACCGAGCAACCTGGTTTGCTCTGATACCACTTGATAGCACTTTGGTGTCCCGATCTTTCGATGAGAAACACACGATCGATTTGGTGGAGGCGACGTTGACGATCCGACTACACCGTGCGACGACGATGCACCTTAGCAATCACTACACCAACTCCGGAGGGTTATTGATCTTGCCATGGGCACGATCAACCTGAACGCGAGGTTCAATTCCTGCTAGCAATTAAAGAACAAAGGTAAAGGCAATCTGAAATTGCAAATAAAGATGAAGGATTGATAAGGTGGGGTTCTGATATAAGGAGCTTCTTAGGCGGCTGTTGAGCACGTCTGGAAGACTCAAAATAGTAGCAATGGCTAAACTATCAAATAAACAAAACCCAAAATATAAAATACGGAGGTAGCAAACAATATATAGAGGTAAGTGGTGGCTAGGGAGTGGCTAGGGGCGTGCAGCAGCCATGGGGGGGCGGCCAAGTGGATGCCCTAGGGTTACATGGGCTTTGGGCCCAAAAGAAAAGGTGGCACAGCACCTAGAATTTCTGGCCAGCGACACTCTTCTGCAATTTATTGTTGCTTCAAGACGAATTTGGCATTGGGGCTGGATCCATTGGAAAGAGGATGACGAAATCTTTCAGGGAAGTCCTGATGGACCCCGAACAACCTTCGGGATCAAAAGTTATGGTCGTTTGAAATTGATGCTGTCGTGGAGGCCGAACCCGCGAATTTGCTGATTCCAAGTCCAACTTGCGCATATGATGATCGTGCTTTATGCTTGGCATTTGGAGGTTCTTCTCCTTGGTTCCTAAGGACAATAAGATCATCACAAGAATTAAATAGCATTCCATTCTGTGAATCATTTGTATAAAAACTTAGGAACGAATTCACCTGATAATTGTGTAGACGTGCTCGAGCACGAGTAGTAGGTCCTAGTAAAACTTGTTGTGTATGAGAAGAATCACTCGGCGTGGTTGTGTCAATAGAGAAGATGTCCTTATCATAGAATTTGATTAACTCTTTCAGTCTGACCATCAGTCTGTGAATGATATGCTGTGCTGAAGTTTAAACGAGTTCCCATGGCTTCATGCAGCTTGCCCCAGAATCTTGAGGTAAATTGGGTACCTCTGTCCGATACTATATTCTTTGGCACTCCATGCAAGCAAATAATTCTTGATATGTAAAGTTCTGCTAACTTATCGCTTGAGTAAGTGGTTTTCACAGGTATAAAATGTGCAACCTTGGTCAAACGATCTACTATAACCCATATGGAGTCATATCCACCCTGAGTCCTGGGTAATCCGATGATAAAATCCATACTAATTTCCTCCCACTTCCATTCAGGTATTTTTAGTGGTTGCAATAATCCTGCTGGCCTCTGATTCATTGCCTTAACTCTTTGACATATATCACACAAGGCCACATACTCAGCAACTTCATGCTTCATACTCAGCCACCAAAATCTTTCCTTCAAGTCTTGATACATCTTAGCACTTCTTGGATGAATCGAGTACGTGGAATCATGAGCTTCTTCCAAAATAAGTTGCTTCAGCTCCTTCTTGTTTGGTACATAGATACGTTCTCTCATCCACAGAGTACCATGCTTATCCAACTTGAGCCAAAAATCACTCTGGTACTATTTCCAGCTTCATCTTTTGAAAGTCTTTACACAACTCAACTTGACTTTTCTCTAATAACATATTTACACTATGACTCTTCTGACTTATGGCGTCGGCCACCACATTGGCTTTACCAGGATGATAATGAATTCCCACGTTGTAATCTTTGATCAATTCCAACTATCTTCTCTGCCTCATATTCAGATCCGACCGAGTGAAAATGTACTTGAGACTCTTATGGTCCGTATAAGCTTCACATCTATTTCCGATAAGATAGTGACGCCATAGCTTTAAAGCATGAACTACAGCTACTAATTCCAAGTCATGTGTTGGATAATTCTCTTCGTGCAGCCTTAACTGCCTTGATGCATAAGCAACTACTTTTCTGTTCTGCATCAATACACATCCAAGCCCTTGGCGTGATGCATCAGAATAGATATCGAAATTCTAATGAACATCAGGTAAGACTAACACTGGCGCTGATGTCAACCGCTTCTTTAGCTCTTAAAAGCTCCTTTCACACTCCGGTGTCCATGCAAATTCTTTTCTTTCTTCAACAATTGTGTAAGAGGTCTAGCAATTGTTGAGAATCCCTCAATAAATCGACGATAATATCCCGCCATTCCAAGAAAACTGCAGATCTGGGTTGTTGTCTTCGGTTGCTCCCAATGTAGTACTGCTTCAACCTTACTTGGATCTACTGCTACTCCCTCAACAGTCATAACATGCCCAAGAAATTCCACCTTATCCTTCCAAAAATCACACTTGCCAAACTTGGCAAATAATTGTTGTTCCATCAACTTTTCCAGTACCAACCTTAGATGTTCAGCGTGTTCCTCTCTTGTCTTGGAGTAAACCAAAATATCATCAATGAACACCACAACAAACTTATCTAGATACTCCATGAAAACCTTTTTCATCAAATTCATGAAGTAAGCAGGTGCATTGGTCAGTCCGAAGGACATAACGGTAAACTCATAATGACCATATCTTGCCAAAAATGCAGTCTTTGGTATATCTTCCGTTCTAATCTTCAGCTGATGATATCCCGATCGAAGATCAATCTTGGAGAAAATTGTAGCTCCTCTTAACTGATCAAACAAGTCATCGATCCTGGGCAATGGATACTTGTTCTTTATCGTCACATCATTAAGTGCACGATAATCTATACACATTCGAAAACTTCTGTCCTTCTTAATGAACAAAATAGGTGCTCCCCATGGTGACGAACTAGGTCTTATAAACCCTTTCTCCAACAATTCCTCAATCTGCTTCTTCATTTCTACCAACTTCTCAGTGGACATCCTATAGGGTCTTTTGGCTATTGGAGCTGTTCCGGGTACTAATTCAATTACAAACTCTATATCTCTGTCTGGTGGCATCCTAGGTAAATCTTCAGGAAATACATCTGGGTACTCATTGACCACTAGAACAACTTCTCTATTAACGACCTTCATGCTATTGACCATCAATTGACCATCTTGAGCAGCAATTGCTTGAAACTCCACCTTTCTACCATTTGGGCTCTCGACCGATATTACTCTTCGTCCACAGTCTAACACTGCCTTGTGCTTGGATAACCAATCCATTCCCAAAATAACATCTAGGGTCAGGTATCCAATATAATTAGGTTCGCTAGGAACACTATTCCATTTATTAATAGTTTTACCCCAGAACATCCTACTTTAGTTCAAAGTTCTGATCCAAGAGATTGAACTAAGAGCATACACTTGAGATTCACAATCCCTAAAACATTCTTAGTGGCAAAACTTCGAAAAACAAATGAGTGTGAAGCTCCATAATCAAATAAGACTATAGCAAGTACTAAATTAACCAGTAACTTACCCAACACAACATCTGAAGCATTCTGAACTTCGCCAGCAATGATATGGTTGACTCTGTCCCTCACGGTTGCCTGGGGTGTGGCTCCAGCTTGGGCACCTCCCCGATTCCCTCCTTGAGCGGGTGTCCTTGCAGGTGTGGCTCCCAAGTTGAAGCGGACTGGCGTAACAGCTCCTCTCTTAGGGCAAGCATTGGCAAAGTGCCCTGGCTCATCACAGTTGTAGCATCGTCTTCCAACCATTTGCAAGTTTCCCCTAGCTTGATTAACGACCCTGGCTGGTGTCTGAGATGTCTGACCAACAGTTCGCGGTGCAGGTAATGGCGTTCTGGTACTACTTCTGGGCTGAAACCTGGTGAATTGCTGAGGTACCACTCTCGGCCTCTGCCGTCCTTGACGATTTCCTTGCTGTGCCATACGACGCTTCCTGTTATCTTCCATCTCCTTACTATTATCCTCTAATATAAGAGCCTTATTCACCAGCTCTTGGAAATCAGGAAATGTGTGGGTAATCAGTCCCACCTGCAATCCAGTATTGAGCCCCTTGATGAATCGAGACTGCCTTGCCCTGTCAGTTGCTACATCCTTTGATGCGTAGCGTGCTAATTGAGTAAATTTATTAAGATAATCGGCCACTGACTGGCCCCCTTGCTTCAAGTTTCTGAATTCTTCTTTCTTCAATTCCATGATACCTTCCGGTACATGGTACTAACGGAAAGCACCAGTGAATTCCTCCCAAGTGATCTCTTGGGGATTCTCATGTGCAGCACAGAAGTTCTCCCACCACTCGGCGGCTGTGCCCTCCAATTGATGAGAAGCATAAAGGACTCTCTCATTTCCTGCACACTGAATAATATGCAGCTTCCTTTCAATTGTTCTTAAGCAATCGTCTACCTCCAGGGGATTGGTGTTGCCTGAAAACGTGGGCGGATGGGTCCTCATGAAATCTGATAGTCTTGAGTAAGGTCCTGGCTCATTGTTAACAGCATGATTGTTGATAGCAGCTTGGTTGGTCAGTTGCTGCATCGTCTGTACCATTGTTTGCATCAGTTGAGTCTGAGCGGCTAGAAAAGCTCCCAAATTATGCATATCGACAGGTGGTGTAGGTTGATGGGTAGGTTCTTCAGTTCTATTGCCTCCCTGTTGCGAACCGCTTCCTCTAGCTCCACTTTTTCCACGCGTGTTAACCATCTGTTGATTGCTTCAATGGTTAAGAGAAAATAGACAAGTAGGAAGAAATCTTATATGGGGAAACAGGTGTAACTTGGACTCCCAAACCAATATTCTTTATTATAAACTTTAGTATGGTTGCTCATAAGTGCCTAAGGGTCACATAACACATACGGAACACGCACAAACATTTAACAAACATTTAAACTCAAAACAGTTCCGACTCACACCTAAGGGCGACCTAAAGATAAAAGACGCGACTCTAACATTTGAATCTCAACACAAAAACCCACTCACTCGCTAAGCCACCCCGGATGCGGTCCACCCGGTACATCAATTGGCGGGTTCTCCAGCATCGGGGCGAACTGATCACCATGACCTGCCACCTCTGCTGCGCAGAAGGCATTTAACCTCGACCTCCAACACAAGCTCCGCCTGGCTCGCCTCAGATCTGCATCCTCTCCTCCAGGTCCTCCTCGTCAAGCTCCCTCTCACCCCCTGGTTCCCCAGCATAGATAGCCTCCTCAACCTCCCCGATCCTCTGGGCGGCAAGAACTCGAGTCTCCTGTAAGCTCGAGATAGCCTCTTCCAATGCAGGATATACAGCCTGAAGCTCCTGCACAGTCTGATCCATGACCTAGTCCTGGCCAGCAGTAAATCTAGCATGATGCACAACAGCTGCGTCACTCTCCTGATCAAGATGTCCTCCAATTGCTCCTCCCTCCTGAGGATATATACGGAACACCGTGTCCTGAAGCTCATCAGCGTAAGCACTGTTGATCCTCCTCAATGCTATGCGGGCGGACTCCTGTATACCAGCCTCAAAGGTAGCCCTCCTGACTATGATAGTGGTTGGACGGCTGGCTCTGGCATTCTCCCGAGAGTAGATAGTGATAGTGGTGATCATTCCACGGCTGCTCCCATTAGCGATCCATGTGCGAGCTCGATACATTGGCCGGTCAAATCCTCCTAGTACTTGGAGCATCCTCCAAAGCTTTGCGGCGTACCCTCCAAGACTAATGAGGACATCACAACCAAGGATACAACTGCTACCCCTTCTTCCCCTACGACCGCTACTTTGTCCCCGACTGTCGCTGTTTCGGCCACTACTTCGTCTACGACGTCTAGAGGGCTTAATCCGGAAGCAAGGCTTTTCCACCCACCTTTGCTGGACCAGCACGTCAAGAACATCCATCGAGGACAGCCCACGCGCCAAGGAAGGCCCAAGATCAAGCTCAATTCTTCGCTGAGTCCGGTTCGGCCATCTAGGAGCAGCAGTACTTCAAACGGATATAACTTGAGCCCCCGGACTCCGTTTTCAGCGTGCGACCACCCGTTTGAAAGCTTAGGAGATAAGATTTATAATGTATCTAGCCCCACTTCTAAATTCCTCTTGGAGCGATAGGAAATCATAGAACAATCTCACGGGACAGAAATCCCGGGTGCTGCGCCACCTTTCTTTTGGGCCCAAGGCCCATGTACTCTTCGGTTTCGCCCCTCCCTTGGCCTGTGCCCCTCTCCTGGCTGCCGCACCCCTCTTGGGCGCCCCCCTTGTGTGGGTACCCCTTTATATTTGGTTTTCACTCCTGTTCTTCATTTTTTAGGTTTTGTTGTGTTTGGTAAACCTCGTGTGCGTCCCTCCTCGCGTTTGCGCGTGTCGACTAGACCGCCCGAGCCGAGAAACAGAACCTCAACTTGTTCTTTTGATTTCAATACCATATTTCTAGATTGCTTCATACTTTGTTCTTGCGGGTTATCGATTTCTTGCAGGAGCTACTGATCATTGGATCGTATATCTGTGTGGATTTCGCATTGCGATTGCGAAGCTCCCGACCTGTTGGTAGGAAGCCCTAAAGTCAGTGCCATCCACACCCCCAAATCGACGTATCATCATCTCACCGAAAGATCGGGATCGCCGTCCCCATCAAAGACGCTCTCCAAAACTATGGATCCTCCTCATCTACCAACAACAGACCTCGTTAGACCTAAATTTTAAAATCATAAAGTAACAACAGAAAATGCAGCATAGGTATGAAGTAAGAAGAAATAGATTAGTCAATATTTCATTGATAATCTTGTACAAATTTTAATCTTTAGAAAATAGTTTTGTCTTCCTCGGCCAGACTATCTAGGTTTAAGTCCTACAGTCAGTATGGCTCTGATACCACCTCTGTCGGGACCCGAATCTGCAAATCCGGACCCTCTGTGTATTATGCACTATTCCAGGATCACGCTAGTGCACACAGGCTAAACAGGGTTAAAGTACAACTATAATATGTAGCGGAATAATAATAAAGTACTTCAAACATGTATATGAACTAGTTGCATGACCTTATGGTCACCTTACAAATAATCTGCCACGCATGGCTTACTTTATTCAAAGTATCAAGAAAATAACAACGGAAAATAAAAGATTGTGGTGACCCATCACTTTGCCACAGGCAGCTGACAAAGCTTGCTCCCTAGTTCTCTGGCTCCTCGACAAACTCCTCTTCCCAAGCAGGCATAGACTCCTCTGGTATATTGTTGTTTGCAAGGGTGAGTACACACCGTACTCAACAAGTCATGCACAGAATGCAGTTCTATTACTACATGCATGGCTTCTTACAAAGGAATGGTTCGATTGGTTATTTTGCATTGAATCAATATTTTAACTTATTATTTATTTAGATAGAAAGCAGCAAAACCATATAAATATAATAAGTTTCTCAAATTATTTTTCCATATATTTTTGACACACAGTCCTGAATAAAATTCCACAATTATCCCTGGCACACAGCCACTCATCCCCATTTTAGTTTCAAAGATCTACCTCTTGACTGTAATCCCTGAGCTCTTTCCAATCGCGCGGACACAGCTATCCGAATAGTTTTGACACACTCTGTAGAAGTAGTACACTTTACCCATAAGATACAGTCGCTCACCACACAGGTGACTAATCGTAACATATTTTTTCAGAAACTTCCATCTAAACCTATGAACCTCTCCAGTATTGCCTTCCCTAACACTTGCCTCACACAGAGCCGAAGTATAGAACAGGCGAACACCGTTGGATGGGTACCAAACCTTTGCACCCTTGTGTAACTGTCGTCCTAAGGTATCACCCACACAGTTGCACCCTTGTGTAACTGTCGTCCTAAGGTATCAAAGGAAAGATATTAGAACCTTACTAAACTAGGTCTATCCTATACCAGACATGTGGTTGTACGATTAACTCAGTTCAAAGACTTGCAAGGTAAAGTCCTTAACTGACCAAGGCAAGACTTCCTTCTCCCAATGGTTTGGCACATAGCCACTTTATTTGCCACACAGGCTCCTCCTGGCACAAAGCCTCGGTCCACTTGCCCCAATCTAAATCATTCCTCACCCCAATTATTTTACAGTGCAGCACATGACAGTAACTCAACCTCCATGTAGAACCACACAGGTCTCCACAGTTCAACATCATTATTAACAACATTCCACCATTTACCAAAATGCATTCACTATTCCTTTAGTCAATGTTGCCTTTGTATTTTAAAAGATTACTCATGATATATGCAAGACTAAGCAACTATCCACGGTGTATCCTCCCGTGTTGGCATATCATTTCATCCAACTAATAGTGTCAACTTAAGGTGACAAACAAATCATGGCATACAAATATTAAAGTCAAGGTGGCAATAACAGATAGGCTGATTAACTAATCTACCCAAATTAATTAAATCCATATTTAATTAATTTAGCATGCATAATTTGAATCAAAATACATTTTTAAATCTTAGGAGCAAAATGATCAATGCATAACTTGCCTTCAAACAACTGCTGATCCAGATCTAGAGCTGGATCTTGCACTGAGAATTCTCCCTCAAATCTTTCCAGTAGATTAACTTTTACGCGTAACAAGTATATATATAGTAAATATAAATAACAGAGAGCAAAATCAACTCTGAAAATTCCATAAAATTTACCATTAAATAGATCTTGATTTTACAAATTTTTAGAAATTGGAATCACCCAAACGGAGTTAAAACGCAAAAGTTATAGCCTTTCAAAGTTTTAAAATAAAATAAAATAAAAAGATTAAACCGAATTATACAAATTATTTTTCCATTGAAAAATCGATTTATCGCGTTAGCATTGCGTAAGCCAACACGTGGCACTCATCCGAATGGCCATGTCGACCCTGGTCTATGGACCTGGTCCACCGTAGACTCAGTCCCCAGCACAGTGCCACCACTGACACCTGGGCCCCACTGATGACGTCATGAATGACGTCGGCATCCACAGTACCACGACTGACATATGGGTCCCACCGATGACGTCAGCACTGACGTCACAGTGCACCGCTTCGGTTCCCTCGCTGACACATGGCGCAATCCCAGCCGTTAATGAAATTCAACGGTCGGATCTAATCAGCGCATCGGATTCCTCATAACACATGGCAGAATCTTGTTGATTCTGTGTGCAGCGAAATCAGAGCTGTTAATTCAAACTCCGAGGACCATCCAATCTAAATCCAACGGTCTTCATCTAACCGAACCAAAAGACTGAGATTGGTTATGTGGACTCGCCTCAGACGTTAGATGAGAATCTGACGGTCGATGAAGCTTCCAAGTTTCAGCGATGGCGCGGTGAGGACAAGTTGCTGGAGCTGGGGAAGACGATGCAAACGACGACGCATGGGGCTTCCTCTGGCGATGTGAAATGTCCCAGCTGGTGCGGCTCGTCGCGACGAACTTGGTTCTGGCCTCAACAGTGATGGAGCATCTTCGACGGCGATGGAACAACGCGGCGAACTCAGACGGGACCGAGTGAACTACAGCGAGCAACTGCGAAACCTACAGAGCATCTCAGCATGCGTGTGTTAGGGCAAAATGTGCGGGAGAAAATGCCCTACACAATGCGCCAGCTAATGAAGAGGGTGAGAAAGCACGTCGGCTTTAATGGCGCGCAGAATTTTCGACGATAACACGCGGCGGCGGCCTTTCCGAAAACTGAAGACGAGACGACGTGGCGCAATCCCTGACGTTCACGTGGCAACGAATCAACGACGGCCGAAGTTCGAGCGACGTGGCCTTCTCGGAACCGCCCGATCCAAAATCAATGGCTATCGAAAGACGGAGATTAGGGTTCCTCGGTTTGGGCTGGCGACGGGCACAGTAATGTGCTCAGCCCAATACTGTTCACACGGTTTTATTCAATTTTTCCAATAAAAATAATTCCAGAAATTCCATTAAATCATTTGAGGCATTTAAAATAGTATAAAAATTCTAGAAAAATTCCAGAAAACATTTTGGAACACTTTGGACTGAAATAAAATAATTTTATTATATTTTTCAGAAGGATATTCATTATTTAATTAATTTCCAAAGAAAGGTTAAATTCCAGAAATTCCAATTAAATCCAAATAAATTCCAAAAAATTCTCAAAAATTCAAAATAACTTATTAAATTCAAAATAGACCAAATTTCGGGATGTTACAATTTCTATGTACAACGGACCAAATTTTTTGCTCTGACACGCATGTTAGAGTCTCATTCCTTTGCTGGACCAAAATCTGCCTCCATTCCTTTGTACGACGGACCAAATTTTTTGGTCCGGCGTAAATAAGTCAGGTTGGTCTGGAGCACATAGGATCACTATCACTAGCTTATTTCACTAAGTCCGTGGTAAACGTGTTTTAGCTATATTTTGACACTTTGACACGTTACAACGGTCACAGTGGTAGGTGTAATGCCTATATAAGCATTTCCTGAGCAATCTATCATAGAACTTTTCGATCTCCTTGTTATTCTAGCATCCTTTGAGCATTCATTCACACAAGGAGACTGTGTTTCACTCTTGAACTCAAAACCTTAACACTCTCAAGTATTCTAGCTCCTAGCTTAAGTCTAGTAGTGGTGTGCTGAAGTGAACCAAGAGACAGGGCTTGTGTAGAAGTCTATTACTCTTGAATCCTTGTGATTCTAGAAGGCTTGGAGGCAGTGAAGGTGTGACCTGTCCAAAGGAGATTGTGGAAGGCCACCTTGTTGTGAGAGGTTTGGAACTCACCTCACTGGAGTGGTGAAAGAGTTACCCGAGTGGAGATCAAAGCTACTGCACTGGCTTTGGTGGAGCTATACTTCGAGAGAAGTGCTCTAATGTGGAGTAGGAGAGTGGCTCCGAACCATGGGATAAATTCCTGTCTCTTTTGTGCTATTTCTTGCTATTGAATTACTTTTAGCTTCTATTCTGCTGTGTTTTTCAATCTGCTATCTTACTGTGTTTAGCTATCCTTTTAAGCAAGCATTACATCTTGAAACTAACTAGTTAAAATTTGAAAAAGTTGCCTATTCACCCTCCTCTAGGTCAATTTGATCCTTCAAGTGGTATCGAAGTAAGGTTTTACCATATAAAGCTTAATCAGCTTGGTAAATGGCAGAGGGAAATGGATCCGCAACTGTTAGTGTAGGAAGAGTACTAATTTTTTAGTATAAATTATGCTTACTGGAAAATTAGAATGAGATGCTATTTAGAGGCTGTCGGGTATGATGTGTGGAGAGTCATAGAAAAACCTCTGCCTCCACGCATCATGTCCGAAGGCCAGACTATGTATATTGAACCCACCCCTGGTGAGATTCAAAATATGCAGTATGATGCTCAAGCCCAAAATGCTATATTCTCTTGTCTTAGTATAGAAGTCTTTGATAGAGTAAGTAATCTTACGTCTGCTTATGATATCTGAACAACCTTGCAAGAAATTCATGAGGAAACTTCAGATGTAAAAGAAGAAAAATACTTTGTCATTAGAGAAAAATTTGATCACTTAAAATGCTCCCTCATGAAAATGCTAATGACATGTTCTCTAGGCTTAATCCTATTGTTAATGAGCTTAAAGGTCTAGGAACTAAAATTTCTGATGTTGAGGTATGCAGGAAGATGATAAGAGTGCTGCTGCGGTCCTATCACAGCTTGATCACTTACCTGTCTAATAGTGGTGATCTCAAGCGACTCACACCAACCGAGCTACTGGGAAAAATTTCAACTCATGAACTTACCTTGGTTGAAGAGGATACTCCAAAGAAGAAATCTATTGCCCTCAAGATGGTGAAGAGTCAAGTGATGATGAAGATGAGGATGTAAAGAAATTGGCCTAGCTCATGAGAAGAGCTAACAAAATCATGAGAAGATTTAACTTCAAAGACAAAAGAAGGTCAAATTCTTACTACTCAAAGAAAAATCCGTTTGCTAATGTAATCTGCTTTGAGTGTAATGAAAATGGTCACATTACAAAGGCAAAGATGATAAAGATGAGGAGAAGGCTCATGACAAGCCCAAAAAGAAGCATTTCAAGAAGGCCTATTCCAAGAGATTTTCAAAGAAAGGTAAAGGAGAAGCTCATATACGGGAGTGGATCATTGATGAAGAAAGCCCAAGTGAAGAATCCTCCTCTGATGAAGAAGACACAAGAACAAAAGGGCTAGCTGGGCTTGCATTGGACGAATCTACTCCACCTCCACCTTCATTTCCTCTGTCTAATGGCACGAACTGATGAGGACAAAGTAAGTGATTCTCCTTCCTATGATGAGCTAGTAGAGATAATAGAAGAGCTAAATAATGCTTTGCATGATAAAACAAATTCAACAAAAGCTCTTAAGAAAAACATTGTTGGCCTAAATACTGACCAAAGACTGTTGCAAGAAAAGCATGATGAACTTGCTGCAAAACATGAAAAACTTGTGCAGTTGCATAATGACTTAACTGCTAGTCATGCTTCTCTTATTAAGAATCATGAAGATCTGCTAAATAAATATTGTGAGCTTTAAATTAAAAATGAATTAACTGCTAGCAAATCAAACATTGTTTCTTCATGTGATACATCTATTTTTTGTGATTTGCTCAATGAGGCAAATGGTGCCTCTAGTTCATCCAGTGCCTGCAATGAAAACTGCAAAAATGCTTCTTGTGTTAGGGAACTTATGATTGAAAATGAAAAACTAAAGTCTAAAGTGGCAAAGTTTGACAAGGGATTAGAAAAATGTTTTCTTGGTAGTGCCACTCTTGACAAAATTCTAGTTGAACAGAGATCCAACTTGATCAAAAAAGGGTTTAGAGTATAAGCCTAACGTTTTGCCTAAGAAAAATGGATTAATCAAAATTGGATAGATTTTTGTCAAAAAGGCACACAATGCTATTATTGTCATAAATCAAATCATGAATCTAAAAATTGTCATCTTGCAAATGTTTCTCATGCTAAACCAAAAAGGGGTTGTTTGGTAGATGCTCGTTACATGCTATTTAAGGATTTTAGGGGTAAGATAAATGTAAAATATGTTGGCCCGTCAAACCTTGATAGAAAACTTAGAGCTATATGGGTGCCCAAATCATTACTTCTAAATCTTTTTGGCCCCAAAGTTGTTGAAACTAACTTCAAAGGACCCAAATGTATTTGGGTACCTAAAATCAAGAAATGAACTTATCTTCTTAGGTGAACTATAAAAGTGGAGGGCAGCATTGGGTAATAGACAGTGGTTACATGACCGGGACCTCAAGAATGTTCACCTCAACTGAAGGAGAAAATGACCCCAATCACAATATTACTTTTGGAGACAATAGCAAACGAAAGGTAAAAGGCATTGGTAAGATTGCCATATCAAATGACCATTAAATTGAAAATGTTCTATTTTTTGAATCCTTCAATTTTAATTTACTTTTAGTTACTCAATTATGTGATCTTGGTTTCCACTGTATCTTCTAAATTGATGGGGTAACCATGTTTGATAAAAACGAAAAGCTTATTTTCAAAAGTTTCAGATTTCAAAATCTCTATTTAGTTGATTTCAAATCTAACTCCTCATCCATCTCGACTTGTCTATTAGCTAAAGTCTCTCTAGGGTAGCTTTGGTATAGGCGTCTTGAGCATGTAGGGATGTCTAACCTCAAAAAGATTTTCAAAAATGAGCTAGTGGTGGGTCTGAAGGATGTTAAATTTGAAAAGAATAAGCTATGTAGTGCTTGCGAAGCTGGTAAACAAGTAGCTAATTCTCATCCTACCAAGAGTATTATGTCCACCACTGGACCACTAGAGCTCTTGCATATGGATGTGTTCAGCCCCACTTCCTATGCTAGCATTGGTGGTAACTCATATTGTCTAGTTATAGTAGATGACTTCTCCTGGTTTACCTGGATTTTCTTTTTGCCAAACAAAAGTGAAGTTGGAAAAATTTTCAAATCTTTTGCAAAAAGGGCCCAAAATTAATTTGATTGCCCCATCTAAAAAATAAGAAGTAACAATAGATCTGAGTTTATTAATACTAATATTGTTGAATACTGTGATGAGTTAGGAATTAAGCATGAACTCTCAGCCACCTATACTCCTCAACAAAATGGTATGGTTAAGAGAAAAAATAAAACTCTAATTGAAATGGCTAGGTCTATGTTAGATGAATATGGTACCTCTGATGCCTTTTGGGCTGAAGCCATTAATACTACATGCCATGCTGTTAATCGTCTTTATTTCCATAGACTGCTTAAGAAAACTCCATATGAGCTATTGGTTGGTAGATGGCCTAACATATCTTATTTTCGAGTGTTCGGTTGCAAAGTATACATCTATAAGAAGAGAACTCATTTGGGTAAATTCCAAACTAGATGTGATATTGATATCATGTTAGGTTACTATTCTAGGTTACTCTTCTAGGTCACCAAGACAGACCAATCTTCATCAAGAGCCATCACACAATTGCAAAGGATCACCCAACAGACCAAATCATTGGTGAAATTAGTAAGTGGGTTCAAACTCGTTCTAGATATGCTTTCTTTTGTGAACATTACTCGTTTGTTTCTTGCATTGAGCCTAAAACAGTGGAAGAAACTTTTGAAGATGCTGATTGGATAATGGCAATGGAAGAAGAGGTTAACAACTTTGAAAGAAACAAAGTTTGGAACTTAATGAAGTGCCCAAAGGATCATAATGTCATTGGTACAAAATAGGTGTTTCGGGACAAGCAAGATGAGAATGGAGTGGTGATAAGAAATAAAGCAAGGCTTGTAGCTCAAGGTTTTACTCAAGTAGAAGGGCTAGACTATGGAGAAACATATGCTCCTGTGGCACGCCTTGAAGCTATATGGTTTCTCTTAGCCTTTGCTTCGCATTTTAATATCACTCTCTTTCAAATGGACGTAAAAAGTGCATTTCTAAACAGTGTAATTGATGAAACTGTCTATGTTGAACAACCACCCGGGTTTGAAGATTCAAATTTTCCTAATCATGTTTACAAATTATCTAAAGCACTCTATGGCCTGAAACAAGCTCCTAGAGCGTGGTATGA
Organism: Guadua angustifolia; assembly: GCA_036346375.1. Taxonomy (NCBI): domain Eukaryota; kingdom Viridiplantae; phylum Streptophyta; class Magnoliopsida; order Poales; family Poaceae; genus Guadua; species Guadua angustifolia. Next base: position 9,648,336 of record CM070519.1, on the reverse strand, counting down.
GCGCCTTAAAAATTGCCTCTTAGAAAAAAACTTCAAAATTGGGAAGGTTGATCCAACACTATTTTTAAAAGAAATCAATGGTGCATTAATGATCTGCTAAATTTATGTAGATGATATTATTTTTGGTAGCATTAATCTTTCTCTTTGCAAAGAATTTGGTGACATGATGGCAAAAGAGTTTGAGATGTCAATAATAGGAGGGCTCTCTTTCTTCCTCGGATTTCAAGTCAAGCAGCTGAAGAAGGGAACCTTTATCGCACAAGAAAAGTACATCAAGGATCTCCTCAAGCACTTCAAAATGGAAGAATGCAAAACCATCGGAACTCCCATGGCAACTAATACACATCTTGATCAAGATGTGGGAGGTAAGTCTGTTGACCAAAAACTCTACATGTCCACGATAGGGTCCCTTCTTTACTTGATAGCATCTAGGCCTGATATCATGTTTAACGTATGTATGTGTGCTAGATTTCAAGCTACTCCTAAGGAAATTCATCTTAGTGCTGTAAAAAGAATACTTAGATATCTTAAGTTTACTCCTTGTATTGGGTTGTGGTACCCCAAAGGTGCTTCATTTGAGCTTCTCGGCTATTCAGATTCTGACTATGCCGGTTGCAAAATTGACCATAAAAGCACCTCAGGGGGTTGCCATTTGCTTGGAAGATCTTTAGTTTCTTGGTGTTCTTAAAAGCAAAACTATGTAGCACTTTCCACTGCCGAAGCCGGAATATGTGGCTGCTGGCAGTTGCTGTGCTCAAATTCTATTTATCAAGCAAACATTTCTGGATTATGGCATAAAGTTTGATAATGTGCCTCTATTGTGTGACAATGAAAGTGCGGTGAAAATAGCAAACAATCCGGTCCAACACTCTAGAACTAAGTATATTGAAATCCGACATCACTTTATTCGTGATCATGTTGCTAAAGGTGACATTATGCTTAGTTATATAAGAACTAAGAACTAATTGGCTGATATTTTCACTAAACCACTTGATGAGGCTAGATTCTCCAAATTGAGAAATGAACTAAATATTATTGCCTATTCAAATGTTGTTTGATGTTGTCACATTAAGGGGGAGCCAAGATTGCCAGTAATGCACTTATTGATGCCCACTGTGTGAACAAATAAATTCAAGATGCTGAATTAAGTGTAAAACGCTATATTTCTAAATTTAATGAGTCTTTTCAACTAAAATTGAGAAAATGTTGCTATAAGTCTTATCTCTCTTTGCTTCTTCCTTATCTTATCTGAAATATAGTAATTAAGTCAAAATCTGACCTGTTCAAAATCTAGTTGCAAAACTATCAAAGTATCCCTATTCAACACTTGAGTCATTCAATTGAGCTTTTGTTGCAAATACAAATGCTCATTTAGAAATAAAACTCAAACATTACCTTAAGAACTCAAGTCCTTCTCTGGATTGTGTGTTTGCTGGTGTTCTGGTTGCTTATCTAATAAGATTTATCATGATCTATCTTTTGTGTTTCTCTTGATTAATTCTAGTGGATCTTTGAAAATCTAAAGGAACCTAGCAATATCTCTAAATTTTAAGTTTCAGAGATATACACATTTACTGCGGACTAAAACCAATCCTAGAGGACTGAGAGTTACTCATTTGTGATGGACCAAGTTCAAAAGAAAGAGCCAATTCACTACTGTCGGTGTATTTTGCCGGACAGGACCCCGTCAACGGACAGGGTTGACTACTCTAGGATGGAGGTTAGGGTTCGGTAGAGGGCGTCTTCACAGTTGGAAACCCTAATGACTCTCGCGCGAGGGACTCTGGGGACCAACGGATCAGAGAACACAGCGATGTATCCAGGTTCAGGCCCCCAGTGTGGGTAATAGCCCTACATCCTACTGGATCTTTGTTCATGAAATCTGGAGGTGGCTACAATGGCTCTTTCAGTTTGTTCTATTCTTTTTTCGCTAAGTCTTTCGACCTCTTGGACTCGGATCCCTCTTTCCGGATTCCCTTCCCCATGCACTAGAGCTTCCTTATATAGAATGGGCAGGCTCGGGCAGGTAGGGAGGGAATATCATACTGATCGAAGAGCCATTTATTACACCTGTCACTGTGGTCTTATCATACTGAACCACGACTTATTTATTACACCCATCACTATAGCCTTATCCTTCAAACCCCATTTAATGTCAGTGCGTGGCATCGCCCGGTCCGCCCGAGATGTGATGTTCCTGTGACGGATTTGGTGTGAGGCGTCAAAGGTATGGGCCGTCATCGTGTCAATCACAAAATTCCTTGCAATCAATGGCCCTGACACAGTGTGTCAGGGGAAGGAGACTTCGAGGCGAAGCCTCCCCTTCATTCTTTTGGTTGCCCTCGTGGCCTGGCAAGTGGGGCCAAAGCGCTCGCCAGACCGCCACGGGCCGACACCGGCGGTGGCTCGATTACTGCTCGCCGCCAGTCGCCATCGGGCCACTTGCCTGACGTGTGAGGCCTGATCACCCACCAACTCGCTAGGCCACCACGTGGGCCACACGCTGGGCGAGTGGGGCCTAGTCGGCCACCAGCTCGCTAGGCTGCCACATGGTCTTACTTATCCATAGCGGAGAGGGTACCCTGGCGTAAAGTACGCCGACAGTAGCCCTCAGGTCTGTCCTGGAACGCGCGCTAGTTTCTTTTAAACCTCATTTAATGTCAGCGCGTTCCTGGATGGGCCCACCACTTCGGAGCACGCAACCGTCTCAGTCCTCCCCACTTCCGCCAATTTTTCTTGGGACCCAAAACGTCGCGTACTTTTGTCTTTTCACGAACCATCTACGTGAGGGGCTTATATAGATGTGCACCCCTGACCAGCGGTTTACGCTCTCTTTTGATTCCTGTGCACTTAGCCCTTTGCCCTTTCATCTTCCTTGTCTAAAGACTTTACTTCTGCTCCAATGGCGCAACCCCTTCTCCCTTCCACTGTTGGCGACGATAGGGTGACGATGCTCTCCAAGATGGCGCCTGAGGGTTCCCTCCACCTTAGCCGTGGAACCCCTGCACCTCGATGCGAATCTGGGAAGATTGTTGTATTCGCCTGGGGACTCTTGGCGGGCCTAGTGCCGCCATTTTCCAAATTCTTCCTTACTGTTCTTCATTTCTATGAAATCCATCATATTCACCTCACCCCCAATTCCATTGTCACTCTCTCCATGTTCACTCACCTCTGCGAGATGTTTGTAGGGGTAATGCCCAATCTTCCTCTCTTCTGCTACTTCTACACCTGCCGCAGCTCCCCTGACGGAGGGATTGCGGGGAGCTGCCACTTCCGTCTCCATGATGGGTCGGCCCCCACTACATTTCCTTCCAGCCAAAATCCAACTGGAAGTCGTAATGGAGCTACTGGCTCTACATCGACGACGACAGCGGGGTCGACCTCCTCGGGATGCCTTGTGCACAGGCGAAAGTGCACGAGAGCTGGAGCTCACCCGTCGAAGAGACAGCAGAGCTCCTGGAAATGGCGGCCCGCATCAACCGGCTGCAGGACGCCGGCTTGATCGGAGCGCTGGTAGTTTGGGACTTTGTGGCCCGAAGGATCAGCCCCCTACATCATCGTACCCGCCCTGCATGGCGGTATACAGGGGACGATGACATGACCCGCATGCGCCTGGGCCGTAACTTTTTTTACTCTTCTTATGGATATATATTCCTCTACGTGGTCGCCATCAACCAACGTCCTCGTTTTCTTTCTCCGCCAGGCGAAGGCAACCTGGATAGCCCCGCCATTTTAAGATGGATGTCCAGACTACTCCCGCCAATGCCGAGCAGCCTGGAGTTTCCTGCCGGGGCCCGACCGCTCTGCGATCTAGAGTTCGCGGAGCGCCTTCGGATTATCCAGTCGCTTCCGGCGATGGACTCCACCGGCCCCGCGGCGCAGCCGGCATGCGGTCCCTTGGTGATCAGGTACCAGGCCCAAGCCAATGATCGAAGCACAGGCAAGCGGTCGTGCGCTCCGGATGCCTCGGGTGCGGACCCCAAGCGGCCCTGGACCGAGGACCACACTTCTGTTACCACCAGCTCCGCCGCTCTGCAGAGTGCGCTAGGGGTGGTGGCATCTTCACCGGGGACGACAGAGTCTGTCGTCCTTGCTCCGGCACCGGTTTCACCGACGCCGACTCCTGCGGCGTCGACCACACTGGCACCGGCTTCCACAGCGCCAACACCCGCAGCACCGACCCCTTTGGCGCCACCTCTAGCGGCATCGACTCCAACTGCTGCCACTGCCCGTAAGGGCGGGCTCACGCTTCCGGTGGCTTCGTTCCATTTCCAGTCACCTCCAAGGGCAGCCCGTCAAGGTGCCCCAGCCATGCAGACATCCGTAGCGCCAACAGACGCGAAGATGACTTCGGCCGATGGCGACTGGCGCTTCAAAGGCGCATCAAGTGGACGCTATTGAACTAGCACTCAAACCCCTGCCGCCTCGGTCGTTCTCGCCGCCCGCACCTCCGCCTCAGGTGTCTTTGCTTGCGAACTTGGTGAAGCGCATGCGGCGCGGCGCCCTCACGGCAGCTGCTCAAAGACGAAGCCCAAACGCCACAAAGAGATGGCGGTGCTGCGCGAGCAACTGGAGAAGAAGGAGGCACTGTTGGCCCAGGAGAGGGTGACTGGGGTAGCCCTACTCACCCGGGCGCAGGGGGCCAAGGCAGGCAAGTAGGGCGGCGGTGGAGGAGCAAGCGCCAAGACGCTGCGCAACTCGCCACATGCTCGGTCACCCTACCGCGGCGAATGGCGAGGTCCCCGAGAGCTGGGGTGGACCTCCGCGAGCCGCTAGAGCCTTCGGCAATGCAATATCGCGACCGTGATAGCCGCCGCTTCGCCCAGAAGGATGGCAGTCGCAATTGTCGCCGCAACCTTCTCGCGGCATGTTTGCGCCACCGTGACGCCTCCTTCGATCCAATGGCCGCCGTAGCCGGCATTGAGGGAGATGAGGCTCGGGCGCAGGCGCGCGTGTGCGATGCCGTGGAGCACATCGTTGGGCTGATGACAGTGGAGGACCCAGACATCGACGCGGTGGAGGCAAAGGCAGACGTTGAGGAGGGCGACGGGCACATCCAAGTTGCGAACGACAACTGATGGCCCAGGTCGCCGCCTTTGTTTTCTTCTTCTTTTTTGTTCTTGCTTTACCTTCCGATATGCCAAAACTACCTTAGTAATTGTAATGAAATTGGCGTCTTCTGATTTTACCTGTGTGTTTATTTGTCTGCGTTTTGATTGTGTTTGCTCAACTCAACCATCGGGTGACCAGCCCCAACCTTGCCACGATGCGAACCTAAACACTTAGGTTAGGCCGATACTTTGGCATTTCTTGAGTGACTGCAAAAGGCTTGGTCATAGGCCGCTGGGCGACAAGCCCCCAAGCTTGTCACGGGGCCATCTTGAATGTTTAAATTGGGTCACTACTTAAGCACTTCATCTGCGATTGCACGTAGATATTGAAAACTCAAGTAGACGTTACGCGGAGCATGCAGGAAATATATTAGGGAATGTAAATCCCCGCTCGGGGCTGTCATGGTCCCTTTTCTAGAGCTTAAGCCCTTGTGACTCAGAACCAGCCACGGCGTTGCGCGGCAAGGCAACAGGTTCCCAGGAGTGGTATTAGGCCAGCATTGCTTCGCAGAGCCAACCCGAGGTGTGCAAGCCACGTTTGAGCACCGTGCCAAACTCGCACCCCTGGTTGCTTGTCCTTGCTAAACGCGAACGCTGGGTGTTACCGCATATCGCCAAGGAGCGGCCAAACTGTCGATACCCATGACACCCACGCGAAATATTACCCACCAGGGCACAAGTAGGGGAAATAAAGCGAAAGCCTTTAAGGCTGACAACTTTACCGACTGTCAGTAGCCGCCGATCAACCAGGGGGGAGCCCACCCATGCAGCTGATCGGAGCGAACACCGAGTACTTACAGTACTTATGGATAAAACTTTCACAACAACTCCACATTGTAGGAGTTGGCCAGCTCTTGATCGTCCTTAGTGGCCAACCGGATCGCCCCGGGTCGAGATACTGAGACCACCTTAAAGGGGCCCTCCTACCGGGGAGACAGTTTGTAGAGCCCAAAGATGCGTCTCGATTACGCACAAAACCGGTGTCGCCCATCGTCGGTGTTCTCTCAGGGACCTGTGGAGGCGTGGTACCGCCGAGACTTTCTTTGGTACCGAGCAAAGACGCAAGGCCGCCTTTGTCACAAGACCTTTTCCAGAAGGTTGACTTCTTCACCGCGGTAGTCTTCTTGTCCTTCCTCGTTGAATGCCGAGACACGCGAAGAGCCGAGCGACAGCTCGGATGGAAGGATGGCTTCCGCACCGTAGACCAGGAAGAAGGGTGTTTCTCTAGTAGCCCGACTAGGGGTGATTCGAAGTGACCACAACACAGTCGGGTGTTCTTCCGTCCACCGCACCACCCGCTTATGGAGTCGATCAAATGCTCTAGTCTTCAAACCCCTCAACACCTGCGCATTTGCACGCTCAGCTTGGCCATTGCTCTTTGGATGGGCCACCAAAGCAAAGCATACCTTGGTGCCCATCTCATCACAAAACTCCAGGAAGGCCGCACTGGTGAATTGAGTGCCGTTGTCGGTGATGATGTGATTGCCGACTTCAAAACGGGTGAAGATTCCGTGGATGAACTTGATAGCAGCAGAAGCCGTAAGGGCACGTATTGCTTTGGCTTTGACCCACTTAGTGAATTTGTCGATGGCGACGAACAGGTGGGTGAAGCCCCCTGTGGCCCGCGGGAATGGGCCCAGAATATCTAGCCCCCAGACCGTGAACGGCCAAGAGAGTAGGATGGTTTGTAGAGCTTGGGCTGGTCGGTAGATTTGCCTGGCGAAGAATTGGCATGCTTCGCATTTCATCACCAGCTCGCAAGCATCCTGGAGGGCAGTAGGCCAATAAAATCCCTAGCGAAACGCTTTGCCGACAAGCGTCCAGCCGGACATATGGCTCCCGCACATGCCTCCATGGATATCAGAGAGCAAACTGCTCCCCTCTTCCCGAGTGATGCACTTCAATAGATTCTGTTTCTGCTCTAGCGGTATAGGTCTCCACCTACCAGAGTATAGCACTTGGCCTTGTGTGCAATTTTCTCAGCTGATGCATCATCGTCGGGCATCACTAGGTCTCACAGGAAGGTTAGGATAGGATCCATCCACTGACCTTCCCGGCCGAGTGTGGCGATCACATAGTGATCGCCCGGGTACTCCGCTTGGCCAAGCTTTTCCCCGGGTGCCTGTAACAGCCCAAATTTCGTTAATTCGGTAAGTGAGGCTTGTTATGCTAACGTCTTCCATAATGTCATTACATCCTCATTTAATTATAATCATACAAGTGTTAGGACATTCATCTTGCATAAAGAGGGAGTAACAAAATCCTAACAATCATTTTCCAAAACTACACACATGTTATTTTCACCTTAGTCGATGACATGTGGTCCATGATCACAAGAGAAAGGAGAGTAGGCTGCACATCTCTACCATACCATGTCTTACTTTACTCACCCTTACCCATTTACCTAACAAGCCAATGACACATGGGTCCTACCTTGCATGGGAACTTGTGGGCTGCACATCCACTCCATGACTTTTCTCACTCCAATCACTCATACCCACCCCTTTTCTCACCCTATGACATGTGGGACCTAACCCCACATGTAAGGCATGAATGGGCAGCCATATATAAGGTGATGCACCTTGGTTTCTCCTCCCCCTACTGCCCATTTGATTAGCCCCAAACCAGAAAAACAACAAGTGTTCTTCTCCAAACCCCTTGCCATTCTCCCCCACAAATCCCCTCCAATCTTGAGTTTGAGCTAGTGCATGTCACTACTACAGAACGGCACATCAGAATCGGTTCTTTTTTAGCATTAGAATCGGTTCTAGTCGCGATACGATGTCCTTAGATAGTGATGAGGTGGAGCTATCAGAATCGGTTTTGACCCGATCGTGATAAAATGTCATCAGAATCGGTTCTTTAAGGGAAGTGATTGTGATGATACCATCATCAGAATCGGTTCTTTAAGGGAAGTGATTCTGATGACCCCTTCATCGAATCGGTTCTTTTAAGAAAAGTGATTACGATGACACTCATCGAATCGGTTCCACAAAAGAACCGATTCTCGATGAGTGTGTCATCGTAATCACTTTTCTTAAAGAACCGATTCTGATGATGGAGTCATCAGAATCACTTCCCTTAAAGAACCGATTCTGATGATTGTGTCATCATAATTACTTTTCTTAAAGAACCGATTTCGATGAGGTGGTCATCGTAATCACTTCCTTAAAGAACCGATTCGATGATGGTATCATCACAATCACTTCCTTAAAGAACCGATTCGATGACCCATTGGGGTGTGCCATTTTGCAATTTCTCCAAAAAAGCACAGATTAAAACAATATGCACAATATATATATCATCACATTCACAATACGAAGATGGGATGCATATATCACATTCACGTAATGTAAACGCTTTAATTACAACACATATATATCATAGTCGCTCACAATAGACAACACAAACATGACAATCAAGACATGGACTTCCTCCGATACATATCACATTGACATATATTATTAATATTGTTTACATATGGACTAGTACGATGCGTCGTAATCTCTAAACCTGCCATCCTCTCGATATAACTTCTAACCAAGACTAATCGCATAAGTGGTCTCGTAAATTGTTGAGTGCTTTGTTGTCTAAACTCTTACGGGGATATTGATCTTACGCAAAATGTAAATGATCAGATTAATTTCAGTTTCAAAACGGAGATGTAAAAGGCTAAGTATATTATTATGCATTACATAAAATTAGGGAAACATAGATAAGTATTAGGGGCAATCACAAAAATAGACAGAACTACGGCGGTGTTTATAAAATATTTGGATTATAAAAGATTAATTCAAAATGAAAAAAATCCAAATGTGAGAAGCTAATATTCTAGTAAAGACATTGAGTAATGCCTCAATGCGCTGAAAGGACAAATGTAAAAGCTACTCCTTCATGCCATTATATTTGTCTATAGCGTTGTAAAAGCTGTTTAACGCATACGATCAATCACAAATTATAGACGCAATCGCAGGATCAAGAACAATAGACACATAATGTAAGAGGTGAAATTCTCTCTCGCTTTTTATTGATTCTATCTTTTATAATGAGAAGCACCGATATATATAACAAGATGAGAGAGGAGTTCGATTTGACCACACCATAAAGAGATAAAGTCTAAACTGAATTAGGTTTAGAGTCCTAATCTCATAACACATAGTACACACACAAACCAACAAGTACTAAATCTAAGAAAATATTAATAATAAATAACACACGTAACCACTTAATCTCTTTTAAAGCATTTAAATAGGGTCAAGAGTGGAAACATTACGATAACGCTCTCTTGATTCTCAAATAACAAATATTTTAAAATAGATACTCCTAAGGCCAAGCAAAAATATAGTGATGTAATTTTCTACTAAAATTCAAATGGAACAATATTCTGTCATGTAGCACCGTCTTTTAGAAGCTTCACGTTTTGGATTGGACCACACTAGTGTTTCATGTAGAGCTAACTAATACTAGTGCTTTTAGATAATGGCGTGTGTTCCAATAGAATTATTTTGTATTACTTCATAAATCTAATACTTGATCAGATAGAAAATTATACCTTAGGGAAATGTTGTGAGTTGTCGACCACGATGAGCATGTCTCGCATGACATAGAAGCCGAATGGTCACCGCTGCCTGTTGATGGCCTTGTGAAGAGAGAAAAGAAATTCAGCCCACGAAGATTAGATGTCAAAAAATTAATCATATATATGCTAGGCACTTGTACCTTAAATCGCTTATCTTTGCAGTTGTCTTGCCCTTTTTGTCGTCGTCGTCCCTCCTTCATCGACATAGTCCGAGAAACCCCTACATACATTGGAGAGCACCATTGAGTCAAAAAATAAACGTAGTTAAATTCCTCGATGTGTTAGGTTTCAATAATGCGCTTATACGCAAAGGAGGCTTGATCGCAGATGCCATCGGTCTCTTCTCGATCGAGTTAAATGTGTAGACTGTGTGTTCACTCGGAACGAGGACGAGTAGAACCCAATGGTTGCTTATTAAATAAAATGTAGTGCAAGGAAATAAGTTCACATACGGTTTTAAGTGCGTACAAGTAATTGAATCGAAAAGTACTACTTACTCCTCGTGGTACGGCAATACAATGAAGTCCTTCTTCGACTCAGCTTGCAATACCCCCTTGATGTAGCTAGCAACAAACTCCGGTTGAAGCCTAGCCAAGGTCGCAGACACAAGCTCGGGGTCGACAAACCCAACTTCGTGTAGATGCGTCACGGCTCGTTGTCTCTTTATCTTGCAACTCGTGTTGAAAGTGAGAAAACATAATGCAAAATCCTATAAAAGTCATGAGCGCAAGTTATATGGTGTGATACTCACAGCGTCCATGATCGTAAAGTAGAAATATCGACGGCTTTCATTTGGTACACACGAATAGATCCTCAAACCGACGGGAATGTTCCATGCTCCTCACGGTGAAAATGTACCTTTTATACTTCACGTTGAAGTCGACTCGACGCTCTTCCCCTTCACCTTATCAAGGTACCATCCATGGAGGAGGCGAGTCCACTTGCCTAGATCATTCGATTTGTGCGATGCAATCAGGGCTTTCCATGCTCGAGGCCTTATAATCATCTGAGGTGCTCGTGTGGCTGTGGCCGACTCTTCTTCTCGGGTCAAGGAGTCTCCGAGGTCGGGCAATGGGCTTTTCAGTACCTTAAGGGCGCCTGTGGCCTCTATCGCCTTTGCCCTCTTGGCGGAAGGAGTCTCTGAGGCCTCTTGTGGTTGTACGGAGTCTCTGAGGCCTCTGTGGTTCTACGGGAGCAGAGCAGGAGGAGGCGCAAGCGCAGGAGCAGGAGCAGGAGAGGGAAGAGGCGGTGTAGCAGAGCAGGATCGAGCACAGGAGCAGAAGCAAAGTGAGGAGCAAGAGCAGGATCAGCGCAGGAGGCGGGAGCAGGAGCAAAGCAGGAGGAACCTACGGCACGATATATTTAACTTATCGGTAAGAGTATCGAATGGTAGAGAAGACGTGGAGGGACTTTTTACCTTGACCAAGATGACACCCGTCGTGGGCCACTTGATGAACGACATGCGTGCTTGCCCGAGAGTGGTGATATCTTCGGGGGAAATCGAGCACATGTGATAAGAAGTCTTCGTGGACGAGTCCACCGCACCCTCATGTAGCCCTTCCCCACAGTCGACCATGCATAGTGTCGGTCTCGCTGCATGGAAATGCAACCTCGCAGGCAGACCTCGACGGAAATCCATCCTCCGTCAAGATGGTGAGTCGGCACTTCGCAGCACCGCAAGAAGTGTACAACTTGAGGAAAAACATTGCGGAGTTACACTCGTAGCTTTAACTCAGAAAAATTAATTATTACCTTCACTAGGGACCGGTCAGATCATTTTTGGAGCCGCAATGATAGGTCGGGCACGACTTTCTACGAGAGTCGAGGGCATCCGCTTGACTACGGGAAATCATCGCCATCATCTCGCCCTCAGCGATCCTCACGCCGCCATCTCCCCTCATCTCCCTCTTATCTCTTCCTCACGTGCAAGATCTCCCCTCATCTCCTCCTTAATCTCCTCCTCACCGCTCCCTTAGTGCGTTGAGGCGCTCCGCACGTGCCTGCCATGACCTTGAGTTGGCACTCGCAGAGTCATCTTGAAAGTAGGTCTTCTTCGTGTGTCCCGCCCCTACGGCAAGCACCCGCCCCTTATGGTCGGACTTCCCGATCGCAGACGACAGGATGTCCTGCGACCCTTGGCTCAAGAAGGTCCCCTGTTCTTTTTTTGGCTTACCTCTTCTGTAATAAGCTTAGTACTAATTAGATTTGAAATACAACAAGTTGGGTCAATTGTATTGTACTAAGTTAGATGTCTTACGATGGTAGAGACGACTTGAGCGGTAGCGTGGTTTGCAACTACAAGCTGCCCGTCAGTTTTTTTTGTCCTCGCTAATACCCGCTATGCGTCCGCTCCTCGATATGTGGGAGTAAGGCATCACCGTCCGGAGTGAGCGCACTCGGCTTGTCGCGCCCACTCGCCTTCTTCCCTCATAGCCGCATGTACCGAGGTGGTGCGGGTGCGTGTTAAGCCTACGACAGCGGTGTTCCTCTCTCTCAACATTGCCTCGGGCGCATTCTTCATCCTCGTGAACTCCGCCCAAACATCGTGGGTCACAAATGGATACTTCTCGAATGGTGTACGGCCTTTCAAAGACGTACTGCAGTGCATAAGGGTCTTGAAGTGCCTCAAGGCCACACCCATCCTATTCAAGGCGTCACGATCTCGTTGTGGGTTCATCGTCCTCCTCTATAATCCATTTACTCTTAACCTCGCCCCACAACCGATTCTTACGCTTTCATGGCATGACTTCCTTTCTCCAATCCTTAATTGTTATGGGCACTCTCTCCTCACCAATTGGCCAATAAATGACCCAGTATCGCCCCATGTACTTAGGAGGGCCCGTGCAGCACTTCGGCATTGAAGCGGAGAACTCGGCGTTCTCCTCAGAGCCCCTTTGTTTGGTCCTCGGCTCTTCCTCACCTTACTCGCCCTTGAGTAATTGGAACCATGCTTGGCCCTCAAGAAGACTCTTCTACTGTTCTGCGACGAGCCGATGCTCTCTAGTTGCGACATTTTGAGTTTTCTTATCGATAAGGTCATATGTGTGACATGAGAGAAAGCAATTTGAAGCTACTATATGCACTTGACAATAAATCTTGTAAAGGATTAACAGATAATTCATAGTATGCAATTGTTCAACAAAAGTCTATCTATTGACCAACTTAATAAGTTGGAATGATAACTCCTAATCTCTAAATTGAACGGATACATGTGGGTTACGAACTTAAACTCTAACCTCTCGCCGATAAAAAACAAAAGCCCATTCCATATGACAAGTGAATTTAGCACTAGCAGATGTTTACTTACACCAACAAGTTTCAGATTTCACAACATCAACAGAGAATATGAGCATTAATGTACTAATGCAAGAATAGCAACACAAGAAGGTCAAGTTAGTGTTTACATAACATGCAATATCTGCTGACCAACTAAATACGCACTCAACGATAACCCCTAATCTCTAAATAGGTTTGGTCCTAATCCCATTCGAGGATATGTGGTTCGCAAGTTCCTTGTTGTACAACTCAGAGAAAATTTCGAAGATCTTCGCTGTTCTCCGGATACACGCCTCGACAACAGTCAAGAGGGTGTGTATCCGGAGAACACCAGGAAACGCTACCAAATCAACTCAAGTTGTACAACATAGCTCAGGAACTTGCTCGAACCACATATCCTCGAACTGTCCAAAAACGTGGATAATTCGAGATCGCCGCTTATAAATATGCTATTCCAAAGATATTTATAAATAAGCACTCTCGACGGGAGACGAGGTTACGCAACCTAAACTCTAACATATGCCGAGATAAAAACAAAAGTAATATGTTGAAAGTAAACACATGTCTAAACAAAAGTAATATGCTAAAAGTGAATATTACCAAGAAGCAAGAACTAAAGAAAATGACAAAGGATGTAAGATGTAACAAAGAAACTCAAGGTCATACACATGAACATGTGCAAGACCATGAATAAATCAACTAACATAGAGCTCAAGTTGATTATTAGAGTGTTCTCGAGATGTCGGGTTGCCTTAAGAGGCCCTCCTCGCCACAATAGACGAGAAAGAGATAGATTTGTGACAACCTTTCCACAATTTCAATTCAATACTTGACATGTGTTTTAAGTTAATCAAATGTCACCAAACATGCACAGCTCAGAATCACTTCAACTATTTTACTAGATAGAAATTAGCCTCGCAATTCATCGAATCATCACAGAATGAACACCTAATGAACTGAATTGAGACAAAGCAATAACAATGAATATAGCGATGAATATTACCAAGAAGCAAGAACTAAAGAAAATGACAAAGGAGCAAATTCTGAATGAGCATTTCATCGTGAATGACAATTACACTAACCAAGTATATCACAATTATATATATATATACCAGGTGTCAAGTTTGTTGTCACAAATCATCTATTCCAATCCCAGATATCCTCACGTAACACTTAAGCCCTCATGCAAGGTCCCCAAGTCAAACACATAGATCGCCCTTTGCATTCACTTAAAAGAATAAGGCATGTATATAAAATACTTACGGACAAAGGCGTAACGAAATGCAAACGGCTAGGAGACATCGGCGACAATGAAGATGGCGGCGGTGATGTTTTGATCAAGACAGCCGCGCCGAAAGCGAAGCGGGCGGGGCGGCGCGGCGTCGAAGGGCACCGGGAGGGGGCGGCGCGGCGTCGGGCGGTGTGGGGGTGGCGTGGGGCGTCCTCGGCGACGGCGACGGGCGGGAGGCGCCTCGGGCGGCGACGGGCGGGAGGCGTGAAGGCGGGCGACGGGCGGCGGCCGACACTCGGCGGCTAGGGTTAAGCGTCGTCGACGGGCGGGAGGCGAGAAGGCGGAAGGCGGGCGGCTAGGGCGTGGAGAAGGGCTGCGCAGCGAATGGTTATGGGCCGGGTTTTAAGAATTATGTTAGTCATTAGTATCACTCTTTTAAGAAAACCGACATCGATGCTTAATCATTAGTATCACTCTTTTCGTAAAACCGACATCGATGCTTTATCATCACTTTTCTAATAGAACCTCGATGTTAGTCATTAGTATCACTTTTTAATAAAACCGATATCGATGTTTTATCATTAGTATCACTCTTTTAAGAAAACCGACATCGATGCTTAATCATTAGTATCACTCTTTTAAGAAAACCGACATCGATGCTTAATCATTAGTATCACTCTTTTCGTAAAACCGACATCGATGCTTTATCATCACTTTTCTAATAGAACCTCGATGTTAGTCATTAGTATCACTTTTTAATAAAACCGATATCGATGTTTTATCATTAGTATCACTCTTTTAAGAAAACCGACATCGATGCTTAATCATTAGTATCACTCTTTTCGTAAAACCGACATCGATGCTTAACCATTAGTATCACTTTTTAATAAAACCGATATCGATGCTTTATCATCACTTTTCTAATAGAACCTCGATGTTAGTCATTAGTATCACTTTTTAATAAAACCGACATCGATGTTTTATCATTAGTATCACTCTTTTAAGAAAACCGACATCGATGCTTAATCATTAGTATCACTCTTTTCGTAAAACCGACATCGATGCTTCACCATTAGTATCACTTTTTAATAAAACCGACATCGATGCTTTATCATCACTTTTCTAATAGAACCCCGATGTTAGTCATTAGTATCACTTTTTAATAAAACCGATATCGATGTTTTATCATTAGTATCACTCTTTTAAGAAAACCGACATCGATGCTTAATCATTAGTATCACTCTTTTCGTAAAACCGACATCGATGCTTAACCATTAGTATCACTTTTTAATAAAACCGATATCGATGCTTTATCATCACTTTTCTAATAGAACCTCGATGTTAGTCATTAGTATCACTTTTTAATAAAACCGACATCGATGCTTTTTCATTAGTATCACTCTTTTAAGAAAACCGACATCGATGCTTCATCATTAGTATCACTCTTTTAAGAAAATCGACATCGATCGTCATCATTAGTATCACTCTTTTAATAAAACCGACATCGATGCTTGATCATCACTTTTCTAATAGAACATCGATGTTAGTCGTCAAGATTACTTTTTTTAATAAAACCGATAATCGATGTAGTTTATTGCACTATTCCTTTTCGCACATCTCGCAAGTTCTGAATTTTCAGCATTTCATCAAAGAGAGAAAATGCCATAACTTTGTCATACATTGTTGAAATTATTAGAAATTTTGCGAAACATATTTCAGATACCGCAAAACTTTTCATAAAATAATTTTTGGAAAAAGCGACCTCATTCAAGAAATATGCCAAAATTCATTTCGTAGACACATGATTTGTGCGTAAAAGCGAGAAAAGTCAAAACTTTTTCAAATTAATCTGGAATTGTACGAAAATTTCGTAAATGAACTTTCGACTATTTACAAGCTTTCCCAACAATAATTTTGTCAAATGGAATTTTCTTTCACAAATTATGGCACAAAGTGCAGTATAAAGAGAAATTGCATGCATTTCCATCGAAGCCTCCAAACAGCAATTAATCACCTTGGATTTACAATACTATTTTACATACATTATAATAGTCCATTTATTTACAATATTGCCCTTCATGATGATCTACTCGCATGTAATTGGCTCCATGTGTGTCATCATCCCCGCTAAGACAAGCCCCATCTGCAAATGAAGGTATCTCATCGAATTGGTTATACTCTTCTTCATCTACAACATCTTCAACTCCTACGATCCGTCTCTTGCCATGAAGAATGACGGCAACCTTGGATTGGCCGGATCGCGACGTAAAAGACTTGAGTTGCTTGCTTCGCAAGGACAAACGGATCATCTTTGTAGGCGAGCTCATCGAGATCCACAATAGTAAAGCCTCTCTTGTCGACCTTCACTCCATGTGGAAGTCGCACTCCACTTACATCGAACAATGGAACTTGGTATATTCCGTAATCGAGCTCCCAAATTTCTTCGATCATCCCATAGTAGGAGTTCATTGCGGTTGGGGAGACTGCTGAGTGATGATCATCGAGAAAGCATTTATACTCACACCATTGCTTTTGGACAAGACTTTGGCATCTTGACTCTCGGTGTAAAAGGTGTAACCATTAATATCGCACTCGCCATGTCTCAGACATTAAATCTTGGTCCGTCACCAACCATTTTACATTCTCAAGAAGGAGACCTCCGCTTTTCTTTGAACCATGTGAGGAATCGATCATTGTGTTCTTGTGCGATGGAAAGCTCATCCATTTGTGGATTTTCTTCCGTAATATCAACTTATGCTGCTCGATGTATGGACTAACTTCGCTTATTCTCAAGATCGTGAAATGCGCCTTGCAATACATATCAAACCTCTGACTCATTAGTTTGGACCCAACGTTCCTTTACCAAAGAAGTCCGCCTCATGACGAGATACAGAACACCGATTGCTTGTCTTTACCCGTAGTCCACGCAAAACTCAATAACCTCTTCACCCCATAACCTTCAACAATACTACCCTCAAAGCTTCAACCGATTCCTCACGGACGACTTTAATATACCCATGTACCTCTCGAACGGATACATGTAACGAGGAAAGCGGGTCCACATATCTTAATCTCTCGACAAGGTGAACAACAAGGTGGACCATTACGCCAAAGAACGACGGTGGGAAATGCATCTCAAGGTGACACAGAGTTTGCACCACCTCACTCAGTAAGTTGTCTAGTACATCGGGTCAATAACTTTGCAGAGATCGCATTGAAGAAATAACACAACTTTGTGATTGCCAACCCGACATCCTCTCGGGAGAATATTTCGATTGCAACCAGGAGCATTTGGGTCATCAAGACATGGCGTCTATGGGACTTCATGCCCAACAACTTCAAATCATCCATAGACACAAGCTTCTTAATGTTCATGAGTAGCCGATGGAACTTTAATACTTTGGAGACATTTGCAGAGATCTTCTTTCTCCTTCTTGGACAGGTGTAGCATGCAGCAGGATGTACGGGCCTTTTCCATCCTCCTCTATCATATTGCAAGTCCGGGCCCGATTCCCATGTAGGCCATGTCGCGACGAGCATTGACACCATCTTTGGTCTTCCTGGTATGTTCAGCAGATGCCAACCAAGTTGTCGCAGACATTCTTCTCAACATGCATGACATCAATACAATGCTGGACATCTAACTCCTTCCAAAGACGCAGTAAGTCCTGCAATATTGACCTCTTCTTCCAAATGGTCCTAGGACTAACAGATTTACTTTTTCCGTCATCAACATCGATATCCTCTACATGTGAATATACTTGGCTTCCACTCATAGGTCATGCGTGCGAACGGACTTCCTCTTCCCATCAAATTTGTCATCCATCTTACGGATCGATGACTTCGAGGTAGAAACCTACGGTGACCCATATACACGATTTTCTTGGAATTTAGCGACCATAGACTCTCGGTCTCCTCTTCACAAATAGGACACGCTTTGGCTCCTTTCAGATCAGAATCCGCCAAATTACCAAGGGCCGGAAATCATTTATGGTGCAAAATACCATAGCCCGTGTAGGGTGAAATGCTCTCTTTGTACGCATCCCACACCATTTAACCCCATCATTCCACAATTTTACCAAATCCTCGATCAATGGTGCAAGGTACACATCAATATCATTTCCCACTGCTTGGGTCCCGAGATTAGTAATGACATCATGATATACTTCCACTTCATGCACTGACCAAGGAGGGAGGTTGTAGATACACAAATGTAATCGCCAGTGTCAGGACGATCGCTCATGTTACCAAACGGATTCATTCCGTCGGTACTCAACCCAAATCTTATGTTCCTCATTTCGCACCAAACTCCTCATGTTTCCAATCGATGTTTCTCCATTGAGCCGAATCGGCAGGTGTCTCACTTGCCATCTTCCTTTCGAGACTCGTAATGCCAACGCAACAATTTTGCCTCTCTCGGATTTGCAAACAACCGCCTCAGACGGGTAATGATGGGCAAGTACCACAATACCTTGGCGGTGCACCTTTAGTGATGACCTCTTCACCGTCGCGTTCCCGGCTCTTACGCTTCTTGTCGTTACGCTTCTCCTTTTGTTTGTACCGGGCACACCGCAAACTGGACAAACGTGCAGCCCCGACAAAGTTACAGACAAGATGCAATCATTCGGACATGCATGTATCCTTTCTATTTCCATTCCCATGGGACATAGTAGCTTCTTCGCTTCATAAATGCTTGTTGGCAACTCGCTTCCCCGAAGCAGATCCGATAGAAGAACTAGTAGTGCATTGAAACTTGTATCCGTCCAACGGTGTTTTGCCTTGATTCAACAATGCAAGGACCGAACCCAACTTTGGTGTATTCCGCTTTGCAACCTCGTGAACAGCGGTTTGGCATCGCTTCTATCAAGCTTTTAAACTTTTCAAACTCTCTTCCGTAATTACCTCCACATCCCGCAACATTTGCTCCAAATTATCCTCCTCAAACATATCAGTCGCAACTCGTCATCCGGTTCCACCGTATCTTCGTTGTATATCGGAGGGTACTACCGCCTCCCGTGATGGATCCAACATGTGTAATTCCTCACGGCCACGCCGAATCGTGGTCCTCAATTTGAGATGAGTTGTTAAATCTCCTCGATTGGTGCAATCAATGCAAGGACAATATATGAAGTTTACACCCTCCTCACCATGTCGTCTTCGCAATTTTTTGAACTCCTTAACACCCTCTCAAATTCAGCACTCACACGGCTTTTCCGATACATCCATTCCTCACGGTCCATCTACAATTAAATTTCGCACAATAAATTAAGGAAAAATCGAGCGACAACTAGCTATAGCTATTTTAAATATTGAGACATCATTTCAATTAATATTACCTTTGCAAAATAGTGGACATGTTCCAAGATATATAAATGTACTCACGATCGATACCTAGCTTCTTCCCCGGTTTAAAGCTTCCAATTCCCTACATAAGAGACATAAATTTTAACATCAACAACGATATCAAATAATCTAATTATATAGCTAGTGCAAGAGCTTGCAAATCTTTCTACTACAACTAAACAAATCAAGGGTACCAACGATGACTCCTAATCTCTAAATAGGTTAGGTCCTAATCCCATTCGAGGATATATGGTTAGGGCAAGTTCTTGTTGTTGTACAACTCAGAGAATTTGGAAGATCTTCGCTGTTCTCCGATACACGCCTCAACAACAGTCAAGAGGGTGTGTATCCGGAGAACACCAGAGAGACGCCACCAAATCTACTCGAAGTTGTACAACACACTTCAGAACTTGCTCGAACCATATATCCTCGAATTGTCCAAAAACGTGGACAATTCGAGATCGCTCACTTATAAATATGCCCTTTCGCTCAAAGATATTTATAAATAAGCACCTCGAACGGGAGACGAGGTTACGCCGCCTAAACTCTAATAACAAGCTACTACATGATAGCAATAATAATTCCATATATATAAACAGAGATCGCACTACAAAATTAAATAGATATGCGCTTGTCAAATAAATAGTGTGAAATCTGAAAGCACGACACAATTCCAAAGGCAACCTAAACTTTATTGACGACATATCGAAATTACAGAGCAAAATTGAAGGGTTTAAAGAATTGCTGCTCACATTTTGAAGAAAACCGCAATAGAGGGCAAAAGAGGGAATCTCCTCAAGATAGGGTTTCAATTTTGCCCTCTTAATACCCACCCATGAGGACTTCAAATTTTCTCACCCAACTATTGCTTCCAACCACACAATATGAGCTATTTTCTCGGTGGCGGCGGAGAAATCTCCTCCGAGCAAAAACAGAGAAGAGTTCAAAGTGAGTGGTATATATAACCTAGCGAGGCACATCGAATTGGTTCTTTTCAAAAGCGATCTCGATGTTCACGGCCATCTAGACATAAGCACGAGCGCATCGTAATCGCACATCGAATCGGTTCTTTTCAACAAGTGATAGTGATGTGCACGGTCATCACTATCGCTTCTATAAAAAGAATGATAGTGATAACCATGTGCACATCGAATCGGTTCTCTACTAAAAAGTGATAGTGATGTACGGTCATCGAATCGGTTCTTTTCATAGAAGTGATAGTGATGCACGTCATCACTATCACTTCTATGAAAAGAACCGATTCTGATGACCGTGCACATCACTATCACGTTTTAGTAGAGAACCGATTCTGATGTTCCAGTGCTACATCACAATCACTTATAATCTCAGAACCGATAGTGATTATTACTAACACCCTTCCGAAGTTACTTATCACAATCGTTTTTTCCGAAAAACTTAAGAACCGACACAGATAAAGTGATAGTGATGTGTCGTTCTGTAGTAGTGTGTTATACCACATTGAAGCCAAGATCAAGAGCTTCAAATCCATCCAAATGGATTCTTGAGGCACCAAGTTTTGGGTGAGTGGTAATCGATTTTCTTTCTCACCATGTTCTGAAAATTTTGCCATTGTGACTCATTTCCTTCTTCTCCATGGAATCCATTGTCACACATTGAATCAGGTCGCGCATGTCGCACGGAAGCTTGAGGAGGAGGGCTAGTTGCTGTTGCAAGCATGAGCAAGCGAGGTCATCGTCGTCTACACGAGCTAGGAGGAGACGAACCGCGAGAACCGGCGTTGCGACACCTTTTGTCATTCCCTCGCCGAAACCAACCTTCACCAAGTACAAAAGCAACCTTGTAGTGGTAAGAATCTACCCTAGTCCATCCCTTTTACACCCTAGTCCATTCCTTTAAAGTGTAAAGGACAATAGACAAATAGCCGATTTAAAATAGAACGTCTAACCCGGATAGTCCGGGAATTTCATCTGGATAGTCCGGGGTTTCAACCCGGATAGTCCGGGGATTTCATCCGGATAGTCCGGACATGGCAGAACTCGCCAGACCGAGAGGGCCAACCGGAATACTCCGGGGTTTTCATTCGGATACTCCGGGTAGGGCAGAATACGCGAGACCGAGGGGGTCAACCCGGACACTCCGGGGTTTAAACCCGGATACTCCGGACTTAATTCAATAAAGGCCCTAAGACTTGAACTTTTGACGCAAAACTCAATTAGTATTTTCATATTACCATTAGTACTATACATCATGAGCATTTCATGCATCTTTTATTCATGTGCACTATTCGAATTCTTGATTTGGTGTTTATGGATTTGGATGTTCTCGTTAGGTGTTGACGCTTCGGAAGGCACTCCCGAGTACGACTACGCTTTCGAAGTCAGGAACGAGCAGCAAGGTACTACTTTACTCCTTGACCATGATTGGTCCTACTATTTGAAATTTACATTTTTGGAATTATTTTATCAATTGCATGCTTACTTTCAACTACAACTATGATTGGGTAGAAATCTTAGCTATTACCACATTGTGATGTTATTCCCTTATCATGTTCTTTCCATGTCCATTGTCGCCCTAGGTGGTTGGTTTATTACTATTCTATATGGGTTCGTACGAATTGCTTAGCCATGCTTATAACATCGTTAGAAACCGCGATAGTTGGACTTAATTCATCGGTCGCAATGATCAAGATTTATTTAATGATGATGGTTTCAAATGTTGGTTATTGAGTAGAGATATTGGTTAAGGACCTTAAGGATTGCATCCTAGTGACGTCTCTTTGAGTAACTATCGTGCGAACCACATGCCGTTTATGGGACCGGCGTAACCAAGTACTTATGTATGACTAGGTTATGAAAACCATGTGCACTCGGAATTCTTTGAGCTTAGTGGAGCGTCAAGGAATGACCGCCGGAATTCCTTAGGCTTAGTGCAGCGCCAAGGAATGTCCTCGGAGTCCCTCGAACTTTGTTGAGTTGGGGATGTCCAACAACGGATGTACTCCTTGATCCACACACACCGAGCACTGGGCACGCGGGATCAAGGGTCACAGTCATCCGGATGGTTTAGATACACTACCATGCATACTGGAAAATGGTTTGTCACGTTCACCTCGGCCGACATATCAAAGGAAATGTGTTAGTAGCTTGGCTTATGAGTGTGGCGTGTCATGTGGGTAAAGTCGTACCTCTGCAAAGTTTAAACTATTCGAATAGCCGCATCCATAGTTAAGGATGATCGCTTGAACTGTCAGTCACTGGGCGAGTATTAAGGACTTGGTAGGCATGGGATGGGAGTGAAAAAAGAGACACAAGTATTGGAGTACTTGTGTGTGTAATCGAACATGAGCGATGGAACTCATGGTTCGGGGAATGCTTGAAGGCATGATATGAATGTGATTATGATGATGTTATATGATATATTAGATTTTGCAAATGTTTACTAAATGCAATTCTTTTCAATCTATACATGCTTACGAATTATCCCAAATATTGCTTTATGCTGAAATTGCCATTTTGCCTTCCTTTGATGTAGCAACCACATGTAGCTAGAGATCAACATGCAATGTATATTATTGTGCGAGTACACTGTTTGTACTCCATCAGATTGTCCACTTGCTGCAAGTGAGGATGAGGCACTGCCCGGGGACTTTTACCGGGCAGATTTCGACAATTCTAACGTTCAGTCGCCGTTCTTGCCCTAGTTGGTTGCCTGAGGGTTTGGGGGCATGCCATGCTGGTCCTTTTGTTGTTTATCTTATGATTTTCGCTGCTACTTGTTGTAATAACTCTAAATATGTCGTTATGGACAGCAGTCCTACTTTTGGAATGTAATAACATTTATGCTTCCGATAACTGTGTATGTGTTGTGATGTCAACTGTTGGATGAGAATGCGCATGTTGGCGAACTATCCTGGGACCAACACGGGTATATTCACGGAACGCCCAAGGTTCCCTTGATTCACTTGAGGTGTACGCGCATTCGAGTGAATCAGTGGAGTCCTGGGGACGGTTCTCCACAGTGCCGCACCAGCGACACTGCTGCCTTCCCTCCTGGACCTAGGGGCTGAGGCGGGCGCGCTGCCTTCCCTCCCTGAACTGGAGGCTGCGATAGCCATGCCGCCCTCCCCGCCTGAGCCGGAGGCTGCGACGGCAGCACCGTCGTCCCCGCCTTAGGTGGGGGCAGCGACGGACGGTCGCGATAGTCTTTCTTCAAGGACCCCGACCGGGACAGAAGATCTTGAGGACGTGAGCTATGAAAGCCTGTCCGCCATATGGTTGTCGCGCCGAGGGATATGGATATATCCCAATCCTTTGAAATGGTGCTCCATCTTTCTAACCTCCGCCAAGTAGGCGGCCATGATAAGGTCAGAATATTGAAATTCCTTTTGCGCCTGATTGATGACAAGCAGGGAGTCGCCTTTGACTTGGAGGCGCCAAACGCCTAACGCCGAGGCGGCGCGCAGCTCTACCAGCAGGCCCTCATATTCGGCGATGTTGTTGGTGGCCTTGAAGTCCAGGGGCGACCATGTACTGGAGGATGTCGTCGATTGAGGAGACCAGGACCACCCCACCCCCACGCCTTCGAGTCTAAAGGAGCCGTCAAAAAATAAAGTCCAGGGGGAAGGCGCGGGTGTTTCTTCATCTTCAGGAGTGGTGGGAGTCCATTCGTCAACAAACTCCGCCAGCTTTTGGCTCTTGATGGCGGTGCGGGGTACGAATTTGAGACAGATTTCCCCAGCTCCACCAACCACTTGGCGATGCGGCCTTCATCTTCCCGGTTGTGGAGGATCTCTCGTAGGGGGTAGGCAGTGACCACCATGATTTCTCGCCCTGGAAGTAATGCCGCAGCTTCCTGGACGCTACCAGGACAGCGTACAACATCTTCTGTGCTTGCGGGTACCTAGTCTCTGCCTTGTGTAGCACCTTGCTGACGTAGTAGACCGGCTTCTGGACGCCTTCCCTCTCCGCCACCAGTACCGTGCTCACCACTATAGGGGTAGCGGCAATGTACAAGAGCAATGGCTTGTCGGGCTTAGGGGCGACCAGTACTGGCGGGGAGGAGAGGTACTGCTTCAAGTATTCAAACACTCGTTGAGCCTCTTCAGTCCACTCGAAGTGGTTTGTCTTCTTCAGCAGCTTAAAAAAGGGTAGGCTTCTTCTCCCAACCGGGCAATAAATTGCCCAAGGGAGGCTAGGCGACCAGCCAGGCACTGCACCTGCTTGAGCCGAACCGGCGGCTTCATATGTTCAATGGCCGCTATCTTGTCAGGGTTGGCCTCAGTGCCCCGCTGGACATGAGGAACCCTAGCAGCTTCCCAGAGGGCATGCCGAACACACATTTCTCGGGATTAAGTTTCAAGCAATTCTTCCGGAGGTTAGCAAAGGTTTTCTCCAGGTCTTCAATCAATCCTTCGCTCTTCTTAACTTTCACGACCAAGTAGTCGACGTACACCTCAAGATTTCGCCCTACCTGTGGATGGAAAGTAATATGCATGGCGCGTTGATAAGTAGAACCGGCATTTTTTAACCCAAAAGCTATTCTGATATAACAATAAACACCCATGGGGGCTACAAAACGGTTTTTTCTTCGTCTTCCACCGTCATGCTAATCTAGTGGTACCCGAGTACGCGTCCAGAAAGCACAGCAACTCGCATCCCGCCGTTGAGTTGACGATGAGATCGATGTGCGGCAGGGGGTAAGGATCCTTCAGGCAGGCCTTGTTGAGGTCGGTGCAGTCGACACACATCCACCACTTCCTGTTGGATTTCTTGACAAGCACAGGGTTGGCAAGCCACTCGGGGTGAGAGACTCCCCTGACGATCCCTGCGCGTAGCAGCTTCTCTACCTCCTCCCGAATGGCATCTTGCCGCTCCGGTGCCTATCGCTGGACCTTTTGGTGGACCGGGCTCATCTCAGGGAGCGTTGCTAGTCGGTGCTCGATCACCTCCCTAGAGACACCAGTCATATCGGACGGTTGCTAGGCGAACACGTCGGAATTAGAATGGAGGAAGGTGACGAGCGCGTCTTCCAATTTGGCGCTGAGGCTGGCGCCAATGTTGACGGTCTTCCTGCTCACCCACGCTTAAGGATACCACCTTCACCTCGCTGATCGAGCCAGGCGAGGCACGGGCTACGCTTGGGGGGCTCCCAAAAGAAGATCAGCCAGCTTCACGCAGGTGAAGCCGGCCATGTCCAATGCGTGCTTGTGGCAACGCAAGGCTTCTAGCCTATCCACTCGGATGACTATGGGGCCACCAGGCCCTGGTATCATCATCACCATGTATCCATAGTGGGTCACCGCCATAAACTTGGCCAACACCTGTCGACCAAGCAGGGCGTTTTACGGGAGGTCAAAATCGGTGACTTCGAAGTCGACCAGCTCCGTACGGTAGTTACTTTCCTCCCCGAAGGTGTCGGGGAGGCGCACCTGGCCCAGGGGCACCAAATCAGCCCCCGGGGCAATGCCGTAGAATGGCAGGGCCGGGCGCAGCTCCTGTAGAGATATCTAGAGCGCCCGAAATGCCTGGGAGGATAGGAGGTTGATGGAGCTCCCGTCCACTAGCACCCGCCCGAGTTTCACGTTCCGGATCGTGGGCAAGATCACGATCGGGAGGTGACCTAGGCCGGTAGTGCTCTTAGGGTGGTCGGCCCAAATGAAGGTGATCGGATCCTCTGACCACTTCAGCATCCGACCCACCCCTGAACTCGTTGCCGTGGCGCAGACTTCCCTCTTCAGCCGCTTGTAGGACGCATTGCAGGGGTAGGTGGATGAGCCACCGTGAATGTAAGCCACGGCATGATCCACCTGCTGGAAGGCCAGTGGGGCGGGGTCTTCATCTTGGTCATCGTCGCGGGGGCGGCGCTCCTTGAGCCGCTGCTCGACCATCTTGCTCACAACCTGGCAGTTGGCCAGGTCGTGAGTGCTGGTCCTGTGGATCGGGCAGAAAAGCCTACCCTCCTTCTCCTCGCGGCGGTCGTTCCTTCGACCGCGACGATCATCATGCCGGTCACGGCGGTCGTGCTTTCGCAGCTTGGTATACTTATGTTCACGCTCAGCGGTTAGGACCCTTTGGTCTCGACCGCCAGCGCCTCCTCTTTTTTGCTTGGTGGTGGGGGCCCTCGAGGTCCTGGGGCTGTCTCCACTGCGCCCTCAAGGCACTGACACCGCCCCCGAGCCTCCGTCGCTCGCACACACTTGTGCACTAGGGAGAAGAGCTCAGAGGTGGTGGCGATGTTGCGGGTGGCCATCTTCTCCCGCATCTTGCAGTCTCGAACGCCTCTTCGAAGGCGATGATGACAGACAACTCTGAAATCTGGGGGATCGTGTTGAGACAAAGGCAGAATTGTCGAATGAAGTCGCGCAACGACTCCCCTTTTTCCTGCTCAAGGGCATAGAGATCGTCCTCCATGCTCGGTTGTGTGAAGCAGCCTTGAAAGTTGGCGATGAAGAGGCTGCACAACTCCTCCCATGAGCATATTGATCCTCGTGGAGGTTCAACAGCCAGGACCGGGCGAACCCTGTCAAGGCCGTTTGGAAGTAGTTGGCCATGGCCTTTTCAGACCCGCTAGTGGCACGCACCACCGTGGTATAGATCTGTAAGAACTCCTCCGGGTTGGTGGTGCCATCGTACTTCTCGATGGACATCGGGCGGAACCTTTCGGGCCACGCCACACGACGCAGTCGTCGGGAGAACGCCTGGCATCCAACGCCGTAGGGGGAATCCTACTGTCCACCTGAACCCTAGCCCGGAGACCATGTCGGGGAGTGCGGATCGCGTCTCCCCAAAGAATCGGAGGAGCGGACCTCCTCCTCGCTTTGAAGGTGAGAGTCGTCGGAGGAACTCTCACCCCTAGGAGCCATCCGCCTGCCGCGACCTTGCTCCTGGGCATGACGGCGCTGCAAGTGATCACGCAAATCGTCGCCACGCCACCGGCGACATTTTTCCAGATGAACTCGCAGGTCCTCACGGCTCCTCGCAGAACTGGGACCCTCTTCTTGCATGCCCTTTCCTTTATCCTGGCCCTCCTGGCGAGAATGCTTCCCCCGGCGGCTGGAAGCTTGGGTACGGTCAGGATGCACCCTTCATCGAGTGGTGCCGACGGTTCCCGACCGGTCGGGCATCCCTACGTGGAGTTGGGCCACGTCTATGAGGCTAGCAATGTCCCGTAACCACGGCGTGGCTAGGGTGTCTCCTGCAAGTTCCACTGGAGGGTGGTCTGGGCCAGAGTGGCGGCCTCCATGGCTAGCCGGTGCCGAACCGGAGGTTCAGCCGCCACCAGGGGGTGCCACTGCCCTCTTGCGGGGGCAGTGTGAGGCGATCCCTGGTCCAGCAAGAGTGCCGAGACGTGTTCTGGGCGCTACTAGCCTCCGTCGCTTCTTGTCGCTGTGAGTGTGAGCCCGCCAACACCAGATGCGCGGTCCCTGTAGACAAAAGATCGGAATCCGCCGGAGACATGGCCGGGTGAGCCAACTACTAGCCCCCTACCTGACACGCCCCTGTCGGTGTATTTCGCCGGACTGGACCCCATCAACGGACAGGGTTGACTACTCCTAGGATGGAGGTTAGGGTTCGGTAGAGGGCGTCTTCGCAGTTGGAAACCCTAATGACTCTTGTGCGAGGGACTCCGGGGACCAACGGATCAGAGAACCTAGCGATGTATCCAGGTTTAGGCCCCTAGTGTGGGTAATAGCCCTACGTCCTGCTGGATCTTTGTTCAGGAAATCTGGAGGTGGCTACAATGGCTCTTTCGATTTGTTCTACTCTTTTTTCACTAAGTCTTTCAACCTCTTGGACTCGGATCCCTCTTTCCAGATGCCCTTCCCTATGCACCAGAGCTCCCTTATATAGAATGGGCAGGCTTGGACAGGTAGGGTGGTGACATCATACTGATCACTGTGGTCTTATCATACTGAACCACGACTCATTTATTACACTGATCACTGTAGCCTTATCCTTCAAACCCCATTTAATGTCGGTGCATGGCATCACCCAGTCCACCCGGGATGTGATATTCCTACGACGGGTTTGGTGTGAGGCGTCAGGGGTATGGGCCGTCGTCGTGTCGACCGCAGAATTCCTTGCAATCAATGGCCCTGACACAGCATGTCAGGGGAAGGAGACTTCGAGGTGAAGCCTCCCCTTCATTCTTTTGGTTGCCCCCGTGGCCTGGCAAGTGGGGCCAGAGCGTTCGCCAACTCGCGAGACCGCCATGGGCGCCGACACCCGGTGAGCAGGGCCTGATCGCCCACCTACTCGCTAGACCGCCACGGGCCGACACCAATGAAAGCAAGGCTCGATCACCGCCGCCAAAGCCGCCAGGGCCGACACCGGCAGTAGGGTCGACGCCCACCGCCGCTAGGCCGCCACTAGGGCCGACACCCGACGAGCAGGGCCTGATCACCCACCTGCTCGCTAGGCCGCCACTGGGTCGACACCTGGCGAGCCGGGCCTGATCGTCCACCTGCTCGCCAGATCGCCACTAGGGCCGCTCGCTTGACAAGCGGGGCCTGATCGCCCACCAGCTCACCAAACCGCCACGTGGGCCACACGCTGAGCGAGTGGGGCCTGGTCGCCCACCAGCTCGCTAGGTTGCCACGTGGTCTTACTTATCCACGGCGGAAAGGGTACCCTGGCGTAAAGTACGCCGACAACTACGGACTAACTAATTTGGTCCAGCACTAAAGGAAATTTTGCTTCAATCTGTGTCCAGAGCAAAACTCTTTTACCACGGACCAAACTTGATTAGGTTCATAACTGAATAAATCCTATAAAACTTTGGTCCGGCGCAAAAGGCAAACTCTCTATCTGTAACTTAAATTAGTCTGGAATGTTTGTGTATATCCCTAAGACTGCTTCTTATCTAAATTCAAATGAATTTGAACTCCTTTTAAAAATTTGCTCATCTCATTACAAAATTTGTTCAAAATCTTATCTATTGCTTTAGGACTTATCTAATGCTACCTTGCTCCTTGATTTCGGGACCCTTTAACTTCTCAGAATCTGTTTTACTTCATGGGTCCCACCACTCCCATATCATGGACGCCTGTCCCCTCCAACCTCCCAAATTTACAGGCGCTAGTTACCCAGATTCTTTTACTCTCTCTTTCACCCTCATTCATTGCAGTAACTTCATTCAACCGAAAATTTTCCCCAAATTGTTGTTCCTCCTTGCGAAAATCTCCTAAGATCAGAAATCCTACTATTTCCACCGAAGCAATCCCAAATCGGGTCTTGACAACGGTGTTCTTCTGGTCTTCCTGCGCAAGAAGCTCTTCTCAGAATCAGTAAGTATTCCCTAGTCTTTCTCCCTTCGCTTTCTGTCAAACCCAAGACCTAGAACTTAGACTATATTTCTTAATCCCTTTTAGGTCTGGTCATTTATGCTTTGAAAAGGTTCTCAGTGAGTCAGATTTGGGCATTCTCTTTGTTAAACTAGTCTGTCAGTATGAGGTCTAAGAATCCAGATAAGAGAGGACTGATTGAGAAAATTGTAGAAAAGGTCAAAGGGAAAAAGCAAAAAATGTCTTCTTCTCTTGGAATATCTTTATGCAGACAACCTCAAGGACCAGTTTTAATCCAAGACACGTATACTGCTGGAAGAATGAATAGAAAAGTGGTCACACCTCATCCTAAGAAAGGAAAAGGAAAACAGCCAGTACAATCAGAATCCTCTTCATCTGAAGATAGTGACTATGAACCTGATAGTGAATCACCTTCAGAAAACATTGAATTGGTTGAGGAAGTGGACACCTTAAACTGGGAAACTCTTGCTACTCTAGGAGGAAAGAAATTAAGGGCAATAAGACTAGTAAATGAGAGGATATGGTTTCCTGTATCTAGACCTGCTCCAAATGAACTGTTCTTAACCAATTTTCAAAAGAACATATTCTTTGGATACAAGAACAGAAGAGATAGGAAAGGATCTCTGATGTCAACTCTTTCAGATCATCAATATGTGGATTGGAATCAAATTAATAATCTCACTGGTTCCACTAAAATATTTGATTGCACAATCTCCACTCCAGGATTAAGCTATATTATGTCAAACAAACTTATTACTTGGAGTATAGACAGAACACTAGAGTTCTATACCTCTTTGCTAGTGAACAAACAAAGAAGATACATTATGTTCACCATTGATGGTAAGATCAGAAAAGTAAGATCTCCTCAGTTCGAAGCTGCTATAGGTGCCTCAAGCCCACTGTTCAACAGAACAAGAATTCATGAGAAGATGTTTCCAGGGCAAAGGTGGAGACAAGTAGGTGATATGCCTAATTTACAAGTCTCTGCTCATATCTATTGAGATATCACAGAGGCAAATTTCAATTCGAATAGGGTTCATTATCTGTCAGAGGAAGCCAAGATTCTTCAATTGATTTTGAGGCTTACTATTTTTCCCAAGTCTGGTTACAAGGAAGGAGTAACTCCAAATATGGCCTAGCTGCTGCATCTGATTCTGTCAAGATAGCCTATTGATCTAGTGGACTACATATTTGGAGAAATGGAAAAAGCTATATACAGAAAGATAAGAAGTCCCCTACCTTTTGCTCAGCAGATCACTTAGGTGTTGCTAGCACAAGGTATCATAAGTCAAGGAGAATTGAACAGAGATTTTAAGTGTTTTTCCAAGAGATATGCAATGCATCAAACCACTGGGCAAGCACTTAGAATATCTGGATTTCTTCACAGGCTGCAACAAAATCAACCAAATGAAGAAGAAGAACCAGCTCAGCCTCATCAGCAAGAGGGAGATAATCAACCAAGCATGGAAATTGTGCATGAATATGAGTCTGCGGAGGAAAATGAACCAAGTACTGGTAATGAGGATAATGATGAGAATAACAGTATTGGTGGAAATTCTATGGTTCCAAGGAGTGGTAGTTACAATCACTATTCACATCAGTCACTTCACTCCTACCATTCTCATAGCCATGATGAAAGCTCCGTAGCACCAAGGGGTGCAAGCCACAGCCACAGCCACATGTCTCCACTGTCTCAAGCCTATGGTAGTTATCACAGTGGCAACAAGAGAAAATATGGAAAGAGCAAAGGGCCTAGTGCTCACAGTGGCAGTAAAAGCAAAGCAACAAGTCATCATAATTCTGCTTATTCTCTAAGGCCATACACTCAACTTCCATCATTTACTCCAGAACACTCACTTTGTAGCACCAACTAAAGTATATAGAGGTGGTTTTTGGAATGACAAGGAGTGTTCTTTTGGAGATGATGCTGCAACTCAGGTGTTATCTAGTTCAGTTGCTCAATCCCATGCCGAGGAGCAACAAATTCATCATCTTCAACAATTGGCTGCTGCTGTAAGATTTGTAGAAGATCAAGGATTCAGTCCTGGAGCCCATGATCATGAGGTAGGAGGATCAGGAGTGCCTCAAGGATTTTCTTCTCACTATCCACCTCCACCTCCTTCTGCCTATCCAGGACATGCTTAGGAATACACCTTTCCAGGATGGGAAAATATTTTTGATACTGCTTACCCTCCTCCTGGAGCACATCCTGAAAACACTCATAATAACATTTTTCAAGGATGGGAAAGTATTTTGGAAACTGAGCTAGCATGGTTTCAATCCTATGAGCAGCAATATTATGCAGATCAAAGAGGATTTCAAGCCAGATATAAAGAAGATCAGAGAGTTGCTGCTCTAAGGCATGAAGAAAGCATGAGGGCAATGCAACAGTACAATGATCAAGTCCAAGCACAGATGCAAAGACAGCATGAAGAACAAGCTAAACTTAGAAATGAAGTCTATACTAGATTTGATCATCTTAGAAGCAATCAATGGGATTTAAAAAACTGGATTGAATAGATTAACACCAACCAAAATCTTCTAAAATATAGGTTGTATGACATGAACCTGAAAATGGATTCACATCAGAAGATTCTTCGCAAACAAGGAGAAGTTACATTCAAGAGTAACTGTGATTTACTTGATTGGATTGGTGAAAATTTAGATATTCACATGAACAACGTTGAAAATGTGTTCACAAGGATTGAAGACAATCAAAACTTTTTTGCTGACAATTTGATCAAAATAAATGATACTATGAAGGTCATCAGTGATTCTTTAGACCAAGTACAACAAGATCTTCACAACATGACTATTCAGCCTGGTGACCCAGATTATCCGAGCTGGCATGATCAAGCCATGGCCCTAGAGCCACCTCTGCAAACTCAAGCAAAATCAGATGATGATGATCTGCAGATTGTCTCCTCTCCTCGCAAAAAATCTGCTATGAGTAAGCTCAAGAAGACCTTCTCAAAACGCAAGTGAACCCTTTTTGGCAACTGATGCCAAAGGGGGAGAATTCTTAGCAAAAGCCTTTCTTAGTAAAATTAGGTCTTTCTC
This sequence comes from Guadua angustifolia, assembly GCA_036346375.1. Classification (NCBI taxonomy): domain Eukaryota; kingdom Viridiplantae; phylum Streptophyta; class Magnoliopsida; order Poales; family Poaceae; genus Guadua; species Guadua angustifolia. The sequence continues at coordinate 9,615,451 of CM070519.1, read as the reverse complement.
TCTGGGTTTCTTCTTGAAAAAGGAAATGGGTTGGGAGTCCCTATGTGTTTTGTGTAGTCTGAGTACTCTAAATTAACTTTGTGTGTGTTGTATTCTGTATGATCTTGGAACTTGAGGTGTTTAGTTTCAAATGCTTTGATAGTTTATTCAGCTCATAACCTTTTTAATGATGATTAGCCTCACTGCCTTAAGAAGTTCATAATATGCTAGTTTGTTATATTCCCAAATATTATGCTCTGATATTTTCTAAACACAAATTGAACTGATCTTCAGTTGTTAATAAAAAATTGATAATAATAAATATTAAGGATCTAATATAGTCCAAATATGTCATGATTATTAAAGTTCTGATCATGCATCCATTAAGGGGGAGTACCTACTGCAACTTCTGCATAATACTCTGTCAAAGCTAACTTTGTTTTGTATATTGCTTGTGGTGTTATTGACTTAGCAAAGGTATGTTGTCATCAATCACCAAAAAGGGGGAGATTGATAGCATCTAGGCCCCCAAATCTTTTATTTTATGTTAAAGATATAGTTTTGGTGTTGATGACTAAGTTAACAACTCTTGAAGCTATGAAGAATATTGGTTGGTGCATCAAAAGTCTACTAAAATGACAAGGATAGGATGTTTTGTTACTAGTTTTTGGCTTAGGAGATGATTCAAGCCAAGTAGCTAGGGTTATTTCTTTTGGCCGTACTATAAAGGGGGACTGTGCACAAGCTAGTAAATTGGTTCACAATGCTAAGACTAATTAGAACTACTTAGAGTTAAAAATTGCTATATCATCTGTCTTTGAATCTAAAACTCCTCCTTCAGCCTAAATGTCTCCCTAGACAAATCTTCACATTTCGTTCATTAAGTCTAGAGCAATCTTAGCCAAAAACCTGTTACCACCGGACCAACCTTTTAAGTCCAGCGCTAAAACTCTTTCACCCTAACTGAGTGTTTTCCTTTCATGCTGGACCGATTTTTGCCTTCTCTTACTTTAGTCTGGCATAGTTGTAATTCTCACGGTTAAGTCTTCCTTGTCCCAAAAAGGTCCGCATATTAAAACTCTGTGAAATCTCATTTCTGACGGACAAAATTTTTCAGTCCGGCGCGCACATAAAAGTCTTACCATTTCACCGGAACAAAGTCTTGTCTTCTATTCCTTCGGTCCATGGCAAATAAATTCCTCACTCAAAATCAAACAGAGCATATTCCATTCACGACAGACTAAATTGCTCCTTCACAAAGTTCAGTCCAGGGCTAAAGCAATTGTCTCGGTTAAACTTATGCCATGTCAAAATATACATTTCTACTCTTCTCCTGCAAAACCCTTTTATGATGGACCAAAATCTGCCTCCATTCCTATGTACGACGGACCAAATTTTTTGATCTGGCACGCATGTTGGTGTCTCATTCCTTCGTCGGACCAAAATCCGCCTCCATTCCTATGTACGACGGACTAAATTTTTTGGTCTGGCGTAAGTAAGTCCAGTTGGTTCGGGGCACATAGGATCAGTATCGCTAGCTTATTTCACTAAGTCTGTGGTAAACATGTTTTAGCTGAATTTTGACACTCTGACACGTTACAACGGTCACAGTGGTAGGTGTAATGGCTATATTTATCCCAAATACCTATATAAGCATTTCCTGAGCCATCTAGCATAGAACTTTTCGATCTCCTTGTTATTCTAGCATCCTTTGAGCATTCATTCACACAAGGAGACTGTGTTTCACTCTTGAACTCAAAACCTTAACACTCTCAAGTATTCTAGCTCCAAGCTTAAGTCTAGTAGTGGTGTGCTGAAGTGAACCAAGAGACAGGGCTTGTGTAGAAGTCTATTACTCTTGAATCCTTGTGATTCTAGACGGCTTGGAGGCAGTGAAGGTGTGACCTATCCAAAGGAGATTGTGGAAGGCCACCTTGTTGTGAGAGGTTTGGAACTCACCTCACCGGAGTGGTGAAAGAGTTACCCAAGTGAAGACCAAAGCTACTGCACTGGCTTTGGTGGAGCTATACTTCGAGAGAAGTGCTCTAACGTGGAGTAGGAGAGTGGCTTCGAACCACGGGATAAATTTCTTTCTCTTTTGTGCTATTTCTTGCTATTGAATTACTTTTAGCTGCTATTCTTTTGTGTTTTTCATTCTACTATTTTACTGTGTTTAGCTATCCTTTTAAGCAAGCATTACATCTTGAAACTAAGAAGTTAAAATTTGAAAAAGTTGCCTATTCACCCCCCTCTAGGCCAACTTGACCGTTCAGGATGGTGAGCCTGCTGATCAAAAAGAGTTCTAGAGCATGATTGGCTCCCTCTTGTATCTCACTACCTCATGGCCAGACATACACTTTGCCGTGTGTATGTATGCTCATTTTCAAGCTTCTCCTCTTGCCTCTCATCACCAGGCGGTGAAGTGCATCTTCAGGTACCTTCAAACTACTATTGATTATGGTATTTGGTACTCTTCTTCCTCTTGTCTATCCCTTAGAGCCTTTTCCGATACTGACTTGTTGGCTGTAGGATAGATAAGAAAAGCACTTTTCGTACTTACCAATTCATTGGCATTTCTCTTGTTTCTTGGTCATCTAGGAAGCAGTCTGGCGTTGCACAGTCTACCGCTGAGGCCGAGTATGTTGCTACAGCTAGGTGCTCTAGATGAGATCAACCTTGCGGGATTTTGGGTTAGAGATAGAGAGTGTTCCACTTTTCTGTGATAACACTTTTACTATTGGCATTGCTAAGAACCCAGTGTAGCACTCGAGGACCATGTGGAGAAAGGAGACATAGTGCTTTAGTTTGTGGAGAGTGACCACCAGTTGGCTGATATCTTTACCAAACCTTTGAATAGCTCTAGGTTTGTTGCCTTGAGTGAGCCTAGAGTTGTGTGCCCTTACGGTCTTTTGTGAGGGGGAGCTGATTTGTATATTATGTATTATATATCTTCTTTTAGTTTTTCTTTTCTTTTGTTTTGCTCTAGGTGCTTATTGGGTTTATTCTCTAGAGTTATGAGTTCACTTCACTTAGACTTGTGGCATGCTTTGCTTGGACCTCTCATCTTGTGCTTTAAGTTACTATCATGCTTAATTAGCTGTTCTCTCTTCTCTCTATGTTGAGTTCCCTCACAGTCTTATAAGTCTAGCAGGTGTTAGGCCCCTTGGGTAGATAGGGTTTGTGTGCACTTCTTAGTTTAGGATCTAGAGGCAGCTTCCCTATGTCAATTATTGGGGAAGATGAGAGTAAGTCTGAGTCATAGTGTTCTCTACTATCTTTTCTATACTCTATAGTCACCCAGTTTGTAGTTTCTTGACTTCTTCTTCCCATTCTGTCTTTCTGGTTTCATTTGAGTTATTTGGATTTTCTTTGAGCTTAATCTTTCTAATAACTCAACTTAAACCAGTTTTGTGCTTAAAATTGAATCACATGTTGAGGGGGATTTTAAGAAACTACTTCATGCTATGCATATAGAATTTATTTTCTATTTTATGGGCTTTGTCTATTATGCAAATGATCTTTTCTTCGTGCTATACACCATGCTATTTTTTTAAGGAAATTGACTAACTTAGATATGTCCAAATTCATTTATCTTGCTATGCTTGAAAAACATGAAAAATAAGCTTTAAAAAAACTTGATGAAATAAGTTGATTTTATTTGCTAAGTTTTCTCTCTAGGTGTATTTGCCATGATTTGTGAAATCTTAGAGTTCTCTAGTGTCCTTATAGTAACTTGGGTGAAACTTGTGTGATCCATACTTGAGTCCTTCACTTTCTTATCAATCAATGTGCTAAAATAAAAATTAAGCAAAATTGACTCTTTTTGTGTGCATTAGACTCAACACCTCATATTCACAAGACAACCTCTTCCTGCAATTGGGATGAACATGGAATGTGTTGTGTATGACCAAGATCATTTTCTTAAGAGTCCTTCTTGAGATGATCAAATATGGCTTAGTCAATTGCTAACAAAAAAATCAAATACATTTGCACCCCACTATGTCTTTCAAAATATTAAAGAAAAATTTGCTTCACATGGAAAATAACTTTGAAGGACCTTGTATGTACTCCTAGATTCCCCAAAGTATTGAGTAGGTCGAACTCTAGGTTTTCCATTTAATCTTTTGAATGGCTTTGTTTCTAGTTTTGAAACTAAAGCTAAGTGTTCTTTTATGTCAAGTCTTGTTAATAATGACATTTTCAAAACAAAGCTTGCAAGCAAAGTTTCTTATTTGCATTTGAACATATTTTAGTTTAGTCAACTTTGAAATTGACTTTCTTGGTGTCATATCTTGTCTTCAAAATTATTTGGATAATTTTCAAAGCTCTTTTAGGTTGCATTCCTTGCATACAAAAACAAGAAAGGGGAAGAAAATTCCATCTTGATAGGCTATTGCCAAAAGGGGGAGAAATCATAGAAAAAGGCATCATTAGAAAAATACGAATGCATTTTGGTTCTTTTAATCTTGGTATAACTTTGCTAATTCTTGTGGATCATAAGAGCATTTGAACTTCTTGTTAGATTTTAGAGCTTTTGTGGAAAACTTGCTCTCTCTTGAGTATAACTCAAAATTTCCTCTCGCCAACTTGGTCATGATTTCTTTTTCTTCCTTTTGAACCAAGTTTGGTTTTGCATTCAAATTGCTTTCTTCTTCTTCAAATTCAAAACTTATGTCTTTTTATGTATTTGTCAATATACTCATCAAAAGGGAGATTGGACGACCATGTGGAGGTCTATCATGTTTATGATGAGTAATTGAGTAGATTTGAGCTTGGTTTGCTTTAGAATTAAGTTTGATTTGAATTGGATTTTCAATATGGAGCAATTTGAGATTTGATGGCCTTTTCCGGTGCTACCGGCCGAGCGGTAGCACCAGATCTTCTGAGCGTTAATATTTTAAATTAAGGATATTGTAATGATTATTGCATCTCTTTTGGATATTACTATGTGATGGGTTTTCCTTGTCTTTGATAGTTGCAGGACGACATGGTGAGGCAGAGAATGGTTGGGACTAGGTGAGGTGCGTCAGAGGTCTCGACTGTCGAAGATCGCCGGATGATGATCGGAGATGGAATCTGGGCAAGCCAAAAGACAAGGAAAGGCGATGATGCCTAGCTAGATGCTGCTGGATTGATGAGGACCATTGGATCGTAGTCTAGTTCATAGGTTAATGGGTCTAGGTAGTATGCTTTGAAAACCATGCAAAAAACCCATTATGTGTGTGGGTTTTCGGTTAGCCCTTGTATGGCTATGTGAGTGGGTTAATCCTAGCCCTTTGATGAGTGCTCTAGGGTTGAGGGACTTATCCAAGGGTGGTAGGTAGCCCAAGGGTAGTATAAATAGAGGGGGAGGGGTAGCCTCCTCCTCTTGAAGGTTGTAGAGGTTTTTGTGCTATTTTGAGTTTTGCCCATTTTGTTTTGAGGCTGTGTAAACCTCCTCTTCCTAAAATGCAAATTATTTTCATTCATGCTTGAATTTACATTACACATTTACTTTATGTCTTAAAGTCAGCATTTAAATTCCTGTAATTTACTTTCTTGCAATTTGGATTTGCCTCCCCTTCTTCTAAATGCTACTGATCTAGGATGTTTTGAGTATGCTCATATGGTTTTACATCTCTTGCACCGTAGGATAGACTAGAAATCAAGTTTTCTATCTAGTTGAACTCTGTCCAAAACTTGTTCTTCGCGCAACAGTTAGTATAGATTTTTTGGAAAAATTTAGAAAAATTATTTTTGAGTGATTCTTCCTGAAGAAGGTGTGTGCCTCTCATATCCATCTATAAAAAAATTGGGGAGTCTACTGATTGCACTGTTTGGGCGCCATGAGGTGAATACCGAGCACCAAACTTTTTGCTCAAAGTTCCTGACAGTCTATGTTTTTTATTTTTCCTGATTTTTCTACTAGGCTTTTTGAGGTGGTCTTTGGTGGAGTGCTTCACGACTCATTTGTTCATAGGGAGAAAACTTCCCAAAATTTCTAGAGCAACAAAAATCCACCAACCACGTGCTCCAATATGGGCAATTTCTGAAAAATCTGCTTTTGCTTTTCAGAAAGTGAGTTTTATTATTTGTCTTAATCTCCTTTCTAAAAGTAAGGTTTGAATTGATTCCTTTTTATTTGGACACTTGACAACCAAGATTGTGATAAAAAAAATTCCCTACATATTCCATGGTTTTCATCCATGCAAGCTAGGGGTACACATAGTTGTCTAGTTGTTCGGGTTTTGGAGGGTTGGTGAATTTGAGGAGCACCGGTCCGAAGAAAAATATTCAAAGTAGTTTTATATTACGATCCTTCATGATTTCTTTTGCGTGATCTTTTTAAGGCCTTAGTTGGAGTATTTTATGGGGGGAAAGTTTATTTTGCGACCATTCACCCCCCTCTGTTCGCCATCTCGATCCTTTAGTCATGCTAGCAAAACCGTCTGTGCTTTGATTTAACATAGATGGTTTTTGAAAATTGTTTGTTACATGGAGTCTTATATAGGCCTTTTTGTAGTAGTGTAATTACCTACTTATCATTATGCCAATATGATTATTTGAAAACCCTATATCCATTGTGATTATAACACCCCGGCGCCAAACGCGCCACGGATGCTACCAAAACTCTAAATAACTAATGAGTGAAAGGATAGGAATTAACCTTTGACTCTTAAAACCGGCTTAAAACAAAGCCACCGAAATTTTCAAAATTTTAGCATGACCTCTCTAGAAAATAGGACATCCAATTAGCAGACACACAAAAAAAACATTTGCAGTTATATGATATCCTTCTTGCAGGTCCGTAGTTAACCCATCGCACATCCAAAAGAAATTAATAAAATTCCACCACGACGAACAACACATTACAACCGCATTAGTTACATTCATACTTAACGAATCAATTAAATAGATTGTTGGAGACCGAAGTCGTGCACGTGATACTACTCCCACCCAGACGAGCCAGCTTCAAAGTACCTAAAACAAGAAACAACAAGCGTGAGTCCAAGACTCAACAAAGAGCAACAAGTATGAAAAGTAAGGAATTCGACTAAAATACAACTACTTCAAGATATAAAGTAACAGTTTGAATTCATATAAATCCAAAACGTAGGAACACAATTACTTTATCATTTAACATAACCATTGCTTAATTTAAATCATCCGGTAACAGAAGCAATAACTAACTCCACTTACCACAACCAACTCGAAAACATAACAAAACCTTACCCATGCCTCAGTAATCATTTCTGGATGAGCCCATGACTCAATCCTCAACCTGTTCTTTCCATTCTCATCAATCAACATTTATCAATTGCAACACACAATGCATTGAAATGCTTTTATGCTTTCATGCTGAAAATGCAACCTTTTAGCCTATACCGGTATAGCTAAGTGCACACCTGTCAGTGTGCACCCTCTCAATCCCAACCATCCCATGGCGGGGCCTACTCTTACTCACTCGCTCCCATCCATGGATGGGACTACGAGGTTGGACTTTTGTACTCACTACGTGTGAGTACAGAGGCCCACATCAACATGGGTCAACTCTTCCTTTTATGAAAACCTTCATTCATTCCCAACAGTAGAATAGCCATAACTAATTGCATAAATGTGAATGAAATGGATATATCGCAAGTAGCATTGAATTTTACCTTCACCTCACCATAATCCTAGTTCTAACCAATTCACACACTTACGGTACATTCTTCCTACATAAGCTTAGCATTAAGCCAAGAACTCAGCAATATAGTCGATGTCGAGATGAAGCTGGAAATTTTCATTTATAATGCTTAGCTCCAATAACATCAACAAGTTTCCTGGAACAACTATGACTGGAAACTAGTCACGCAGCTTCATAAAAAGAGTTGCCACTTGCATCAAACAGATCATGCATATGCAGAAGTCATGCATATGTGTGAGGAGCCGCCCAGACCGTCCTCGGGTTATTTGAATGCCCGGTCGCCCTTATTGGATTTAGAGGCTAGCAACGGATCACCGATGGTGCTCACAGTGCTAACACCCAAGCCCAATTAGGACAACAACGATCCCATTCGAATAACTCGACAACAATCCCGGTATTCCCCCGGTATGCGACCCGAAGCTCGCCCAGGATCGCCCCGCATACCGGTTTCCATTGCCATATCAGTTCAATTCGCATAAAAGGGGCAACGAACCCAAAACTTTACGACCAGACACGCAATGCGGAAGCACAACAAACAACTAAAAACCAAAGCACAAAGACAAACCAAACAACCACACGACTAAAACAACACATCTAGTATACTAGAAGCATACATAACATGACTAGACAACAAGATAAAAGTTCAAAATTTCGGCATGACGCCCCTAGAAATACGGACATCCACTCAGCAGACAGAAGAACGAATAACTAAACAGATATATATCACAACCAACCACAAGCATAAACAACGACATAGATAGATACAACATCACATACAGGAGTTAAGCATGGCGATACCACGAGGTCCAACAACTGAATTAGACAAGTACATTAAACAAAGCCTTAACAAGTTTTAAAGCTAACTATACAACAAAATGAAAGAACCACAACCAAATTCAACCCAAAATAAGACATCTCCGGAAGTGTCCTGCCCTTGAACACTTCAGGGCATTTACATCGCAGAGCTAGCTTTCACTCGGCCCCCCTTGACCACCGAGAAGCGTAAGCAGACAGAACTCACACCCATCGGGTCCTCACTGAAAAACCACAAAGCGTAGCATGAGTACGAAGGTACTCATAAGACTTACCCGTGGTCCATATATGACCGACTCAAGGAATATGCATTTGGATGTAGCAAGGTATAAGCTTAAGGTAAAAGTGCAGAAAAGCTTACTTTGTTGCATAATCAAATTCAACTACACAAATTTCAAATTCATAGCAGTTATGGACAGCACCTATTACTAAAGTGAGAGCTGAATTTAAACATTTAAGAGAGCAAATAAAATCATGAACAAGCATCAACATCAAGTATTCCAACTATATTCAATTTAAGTTATTACTACGTTGAAGTGTCGGATGATACAAGCGTGCTCATATCCGAGAGCGTGGCAATTCGAATCGCTTATTCACCCTGCAGGGGATCATCAATCGCACGACATGTGCCACAAGGAACCTCATGTCAACCCTCCTCCCATCCATATCTACTCGTTGAACCATCCTCATGCGGCCCGAGCACCTAGCAACCTCCTCGAGCGGCTCAAGCCTCGCTTAGCCCTCGAGAGACCTAGGCCTCGCCTCAACCACGCCCAATCGCATGAGGGCATGACCCATCGAGTAGTATGCCATGAAATGGTGGCTTACCGCACCATTATATCGGGCATGCGATCAACAAGGGTGCTCGATCAACATGGCAAACAACGGATCGGTCCTTAACCAACACAAAGCGAGACTACGACATTTGAGTCTCCACACCCAATTGATCCAACCTCTCGCCTGGGTCTCAAATTTTCATTTCAAACATAACCATTTCCATTTACAACCCAATAGTGTGAAATAATTAAACTCAAGTGATGGAACCTTCCACCACTTGGCCCATACCCGACATCTAAGCAAACTAAGCATGGACACAATATAAATACCCATGTACTAGTTCCAAGGAAGGTATTCAACAATTATCAATGGGTGAAAGTGCAGCAATTAGGTTCTAGTCCTATCCCACATTTCAATTCCTAATGCAAGACGTAATCATCCAATAAGCAAATTATTCGCTAAAATACAATCGTATAAGGTTAAACATGCTTAGGTGCTTGCCTTGAGCTTCTGCTGGAGTCTCAAAAATAGCCGGCTCTCCGGTAAAGGTAACCCCCTCAGTCACCGCCACGCCACCCTCCGCGTGCTCGTTCTCTACACGATCACAATGCATGAAATGAGATGCATGCAATGCAAATGAAATGAAGATACCAAATGCATCACCCAAGCCAGCTCCAAGAGTGCAAGCATTCAACTCAATTTAAAACTGAAAACACAAATACTAAACTCCACTTCTATTCTAAAGCAAAATCTGAAAACAACAAACACACTCCTCTAAACAAACATAACTTTTAATTGACTAATCCAAAAATTGACTTCTTGGACACTAAAAGACCACTAGAGGGTGATCTAACTTTACCATGCATCATAGTATTCAGAATACACATTAAAAGTTTGCAATTAATCTCTGAACTTCAGCCCCACAATCTGAATTTTCAGAAAAACTGGTTTCAGGACAGCATGTATACAATTGACCATAACTTTTTGATCACTTAGCCAAATTGAGAAAACTCAGAGCCTAAACGACCACAAGACATAAACCTACAAATTAGATTTGGCCAATCACCCATATTCTGCCCAGAGAATTCCCAGTTCGGCCAGGAACAGAGAACAGTTTCAGAGTTTCAGAAATTTCAGAGTTCAGAACAGCATGCACAAATTTCATCATATAAATTGCTATACTTAATGGAATTGAGTAAAGGATGACATTCTTATAATCTACATGAAATTTCCTAAAACTTCACAGGCAAAATTAATTTCTAATTCGGCCTCTAACTAATTTTTATTCACAGCTCAAGTTTCTACCTGAAATCTTCAGCATTTTCAGAGCAGCAAGCACTAAAATTGCCATAACTTTCAGCTGGGTTAATGAAATTGAGTGATTCTAGCTGGAGATGAAAGATAATTTCATTACCCACAACTTTCTCTATAGCCAACCTAGCAGGAAATGCTCGGAACTTGCTCAAATCAACCCGAAACAGTAGCTACGAAATCTGCTCGAAAGTTAAGACTTTGCTCCAAACCCTAGATTGGTTATTCCCCACCCAAATCTTGATTCTCCACTCATCAAAGCCCCCATATTCACCATTGCTGCCCCTAAACCAGAAATCACCCAACCCTAACCCTAGGGAAGCCTTACCTCATGGAAGTGGAGGAGGAAGAGGAGGGGGCCGGCTTGGGGAAGGTGATGCAGCTTTGGAGGCGCCACCAGGGAACCAGCAGGGAGGAGCTTCGGCTTGTGGAGGGCTGGAGGGAGTGGCGCCCAGGGAGAAGCTGTAGGGAGGAGTGCTGGCTTGGGGAGGTGCTGCTGCTTGTGGAGGAAAACTCAAGAAGAGGAAGTGTTGGCTGGTTTGGGGCTGCTTTGGGAAGAAAGAAGTGCTGAATCGGTTTTGCTTGAGAAACAAATGAGGTGAGGCTGCTGGGAGGCTAGCTTGGGGAGAAAAGAAATGAATTGGCTGGGAGGAGAAACCAGGAGAAAGAAATTGCTGCTTTGGTTGGCTGCACTACCATCCTTTGTATTTTGCTCACTTGACCCCACTAAAAACAAGAGTTAAATTGGTTGTCTCCAGAATTTTCAGCATAGGATTCAATTTTGACGCTAAGATTTTAATTAGTATTTGGCACTGGATTTTGGTTCAAACCCCACAATGCTTAGCTCTTAATTTTGGTTAAGTTTGGAAATTTTTCTAAGTGGCAGTTTAGAACATTGGCTGAAGTCGGAAGTTGATCTCAATTGCGGCCAAACACTTGGTTGGCGCTAATGTTAGCCGCATGAAACGAATTAAAAATTGGGGCCATGACAATATGCAGAAGTCAGCAACAAGGCTATGATCAATAGACATCATTCAAGAAATGTTTACAAGGAAATTGGTCTTTTTGTATTTGTCATCATTCTATTTAGCACTTGTAAGGAACAAAACTAAAACTTGTGAGTTCACATAATGCAGAAGGAGACAAGTAGCAGGATATAGTGCCATTGTCCTAAATAATAATGTAATTGTACAGCCATCAGTAGAATGTAAGAGATAGAAGTATTAGTTTTCATGCAAGGTTGTTCATCTCCAGATGTAACAATAGGATTTAGCTATTCAACCTAATACAAGTCTCAAAGACATTTGACATCATGTTTGCAATAGAACAATTACATATTTTTCTTTAGCATGCTCTAATAAGATGTAGGTCCAAGGAAATTGTAGCACGACACCAAATTCAGACAACTATGAACAGACACCCCTATCCAAGTCAGGAAATAGTGCTAACCTGCCACATTTTAGCTATATGAAGATATGTAATCATTGAAGCTATTAGCAAAAGTTAGTTATATCTTACATGCTCATGACAGATATCATAGAAAGCAAGCAAACAATCATCAGAATAGCTGATATCTTGCAGGATTTAAGTAACAACCACAGATCACTAAATCTAAAGAGTAAAATATCACGACTTTGCAGATAAATGGGGGAGACAAGTTCAAAAGACGTAGTAGATGACTCCAGCACCGATATTTGCTCTCTAGCAAAAGACTGTAATAGAAATGCTAATTATAGACTTGAAACATATTGAAAACTAGAGATATTAGTCTAGAGTTTACATCTACCCTGGTTACCACGATTTGTTTGCTTAGCAACTCAAAGGAATTAACAAATATATGGTATCCTCATGTCCCACATAGTATCAAACATGGGAAAATATAGAGACACGCCCTTTGTGAGCAATTCCTCAAACGCTTGGCATGCACAATGAACCAAACCCTCAATCTAGTTGTACCTGAGTACTCACCACAAGGAGAAGGCAAGAGGGGAGGGGCACTTCGGCCAGCGTTGGGGGAGCCGCCGGCTAGAAGAGCTCGCCGCTGGCCAGAGGTGCCAGAGCAACCAAGGGCCCGCCGGTGCTGCAGCTACTGCTGCTGCTACGGCAGGGGGAAAGGAGGAAAGGGCGCCGGGCCAGGACGGCAAGGGGGCGCCAAGCCAGGAGGTGCTCGGCCAGGAGAGGAGGTGCAGCCAGGGGGAGCTCGGCCAGGAGAGGGTGTAGCCAGGGGAGGAGCTCGGCCAGGAGAGGGCGCAGCCAAGGGGAGCTCGGCCAGGAGAGGAGGCGCAGCCACGGGGGAAGCTCGGCCAGGAGAGGGCGCATGGGCGACTGAGGGGACAAACATCAGGAACTCTCTCTCTCCTTTTTTTTGATTCTAGGGTTCCTCCTAAATTCCTCTCTTCCTTTTATACCCTCCCTTAAGTGGGGGCAATTTAATAAAAAGTGTAGGGGAAAAGATATAAATAAACTACACAACAAGTCTAAAGACCAAAAGCCAATGACTAACCAATAAACTCCTTGACGAAACCAAAATTTCTTTTGAGTAAAACTTGCCGTAGAAAATATATGGCTCGGAGAAAACACCCTTCCGATATGCATTCGGCATATCTCAAAACTTTTTGCTAAGATTCTTAAAACTGCAAGACGACAAATCTTTTGCCCTTCCACAATAAATCCTTGGATTTAAGAAGACAAAAACAATTCCGGCCAAAAACCCTGGTAAAACATTTTGCATTATTACAGTGATATTAATATTCAACATAGTGGTACCGCCAACACTGGGTTACCATAGCTATACTTAGTTGTACAGTAGGCTTATATCACATCATGAACATTGATAAACTTGACTTAATAAGATATGGAATTATGGCGGGTAGCCACTACTATAAAATTTGTTTATTGTATGCACCATTCATGATAAGGACATCAATTTCTTGGATACATACAACACTCCTCGACAAGATGCTAGGCAAGGACCTATGACAAGAGTATGTGCACCATAGTTGAATTATCAGGTGAGCTCGTTTCTAGTATATCATAATTTTCTTATTGAGGATGGATTGAAAACTAAGTCATGTAATGTTATTTCTACTCATGAACCATGGTGAGGGGAGTAGCACTACAACACAACAAGTCCAGAGCGACCAGGCTTCAATTCCAGTTCAATTCGTAATTAGCCTGACAGCCCTGATTTAAAACGATCATAACTTTCACCTAAGGAAGTTGTTGGTGTTTGAGTTCTTGATTGAAAGCTTACAATGGGACCTTCCAATGGATCTGGCCCCGCCTTCATATTCATTGTCATCATGTCAAAATAATCAAAGAGATGTGACGCACCACTTCTACCAATTGGGCTTTGACCCATATAATAGGAAGGCCCGGGAGGGATGCCCAGGAGGAGTCCATGTCCACCTCCTGGGCGCAAAACCTTGAGATGCTTGTCTAAGTTAGCTAAGCTCCCTTAGAGACTCGGGTTTTGTTTAGTTGTAGTTTTCTTTGGTGAAACTATTTGATATTCTCTTGTTCAGCTATATCAACATCAATACCATACATTAGAATCTCACACCAATACTTCAATTATATTTGCAATTTCAAATTGCTTTTGCTTTGTTCTTGCTTATTCTTCGATTGCTTGTAAGAATTGATCTTCATGATCAGGTCAATCGGGCTTTGGCATGGTTGATAACAATTCAAATTTTGGTTTAGTGATTATTTGGTATCGGTCATATTTCAGTCAGTAGCCTAGATCGTGAGTGTCATCTGCACTAATCGAGGGTTATCCATCTTAGCGAAAGATCGGGCCTCCATTAGCCTCATTAGACGGTATCAGAGCTTTCGTTGAATAGCAAGAATTTATAGTTTTTCTAGTAGTAGATTCATTTTTATTTACCTATAGTGCAGAAAATTACCCTAAAAAAATTTATCTTACTCGAACCCTTTGAGCATTTGCTGTTTTTCTTTTTGGTTTGTGTTTTTGAATTGCATGTTACATCGTTGTGTCTAATTGTTCGTCTTAATGCCTAGATTGGTCTAGCTTTTCTTGTTGATCTCTATCTAGGGTTATGGCACAACCAATTTTGGTCATCAAGAATCCTTTTGTTGTGTCCAGAAAAGAAAGAGGTCGAATCGACTGCATTTTGTTTAGAAAGATATCAATTCAAACTGTCCTTTTCTTGGGGTAAAAAAAATCCCACTCGGTTATCTCTTCCCCTGTCTGGGTTGTACACAAACTCATTTGAGTCCAAGCCAAGTAATCTCCAGTTTGCCCAATCCGATCTGCTTCGTGTTGGCTGAAACCGAGTCTAGAAAGTAGCAATAGTGCACTTATCAGTAAAATGGCCATAACTTTTGCATACGGAGTCCATTTTCAATGCACGAGTACTTGTTTGAAGGAGATGATGAATTTAGTCTTATACCCATTTTGACCTCAAATTTGGCCTCTAAGACCGAGTTTTGAGCCATGGAAGTTTTCTGTATCATTTTTGTTGTCTATCATTCATCTATTTAGTGTTTTCTCTCATTCCAAAACATGAGAATTTTGTTTCCTATCATTATTTGACATAGGAGTTGCATTTCTGAGTTGAAAAAGGAAAAAATTAAAAAAAGAAAAAAAATTGTGAGAAGTGCCTTCTCTTGTTGAGATAGCTCTTTCTGTCGTAGTTCTTCGTGCTGGTCATTTGTGTTCGACTCTAGTAGTATCTTTCTTAGTTTGTGTCGGGGGTTGGTTGTTCGCCCAGAAACGACCATCGGGAACCGGCCAGCTCTAGCCATGCCCGTGCCCGGGCATGGTCCCTACGTACGGTCCCCCGAGCGTGCCGACCTTCGTCAAGCCCCCCCCCCGAGCATGTTTGCTCGGGGGTCCACGACCTGTCGACCCGGTCCGCCGAAGATGCCTCGAAGATCACCCAAAAGCCGGGCACAGTCCCCGAGGAGGACGTGGCATTAATCGCTTGACACCACCGTGGTCCGCTACCAAGAACCACGCCATTCATTGTACCCACGCGTGGTGTGCCCGGTGGTGGCGGCAGCTCTCACGACGTCCGGGACGAGAGATCGCCCCTATGATAAATGCTTTGTCGCCTGTAATCCCCTATAAATACCCTCTAGCACGATGGGCATAGGGTCGGACTCTCTTACTTTCTCATTGGGCTCGCTCCGCTAGTTCTGGCCTCTTACTTGTACGCTGCACTTGTAACCACCCTGAGATATTAGTGCAACCACTGGACGTAGGGCTGTTATCTCCACCGCGAGAGGCCTGAACCAGGTAAAAATGTCCCCGTGTGCCTTGCGATCACCTTGGTCGCCCTGCTCCGTATCTCGGTAGGGCCTTAGACGCTATACCCCTCGCGGGAAATGGGCCTTAAGTTGATCCCTCATTCAACAAGTAAGCTCGGCGGGGGACCTATTCCCGAATCGTCGACAGCTGGCGCCGTCCTTGGGGACCAACTGAAGTCCTTTCGTGAGGAATCCCTGAGGATGCCGAACTCACAAGACAATCAAGACCTCTGCGTCTTCGATGACGTGGAGGACGGCGACGAATACTACGCCAGTGATGGCGTGGGTGGTGCGGCCGACCCAGAAGGCCACACCGAGACCGGGAGTCTTTCCCCGGTGGCTGCAGCGCGAGAGCGTTTCCTCCGCTTTCAGTCAGATACCCTCGTTCGCGAGGAAGAACGTGGTGACCTCCGTGACGAGTGGGACATTCCCGACCGTCTCGAGTTCAGCCAAGGGACCATGGCATACGACACCAGTTCGGCGTCATCCACGCGGTCCTGGTGCTCCCGCAGCATCTACAAGGTGGGAAGAGAAGGCGACCAAGGAGAGCAGCAGTCTCCGGCAGTCTCTCCCCTTCACCAGCAAAACGCTGATGAGGTTGACCCAGAGTTGTCCCCGAGCGGGAACCCGGCGATCGTCCACCACCGCCAGAGAGGGGACGGTGCCGGACCGGGACCGCCCGCAAGATCTCAGCGAGTACCGCTCCCCAGAGCATGTGCGCAACCGCCTTCCAAGGTCTCCCCCTGTCGCTCCTCAAAGCGCCGAGCGCCTTCGCACCATGGCGACGGTCGTGCGCGGCCTCCAGAACTTCTCCAACCAGGCGGACCTGACGGCCATGGGGGCCCTCGTGGCAAAAAACCTGGAAAAGCTCATGGCTGACATAGGGCTCCCAGGACCATCTGGCCTTCAAGGACCCCGGAGTGTTTCTCGGGGCCATCAGCGCCACTCCTCGGTCAGTGCCTCCCGAAGTCCTGCTCGGGAGGACCGGGGGAAGCAGCACCGGCACCACGAGGACGTTCAGAGCGGTTCCCGGACTGCCTCACGCGCTCGCAGCCATGCTTCGCCCACCCGCGAGCGCTCCCTGTGCTCCACCTCAAATCCGCAATCGTCGCGCCGGCATGACGGCGTGTTCTCTCGCCTCACCTTGTGCGCGAAGGACCGTCTGGGCCCCGGCCGCCACGATCGCCATGTCCGGAGGGGTCGCCATGACGGCCCGACGTTCGGATGCTGAGCTTTTTCGGCGTCCCTCCGCGACGTTAAGTGGCCGAGCAAGTTCAAGCCCGGCCACCTCAAGCGTTTCAACAGGACCCAGAACCCCGACGAGTTCATCTCGATTAACTCCACTGCCGTTCTGGCGACCAGCGGGGACGAGGGGGTCATGGCTAACTACCTCCCCACGGTTCTCGACGGCTCCGCCAAAACTTGGCTCTTCAACCAGAAAGAAGGGTCTATCCGCTCCTGGAGGTAGCTCTCCGAGGCCCTCCGGGTAAACTTCCAGAGCTGTTATACTCACCCGGGCAACGAGCGCGACCTCGAGCGGTTGATCCAAACGGACAAAGAGACGCTGCGCGACTTCGTCCAAAGATTCATTAAGGTGAGGAACTCCATCTCGAGCATCTTGGACGAGGCGGTCGTCCGGGCCTTCAAGTTCGGGGTCCGTGACGTTCGCTTCATGCAAGACCTGGAGATTCACCCCGACCTGACGGCCAACGAGCTATTCCGCATGGCCGACCGCTATGCAAATGCCGATGAGGCCGTGCAATGGAAAAAAGCGCTCGACGAGGGCAAGCTGCCACCCCAGCCGGGCCTGGAGGGCCCCTCGAGCAAGAGACCCTCAGGCTCCGCAGAAAAGAAGGCCAAGAGGAAGAAGAAGTCGCGTGCGCCGGACATGGTGGCGGCCGTGGAGCACCGCCCGTCTCGTGGCCTGCCAGCCCATCAGCGCGGAGGCGGTCAGGGGCGGCCACGCCCGTGGCGCCACGACCAAGACGACAACGACCAAGTTCGCAGCGATCAGGATCCCGAGGACCAGGGTCGCGGTGGCCAGGACCGCGGCGAGAGGGGCGCCCCTGCGGGCGACCGCTTCTGCCCGCTCCACCAAGTGGTCGGCCACGACCTCCGCAATTGTAGGACCTGGGCTTACCGCCTGGAGAAATTCTACAAGGGAGAGTGCCCCATGCCAACTCTCCCGGGCAAGGGAGAGAGCAGCAAGGGCAAAGGTCCCGCGGACGACGATGACGACATGGACTACCAAGAGCCCCAAAACCACATAGCCGTCATATTTGGGGGCTCCTCGGCCTACAAGTCCCGCAGGGATTTTAAGGAGGCCGCGCGGGAGGTTGGCCACATTGCTCAAGGCAAGCCACCCGTACAGCAGCTCAGGTGGTCCGAGCTGCCCATTACTTTCTCCAAGGTGGATTGTCCCCTTGGGATGTCCAAACCCCAGAAGCTCCCATTGGTCGTGAGCCCGACCGTCAACAATGCCAAGGTCGGTCAGGTCCTCATCGACGGTGGGAGCTCCTTGGACCTCATATCTGTTATGGTCCTGGATGAGATGCAAGTCCCTCGTTCTAGGATCAAGAGCATAGCGGTCCCGTTCTTCGGGATCGTCCCCGGCACCTCGATCAAGCCTCTAGGCCAGATCGTCCTACCTGTGACGTTCGGGGACATCGCGAACTTCCGGACCGAGCTAGTCAACTTCGAAGTCGTGGACTTTAGGTCGGCCTACAACGCCATCCTTGGCAGGCCAACCCTCTCCAAGTTCATGGCCGCCACGCATCACGCCTACTAGTGCCTGAAGGTCCCCGGACCGAAGGGCGTCATCACCATCAAAGGCGACCATCGGGCGGCCCTGAACTGTGACGAGAAGTCCCTCGACATGGTCGGGCAACTGCCTCAGCGTGGCCCTGATCAAGCGCCGACGACTCCCGGCCAAAGTTACCCTCCGGCCGGAGGAGAAACCAAGGCGGTCCCTCTCTATGAGGCTGACCCGACCAAGGTCCTCTATCTGGGATCTTCCTTAGATCCCAAATAGGAATTCGAGCTCATCACTTTCGTCCGGAGGAGCGCGGACGTGTTCGCTTGGGAACCGTCCGACATGCCCGGAGTCCCAAGGGAAGTGATTGAGCACAGGCTAGCTGTTCGCCGACAAAAGACACAGGCGCCGAAGCTCAGGCGATTTTCCCCGGAGAAATAGGCAATCATCCGAGAGGAACTTGACAAGCTCCTTAAGGCCGGCTTCATCCGGGAGGTCGTGCACCCGGAGTGGCTGGCAAACCTGGTTATCGTCAAGAAGAAGGGCGGCAAGTGGCGCATGTGTGTTGACCACACTGGCTTAAACGCCGCCTACCCAAAGGACAACTTCCCGCTGCCACGCATTGACCAACTAGTCGACGCAACGGCGGAGTCCCAGGTAATGAGCTTTTTGGATGCCTACTCGGGCTACCACCAGATTAGCTTGTTCCCCGGGGACGAGGAGAAGACTTCCTTCATCACCCCGCTCGCACGTTCGCTACGACCATGTCCGCCCGGTCATGAACGCCGGGCGACCTTCCAGCGCTTAATGCAGAAGACTTTCCGGGATCAGATAGGCCGAAACCTGGAGGTATATATAGATGATATCGTAGTTAAGAGTAAGCTCCCCTCAAGCCATGTATCCGACCTCGAGGAGACCTTTTGTAATCTCCGTAGACATAGAATAAAGCTTAATCCAGAGAAATGTGTTTTCGGGGTGAAGGCTGGCAAGGTGCTCGGGTATCTCATCGGGCCGAAGGGCATCAGTGCTAACCCGGAGAAAATTGAGGCCATCGAAAGGATGCACCCCCCGGGCTCCGTGAAGGAAGTCCAGACCCTGACCGGATGCATGGCGGCTCTGAGTTGCTTCATTTCCTGGTCAGGCGAGCGCGGCCTGCCTTTCTTTAAGGTGCTCCGCGGGCACGAGGGCTTCATCTGGACAGAGGAGGCTAACCGCTCCTTTGAGGAGCTAAAGCAGCACCTGTCCAGCCCCTCGATCTTGGCCACTCCAAGGTCGGGGGAGCCAATCCTACTTTACCTCGTAGCGACACCCCACGCCGTAAGCGCGGTGTTGGCGGTAGAGCGAGAAGGGACGCAACGTTCGGTATACTACGTCAGCGAAGTGTTGCACGGACCAAAGGAGCGTTACCCTGAGGTCCAGAAACTTCTGTACTCGCTGCTCATGGCTTCCAGGAAGTTACGCCACTACTTCCAGGCCCACAAGGTCGTCATCCCGACTAGCTTTCCGCTTAGGGAGATCCTAAGAAATCCGGACGCCAGCGGCCGGACAGCGAAGTGGGCCATGGAACTCACGGAGTTCGACATACACTTCTCTGCCCACACGGCAATTAAGTCCCAGATCTTGGCAGACTTCGTAGCGAAATGGATTTAACCCCTTGACCGCCATCGAGTCTCAAGAATCTCGGGACGGCCGCTGGACCATGTACTTTGACGGCTCCCGAGCTTTTGAACGCTCGGGGGGCTGGTGTTGTACTAGTGTCCCCTCAAGGGGATCGGCTCCAATACGTTATCCAATTACACTTCGCCGCAACAAACAATGCGGCGGAGTATGAAGGCCTCTTGGCCGGGCTCCGAGCGTCCAAGGCGCTCGGAGTCCAGCAGCTAACTGTGAAAGGTGATTCACAGCTGGTCATCAACCAAGTCAACAAGGAGTATCAGTGTTCCGATCACTCAATGGCGCTTTACTTGGTTGAGGTGAGGAAGATGGAGCGGTACTTTAGAAATTTCGAAGTACTCTACATCCCCAGGAAGGACAATTCCCTGGCCGACTATCTTTCCAAAGTCGGTTCCTTGCAAATGCCCGCCCTCCGGGGGTGCTTGTCGAGCATCTGCACAAGCACACCATTCCCTCTGTAGAGGAGGCAAATCCCCAGATGCCAGCCCTGCCCGGGGCGCTAGCCGAGCATCTGAGAAAGCCCTCCGTTCCCTCTGTAGAGGGGGCACCCGAGATGCGCGATCACATCTCCTTCCTCGAGCAAGGTGCAGATTGGATGACGCCATTCGTCCAATATCTTGCCAACGAGACACTGCCCGAGGAAGCAGCCGAGCGTTCCCGGCTTACAAGGCGGTCCTCCGCCTACAAACTGGTCGAGGGCGCCTTATACCGCAAAGGGGCACTTGGAGTCCTCTCCAAATGTATATCCCAAGAAGAGGGCAATTTCCTTCTCAAAGATATCCACGAGGGCATGTGCGGGGCTCACTCGTCCTTTCGGACGCTCGTAAGCAAAGCATTCCGCCTGGGATACTATTGGCCGACAGCTCTAGACGACGCTCGGGCGCTCGTGGCGACCTGCCGGGCGTGCCAGTTTCACGCCCGCAAGGCCCACTAGCCAGCGTACGCGCTACAGACCATCCCACTCTGGAGGCCATTCTCGACCTGGGGGGCTGACATTCTCGGGCCTTTCCCCCGCGGTCGAAAGGGTTGTAAGTACTTGCTCGTCGCCATCAACACTTTCTCTAAGTGGATCGACGCCGAGCCTGTATCAACCATCTCGGCTCAAGCAGCCAAGAGATTCTTCCGCAGCAATGTGGTGAAGCGTTTCGGGATCCCCAATCGCCTCATTACAGACAATGGCACTCAGTTCACCAGCGAACTATTCCAAGCCTACTGCGAGGACATCGGAACAAAGGTCTGCTTCGCCTCTGTGGCTCATCCACAGAGTAATGGAGCAGCCGAGCGTGCAAATGGCCAAATCCTTCAAGGAATCAAGAAAAGGGTCTTCAAAGACCTCTATCGGCACGGCGGGTCATGGGTGGACGAGCTTCCTTCCGTCCTCTGGTCTGTGCGCACCACAGCGAGCCGCGCCACGGGCGAAACGCCCTTCCAGCTCGTCTACGGTGCCGAGGCCGTCCTACCTGCCGAAATTGTGCTCAGATCCCCAAGGGTTCACCTGGCCGACAGTATCCATCAAAGTCACGAGCGTCGCCTCGACCTCGACCTCGCTGAGGAGGCGCGTGTAATGGCATTGCTCCGATCCGCCGTCTACCAGCAAGCTCTTCGCAGGCACGCAGCCAAGTCAATCCGGCCACGCACCCTACAGGTCGGTGACCTCGTCCTTCGTCGAATCCAAGATTTGTCGAAGGCCAACAAGCTCTCCCCCAGGTGGGAAGGCCCGTTCACGGTCGTCTCGATAGCACGCCCGGGGGCTGTCCGCCTTGCGCGGGAAGACGGTCGCGTTCTCGCAAGCTCGTGGAACATCGACCAGTTGCGCAAGTTCTTTGTCTAAATTTATGCTCTATTTTGCGCTTTGTATATACATCTGTTTCCTCTCTTTCTTTTTAAAGAAAGTGGCATTTTCGCTACGCTCACGCAAATGTCTTTTTTCCCCAAGATGCTGCGAATACATATATAAGGTCACCGCCTTTTGGTAAGCCGGCTCAGTCTCGCGCAAGGGCACACTTTTCATCTCTTTCATGATCTTGGTAGCAAAGCAAGTGCGTCGGGTGTAGTTTGTTACCAAAAATCTTTTCCAACCTAAAGCTCGGGCCGCGCGTGCGCACCCGCACAAGGTGCCACGACCAACACCCTCCAAGAAACTCACCACCAGGGGGCTTCGGTCTCTATAAGCCAACCTTGGTCCGCAGTAGCTCTTCGCTGCGCGATGCGAGTCGCATACAGACAGCCCCTTGGTCGGCCCCGAGGTTTACTTCCGCCCGTAGGTTCGGTCGTCGCGCACCCGGTCGGGCAAACATGCGTCTTCCCTCGCTTACGATCATACTCGCAACTCGGGCAACGGGTGTGCGTCTCAAGCGCCAAGGAAGCCCCGGCCTTGCTCCTTCTTCTCCCCGACCAAAACCACTTTCGCTCCTCGGAAAGGCCAATACCTTGGTCGGGGGGGGCAATCTTTCCCAACTCTCCTGCGAACGAACCTGTGCTCGCATCATAGGTGCACGACCCTCGTTCGCAGCAGGGGCTAGGGGGAGAGCGAGTTGCCGCCCCGGCATCATTTCAAAAAATCTCGACCAAGTACTTCGTCCTATCTTACTAACGTAACTTTGCATCTTTCTCAAAAGACGCGTTATCATTGTGTTGAGCATTCCGGGCTAGTGCCGCCCACGTGTCGTTCTAACCTACGACCAACCTACTTCTTGCTGTTTGCCTCATGGTTTCTGTTTACAGGAAAAAGCCGGGCAAGGACAAAAGAAGCACAGCACCGGAAGCAACCCTTAAGCAAAAAGATAGTTACATGCCCCACTGGCGACATCAAAGGCCTTCCAAAAAAGCACCGAAGAAAGGGAAAAAGGAACTAATCTCCTACGCACCGGGCGTCGCTCCCTTGAGGGCCGCGGATAGCTTCTGCCTCAGCTCATCAATCTTGGCCTCTTTATCGATCAGCTTCCGCTGGGCTTCGCGACCTTCGCGGGCTTCTTCGCGGAGCTATTCGACCTCTTCATTTCCTTGTTCAGAAGGTCGGCGACCCTTCATGTTGCCGCCCTAGCTCCGCCACCTTCGCCTCAAGGGCGCCGGAGTGCCGCTTCATCGCGTCGAGCTCTTGTTCGAGCTTGAGGATCTTCTCTCCGGCATCAAGGGACCGCTTCTTTTCCCTTGCTATGCATTCTTAAGATAAGAAAGTTAGGGCTACTACTAGTGAGTACACTGATTTTGCATCTATTTGGTGGAGTGATTATTTCCTTAATATTCAGAACATACCTAAAATATGGAATGCTTCGAAGAGAGCTATGAGACAAAGATTTAATCTTTATATTATTCTCATAACTTGCTGAACAAATTGCAACATTTAAGAAAAGGTAGTAGTTCTGTAGAGGACTACTATCAAGAATTGCAAATTGGATTTACATTGTGGTGTAAAAGAAACTGAAGATGTTAAAATGCCTAAATTTTTGGGTCATTTAAACGTAAGATTTAGGATATACTTGATCATAGGGAGTACAATTCTATCACTCGCTTGTTTCATCTTTCTTGTAAACCTGAAAGAGAAGTACAAGAAGAACAATCCAAGACAAGAAAATTTTGGAGGATCTTTTGCAGGTCGTTCTAATCAATTGCTTGCAAAGGCTCCATACAACACTTCCAATCAAGCCCTACACCAAGTTCCTCCCATAAGAGCCAATGCTCCACAACTCATACACGTGCACCTGAAACAAGCATAACCACGGTACAAGCCCCCACACAAAGTTCATCCTCGGTTGCTTTCACGGCAAGAGCACGAGAAACATAGTGCCATCACAGCAAGGGCTACAGTCATATGATGAGGGACTGTCCTAGCAAGAGAGCTCTCCTTGTAAAGGATAATAGTGAGTATACTTTAGATAGTGATATTGAGGAAGAGTATGCTATGATTGCAATTGATTCTGCAAGTGACGAACAAGAATTTAAACATGAAGAGAAACAATTCGGTGCTAAAGTCATGTATAAATATTTGAGCATCATTGTAAAGTGTGTGCTTAGTGCAAAAATGGAGTATGTTGAACAAAATCAACGCCTCAATCTATTCCGAGCTAAGTTCGTCATCAAGGACCATCCATGCTGTGTGATCATTGACGAAGGGAGTTGCAACTATCTTGCAAGTATGGACATGGTCGAGAAGCTTGGCTTGACAACCAATCAGCACCTCCATCCTTACTATATTTAATGGTTTACTTCTTTTGGTAAGCTAAAGGTAACTCACATTGTGAGAATACACTTTTATATTGGTTCATATCATTATTATGCTGATTACGATGTTTTACCCATGCAAGCAAGTTTTTTGTTGTTAGGTAGGCCATAGCAATATGATAGAGATACTTTTCATCATGGTAGAACTAATCAATATACTCTCATGTCTAAAGGAAAGAAAATTATTTTGCTTGCTACTAAATTTGATTTTAATTACTTAAAAGTGGATAATTATGTTTGCTATGATTTACTTTGCAAAGATGCTATGTTTTCACTTGAGGATTTGCATGTATATTTGCCTCCTGCTATTACTAACGTTTTGTAGGACTTTGCTAATGTGTTACCATCTGAAATACCCAAGTGTCTACCATCTACTTGAGGAATTGAGCATCAAATTGACTTGATCCCTAGAGCTTCTTAGCCAAACCGTGCGCCACATAGAACTAATCTAGAGGAGACCAAGGAAACTCAGTGTCAAGTGCAAGACTTGCTTGACAAAGGATATGTACATGAAAGCCTTAGTACTTATGCGGTTCCTGTGATTTTAGTTCCTATGAAAGATGGGTCATGTCGTATGTGCGTTGATTGTAGAGCCATTAACGATATCACTGTTAGATATCATCATCCTTTCCTAGGTCAGATGATATGCTTGATGAATTGAATGGCTCCACTATTTTCTCTAAAGTAGATTTGCATAGTGGTTATCACTAGTTTTGAATGGCACTTGGAGATGAATGGAAAACTGCATTTAAAACTAAGTTTGGGTTATATAAGTGGTTAGTGATGCCTTTAGGTTTAACTAATGCACCTAACACTTTTATGAGATTAATGAATGAAGTTTTATGTGCTTTCATTGGTAAATTTGTGGCGGTTTACTTTGATGATATATTAATTTACAGCAAGTCACTTGATGAATATCTTGAACACTTACATGTTGTTTTTATTGCTTTGAGAGATGCACATTTGTTTGGTAACCTCAAAAATGCACTTTTTACCTCGATCGAGTTTGTTTTCTTGGCTATATTGTTACTCCATAGGGAATTAAGGTAGATGAAGCTAAGATTAAAGCTTTAAAGAGTTGACCGACACCACAAAAAGTCATACAAGTGCAGAGTTTTCATTGACTCACTGCATTCTATCGTTGCTTTGCAAAAGATTTTAGAACTATCACCACACCACTTAATGAATAGACCAAAAAAGGCATTACCTTCAAAACGGGACAAACGCAAGGAGAAGCTTTCAACCTTGTCAAAGAAAATCTCATAAATGCACCATTGCTCCAATTTTCTTATTTCTGTAAGACTTTTGAACATAAATGTGATGCTAGTGGAGTTGGAATTGGAATTAGTGGTGTATTACTTCAAGAAAGTAAACCAATTGCTTACTTTAGTGAGAAATTAAATGGGCTTAGTCTGAGTTATTCCACTTATGATAAAGAATTATATGCTCTTGTGCATGTACTTGAAACTTGTTAACATTATTTATGCCTAAAGAATTTGTTATTCATTCTAATCATGAATCATTGAAATATATTAGTAGTCAAGCTAAACTGAACTATAGACATGCTCGTTGGGTTGAATTTTTTGAATCTTTTCCTTATGTCATAAAACTCAAGAAATGGAAGGAAAATATGATTGCTAATGCTCTGCCAAGACAGTGTACTTTGTTGTCTCAACTTTATTGAAGAATGTTGGCTTAGAGACAATATAAGATTTATATGCTTCTGATGATGAATTAAAAGATGCCATGTCCAATTGTAAAGATAGTAAATGATAGAACAAATTTGTTTTAAATGAAGAGCTCTAATTTAGAGCTAACAAGCTACGCATTACATCTTGCTCCATTTGTTTTTTGTTGCTATAGGAGGCGCATGGAGGACTCATGGGGCATTTCAGTGTCAAGAAGATGAACGACAACCTTGCTAAACATTTTTGTTGGCCAAAGATGAGGAGCAATTTTGCTTGCTGCACTACATGTCAAAAAGCTAAGTCTGAAATGAATCCATATAGTTTATATATGTCTCTTTCTGTTCCTAGGGTGTCTTGGGAGGATATTTCTATGGATTTCATTTTAGTATTGCCGAAGACAAAGAGGTGGAAGGATAGTATTTTTGTAGTAGTGGATAGATTTTCTAAGATGGCACATTTTATTCCTTCTTATAAGAGCGATGATGCTACGCATGTTACTAATTTATTTTTGGGAAGATCGTTTAACTACATAGTGTGTCAACCATAATTGTTTTAGATCGACATGCAAAGTTGTTGAGCCACTTTTGGAGGACCTTATGGAATAAGTTGGGGACGAAGTTGCTATTATTTACCAGATGTCATCCCCAAACTGTTGGACAAACTGAAGTCATCAAACGTACATTGTCAACTATGTTGAGGGCTATTTTGAAGAAAAACTTAAAGTTGTGGGAAGAATGTCTACCTCATGTGTAGTTTTCCTACAATCATTTGCTGCATTCAATCACAAAGATGAGCCCTTTTAGGTAGTCTATGGGTTTAACCCTCATGCTCCAATTGATTTGTTACCTTTATCATCTTCGAAGGAAGTAAATCTAGATGGTAAGAAATGTGTTGAATTTTTGTTTTCAAATTGCATGAGACAACAAAAGAAAACATATAGCGTATGAATGAGAAATATATGGTTGCTGGTAGTAAAAGTTAAAAAGGAAATAACTTTTGAACTTGGTGCTCTTGATTGGTTGCATTTAAGATAGATTTTCTGATTTTACAAAGTCTAAAATGATGCCTAGAGCTGATAGTCCTTTTAAGATTATAGAAAAGATTAATGATAATGCACACAAACTTGAGTTGCTTGCAGATTTTTGGGTTAGTCCCACAATTAACATTGTTGATTTGAAGCCATACTTGGGAGAAAAAGATGAGTTTGAGTCAAGAACGACTCCAATTCACGAGGGGGAGGATGATGCAGGCATCATTTTCTTGGATACACACAAAACTCTTCTACAAGATGTTAGGCAAAGACCTATGATAAGAACACATATAGTTGAATTATCAGACTAGCTTGTTTCTAGGATTTTATAAATTTTTTATTGAGGATGGATTGCTACCTAAGTCATGTCATGTTATTCTACTTAGGTACTATGATGAGGGGAGCAGCACTACTACCACAACAAGTCCTGAGTGACTCTACTTTAATTCCAGTTTAATTAGGAATCAGACTAACATCCTAGATTTAAAATGATCATAACTTTCACAAATAGAGTCCATTGGAGGAGTGCGAGTATTTCATTAAAAAGCTTACGATAAGACCTTTCCAACGGATCTAGCCTCACCTTCAAATTCATTATCTACATGTCACAATTGTCAAAGAGATGTGCTGCACCATTTTTACCAATTGGGCTTTGACCCATATAATAGGAAGGCCTAAGAGGGATGCTCATGTAGAGTCCATTAGCATGTCCACCTCCTGGCCACACTGTAACACCCCGATGCCAAACGCGCCACGGATGCTACCCACCCTCTAAATAACTAATGACATCTCTACGAAAAGACTGAAAACAACCTCTAAACTCTTAAAAACCGGCTTAACTAAGCCACTGAAATTTACAAAATTTCGGCATGACCATTCTACAAAGTAGGACATCTACTTAGCAGACAGAAAACATTTGCAGTTATATGATATCATTCTAGCAGGTCCTTAGTTAACCAATCACACATCCAATGGAAATTAATAAATTCCACCACATAATTATTACAGGATAGGAACTCATTAAACATAACCGCAAATGACCCCTTACAAGAATTTTCACGAGCTATTAAGATTAGAACTATAAATCAACATGATGGAAGGGTGATGATGCAAAACGTGATTGTGCTACTACCCCCATCCATGCATGCCGGGTTCAAGGTACCTGCAACAACACAAACAAGTGTGAGTCAATGACTCAGTGAAGTACATCAAAGAATAAATTCTCACTCAATCGCGTTTTCCTACTTAAGAGCATAACAACCATTCTTACATAAGTACAGCAAGTAGATAAAACAGAAGTACAACATATAACCTGAAAACATAAATCATATCTTGCAACCAGACATAAAAATACAGAATCTGAAACAATCCACCATACTTCTACAACCATGTAATGCATTATGCATGCTCACCTGTTCCACTTCATTACTAAATTCTTACACATACCTCTTTAATCTTTTTGGATGAGCCCACAACGCAATCCCAACTCGACACCTTTCCATTTAACTCAAAATCATCATTAGAATGCAATGCGACAAGAATGCTCTCTTTGATGCACGTACTGGCACTGCCGAGTGCCCACCTCTCGGCGTGCACCCTCACGTCCCTTCCATCCCGTGGAAGGCGCCTACTCTTACTGTCTCGCTCCCATTCATCTCGATGAATGGGACTACGAGGTAGGACTTTCATGTTCACTACGTGTGAACATAGAGGCCCGCATCAGAATGGGTCGCCTCTTCCTTTAATGAATGCACAATGCAATTTACATGAATGAAATGCAACCATTCATTCATTGCCAACACTAACATAGCCATAACCACATACCTAGATATAGCCAAATTCTCAAAATTTGGGATCTTACGCATAACCATTACTAGGGTAAAAATGATATTACAGAAGCTCATACACAAATAACACACACACACACATATATATATCAATCCATAAACAACAGCACATAAAGCCCTCAAGAACCTAATACTGATAAACATATACAACTGGTAAAGCAGCAGAAAGAAATCCACACATACAACTATTGCTTACTAACCAAGATTTTGTAACGGCTCATCACAGTCTCGATGCACAAGGCCCCAAACCATATACCATATAATCACATGAAGATACACAATAAAACTGGCTTTAGTCTCCAATATAACCTCTTTTCTTCATGTCCATAGAAATGAATATTGATTTCCATTTATGACCAAAGCATGAACATGACTATAGTCCATCGGAAACCCAAATGTTGGACACAACTTTAGTAAATCAGTTTACTTCTTAAGTACTGAAGCAAGAGCACAAATGTTAAAATAGAATTCGAGTGAACCTAAAAAGTTAGTAGTGTTTGCCCTGCTTCATGTATAACCTACTTCGGCTCTCTTCTTTCTATTGTTTATGCTTCGGCTCACCATCAAGTTTGATATGGTGAAACTAAGTCACAACTTAGTACAAACACCATAATCTAATCATGTACTTAGGACACATTCGAAGAGATAATCACACTTGAAGGTGATGTTGGGTACCTACAAAGTATTGACAATATAACTACATAAATCCCAACTGGCAGTGCTAAACATAGCATGCATACAAAGATTGAGATTTATCAACAACAGTTTGCCATTCCAATTCCAGTTTTCCCATCCCCTTTCCTTGTAATATTAGGAAAACCAGATTTTGCCTTGGTTAATATTGCCTAAACTGGTGAGCTTTTACCCTATGGATGAAAATGCGCATACCCTTAAATGCTAAGTGAACATCATTATCAAACAATTATACATGTCAGTATATAAATTGATTAAGAAGTTGAGGACCCAATAACTAGCAGCATAAACAAGACCAGTACTTGCACTGAAAATTAAATAAGACTATAATAACAACATAAGTAAGGCCATTTCTCCCTAACAATCAATGAATAAATAAGATCACCTCCTAACAATGCAAGATTTAAATTTGTCACACAGATCCAACTATTGCATATATGTAACACCCTTTTACACTATCCATCTCACAGCCATTTCATCGAACATATGGCATGCACAAAGAAACCAAATACCGAAATTTCAAGTGCTCAAGTCCTCACCACAAGAAGACAAGAGGGGAGGGCATTGCTGCATTAGTCTTGCTGCTTGGCCGGCCATCTTGATCTGGCCTTGCCTGCCTTGTGAGGAATAGGAGAAGGCGACGAGCCAGGAGAGGAGGGGCTGGGGTGACGCCGGTCGGCTGGAGGGGAGGCGCAGGGAGGAGCTCGGCCTGGAGGAGCTCGAGCAGGGCAGGGATGGCCAGGAGGCGCGCCGGCTAGGACTAGAGCTGGGTCAAGATGCCGATCGGCTGGGGCTAGAGGGGAGCTCGGCTGGGCGACTGGGAGGCGGCGCCGACTGGGAGCTGGAGCAGGCGGCGCCGGCAGAGCTGGGGAGGAGGCGTCGGCACCAGGAAGCCAACAACCCGCAAAAGGAGAGGAAGAGCATGGAGGCTGGGGGCGCACGGGAGGAATGGGGAAAAACAGCGAGCCAAAAGATCTCAGCCACCAAACTAAGGAAAAGATGAGGTTAGGTGAGAAAAGGGTAGGTGGGGAGGGGAATTCCAAAAAAACCCCTCCCACACAAGAAATACTCAACCCTAACTCCCCTAAATGGGTTGACCACCCCCGAGAATACCTGTCGGACGGCCAAAACACTCCCTTTGAAGGCCCAAAATTGGAGCGAGGTTTCGCAATATTACACTCTCCCCCCTTAAAGGAATTCGACCGAATTCGAAGAATGCCAACTATGCAAATCAAAGACACAAAGGTCTTAAACTTCTTTACCATCTCAAAACACCCACACAAAAACTCCAATGGCTACAAACGATAAACAAAACCTCAAATCCAATGACTAACAAAACGATTTGACTTAGCTCCATTAAGTGCAACTTCTCACGCAAGAACTCAGTCAAAATTAAATCAATTGGTCAAAATCCCAAAGGACTACTGCCCAAGGTAAATGCTCACTACAGAACATTACACAGCAAATTAAGAAATCCTTCGCTACAACCATCTTAACCCAAAAGTGCAGTCACACGTTAGAAATGGTGACATAATTACCATCAACTTCCAAGTAGTTCACTAATAAGGGTTAAACAAGCACCACCAAGGAACCACATCAAAAGTATAATCCTCAACTATTATTCACCCAAAATCCCTCGATTCTCTTTAGCAAAACTAACCACTTTCATCCTCTTCAAATAATGTGATAAAATACACACCAAGGAAAACTCAACTTTCAAGAGAAACACTGCATTGACTTTTACAGCTGCAATCCCAATGGCCAAAGAAAACTCAATTCTCATTATTATGCTCAACACTATACCATAAGCTCCATATCCTTTTACTCCAGCTAGAACACAAAGGAAATACAATTCCCTTTTTAACCAAATGAACCACGTACATCATCTTGAACCCAAATCATTAAAATCTACCTAAGAGAGGATTTTGATAGAGCCCAATCATCACTCATTTTCTTCTTCCAAAGCCAACTTTGCAAGAAAGACCCGATTCTCCAACATCATATAATTCACTTTTAACACTCTCAAATCAATGCAATAAAATTCACCTCAGGGAGAACTCCAATTAAAAGAGAAACCCCGCACAAATTGCTGACAAAAGCTCTTATAAAACCAAGAAACAACTCAGCTTACTTTAACCAAAGCAAAATCTCTCGCATTAAACCAAAACCAACGTTCGGCAGAGGAAACCGATTCTCAAATTAAGCATCTGTACCCATAACCATCACATTCTTCCTTAAGAGAAAAGGAAACTCATTCCCAACAAAAACCACTTCACCGACAAAATCACTTACGAAACATTCACCAGATTCACACATCGAAATACTCGCCAACACATCACACAACTCTAATCAAATCCGGCTCTAGTTAACATAGAGTTACAAAACCCAATCTTTATTTAATTACTTTCTACTATTCATATAACCACCACTGGTCATAGGATCATCAAACCCTAATCAAATCTATCTCATGACAATCAACAAGGAGAACTGCGTTCTCACTTCTTCAGCACAAATAACTTCTCAGTTAATTTAACACAAGATGTGTGTCATCCTTTACTTCGGTTTACTAACCATGACGAACCTCGATAAGATCTCCACTAGGCATATTCCATAGATAAGGCTCCCAAATAGACATTTGTCAAGGACAACTCATCCTTTCATACAATCATTCTATATATACCTATTCTTTGTTTACACATTGATTAAATCATTTTGTTGATCCATAATGTAATTGACCCATAACAACATATACCAACCGTTCCCAATACATCACACCATCCCCTTTCTATGGTGAGTTCATCAAACAGTTCGTTCTAAATCTTCTCAATCACGATCCATACTAATCTTATCAAAATTACAATCTAGTACTTCCAATTAGCTCCATGGCTCGCAACTATATACACAAAACTCAAATCAATCCTTCATTTTTGGATCACCTACCAACTCGATTAAGTTTCCTCTATCAACACATTATATCAGGTTGAATTCAATCAATCATCATATTTACTTTAACCCAATCGGTTGCTTGCCTCCTTGCAAAGTCCAAACTATGCATCAGAGGTTAATGTTAAGAACTCTATCTTGATCACCTACCCCTAAAATAGCATGATGACCCTAACCTTGGAATAAACACCGACTATTCAGAAACTCGACTCCCAGACCTAGTCATGTAAAAGTTCTCCAAATTAAAAGCCAAACCCTAAACTTCCACGAAGGAAGAGGGTTACAAAGACGATCTCCCAAAGGAAAACGATGAGATCAAATACCCCTTACTCTTGCAAAGACACAAAACTTCAGTTCTCACAACCAGGTCTGGTACAAAACAACCAACAAAGCCTGATACCCAAAAACCGCCGAAAGAACAACCAGTAAAGACTCATTACCAAACACTTTTTCCTTTCACTCCAACCAACAAAAACCCATGAAACCACCCAAACCGAACACCAGAACGGTAAAAGCAATCCAGAAGGATTCATCACCAACGTTTCTCTTTGTCTCCAAGGAAGGAAGCCAAAAGAAACCGACCTTCTCCACTCACTCTCTAAACTATGCCACAATAAACGACGACTCACGAATGAGAGGTTCCCAAATAGCAAGGGGTGGCACTAACCAGTCACACCCACAAGCAAAACCCACAACTCGGCCAAAGGAACAAAGTCGAAACCTTTCGGCTTAACCAATAACATGAACATAAGCGTACTGATTCCAACAGTCCTTTCATAATCAAAGCAATATGCAACAATAAATTTAGCACTCAACATTTAGGCGCAATGCAATGTACCCATACCCATCCTACTGTGCATCAGAGTGTGTCAGATTTTAAATTAGTTAACCACTGTAATTCAGATTTTTAAGGTTATTGCCCTAAGGCCAAAATTTAAAGGAGTAGAAACCTATGCCACGTTTCTAATTTCACGTAGCAAAATTTTAGTTTACTATAGAGTAATTTGCTAAATTCACATGCCACGGACCTAAAGCCCGCTTTGATACCAACTATAACACCCCGACGCCAAACGCGCCACGGATGCTACCCACCCTCTAAATAACTAATGACATCTCTACGAAAAGACTAAAAACAACCTCTAAACTCTTAAAAACCGGCTTAAAAATAAGCCACCGAAATTTACAAAATTTCAACATAACCTCTCTAGAAAGTAGGACATCCACTTTGCAAACAGAAAACATTTGTAGTTATATGATATCATTCTAGCAGGTCCTTAGTTAACCAATCACACATCTAATGGAAATTAATAAATTCCACCACATAATTATTACAAGACAGGAACTCATTAAACATAACCGCAAATGACCCCTTACAAGAATTTTCATGAGCTATTAAGATTAGAACTACAAATCAACATGATGGAAGGGTGATGATGCAAAACGTGATTGTGCTACTACCCCCATCCATGCATGTTGGGTTCAAGGTACCTGCAACAACACAAACAACAAGCATGAGTCGATGACTCAGTGAAGTACATCAAAGAATAAATTCATACTTAATCGCATTTTCCTACTTAAGAGCATAACAACCAATCTTACATAAGTACAGCAAGCAGATAAAACAGAAGTATAACATATAACCTGAAAACATAAATCATATCTTACAACCAGACATAAAAATAAAGAATCTGAACAATCCACCATACTTCTACAACCATGTAATGCATTATGCAGGCTCACCTGTTCCACTTCATTACTAAATTCTTACACATACCTCTTTTAATCTTTTTGGATGAGACCACAACGCGATCCCAACTCGACACATTTCCATTTAACTCAAAATCATCGTTAGAATGCAATGCGACATGAATGCACTCTTTGATGCACGTACTGGTACTGCCAAGTGCCCACCCGTCGGCATGCACCCTCACGTCCCTTCCATCCCGTGGAAGGCTCCTACTCTTACTGTCTCGCTCCCTTTCACGTCGATGAATGGGACTACGAGGTAGGACTTTCGTGTTCACTACGTGTGAACAAAGAGGCCCGCATCAGAATGGGTCGCCTCTTCTTTTAATGAATGCACAATGCAATTTACATGAATGAAATGCAACCCTTCATTCATTGCCAACACTAACATAGCCATAACCACATACCTAGATATAGCCAAATTCTCACAATTTGGGATCTTACGCATAACCATTACTAGGGTAAAAATGATATTACAGAAGCTCATACACAAATAACACACACATATATATATATCAATCCATAAACAACAGCATATAAAGCCCTCAAGAACCTAATACTGATAAACATATATAGCTGGTAAAGCAGCAGAAAGAAATCCACACATACAACTATTGCTTACTAACCAAGATTTTGTAACGGCTCATCACAGTCTCGATGCACAAGGCCCCAAACCATATACCATATAATCACATCAAGATACACAATAAAACTGGCTTTAGTCTCCAATATAACCTCTTTTCTTCTTGTCCATAGAAATGAATATTGATTTTCATTTATGACCAAAGCATGAACATGACTATAGTCCATCGGAAACCCAAATGCTGGACACAACTTTAGTAAATCAGTTTACTTCTTAAGTACAGAAACAAGAGCACAAATGGTAAAATAGAATTTGAGTGAACCTAAAAAGTTAGTAGTGTTTGCCCTGCTTCATGTATTACCTACTTTGGCTGTCTTCTTTCTATTGTTTATGCTTCGGCTCACTATCAAGTTTCATATGGAGAAACTAAGTCACAACTTAGTACAAACACCATAATCTAATCATGTACTTAGGACACGTTCGAAGAGATAAACACACTTGAAGGTGATGTTGGGTACCTACAAAGTATTGACAATATAACTACATAAATCCCAACTGGCAGTGCTAAACACAGCATCCATACAAAGATTGAGATTTATCAACAACAGTTTGCCATTCCAATTCCAGTTTTCCCATCCCCTTTCCTTGTAATATTAGGAAAACCAGATTTTGCCTTGGTTAATATTGCCTAAACTGGTGAGCTTTTACCCTATGGATGAAAATGCGCATACCCATAAATGCTAAGTGAACATCATTATCAAACAATTATACATGTCAGTATATAAATTGATTAAGAAGTTGAGGACCCAATAACTAGTAGCATAAACAAGACCAGTACTTGCACTGAAAATTAAATAAGACTATAATAACAGCATAAGTAAGGCCATTTCTCCTAGAGAATCAGTGAATAAATTTAAGATCACCTCCTAACAGTGCAAGATTTAAATTTGTCACACAGATCCAACTATTGCATATATGTAACACCCTTTTACACTAAGCATCTCACAGCCATTTCATCGAACACATGGCATGCACAAAGAAACCAAATACCGAAATTTCAAGTGCTCGAGTCCTCACCACAAGAAGACAAGAGGGGAGGGCATTACTCTTTGTTAGCTTGCCGCTTTCTTTGCCGCCATTCTTCTTCTTGCCGCTTGCCCAAGAGGGAAGAGGAGAAGGCGCCGAGCCAGGAGAGGAGGGGTTGGGGCTATGCCGTTCCGGCTGGAGAGGAGGCGCAGGGAGGAGATCGTCCTGGAGGAGCTCGACCAGGGCAAGGATGGCCAGGAGGCGCGTCGACTGCGACTGGAGCTGGGTCAGGCGGCTGATCAGCTGGGGCTAGAGGGGAGCTCGGTAGGGCGACTGGGAGGTGGCGCCAGGTGGGAGCTGGAGTAGGCGGCGCCGGCAGAGCTGGGAAGGAGGCGTCAGCACCAAGAGGCCAGCAACCGGCAAAAGGGGAGGAAGAGCCTGGAGGCTGGGGGCGCACGAGAGGAATGGGGAAAACAGCCAGCCAAAAGATCTCAGCCACCAAACTAAGGAAAAGGTGAGGTTAGGTGAGAAAAGGGTAGGTGGGGAGGGGAAATTCCAAAAAAAAACCTCCCACACAAGAAATACTCAACCCTAACTCCCCTAAATGGGCTGACCACCCCCGAGAATACCTGCCGAACGGCCAAAACACTCTCGACGGAAGGCCCAAAATTGGAGCGAGGTTTCGCAATATTACACACACCCTTTATATGCTTATTTAAGTTATTTGAGCTCCCTCATGAGGCTCGGTTTTGTTTAGTCGTAGTTTTCCTTGGTGAAACTATTTAGTATTCTGTTATTCGGCTAGATCAACAGCAATACCGTACTGCAGAACCCCACATCAATTCTTCAATTATAATTGCAATTTCTTATTGCTTTTGCTTTGTTCTTCGATTGCATACAGAAATTGATCTTCGCAATCAGGTCAATCAGGCTTTAGCACGGTTGGTAACAATTTGTAGTTTGGTTCAGCGATTGCTTGGCGTCGTTCGTGTTTCGGTCGGTAGCCTGGATCGTGATGGTTGTCTCTACTACTCGAGAGTTATCCATCTCACCGAAAGATCGGGTCTCCATTAGCCTCATGAATTTGTTTAATAGTTATTTATTACCTTTTTTCAAATATGCTTTTCATCTATTTATTGTATTTAGATAATTATTGATGTCCGCAAAAGAACCATCTAGCTATGCCTTTGTCAAGCCCTGCATGAATATAGTTGCGTTATTTCCCTACAACTTTTTGAGTACTTTATATACTCATGGCTACTATGGCTTTGTTGATCAGTTGCTGCGAAAGGACCAATGAACACAGAGTTCTACGAGGAATACTATGAAGACTTCGTAAACTAGGAGTACATTTCCCTATATGATTACATGTGGCATGTCGAATGGTTCAACTTATTTTATTTCTGCTGTAAGTATTTATTTATTTCTTAATCCCTATGAAACAAAGTTGGGTAAACCTTAATCATAGGTCCGTTGCTTTTATTTAATAATAATTTGCTACTTTCTTAGTTATTTTGTTTGATGGAATGGTATTTCGTCTATATTGCCATTGTATGCACTAGTGTGATCTTGAACTAGTACAATATACATAAAAGGTTTCGGATTTGGTAATTTGGCTCCCAACATGTAATTAAATCAATGATAAAATCTAACTAGCAACAATCTCCTTTTGTCACCAGAAGCCAAAGAAGCTGTGGAGACTAGGACCAACTAGACGAGGGGAAAAGAAGATCTCACTTCAAACAAAAAGAATTCTATAAGACCATATTATCTCTAGGCACAAATTAGAATCTTTTAATCTCATGACATGGGGTAAAATACTCCTACAAGGCCTTATTATCTCTAGACTCAATATTAGAATCTATAAATCTCATAAGACGGCGTAACATAATCCTACAAGGTTGTATTATTTTTAAACTCATATTAGAATCTTTTATCTTATGGCATAAGGTAAAATAAACTAGTTGCGTGGGCGTGGCACACACTGCACCAGCCGTCACACGCCCTTGCACACCCGTGTTGTCCTACGTCTACGAGGCGTGCCCCTGCGAGTGAAGGCTGCACACGGCTACCCCCGCTTGCTCGCGTGTGAGTGCTACACCTACACACGTGCTTATGTGCATGCAACCCGCACCACGTGTTGCATGAGGGGAAGCGTGGGGTGACGTGGTCCGTACGATCACACCAATACCCTTCTAGTCTTAATATACAGAGTATAAACCACTAAGGGGTGTTTGGATTATAGTTATTTTGTTGTAAAGTTTTAGAATCTAATTTAAATTTAAACTAAATTTTAGAATCCTTTAAAAAATTACAACTTATCCAAACAAAACAAAACCTTATTTGCATAGCACT
The DNA here is from genome assembly GCA_036346375.1 of Guadua angustifolia. Classification (NCBI taxonomy): domain Eukaryota; kingdom Viridiplantae; phylum Streptophyta; class Magnoliopsida; order Poales; family Poaceae; genus Guadua; species Guadua angustifolia. The sequence goes on along the minus strand of CM070519.1, from coordinate 9,577,076 downwards.
GATTTCCCACGTCATACAACACCAACCCTCTTTCGCTCCTAAGGCCATCTCCAATAGCATTCCCTAAATCTGAATCCCTATTCCTCATATACAGAATTCCCTAAAAACATTCCTTCCCTATATCTCTTCTGTAACACCTCGGCGCCAAATGCACCGCGAGTGCTACCAAAAGACCCTAAATGATGCTTACAACACTCCGGAACCATACTTGTCTAGAGTGTCCCCAACAAGACCCAAGAAATAAAAACTCGACAAGGAAGTTTAATTGAACTAAGAACTCAATGAACGAGTTGATAAGGACATCTCCACAACGGATACAACCAGCTCTAACTCCACTCACCAGGATGAACCACCACTTCAAGGACCACTCACTCGAGCCTGTGCACGTCAACTAAATTATCAGGTGAAGGCGTTCCTAAGTATTCCAATTAATGATATAGTGAATGGGGTGCTACTTAATTTTTGTGATGTTGTGATTATTCTTAGGAACCATGGGGAAGACCTACAACGCACAAAGGAGTTCGCGTCTGGAGGGAAGAGTAAATTGGCATCAGATTCGGACTCCTAGAGATGGTCAAATTCAAACGGCCATAACTTTTGATCCAGAAGGCTTTTGGAGGTCTATGAGTATAAGAACGAAAGCTCTGGTCGTCCTCTTTTCAACCTATCCCGAATCACCTCTAAATTCCTTCCGAGTCAACAGAAACACGAAAAACAACTCAGAACACTTTTCCAGTCCGAGTCTAATTGGGCTTTAGTCTTTGATTTCGAGTTTTAATCAGTAAGCCCATGTTAAGGCCTAGTGCTACACGCCCCTTGGTCTATAAATAACCAGCTGCCACCATAGTTAGGGTTTGGGTTTTGTTTGATTCAGTTAGCCATTGCTACTACTTGTACTTACGCGTGCCGACTAGGCCGCCCGTCTACTTGTTCATCGGAATACCAACTTCGAGTGCTTTTATTTCAGAACCGATCTGAATTCATATTCGCAATTGAGTTGCTTGTGATCTCTTGTTCTTGCTGGTTCTTCGATTGCTCACAGGAACAAAGACCTTCGTGGTCAGGTTGGTCGCGCATCCCGCGAGATCAATAACCTTCAGGAGGGTGGTGTACCGGTTGCTAAGGCGCAACATCGGGTTCGTTGTAGTCGGGCCGCCAACTTCGTCCTCCACCAAATCGACGCTACCGTCTCTCATCGAAAGATCGGGACGCCTAGTTATATCAAGTGGTATCAGAGCTCAAGGTTGTTCGGTGAGAGATCTTCTGTTCCGTTGTTTTCTTATACCTACAGTCCAGAAAATACCAAAAAGAAATATATAAAGGCAAGTAATCACCCCTTGATCCAAGACTTTTTGTGCCTTGCTTTTGCTGCTTAGTTTTCGGCTTGTTGAATTCACGGTTGCTTCGTCGAGTTGAGTTGCTGGTCCTAAGTTCTGCCTCTAGAGTATCGAGTTCGAGTCACGTTTTGTCACAACTTGCGTTCATAATTTGAGTCAGAGTCTTTAGTAGATACCAGATTGCAAAACTGCTCGCCAATTGCAAAAACTGGTCGGCCGACTGCTCGCCGACTGCATGAACTGGCCGGCCGACTGCTCGCCGACCGCATGAACTGGTCGCCAGGCTGCTCGCTGATTGCAAAAACTGGTCGCCCGACTGCTCGCCGATCGCGTGAACTGGTCACCTGACTGTTCGTCGACTATTTCCTCTCCGCGCGCACCAAATCAGAAAAGAAAAAAAAGGCAAGTGCAATCTTCAAAAGCCGCACTAGATCAATTGTAAACCAAAGTTCAGAGAGAGAGAGAGAGAGTCCAATGTGCAAAGTTGATTTTTGGGGTCCCTGAGTCATTCTAGTAGAGTTTTGGTGACCGCTGCAAAAAAAAAAGAAATCTGTTGCAGCCTTTGCGGTTTTTGTTCAGGTTGTTTGTGGCGACATTTGTGTCCTCGGCTCACGCCTCTAGTGTGGTTTGAGACTAGGACCAGCACCATACTGTCGTGGAACGTTTATTCAACTTGTTGTGACTAATGTGGTATGAGCTATCCTTTGTTACACTTGCCAGCCACCTATAGCTCCTGTAAAACTACAACTTACTGGGCTCTAGCGTTTGGCATCTGTACACCACCTCTCCAGGAGATTTTGACTCGCGGTTGCCGACACCTCTTGCTAAGGCTTGGTAAGAACTGGTAAAAGCTTGGTGATACAAGACAGTGCCCTTTCCTGTAAATTGTTTGTTCTTTTGCTTTCTAACCATGTCAGGAACAGCGAGCAATGATGATTAGCATTTCCCTCGCACTAGGGGAATCATTCAACATTTCGAGCGCCAAGTCAAGCTGCATACAGAGGGCCTTGATAGTGATGTGCAGGTGGTAAATGAGCGGCTGGGACAGGTGGAGAAGGCTCAGATTGGCACCAACACCAGGCTGACCAATTTGGAGGTTTCCGTTGGCACCATCAATACCAACCTAACGGAGGTATTGCGGCGCCTTGAGGACATGGGTCGAGTACCTCCTGCTGCACGCGGTAATGGTGTTTTCGGTAGCGAGGTGGATGAGAACGTCGACAACTACGCTGCTGACTTGAAGCTTGAAGAAGACCCTACACAGCGTCAACTTCACCGCAACCGGCATGGTATGGGTCCTTTGCGCCCCCGGCAAGAGGTACGTGACCATGATGACTCTCTTGGTAAGGTTAAGTTCACCATACCTCCTTTTGATGGTAAATATGATCCTGATGCATACCTCACATGGGAATTAGCTGTAGAACAAAAGTTTGCATGTCATGAGTATCCCGAAAACAAAAGAGTTAGGGCTGCCACTAGTGAGTTCACCGATTTTGCCTCTGTTTGGTGGAGTGAGTTTCGACGAAGAATCCCAATGTCACAAGAAAGCGGGCTGATTTGAAAAGAATCATGCGAGCTAGATTTGTTCCTCTTATTACCGGTAGCGATTTGATAAATAAGCTTCACTACTTAGGCAAGATAGTAAGAGTGTAGAGGAATACTATCAGAATTACAAATGGACATGTTATACTGTGGTATAGAGGAGTCTCGAGGAGGTCGCTATGGCTAGATTTATGGGGGCTGAACCGTGAGATTTATGACATTCTTAGTTACAAGGAATATAATTCAATCACGCGCTTGTTTCATCTTGCTTGCCATGCTGAAAGAGAAGTGCAGGGACGACGCAAATGGTCTAGCACGAGAACTAATGTTTCTGCAGGTCGTGCTAACACCTGGTCAATACGAGCTCCATCTACAACCCCAAGGCAACCGGTTGCACCGTCCTCCAACAACAACAAGAATTGACCTTCATCTTCCGCGCCAACTTCCAAGGCTTCGGAGGTAACAAAAACTTCTGCACCAGAGCCCACCAAGAGCTCTGCTTCGGTTGCTTCAATTGGGAGGACGAGAGATGTGCAATGCCATCAATGCAAGGGGTATGGTCACATGAGGAGTCAATGTCCGAGCAAGCGTGTGCTGATTGTGCGAGATAATGGTGAGTTTTCTTGTGCTAGTGATTTGGATAAAGAAACATATGCTATGCTTGCAGCTGACAATGTAGGGGGCGAAGATGATCATGACCAGGAAGAGCACATTGATGCCAACCATGCTGACCACTATGAGAGCCTCATTGTACAGCGTACATTGAGTGTCCAGATTGGAAAGGTCGACCAAAATCAGTGGCATAACCTGTTCCAAATCAAGTGTGTCGTCAAGGAGCGATCATGCCGTGTGATCATTGACGGCGGAAGTTGCAACAACCTCGCAAGCTTGGACATGGTGGAGAAGCTTTCGTTGGAGACAAGACCGCACCCCTAGCCCTACTATGTTCAATGGTTCAACAGCATTGGTAAGGTTAAGGTTACACGCTTGGTGAGAGTACAATTTGCTATTGGTTCCTATCATTATTTTGCTGAATGTGATGTCATACCTATGCAAGCATGTTCTATATTGTTAGGTAGACCTTGGCAATATGATAAAAGTTCTGTGCATGATGATAGAACCAACCAGTATTCTTTTGTGCATAAGGGAAAGAAGATTGTATTGCATCCTATGACTTCTGATTCCATTCTTAAAGAGGACATTGCTAGGGCTAGTAAGCAAAAGATTGATGAAAATGCTAAAAAGAAAACTTCTAATTCTGTTTGTGATAACAAAAATGAGATTAAGTTGAAAGGTGCAAGTTTTCTCACTACCAAATCTGATGTGAAGGAACTGGTTGTCGATGAATCTGTTTGCTATGCCTTAGTTTGCAAGGATGCTTTGTTCTCATTTGAGGATATACCTGCTGCTTTGCCTCCTGCTGTGACTAACCTTTTGCAGGAATATGCTGATGTTTTTCCCAAGGACGTTCCTCCAGGTTTGCCACCAATTCGAGGGATTGAGCATCAGATTGACCTCATTCCTGGAGCGTCTTTGCCCAAACGAACGCCATATAGGACTAATCCGGAAGAAACTAAGGAGATACAACACCAAGTGCAAGAACTGCTTGACAAAGGGTATGTGCGTGAATCTCTTAGTCCTTGTGCTGTTCCGGTCATTTTAGTTCCTAAGAAGGATGGATCATGGTGCATGTGTGTGGATTGTAGAGCAATCAATAACATTACCATTAGATATCGTCATCCTATTCCTAGGTTAGATGATATGCTTGATGAATTAAGTGGCTCTACTGTGTTCTCTAAGGTTGATTTGCGTAGTGGTTACCATCAAACTCGCATGAAATTAGGTGATGAATAGAAAACAGCTTATATACTGCTGCTGGAGCATGAAGGCCTGCTGCTACTGAGCCATGGCGGCCATCTGCATGGTGTGGGGCACGGCGAACCCATTCAGGAGTAGAACGGATCGTGCATTGGTGGCTGCCTCATTGGGCCGACAGCAGCGGCTAGGTTGACCTCCTAGGGGTTGTAGCTTGTGGGCTGGCCCGCTTGTCGGTTCGTGTCATTGTATAAGCTATCAAGGGTGAGTAAGTCCAGTCCACCAGCCTGAAATGAGTCAAATTTTAGTATGATTTCAAGGGAATTGAGCAAAGCATGATTAGCAAGACAAGAGTAATGCTAGTGTTGCTGCACCTATTTGAAAAATGCTGCATATCAAATTCAAGATGAGCGTTTGGGTAGCGTCCCAGTTTTTTGCTTGAAGTAATAGCTGTTTCGTTTGAACTAGGTGCAGTGACTAGGGCTAGTTCCCAGCCTGTGACTCCATTTTCGGTAACAAAGGGTGCAGCTTCACGTGCATCATCTACCACAATAAGCAAGAGTAAAGGGCACACCTTTCACTTGACCAGCTTCAAGAGGTGAAAAAGGTGGCCGATTTTTGTCTGAATGAACAAGATAGTGGAAGGGCCTCTTGAAACATTCCATGAAACATATTTTAAGAGCCAACTGCAGAAAGTATATAGAAGAACGAACTAGTAATCCCTGATAACAGTAGTACGCAAACAATGCATAGTTAGTTTGACAGAACTGATTTTGAACTAGACTCATCATCTTCTTGATGTAGGCATTCTAGTATTTAAATGAAGATATCTTATTTGAGCTATAAACAACACTATCCATAACTGAGTTCAAGTTTTAACGGTTTCCAAACTTTTTCTTTTGTCACAGGAGCATCTGTCACATATTCCTCCATAGTTTATAAGAACGATGCTGGAGGCTGCAGAAGTTATCAATAGAATGTTGCCAATAGCTTCTTAACTTAGAAAACAGATAACAAAGACTTGCAAATAAAAAATTCATCAAGCCTGCTCAATTTTAAAGAAAAATAGCTAGTGATTAGCAGGTTTACAAATTTATCCCAAGTGCTAAGCAAAAGAAACTTCACCTTGTCAACAAGATTGACTATCCCATCACTAATGGAGGTGTAGATCTTAACACTCTCTAAAGCAACCTTCCAGTAATGCATAAAACAAAGTCAATGGATGCCAAAAAACCACTTATATACTACTTAAAAATGAAGCAAGCATGCAATCACAAAAGTAGAAAGAAAGTGTTTGCACCAGTTTTTGGAAATTAGTAAAAAAATCGGCTGGAAAGTATGAGTTTAGATGAGGAATGAAAACACCTTTGGGAAATCTGGATAAGCGTATGGAAATCATGGATGGCATGAGGATAATATTTGGAAACAAGAGTCCAATTAGGAAACTGTAGCTGATTCGGATTATGTTGTCGTATCGGATCAGGACTCGGATCGGCTGATGAGTATATAAGGCGCACCAGGGCTGCTTGAAAGGGGGCATCAACAATCAAATTCACACCTGCTAGTTTTCTTTCATAGCTTTTAGTCTTTTAGCTCTGTAATCTTCCCTTTGTAAGTCGACATTGATCAAATAAAGTTGCGAATCGCTGATTGTTTGGTCATCTTCGATTTCTCTAGGTTTGATTTGTTCTGTCTTGTTACGCATCGCCTTTTCAGAATTGATCTGTCTTTTACCTTCGGATTAGTCTTAATCGACTAATCTAATTACCCTTCTAATCGGCTTTCTGGCTGATTCTTGTTCTAGCCGATTCGCTTCTAGGATCGACTTGATTGAGTTTTACAATTTTATCCCTTATCGATTGCAGGGTCAAATTGATTGGCACGCCTCGCACTTCAACCCGGTGTTCATCTGGTGTGTTGCAGGCCAGAAACCCTCTTCACGTTTTTAGCGTCAACACATTTTTGGCACGCCCAGTGGGATCGATCGGAAAAAGATGACCGTAATCGCTTTAGAGCAAATCTAGCCGCACCGATCGCCGATGTGAACCTCGACGCCATAATCGTCCCATAATCGTTGGACGATTTAACTCCAGAGCAGCGCAAAGAAATTGAAGATCGAAAAGCCGGTTTAGAAGAGTTAATGTTGGGTTGCTATCAGAAAACCCGACGAGGAGTTACACAAAAGATGGCGCTTCCAACATTGAACCCCCTTGGAGAATCCGGCGTCACGACAAATCCGGTAAGCCGATATATGCCAGCTCAAGTCGAGTTATCTGTTATGATTGAGCAATCTGTGCATCATGCATTAATCAATCAGTCATCGGCATTGGTTACGACCTTGAAGCCGATGATAGAAAACAGCGTAAAAACTATTGCACAAGAGTTGGCATCTTCTGGAGGATTATTAGATCCATTATAGTCGCTCCCAACATATCCAGCATATTCGGTAGCACCAAATACCAACACAACAAAAGTGTCGGCGCCTGCACCCTCGCTAATGCTGACCCAACCCACTGTGTTAGCACCAAATCCTCGCCCGAGTCCAATCACTCATGTTCATGCATATACTGACGCTGCAAAGTTGGATCCATCGGCGTCAGGAACTCACTATGTCCAGTCGGCTTATCAGCCGATTGAATTAGAAGGAAATTATAAACCTCCAACCCAAGTTAGAAATCCAGTTCCACATAAGGTCGTTTCATATGCCGAATTGCCCGAAGTTCCAGTTCCTAGAACTGATGGGTACGAGCCGTGGCAACGCCCTTATCCGTCGGCTAAGACAAGCCGACCAACCGAGTTCACACTCGGGGGGCAGGATGCTGTCTATCACGATTGGCCGAACCCTGGCGTTACATCGGCCAATAACACTAATTGGGCCGAACAAATTTCTATGGTCCTAAGAGATCAATTTGGATTGCAACCTAAAGGGAAAACGATCGGCTATAGAAAGCCGTACCCAGATTATGTTGACCGCATGCCATACCCCCATAATTTTAGAATTCCTGATTTTGCAAAATTTTCAGGGGATGACTCGGTCACTACCTTGGAACATGTGGGACGGTTTATCGCCCGGTGTGGTGAAGCTGCTCAGTCTGACGGATTAAAAATTAGACTTTTTCCTTTGTCATTATCAGGAACTGCTTTTACCTGGTTTACAAATCTACCTCCAAATTCGGTCCATTTCTGGAACGATTTAGAGAGTCGATTTCATGAATACTTCTTCTCTAGCAGTTTAGAATTAAGGATTTCAGACCTAAGCGCTGTCCGGCAAAAATTTGGTGAATCGGCTTCTGATTATATTAGAAGATTTAGAGAAGTACAAAATCGATGCTTCAGTGTTATACTGCCAGATAATCAACTAGCTGATTTAGCATTTCAAGGGCTAATTCCCCCGCTTAAGGAGAAACTTGCTGGGCAGGAGTTCACTGATTTAAGTCATCTACTTCATCGCGTATCGGCACAGGAAAGCCGATATTTAAGTAAAGAATTTAAGGATAAAATTAGGCTAAACAACAATGGCAAGGAAAAAGCTAAAATAAACATGGTTGAGTATAGTTCAAGTGAAACCTCTGAAGATAAAACAGACGTAAATATAGCCGAATGGATAAACGGTGCTAAGAAACCACTTGTCTGCTCGTGGCTCAAGACGACAAAAAGTAGGTTGGAGGTCAAGTACGCTTTTGATGTGTCCAAGTGTGACCGTATATTCAATATGTTATTACAAGAAAAACTGATACGACTGCCAGAAGGGCACACCATACCGTCAGCCGATGAGATTAAAAAACGACGATACTGTAAGTGGCATCATTCTTTTTCTCATAACACTAATGATTGCAACATCTTTCGACAACAGATACAAGCAGCTATTGAAGATGGTCGGCTCAAGTTTGCAGAGGAGCCGGCCATGGAAGTCGATGTCAACCCATTCCCGATTAACGTGGTTCAATGCTCCGGCAAAGGGAAACAAATTGTCGACGAAAGACCCATAGCAACGCGACACGTCGACATAGAATCAAGCTCAAAAGGAGAGACATTGAAGATAACAATCGGCTCACTTCAAATTGAAGCCGATCAAGATGGGAAGAATTCAAGGACTGTTAAGCCAAAAGGGGAACCGCAAGTCGGGCGATGGTACAAAGCCGAAAGGCCTCTGCCTCGAAAACCAGCATTCAAACTTAAGCCAACTTTTTCACAGCTGCTTGAGAAATATGAAAGGATAAGCCATCGGCAGAAGCAGCAGGCTCGCCGACCAGATGAGCCGTATCGGCCAAACAATGTGTTTTGGCCAAATAATTTGCATCGGCTAGACACTACAAAAAGAGCTCATCAGAGATGTCCTTTCTGGCAAGTCTGTTGGGAAAGGGGTGTGGCATTACCATCTTCGAGGTCATGCCCCATGGAGCATTACCCGCGAGAAATTGGCCAAGACAAACGGTGAAAGAACGGCTATCTGACACAGCGCCGGATCGAACAGAATCATGGCACAGGAATCCAATAAAAGAAAGGCTGGGGGCAGCTGAATGAAGATGAAAGGGTCGAACCTACAGAAAATCTGGCTGGTAAGATTCGCAAGCCGATTGAGCCTAAACCTAGGTGGTGCCCCACAGGACTTAGCCGATCTCAACGAAGACGGCTTCAGCGACTAAGGACACAAGAGATAAGGGAGGCCGAAGAAGAAAAAAAGAGAGATGAGACATTCAATGAGTTACGGCCGATAAAACTCGATAAAAGTGAATGGAGGAGAAAAGAACAAGCCGATAATGAGTCAGATTCCTCTGATGATTTGCTGTCACCAATGATTCGAAATGACACTCCTCCAATGGATATCAACATGGTATTCACTCTACCAGCCGAATTCAAAATTAAAACTGAATCGGTTAAAGACACGTTTGCTCAACTATGCTTAGGTGCACAAGATGCTATATTTGAAAAGCCGCAAGATCCTCATCGGCATCTTAAGCCGTTGTACTTGAAAGGCTACATCAATGGGAAGCCGATATCCAGGATGCTTGTAGATGGAGGGGCTACTGTAAACTTGATGCCACTCACTACTTGCAAGAAGTTGGGAAAAACCGATGAAGACCTGATCAAGACGAACATGGTGCTGATTGACTTCACAGGCGATCCTACTGAAGCAAAAGGAGTGATGGTTACAGAACTAACCGTCGGTAACAAAACTTTGCCGACCGCATTTTTTGTGGTTGAAGCTAAGGGGAATTACAGTGTACTTCTCGGGTGAGATTGGATACATGCCAATTGCTGCATGCCCTCAACCATGCACCAACTGCTTGTACAATGGAACGGAGACGAGGTTGAAGTGGTATCAGCCGACACAGTGGCTCATATCGCAATGGCTAGTTCGGATGCAAATTGGCCGCACGAAGAAGCATAGTGCATATCAGGCAAAGCGTTAGACGATTGCGATTTTGTATGCATTGGGAAGTCAGGATTTACGCCGATCTGTGTCAAGCCAGGCACGTTTGATCGGGCGAGCGAAGTGTTAAGGAGATGGAGTCAGAAATGATCCAAATCTTACAGGACAAAGTAAAGAGCTATCGGCATGTGATAAATTCGTGTGAAGCTATCGAAGACTTCCAGAGTGAAAAATTGGGTCCAGGTTTCACTTCTGCCGATATGCTTGAAGAAGTTGATATAGGAGAAGGGGATAGAAAAAGGCCAACTTTTGTAAGTGCAAATTTAGGTCTAGAATACAAAAGTAAATTGGTCGAAATACTTAGGAAATACATGGATTGTTTCGCTTGGGAATATTATGAGATGCTTGGATTAAGCCGACAATTAGTAGAGCATCGGCTGCCTATCAAGGTGGGGTATCGGCCATATAAACAACCTCCTCGACGTTTTAATCCAGAATTGTACGATATAATAAAAGAAGAAATCGAAAGGTTGTTGGAGGCCAAATTCATAAGGCCTTGCCGATACGTTGAATGGGTATCTAATATCGTTCCTGTCATGAAGAAAAATGGTAAGCTTCGGGTGTGTGTCGATTTCAGGGATTTAAATAAAGCTACGCCAAAAGACGAATACCCAATGCCTATAGCTGATATGCTCATCGATGCTGCATCAGGAAATCAGATTATTAGTTTTCTTGATGGAAATGCTGGATATAACCAAATATTTATGGCAGAAGCCGATGTCTCCAAGACTGCCTTCAGATGCCCTGGTGCTCTGGGGTTGTATGAATGGGCTGTCATGACATTCAGCCTAAAAAATGCAGGTGCTACTTATCAGCGAGCAATGAATTTGATTTTTCATGACTTAATCGGCCATGTTGTTGAGATATACATTGATGATGTGGTTGTAAAATCCAAAGAAAATTGGCAGCATTTGGCCGACTTAGAAAGGGTATTTCAAAATACAAGGGCTCATGGGCTGAAAATGAATCCTTTGAAGTCTTGCGTTTACGTGTCGGTGGCCAATTCTTAGGATATATGGTTCACCAAAGAGGGATTGAAGTCAACCAAGCAAGAGTTAAAGCCATAGCCGATACAAAACCACCGACATGTAAAAATGAATTGCAGAAGCTAATCGGCAAAATTAATTACTTAAGATGATTCATTTCGAATCTGTCTGGTAGGATTCGAGCTTTCACGCCTTTGCTAAAATTAAAGGATAATGAAGACTTCACATGGGGAGCCGATCAGCAAAAGGCTTTTGATGACATAAAACAGTACTTAGCATCACCACCAGTCCTGGCCGCGCCGCAGAAAGGGATTCCATTCAAGTTGTACATATCGGCTGAAAACGACACCATCGGGGCTGTGTTGGCGCAAGAAGTCGATGGCAAAGAACGAATAATATTTTATTTAAGCCGGCGACTTTTGGATGCTGAAACCAGGTACCCTCTGGTAGAGAAGTTATGTTTATCATTATATTTTGCTTGTACAAAATTGAGACACTATGTATTGGCATCGACCTACGTGGTAGTATGTAGAACTAACGTTGTTAAGTACATGCTGTCTGCGCTAATTTTGAGAGGACGACTTGGGAAATGGGCTTACGCTCTCACCGAGTTCGACCTACAATATGAATCGGCTAAAGCTGTTAAAGGTCAAGCAATATCCGACTTCATTACGGGACATGATACCATGGCAGAGATGGTTGATGTAGCTCCATGGCAACTATATTTTGATGGGTCAGTTTGTCAAGAGGGGACTGGAATAGGTATTGTGCTAATTTCGCCAAAAGGACATAACATCGAGTTTGCATATCGGCTTAAAAGCCGATGCTCTAATAACCAGGCCGAGTATGAGGCATTGCTCAAAGGACTGCAGTTGGTAGATGGTATCGGGGCAAGTAATATAGAGGCATATGGTGACTCATTGTTGGTAGTGCAACAAATTAAAGGAAAATTTAAATGCAACGATGAGGTGCTATCAAAGTATTTAGGGCATTGTCTTGATATTATCAACACTTTCACGTCGTTCTGTATCGACCATGTGTCCAGGAAAATGAATGATAAGGCCAATGCATTGGCTCAGAGAGCATCAGGCTATAAAGAGAGTAGCCGATGTGAAGCGTTTGATGAAATTGACAAAGCAGTGCTTTGTGTCGATGGTGCTGATTGGAGAGCAAAAATAGTAGCCTATTTGACGAATCCATCCAAGTCTACTGAACGCAAGATTCGGCAGCAAGCATTGAAATACGTTTTGTTAGAAGGAGAATTGTACTATCGGACGATGAAAGGGTTGCTTTTAAGATGCTTGGGCAATGAAGAGGCGAAAGTGGCTATGGGAGAAGTCCATGAAGGGATTTGCGGTTCGCATCAATCGACTCACAAAATGAAGTAGATTTTGAGACGAACTGGGTATTTTTGGCCAACGATGTTAGAGGATTGTTTCAAGTATTACAAAGGGTGTCAAAGTTGTCAAAAGTTTGGGAATGTGCAACTTGCACCAGCATCGACTTTGCATCCAATTATTAAGCCCTGGCCATTCAGAGGATGGGGAATAGACGTAATCGGCCAGATATTCCCAGCATCGAGCAAAGGCCATAAGTTTATCCTTGCAGCCATGGATTATTTCTCAAAATGGGTAGAAGCCGTTCCACTCAAAAAGGTTACCAGCGTAGAAGCTATCGGCTTTGTTAATGAGCACATTATCCATCGATTCGGTATTCCTCAGACCATCACAACCGATCAAGGAACTGTGTTCATGTCCAATGATTTTAAAAACTTCACAGAAAGTTTGGGTGTCAAGTTGCTTAACTCGTCACCCTATTATGCCCAGGCCAACGGACAAGCCGAGTCATCTAACAAATCTTTGATCAAGCTGATTAAAAGAAAAATCGATGAAAGGCCTCGAAATTGGCATACTACACTATTAGAATCCTTGTGGGCGTATCGGCTAGCGTTTCATGGATCGACTAAACTGTCACCATATCAGTTAGTGTATGGACAAGAGGCCGTATTACCTGTAGAGATAAATATTGAGTCCATGCGAGTGGTGAGGCAGAATAATCTATCGGCCAATGAGTACAAAGAATTGATGCTGCGGAGTTAAGGCTGATTACTTTAAATCGGCTTGAAAAAAAATAAAGAAAAAGTTGCAAGGTCTTATAATAAGAAAGTTGTGCCAAAGTCCTTCGGTGAAGCCGATCTAGTTTGGAAAACAATATTGCCGATTGGTTCTAAGGATAATCGGTTTGGTAAATGGTCGCCAACATGGGAAGCACCTTATAGAGTGAATCGGGTTGTTGGCGGAAACGCATACATACTTGAAACGCTCGAAGGTACTATGTTACCAAAAGCAATCAATGGGAGATATTTGAAAAAGTACTACCCTAGCGTTTGGATCGATGCGTAATTAAAAGTACAACACAAAAATTTGGAAATGAATCGGTTAAACAGCCGATTAAACAAGATAAAAATAATCGGTTAAACAACCGATTAAGTATGTTACAAAAGTATAGCAAAAGGACATTGTTTCAACAAAGCATAAATGTTACAGGCCTGACCCAGGAAGTCTGGCACCTAGAGCCGACAGTGCCCCGGCAGCCTTAGCAAGCGCAGCTTGGACTCCATCAACAATTTTCTCGTCAGCTTGGGCATTGCCGGGCACAGGAACTATTTTGGCAGACTGCTCCTTGACACTGGCTATGGCTTGGCCAATCTTCTGCTTTTGCTCAGAAAGGGAAGCAGTCTTTGCCGATACTTGGGCTTGTTCATCAGCCAATTGCTTTTGAAGATCGGCCAATTGTTCTTCAAGTTGTTTTTTGGTCGATTCCAACTGAAGAATTTGGGTCTTGGTGGTTTTCAGAGAGGCAGCATCCTTATCAAAACTCTGCTTCATTGTCTTTGTCTCGGCCACCAGCCGATCTAAAAGCAGGCGGTGAGCTTGTTGCGCTTCTCGCTGAGCAATACGAGCACAGGCAGCTTCTACTTCCGCCCTTTGCTCGTCCAAATGGCAGACCCCCAGGAGTGCCCCCATAGTTTCTGGAGGGAGATCGGCTTCCACGGCAGCCATGGCATCTCGCAGTGGCTGAGTGTTAGCTAGAATTTGCGCTTCGGGCTGGCAGACTTCATGAAAAAGTCGATTCAACTTCTCCTGCATGTTTGGCTCGGAGCGGACGACTATTGCCGACGCCTTTGAAGAGATGTCGATGATGTTGCGGAGATCAGCAACGTAATCATCTGCGGCCATTACTTCAGGATCGTCAAGATCATCCAAGCTGAAGCCGAGCAGATCCATGGGATCAGTCGACACTTCTTGCATAGGCGCGGCACGAGTCGGCTGAGGCGGCAAGGTGACTTGAGGTGCAGCGGAGACCGGCTGGAGTAGCGAGGTGACTCGAGGATGAGCCGGGGAAGGTGGCGTCGGATTAGCGCCAGAAGCATCGGCCAAGATGTCATCCGCTTGGTCAGAAGGAGTCGGCTGAAAGAAGGGACCAGAGAGTTAGTGTTGCTGTATTAACGAAGGATGATAAAATAGTAACTTACTTCAATGACATCGGCCAGCACATGAGAAGAGCTCTCGACAGTTTTTTCTTTGCGCCTGGGGTTTTTCTTGGTTGCCACTTTTGTGGACTTTGGTTTTTCTGGAATCGGCAAGGAAGAGTTAGAAAGAGATTATAAGAAGGATTTATTGGACGAAAGATAGACACTTACTCGCCAGCCTGTCCTTGGCAATTTCGTCCAGAGAAGGGCTCTGTATCCGGAGGTTACCAGAAGTATAGCCGTTTAAGCCGATCGATTGGTGCGGTCTTTTCGATCCACCCTCCAATGGGCCAGCGGCAGCCTTCCAACTCGTAGCTGTGACCTGAAGAAAAGGGGCGCGAAGAGGATTAGCAGAAGAATAATGAAAATCAAAGTAAGGTAAGCTACTCGAGAAAGACCGACACTCTCTGACTACCGACGAAGTCAAGATAACCCGAGGAACTATCTCGCTGAGCTGCCATCGCCATCGCTGCTAGAGACTACCGTCGGCTCATGATAATCCGGTAAATTTTTTTCTATAATAGCCGATGGATTACGGTCCAAATAAAGGGCCTCAGCTATACGCGACCACCAAGCAGAAAAGTGGCTAGCCCGACGGGAGTTCAGAAAGAAGCGCGGCAGGTCAGAAATTTGAAGCTCATCGGCGATTCCCAGAGCTACGTTGGCCGATAGTGCATTCTTCACCTTGGCTCTGGGTTGAAGCCGATCGAGGAGGGGCAATGAAGGAACCACTTGACCAAAGCCGAGCTGACGAGAATAAATAGATGCATGGTAGAACTCATATGAAGGCTGGAACATTATATTCCTGGAATTTAGGCCGACGTGAAGGATACAGGGGGAGATGAAAATCCGATAGAGCATCAATGACAACTCCGGCATTGAAGAACTGTCAGCATCTAGGTGCAGGAAGGATGGCCATTGAAAATCGGCTGCATCACCAGAAGAGAAGAAATCTTGCTAGGTGAATGTTACACCGTCTAAACCCAAGAAAAAGGCAAGGTATTTGTTTAGACCAGATGGGGTAATCTTGGTATCACCACTTGAACACATTATGAGTCTTTCACCATGAGATCAGCTTGCTCTAAACTAAGGAGTGGCGTTCTCTGGGTAGTCTTCACGAGGGAAAACAGAATCCTCGACGGGTTCGGAGATAAGCTGTCGGCTAAATATACTATACAGCCACAGCTGGATAAACCATAGAGGGCCCCCAACGTTACCAACTACGAAATCGGCGAAACCAGAAAAAAGCCGGCTCCTGATGACAAACATCATCTGGTAAACTGCCCCCAAAAACATCTTCCCAAGAGCAAGTCGATGGCCCTCTACTAGCTGCTCTGCTACCAATTGGTACACCTGGGTCGGCCCGAGGGATGCACCGCAGAAGAGAAACCGTTCAAGCCAGAGGTTTAGGAAGGCAGCATGCTCTTCATCCGATACAAGCCCGTTTACCTTGTTGTTGTGCTGAATGTACTTCGACCATCCTTCACCCTTTGTTTGGATCAGCTTGTACTGAGGTTTTCCGCTATAAGCCGACAGTTGGTCTCCGTCAGGTCTTAGGCAGCACAATTCAGCCACATCCAGGAGGGTCGGGCCGATGGGACCGGGGCGGAAAAGAAAAGCGTTAAAAGTGTCGGACCAAAAATAGCACGCCGTGGCCACCAAGGGCTCATTGGCTTCTGGGCAGGCTAGGCTTAAAGGAAGGCATTCAGCTATGCCCATCCGCTCCCATTCTCCTCTTTTTTGAGCCGACACTCTAATATACCAACTTCTCCATCCTTTGAGCGCTGTCGGCCAAGCCCTAAAACTCTTGCCCCACTCCTTCACATTGTAACCTTGAGTTGATAGGGGGAGTCTCGGGATTTCTTCATTTATCACCGTATCGGCATCTATGCTCCCTACCGGTCCTAAGTAATACTGACTATTACTTTCTGGGATCGGGATGAGTACCTTTGAGGAGTCCATTCAGCCGACTGAGGAAGTTGGGAGGTTGATCACCAGTGTAGAGAAGTCGATTGAAGGAGAAAAGCCGATCGAAGATGATGCGAGAGCTGGTAAGCGTGAAAATGACCAAGGGGGGTCCCGCATATATATAGCACGGTGAAAAGTGAAAAGCGGCGGGAAGTGAATTCGAGGCGACACGGGTCATTAAACCGCACCGAGATTTTTACGGCGCAATTAAAAGAAGCGGTTGCTGGAACAGTTCTTTAACTAACAAGGAAGAAGCCGATGAAGAAAGAAGCCGATGAGGGAAAAGCTGATGGATTTTTGAAAGATAACTAGTTATCTTCCAAAAATGGGGGGCATATGTTTGCACCAGTTTTTGGAAATTAGTAAAAAAAATCGGTTGGAAAGTATGAGTTTGGATGAGGCACGAAAACACCTTTTGGAAATCTGGATAAGCGTATGGAAATCATGGATGGCATGAGGATAATATTTGGAAACAAGAGTCCAATTAGGAAACTGTAGCCGATTCAGATTATGTTGTCGTATCGGATCAGGACTCGGATCGGCTGATGAGTATATAAGGCGCACCAGGGCTACTTGAAAGGGGGCATCAACAATCAAATTCACACCTGCTAGTTTTCTTTCATAGCTTTTAGTCTTTTAGCTCTGTAATCTTCCCTTTGTAAGTCGACATTGATTAAATAAAGTTGCGAATCGCCGATTGTTTGGTCATCTTCGATTTCTCCAGGTTTGATTTGTTCTGTCTTGTTGCGCATCGCCTTTTCAGAATTGATATGCCTTTTACCTTCGGATTAGTCTTAATCGACTAATCTAATTACCCTTCTAATCGGCTTTCTGGCTGATTCTTGTTCTAGCCGATTCGCTTCTAGGATCGGCTTGATTGAGTTTTACAATTTTATCCCTTATCGATTGCAGGGTCAAATCGATTGGCACGCCTCGCACTTGAACCCGGTGTTCGTCTGGTGTGTTGCAGACTAGAAACCCTCTTCACGTTTTTGGCGTCAACAGAAAGGAAACGGGCATGCTACTTATCATTGAAAGTGCATGCTGGATTATAATATTGTAAGATGACGCCCCTTGTGGATACAAAAATTTCAGCAATTCACATTTAACATGTCAATCATGTCTCATGAAGATAGAAACTGGTAAAATTAAATACATAGTGCCATAGTAGTAAGCAAAAGGCTAATTACCTAGCAAGCAAGAAGCCGAAAAAGAAGTTGCTGCAATACTGGCAGATGATCAAGCAAATCAACAGTATCAAGATCCCCAGTCCTCTGCAGAGATCAAAATTGTCCATATACTTAGAAAGACTATAGTTGCCACTTAATATCTCATGCTAACTACCTTCAGTGCTATTAAAAAAACGAAACTACTAAGTTAGCTGGATGCAGGAAATGTTCTAAGAGAAAAAAAGGAAATATGAAAAATCGTGCCTACCATCCAATATCCATTCGCACGAAAATCCAATATAATCCAGGAACGATCAACAGCCAGCCTGGTTGTATGTTTATTACTAAATCACTCGTACATAGGAGATCCACCGACGACAAGGCGTAGGGTCCATGCGACAAGCGTGATTAGGCCACAGAAACACGAAATCATAGGGAGGGAGATGGGAAAGGGACCTCGCGAGAGTGACAGAGGAGCTGCGCAGCGGACATGGCGAGGGGCGATGGGCAGGTCTAGGGTTTGGGGGAGGGAGGGGATGTGGCTCCCGTCCATTTGCTCCCGTCCACCGCCGGCCATAGTCTTTCCCGATGCACCGCCGCCGCTCCTAGGCTCCTGGGCTTCGCCGTCGCTTCTGGCAGTGGACTGGCGGCTCGCCTCCTCCAGCTCCAAGCGGGCGCACGAGGGACCGGCCGTTGGCTGCCTTCGTTGCTTGATAGTGTGCTTTGCGCTCTCTCAAATTTTCAGATAGGGAATGGGATAAGGATACTCTTGGAGATGCCCTAAACAGCACGCGTCTGCGACGTGTTCAGCGCATCAGCTCCACACGTCAACCGGGCCGACATTCGGCCACTCCGCTACCTGCCTCCTCCGGTCCTCCCCCAAAATTCGACCCCGTCCAGGTCAAACTCCACTCCACGCCACCGAGACCAAGTCCGCCTCCCAATTCTCACCTCCTCCCCCAGTACCATGGCACATGCCACTGCCAAGGAAGCAAACCCCACATAGCCCCGCGCGCGCGCGCGCACTCGCACAAATGGCCGTGCCGTGCCTGCCGCGGCGCCCCATCTCGGCGCCGTGCTTCCTCATCTGCTTCCTCCTTGGCTTCGTCGCCGGCCTCTTCCCCTTCGCGCACCGCCACCTCCACCTCGACCTCCATCTCCCGCTCCCCCCCTCTCCAACGGCCGTCAGGGAGCCGTTAAAAAACCCGCCGCCGCGGCCGCCGCCTCCGCTGCCGCCCTCAGCGACGGCCGTAGAACGGAAGCTACTCCTGGTCGTTACGCCGACTCGCGCCCACCCGCTCCAGGCATACTACCTGCGCCGGCTAGCGCAAACGCTCCGCCTCGTGCCGTCGCCGCTACTCTGGCTCGTCGTCGAGGCCGGCACCGCTACGCGCGAGACGGCTGCCCTGCTCCGCGGCTGCGGGGTCATGTATCGCCACCTTTCCTCCCCAACTCCCGAGTCGCCCCAGGACCCCCGGCGCCGGGACCGGAGAGAGGATTTCCCGATGGACAGACGCGTGCGCCAGCGGAACACGGCGCTCGACCACGTCGAGCATCACCGCCTCCACGGCATCGTCTACTTCGCCGACGAGGACAACGTCTATACCCTTGACCTCTTCCACCATCTTCGTCACGTGAGGTATAACAATTATGACGACAATTGTCACAATTTAGCATTGGTTGGAGTTCCTGACTGGAATTGTAGTCAATTTGGTTTGTGTACAATAATTCTTCATGGGAAACCCGGAACTCATTGATGTCAATTGGTGAACAATCTTGCGTTGTTTAGGAGTTTCAGCACCTGGCCGGTCGCAATGCTGGCTGCAGGGAAGACTAAGACGATACTAGAAGGGCCGGTGTGTAACGGAAGCCGGGTGGTGGGATGGCACACCAATGAGAAGAGCAAGAGGCTGCGAAGGTTCCATGTGGATATGTCAGGCTTTGCTTTCGACAGCAGTATGCTTTGGGACGCCAAGAAGAGGTCTCATCAGGCCTGGAATTACATCCGGCAGCTGGACTCGGTCAAGGAGGGGTTTCAAGTAAGCTTCTTATGTCCGTATTCATTGCTTTCATAGTTATAACTGAAGCCTTTCATTTAGGGAAAATCAATTATTTACTGTTCCAAAGATTGTTACTTCGTGAAATGCCACGCCAAAGGTGAAAGGTGGCCCTTCATGATTTGCCGTGCTATTCACTGAAATAGTCAGGATTTGCCACAAATTAAGTGTTATGCCATTATTCCTTTTTAAAAACCAGAAACTCCCGATGTGTAATGTCCAAAATGCCCCAAACCAATTTGAACTGGTCGAGCCGGATCATCTCACCTGAGCCAGATCTGGTCAACTGAAGCCCAACATGTGGTTCTATAGAATATTAATTTGCCTGGTCAAATTAAGCATGATCAGACCATTCTATGAGTGCTGTTACCCATGGTGTCTTCAGTATGTACGTTCTCTTTGGTCTGTTGCATGCTAGTCTGCTTGTTTTGTTTGATGTCACCCGTTAGCTGGGCGGTTAGTGAACTATGTTTGGAATGCAGGAATTTCACAGTAAATCTGCTGTATAAATTAAATATTCTTTCCAAAAGGGGCTAACATAGCGTACATAACATCGACATTAATTTTTTTTAGCCATGGAGTTACATTATAAGCTTGCATGCATGCTTTGCTGCGTAAAAAAGATGTGTGCATTACAACATAGTATAACTATACCAGAGAGCATATATATACACACACACACACATAACATCGACATTCATTTTTGTTAGCCATGGAGTTAAATTATAAGCTTGCATGCATGCTTTGCTGCCTCAAAAAAGATGTGTGCCTTACAACATAGTATAACTATACCGGAGGGTATATATATATATATATATGAGTGCGTGCGTGCGCACGCGCGTGCATATGTATGTACATATATATGTACGTACGTACGTATATGTATATATGTGGTGATTTGTGCTAAATTAAATATTTGTTTCAGCTTTTTGAGTAGGAGTAGCTAGTTTTGCCTTTTGGAATGGAGGGGTTCGATCGAAGGATCTATGAAAAGCCTGAACTGAACTGAAGATTCCTCCTTCCTTGCATGGTTCCCTCTTCGGACATAAAGGAAGGAATTAGAAATTAAGATTGATGTACTGACAGATCACATCACAAATGCACGGGATGGGCTTCAGTTTGGATTTAACATTCACTGGTGATCGAATAGAATTATTTGCGATTGTACGGCTCTACCAGTACAAGTTGGGTTGGGTCTGGGTCATTTTGGACATTTCACATGAAGAGTTTTCGGTTTAAAAAAGAATAATTTGTAGGATCGAAATATACTAATCTAGCAATCAGAGGGGGGGGGGTGAATGATTGCGCGGAAGCTAAAATCAAATTTTTGATAATTTTTGAAACACCCCAATTTAAACTCAAATTACTTGGAGACCAGTTCACGCAGTTGGGAGACCAGTAGAGTAGTCAGAGCGACCAGTAGAGCACTTGGGCGACTAGTAGAATACTTAGGCGACCGGTTTGTGCACCTGGGCGACCAGTAGGGCACCTGGGCGAGCAGGTTGGGCACTTGGGCGACCAGTAGCGCACTTGGGCGAGCAGGTTGGGTGACCACGCGAGCAATCTGGGCGAGCAGACCGACACACGTTCACTAAAATAGAAATTCTCGAAGATCCCACCGTTGGATTGACGTGAAAATTTAACTGTAGAAACTAGACTCAATTCTGAAGCTAACAAAAAAAGAATCAGGTCAATCGGATCTACGGATCTAAAGGTATGACCTTCGCAAGTTTGGGCAAGCAGGTGAGCAGTCGGGCGAGCAGGTTGGGCGACCAGGCTAGCAGTCTGGGTGACCACAAATTACCGAAGATCTAACCATTGGATTGATGTGAAATTTTAACTGTAGAAACTAGATTCAATTACGAATCTAATCTAACAAGAATCAAACCGATCGAATGTACGGATCAAGAGATATTACCTTCGCAATTGGACTATTGCATCTAATGACGAGGAAACGGAATTTCACCTTCAAGGCTGTGACGGACCAAAGACCAGAGAGGGCTTCAGTTGCCATGAATCAATCTTCTAATCTCCAAAAGCAAGATCATGTCTAGATCATCATCTATCTTATAGTTGACGTGATGCATGCATGCACGAATAATCTTGATTTGTTTTCTTCACACTGTGCGGCTGTCAAAACTCACGCAAGAAAACTCATCCACACAGAGATACTTGGATCGCGAGATTGATCTTTATTTCTTTTGTCTAAAGTACTCCCACACAAGAGTATAAACCCTAAAACCTGGCTCTGTCAAATAAACAGGGGACACCTCCCCCTATTTATACAGAGCAAACATAAAGAGATTGAATACAACTCCACTTCCCACATGGAAAGAGTTCGTATACATCTCAACCTGGCCTAAAATGGCCAAAAACAACTCTTGCACGTATGTACAGCCCACATGCTGTAAATACGTGACTAACCAGCCTCCATGTGCATGTTCTCTAGCCCGAACGTCCCGCATGACATCCTTGACCACTAAGACCTCGATTCCTCCCTGAACCTAGTCCCGAACCTCAGTTCCTCCATGAACCTAGTTCCGGTCCTGTCATCGACCACGTTCGCCATCGAGCAATACCTGCACATGAATTAACAAACAACGAGTCCGAGCACAAGTCCACGACTTGACTCAAGATTAATCCATGCAACCACTCACACGAGTGCATTGCATCAAGCAAAATCATTATGCTATCACCAGCATAATTATCATATCACCATAGCACATGCACAAGCACCACACATGCCATAACCAAAATCACTTTACAATGCCAATTTCACCATTCAACAAATTTTTCATCACATGATCTCACATAATTGCAGAATACTTATTTTGTGGCAAATCCTGACTATTTCAATGAGTAGAGTGACAATCGTGCCGCCATATTAATTCACAACTACTGCAACCATATTAATTAGCATGGACTATGGTCCGCTCAGGGCAGCACACTCCAAAGCGAGATCCTGATTGAACTACTCGGCAGGTTGCATTCATCTGAGACCAAATTTTGTGTTACATTGTTGCTTACCTCTCCTAAGTTAAAACAATACAAGGGCACATAGAGCTTTTCGGCCATAAAATTCGTCTCTCTGAATTTTGTGTAAATCATAACAGTAACAGATAGTTTTGACCATGCCCATAACCAGTACATTGCTTTAAAATTAATCATGTACCAGCTAACTTTGACAGTTGGTGGTTGCATATTAGTATGACCAGCAGTCCTGGACTACAACTGTGCTTGTGGAAGTGCATCTAAAACCAATTTGTGGTTCTAAGTTTGCCATTTTACTCAATTTGAGTATTGCCTAGACATGAAATGACTTAGCTAAACAATGGAAGTAATTATGAGGCTTTACTATTATAGGAGTTATGTTAGGCGTGTCTAACTGAATTATGTATTAACTAGTTGATCTCTTATGTAATAGATGGTTAGATTTTTGTGATACTATTAGGGTCCACCAAATTAAATGCTAGATGTTTTTCTTTTTTGTGATAATTTCTAGCATAATTTCCTGTTTTCTTAGCTACTATAAAACACTTAACATCTACTTTTATTATATAACTAGCTGAATTTCATGCGCAATTGCACGGGTAGATATTGGAAAATATTTTATTTGCTCTATAACTCTGTTGCCCTTCAAAATATAGTTGTATTTGTTATACAATTTTAATAGATATAATATCTATACATGATTAACCTGGACCGTTATAATGTGGCTCTACCAAAATATATGGTTTGGATCTTCCCATATTTCTCTTGATTACTGAGAGAATTACTAGGAATTTTGCTTTTTTATTTAAGTATTATTGTGGGATTTTCTAGACCTCTAAAGTGAAGGAGATACCTCGACTATCACCAGTTCTTTGTAGATATATAGATAGATTGTACTCAAAGGTGCTTCTTGTCAACTTAAATGCATAGCCTTTTTCTTCTATCCTTCAGATAACCAGTTGATTGCCTCATCATCTTAAAACTGACAAGCTTTTCGAGTGAATTTGTTTGGCATTGTTCTGCACAATTATCTTCTATTACAAAGAGAGAAAACTGAACACAGCGTGCTTGTATTCTACAGCTTTGACTCTTCTAGCTTTATCCTCAAGCTGCCTATCTGTCGACAGTCCTATTGCCTGTCACCTTTTGCTCAAAAATCTTATGTTATTATGGAACAATGCAACTCATATATATTTGCCTTCATTTTACCCCCATTATGTGTTATGCATAGCTTGATATCTACTCGTAAAATATCACGCCCTTGTGGAAGATTTTATCCAATACCGAGCAATCGAAATTAATACAGCAGAACAACTTTAATTTCTTTCCTGTACATTTTTATACTTGAGATAACCATATTTTGATCTGGAGTGCAATTATATTTCGTTTGCTGATCTGATAGCAATGAAAAATTGAAAATCCTTACAGGAGACGACATTTATAGAGCAGCTTGTAGAAGATGAAACTCATATGGAGGGCATATCACCTGGTTGTTCAAAAATCATGAATTTTCATCTTCATCTGGAAAACAGAGATCTTGTATATCCAAAGGGGTGGCAAATCACACATAACCTGGACGTAGTTATTCCTCTGAACCAGGCAGTAAATCACACAGTATAGCTCCTCTCTTACCTTGCAGGTATGAACTTGATCATTTAGATCCTTTCTCTGCTGTCTTGACCTGAAAAGAGCTACATTGTTATGGAAATGCCATTTCGTAAGTTAATGTTGTGCAGTGTAGCTATCATTCTGATATCCGTTCCTGATTTACACGAGAATAAGTGTATGGCTGTGAGCAAGTATTTTACATACAATTGCAGAGAATTCTGGCAAGATTTGAAACTGAGATGATTATTGCTTCATATTGTTGCATGGTTGTGTCAGTGCTCTTCACTGTGTTCCGTTTGCACGTAGTGTTGTTTCCATTGTTCCTTGTGCCCTACATCGTTCCATCTTTCCGAATTGCTTTAATCAGAGCATGTTTTGCTGTTTTCTGGTCATTCGTATTGTAATCGTACTTTTATTCTGAACTAATTCTTCATTTTCCTAAAGCAGATAACCTTCAGGTACATCCACAAGGAAGAATGTATTTCAGCTTGAAAATATACGCTTTGCTTCTCCGGCTTTAAGGAAACATACGCCATCGAGAGCATAGAAGTGGTAAAGGTTCATTTGGCATATAGTCACAGAAAGTGGACAGGACCCGTGTGATTTGGTGTGCATACAACATACAAAGGAAATTTAACTTCTGATGGCAATTTTGTTTCTTCTAAGTGTTTGTGTTGTCTGTGTTTTATGCTGTTCATTGCAATGTTGCATTTTGTTGAGATCACCAAACGACGCGTGTGACTAGACAACACAAACACAACGTGCCAGATCACCAAACGACGCGTGTGACTAGACCTCGCAACGGGTCAGATTTTTTTTCCCGTACGTGGCAAGGCAGATATAGCACGGTATGCATGTTTATGTCACGAATGATTGGGTCATGTTGGACATCACGGTCAAGTACAATGGGTGACACAATACAATGGGTGACACAATACAGTATGTTTGCATAGGATTTGCTTGGGTCGGTATAGCACAAAACAGGTACGATAGACCCGAAGTAAGCACAACATGCACAAGAGTGCTCTGTTATGATATTGTGTTATATTATGGTTCATCCTACGGCTGGCGTCTTTTGCGGTCCTCATATGCGGAGCAAGCAGAGACAATAGGGATGCTGAAAGGTAGAGAAAGGAGACTGGAAAGTACATGTTCCTAACATTGAGCCACTCTGCACTGGGTATCTCACACTAGGTATAAGGTTTTTAACGTGGCCGTAATTTTGTACCTATTTAAGAACAAATAAAATTTAATATTTTTTCTGATATTTGTGTCCACTAGTTTAGCTCTGTATGTCTCTAGCTTATTTCTCTCGTCGTAATAGTGTAAATAGATCGTGTCTAAACTCATCAAAAACGAGTCAAGTCGGTATAGCACAACACGGAGGACCCGACAAATGGCCATGGACCCGTGCTGGTCCCATGGAACGTCCACCTCTACGTGTGACAATCTTTCTATACCGCCAAAAGTACATGCATGTGATCGTGTATCACTACGTAAAACGTACACCATCAACAACTTTCGCGAAAAGGAGGAAAGCAAAAGTAAATGCCAATTTTTCTATCCCCAAGTACTCATGTCTACCACTAACATATGGAGTTACATACAGTCTAGGTAGGACATATTTATTTTTGGAGAAATTGGCCACATTGCAATTGGTTGACTTTTGTTAAGAAATGTCATAAAAACCATATTTAACTGATAGATGTTATAAATGTCATTTGCTGATGGACATCGAGAAAAACCATCTTTTAAAGGCCAATAATCACTTGTTAGCAGGCACTATTCGTCGCCGAAACACACTAAAAGACGTGTTCATTTGCTGATGGACATCGAGAAATACGATCTTTTGACAGCCAGTAATGACTACTAGCAATAATAGCGCGCTACGCTGCGCCGTTCTGTAAAGTCGATAGGACCCATCGACGAATCCATGAGCTGCTATAAACCTTTGATGAAATCTGTGTTTTTTTTAGAAAACGGAAAATTTTGGTCGAATTTTCGATCTTCGTATTTTTTAAATAAAATGGGTCGGTAAGACCTGTTGGCGAATCCATGGGCTGTTATAAACCTTCGACGAATCCGCGTTTTTTTTTTAGAAAACCATGGCTATGACCCGTCGGCAAATCGATAAGCTGCTATAAACCTTCGATGAATCTGTGTTTTTTTGGCGACGAAAACATTTTTTCCAGGAAAAACGGAGAAAGGACCTAGACGTAAGAAGCAGGGGTCTATTTGTTATTTTTTTGGACCTGTTCGCTATCCTCAAAAATTAGAAAAGGGCTTGTTTGCGATTTGAATTTAACGGGAGGTTTTTCCGTAAAATACCGCGCCAGGAACCCAAACGCAATGAAAAAAAATAATCTTCCTCTCACAAGAAATCGCGAAAGACCTATTCGTAATACGTAAGGACCTATCCGTAATTCGAAGAAATGGAAGGGTTTTTTTCGCAAAATCGCCTTGGAGGATAGGTGGCCGCCGTTATCTCTCGCCAATTCTTTCCGCTATAAAGGGTGTAGCCATGAATCTGTAGTATCCTATCGTCTAAATAACTTTTTTTTACTGTGTTTTAGCAAATGCAAAAATGTAATTTAAGAAAGTAATTCTTGTTGGCGTCACCCTCAAGTTTTCTCCTAGAAAAAATAGAAGGGCTTATGGAGGCATGCCTTTTTTTTTAACCGATAGCACCACAGCCGAACATGTATTTATTGTCGGGTTCACATCGGCATCATTATTGGATGTGGATCTAGCACTACCTAAGTGGCAATGATAGTCGAGAACTATCACTGCCGGATGTAAACCAGCAGTGATAATCACTATCACTACCGGTTCATACTCTCCAACCGGCAGTGATAATAATTATCACTGCCGGTTATCAATCATAACTGGTAGTGATAAGTAACTATCACTGCTGTATTTTCAATCATATCCAATAGTGATAATAATTATCACTGCCGGTTGTTAATCATAATCGGCAGTGATAAGTAACTATCACTGCGACATTTTCATCAATATTTGGCAGTGATAAGTAGTATCAGTGCCCTTTTTTCCTTAGCGACCGACAGTAATAACTCTCTGTCCTATTTTCATATCCAAAACTAGCAGTGATGGGTTTTTAAAATCTTTTACATATATATTTATTGCAGTATATGTATTATGTAATGTTGTAGCATATATATATTCTATAGTAGATGTATTCTGTACAGTATACGTTGTGCACAACAGTACTAAAACATCGCTAAAGGATAATTCAAATACATGGAAGCATCATAATATTTAATTATTATATTGTTCATTCACTTTTGAAGCATCATAATATTTAAGTATTACATTGTTCATTCACAATCGTTGACGTGTCATTTAAACTACAAATGCTCGTGAAACTCGCCTTTCAGGTTGATAATTTCTCAAACGATGAACCCAACTATCTGCTCTCGAAGTGATGCGACACGGGGCCTGATCTTCGGACAGGTAGATAGTAATTCGATTTGTGGAGGACTCGACGTAAACAATCCAGGCTTCCGATCAGTTTCGATCAAAACCTGCAATAGCTACACCACAACTCTGTTGGTTATCAACCGTGCTAAGACGTGGTTGACCTTGCCTAGAAGGCTATGCAAGCAAATCGAGAACACAAGCAAGAACGAGAAAGAAGCAATCTCAAATTGTGAATTGTATTAAGCACACGAAATTGGGGTTCCACAAACCGAAGAACGGCGAAACTGCAATGGCAGAACAATCTAAGCAAAACCCAAAGCATAACAACGACGGCTACGAGCTTTTAATTCGTGAGAGGGGTGGCGGCTAGGGTTTGGGGCGCAGCCCTACTCCAAATACACGGGCCAAGGGGGGTCCTGTGCAACCCTAGGTCATACAAGGCCTTTGGGCCCAAGTGGAGGTGTCGCAGCACTTGGCAGATTCTGTACGTCATATTGTTTTGATGATTCCTGTCGATCCAGAAGGAGTTTGAATGTGAAACCATATCCATTGGAAAGCTCTCGTTGTGGGCTTCTCCGTAGAGTCCAAGAACACCTCAATCGAACTTCGTATGACCCAGATATGGTCATTTTATTGATGTACTGTCCTGAGACTCCGAACTGAAATTGGAGTCCGACTTGAGTTCGACTTTGATTCCAAATAGACTTTGACTTCGAAGGATGACATGTAGGTAAGCTTGTGATTCTTCTCCCCTATTCCTAGGTAACAAAACATCACAAGAATTTAGTAGCAACCCATCCAAGAAATCATGAGCAGCGAGGAACGAGTTCACCTGGTGGTTTAATTGTCGTGCACGTGCTCTTGTAATTGGTCCTTGCATATCTTGAGTTGTGTTGTACGTATCCGAAGGCGTGATGTCCTCATCATCCTCCCCCTCTTGAATTGGAGTCGTCCTCGACTCAAGCTCATCTTCTTCTCCCAAATATGGCTTCAAATCTGAAATGTTAAATGTGGGACTAACCCCAAAATCTGCAGGTAGATCCAATTTGTATGCATTGTCATTAATTTTCTCAGTTATCTTAAATGGACCATCCGCTCTAGGTATCAACTTTGATTTTTTAATTCTGGAAACCTATCCTTTCTCAAATGCAACCAAACCAAATCACCCAGTTCAAATTTTATTTCTTTCCTACCTTTACTGCCAGTAATCCTATACTTATCAGTCATGCACTCTATATTCTCTTTAGTTGTTTCATGCAACTTAAGAATAAATTCAGCACGCTTCTTAGCATCCCAATTAAGTTTTTCAGAACTGGGCAAAGGTAGTAAATCAATAGGAGCACGTGGATTAAAACCATATACTACCTAAAACGGACTTACCTTGGTGGTGGAGTGTTTTGACCTGTTGTAAGCAAACTCAATATGCGGTAAACACTTTTCCCATATCTTCAAATTCATCTTTAAAACAGCCCGCAACATGGTGGATAATGTGCGGTTAACGACCTCTATTTGTCCATCAGTTTAGGGATGACATGTAGTAGAAAACAGTAGCTTCGTCCCAATTTGTTCCAAAGTGATCTCCAAAAGTGACTCAAACTTTGCATCACGATCCGAGACAATAGTATTAGGCACTCCATGTAGGCGAACGATTTCCCTGAAAAACAAATCAGTTATGTTTGTAGCATCATTGCTCTTATGACAAGGTACAAAATGTGCCATTTTAGAAAAACGATCTACAACTACAAATATGCTATCCCTCCCCCTCTTTGTCTTAGACAACCCTAAAAGAAAATCCATAGAAATATCCTCCCAAGGTATACTAGGAATAGGAAGAGGCATGTAAAGACCATGTGGATTTAAGCGAGACTTAGCTTTATTGCAAGTAGTGCAGCGTGACACGTAGCGCTCAACGTCGCGTCTCATCTTTGGCCAAAAGAAGTGGGCGGCCAGCACATCTTCGGTCTTTTTTGCTCCAAAATGTGCTATCAAACCTCCTCCATGCGCCTTCTGTAACAACAAAAGACGAACGGAGCTAGCTGGAATGCATAACTTGTTAGCACGATAGAGCAAACCATCATTCAGCATGTATTTATTCCATGTTTTCCCTTCTTTACAATGTTCATGCACTTCTTTAAAGTCCAGATCAGTAGCATTCCAGATCAGTAGTATATAAGTCCTTAATGGTCTCTAAACCAAAAATCTCATGATCAAGTTGAGACGACATGGTATAACGCCTAGAAAGTGCATCAGCAATCACATTATCCTTTCCTTTCTTATGTTTTATGACATATGGAAATGACTCAATATATTCTACCCATTTAGCATGTCGTTTATTCAATTTAGCTTGACTTCTAATATGTTTCAGCGATTCATGATCAGAATGTATAACAAATTCTTTGGGACATATATAATGTTGCCAAGTTTCAAGCACATGAACTAAAGCATACAATTTTTTATCATAAGTAGAATAATTCAGACTTGGCCCACTTAATTTTTTGCTGAAATAAGCAACCAGTTTACCTTATTGAATTAGCACACCTCCAATTCCAATCCCGCTAGCATCACATTCTAGCTCAAAAGTCTTACCGAAATCCAAGAATTGGAGCAATGGAGCATGGGTGAGCTTTTCTTTCAACAACTTGAATGCTTTTTCTTGTGCAGGTCCCCATTTGAAAGGTACTCCTTTCTTTGTCAACTCATTCAATGGGGCGACAATGGTGCTGAAATCCCGCACAAAACACCAATAGAAACCGGAGAGGCTATGGAAGCTCCGTACCTGGGAGACCTTTTTAGGAGTCGGCCAACTTCGTATGACTTCAATCTTGACTTCATCTACGTCAATTCCCTATGGAGTCACAACATAGCCAAGAAACGAGACTCGATCGGTGCAAAAGGTGCACTTCTCGAGGTTACCAAACAAACGTGCATCTCTCAAAGCATTAAAAACAACACGTAAATGTTCAAGATGCTCAGAAAGTGACTTGTTGTAAATCAAGATATTATCAAAGTAAACCACCACAAATTTCCCAATGAATGGACGTAAAACCTCGTTCATTAAGCGCATGAAAGTATTGGGTGCATTAGTCAATCCAAAAGGCATAACTAACCACTCATATAAACCAAACTTAGTTTTAAAAGCAGTTTTCCATTCATCTCCCAATTTCATCCTAATTTGGTGGTATCCACTTCGCAAGTCAACTTTAGAAAAAATCTTAGAACCACTTAACTCATCAAGCATGTCGTCTAACCTAGGAATAGGATGATGATACCTTATGGTGATATTGTTAATGGCCCTACAATCCACACACATTCGTCAACTACTGTCTTTCTTAGGAACCAAAAGAACAGGAACAACACAAGGACTAAGGCTTTCTCGCATGTACCCACGGTCCAAGAGGTCTTGGACTTCTCGCATGTACACACATATATGCAGCTCGGTTTGGCAAGGTCGCACCTGGGATCAAATCAATTTGATGCTCAATCCCTCGAATAGGTGGTAATCCCGGGGGTATCTCAGTTGGAACCATATACTCCTGCAAAAGGAAGAACAGAAGGAGACAAAGAGCTAGATATATCTTCAAGTGAAACTAAAGCATCTTTGCATATCAAAGCATAGCATGGCAGCTCATTGTCGAGAACTTCAAAGAAGATCAGATTTTGTAGCAAGCATAACAGCACCCTTCAACTTAATTCCCTCTGACCTTGAAGTTGACACTCCCTTATCTTTTCTAGGTGGAAAAATAGTTTTAGCAACTTGCTGATTTTCAGATTCTAACACACTTTGTTTCTGCTCATTTTCGGCTCTTTCTTTATCACATTGCAAAATTTCAGTAGGTGTCATAGGAAGTAAAGTGATCTTCTTTCCTTTGTGTATGAATGTGTATTTATTAGTTCGACCATAATGAGTGGCATCTGTATCAAATTCCCATGGTCGACCTAACAAAAGTGAGTAGGCTTGCATTGGT
Source organism: Guadua angustifolia (assembly GCA_036346375.1). NCBI lineage: Eukaryota > Viridiplantae > Streptophyta > Magnoliopsida > Poales > Poaceae > Guadua > Guadua angustifolia. Next base: position 9,545,234 of record CM070519.1, on the reverse strand, counting down.
ACGACATCAAATTCAGCACAATCATTGTATGTACCAATGGAAAAATTAATCTTTGCAGTTTGTGTTACCTTCACCTTACCACTGTCATTGAACCATTGAATATGATATGAGTGCTGACGTGGTCGTGTGGCCAAACCAAGCTTCTTGACCAAATCTGAACTTACCAAGTTGTTGCAACTTTCGTATCTATAATGACACGAACACGACGATTGTTGACAGTGAAGAAAAGTTGGAACAAATTATGGCATTGGATCTTATCAGTTGGCTCCATTCGAGTGCTAAACACTCGCTGCACAATTATACTCTTGTAGTTCTCCGTATCATCTTTGCCGAAGGTCTCCTCATCATCAATATCCATTTCATTCTCAGCATTATCACCTGCAAGGTTAGCTACAAGAGCAAGTTCATCTTCTACATCAGACGCACTAATGTACCCACCGTCATATGTTGAAATGTAAGCGCGTTGACTTGGACAGTCCTTTATGACATGTCCTATTCCCTTACAACGGTGGCACACTATACCTGTCGTACGTCTAGTGGAGTCAGCAGAGGATGACGTCTTCGCGGCTGCCTGCACATTAGAAGTTTTACTCACCTCAGGTGCATGTGACGAGGGTGATGGTGCTGCTGAATGCGCCCTACTCGTCGAGGGGGCAGCAGATCGAAAAGCAGGAGGTGGTGCTGATTTGGTTGGCGTCTGTGTCTGTCTTGGAGTGAAGTTGCCACCCAAGTTGCTCCTTGGTCGCTGTTGTCGTCCCTGCAATTCTTTTTTTGCCAAAACAGCAAGCTGGAACAATCTATTGATTGAGTTATAGTCTTTGTAATCAACAATATCCTGGATTTCACGCCTTAACCCTCCATAGAAACGAGCCATTTTATCCTCCGCATCCTCTTCTACCTCGCAACGTAACATGCCTATTTGAAGCTCTTGGTAGTACTCCTCTATTGACTTGCTACCTTGATCTAGGCGCTGCAATTTTTTAGGCAAGTCACGTTTAAATGGAGGAACAAATCTAGCTCGCATGTGTCGTTTCAACACATCCCAAGTATCAGGTTGGATGTTAGCTTTTACTAGTTCATTCCACCAAATTATTGCAAAATCTTTGAATTCACTAGTGGCTTGTCTCACTCTATGAATTTCAAGAACTAGATGGGAGTTAAATTTTTGTTCAACGATCATTTCCCAATCTAGATATGTTTCAACATCATATGAACCAGAAAAGGATGGTATGGTAAACTTAACCTTGGCAAAAGGATCATCATTGCGATTGTTAAGGTTAACATTATTTTCATGAATACCTCCTATACCTTGTCGATTGCGGTGCCGACGTTCCCGTAGTCGTATGTTTTGGGCAACTTGATGCATAGCGGCGTCATTGTGTGGTGCCCCATTTCGACCGTGGCCTGCATCAGACTCTTCAGCTACATCATCCACTTCATCCTCTAGTCTTTTGGAAGGAAGCTGGTTCTCCACAATCTCAACTCTGCCTACAAGGTCTGAGATTCGACGATCTAGTCTCTCGAAGTTCTCTTGATTGTCTTGCTGGACCTTCGCGATGTCATCCTTAATCTCGCGGATGTTCTTGACGACATCTCTGTTTGCTTTGGCAAGGGCTTCCTTAAGTTCCTTGTCCCTCTTCGTGAGATCCTCCCTAAGATCTTCAAAGAGCTTACGGAAGTCATCGTCATCTCCCGCAGCTCTAGCTCTTGTATGGGGTCCTATCATTATTAGTAATAAAACAGAAGATAACACAAAAGTATTACCCCTATTAACTACTGGGTTCTGGCAGGTGGACTCTCTCTCAAGCGTCTTACTATGCTCTTGCAAGGTTCTTACCAAAGCTGCAGGGAGTACAACCGGTGGCTGGTTCGTGATACCCAACGAGTGTGAGTGGAGCAATTGTAAGGTTGAACCTGTACTGATCAGAAGTTTGTAGAGCTCGGTAGGCAAATATAGTAGCAAAGGTTAGCAATAATCGAAATCAGATAGCAAAGCTAAATAAATATCCAATGTACTTGTCACAGTTGCTGGCCTAAGCATGCTCCTGAAACTAGTTCAACCTAGCAAGGGATGTATCAAAGCACAAAGGACTCAAAGGACGCAAGCAATTCTGATTTTCTGCTTCTCTTTCTCTCTTTTTGTTTCTTTTCTTCTCTTCTGATTTTTTTCAATGCGGCTCTTCTTTTTTTTTTCCACTGGCCTTTTGTTTTCCTTTCTTTTAAATAAAAGATAAATAAAAAATCTCACGTTTTGGGACATGGGAGACAATTAAACAGATGGCCAAAAAATTAGCAAAAATGGTACGGGAAACTTTCGGGCTCCAGAACTCAGTCTTAGAGGCATTTTTGAGGGCCAAAAATTGCACAGGTGTAGAGACATGTGGAGTTTTCCGATGTAAGTTGTCGTCCTCTTCGAAACAAAAAAAATACGCCCCAATCGGAGTTCGTATGCAAAAGTTATGCCAGTTTTATTGAACACTGCACAATTTAGAATTGCTCGCAACTTCACTTCTTCCTTCCGGTTAGGGCTAGGATAGGAATAGGTTTGCGGGTGAAAAAGGGCAGCCAGCGGTGCAGGGCAATTGATACAAGGCGGCTCGTGACCTATCTAGGGCTGGCGGAAGGGAAAATATAATACAGAGCGGCGGCAAGGACCAACCGAGTAGAACTCAATTCGGTTCTAGGGTTGGCGGCGGTGGGGAGCAAATGGTGCAAGACAAGAACTAGAGCAACGGAAAGGGATAAGTAGAAACTAGGATCACGACCTCTAACCAGCAACAAGACATTGACACTGGACACAAATTCAACAAAGCAAAATTGAAACAAAAATTACAAGGCACAATGGGTTGTAGGACAGCAGAATTGATGATGAACTTTTTGTGGGGCAATTTTTCTGGACTCTAGGATGATGGCAAAACAAAGTGGGGATACAGGAAATACCTATCGAGCAACCGAAGCTTTGATACCACTTGATGCGACATGGGGCCCGATCTTTCGACAGGTAGATGGTAATTCGATTTGTGGAGAACTCGATGTAAACGATCTGGGCTTCCGATCAGTTTCCAATCAAAACCTGCAATTGCTACACCACGGTTCCGTTGGTTATCAACCGTGCCAAGACGTGGTTGACCTCGCCCAGAAGGCTAGTTCCTACAAGCAAATCGAGAACACAAGCAAGAACGAGAAAGAAGCAATCTCAAATCGCGAATTGTGTTAAGCACATGAAATTGGGGTTCCACAAACCGAAGAATGGCAAAAATGCAATGGCAGAACAATCTAAGCAAAATCCAAAGCATAACAATGATGGCTATGAGGTTTTAATTCGTGAGAGGGGTGGTTGCTAGGGTTTGGGGTGCAGCCCTACTCCAAATACACGAGCCAAGGGGGGTCCCGTGCAACCCTAGGTCATACAAGGCCTTTGGGCCTAAGTGGAGGTGTCGCAGCACTTGGCAGATTCTGTACATCATATTATTTTGATGATTTCTGACGGTCTAGAAGGAGTTTGAATATGAAACTTCTTCCATTGGAAAGCTCTCATCGTGGGCTTCTCTGTAGAGTCCAAGAACGCCTCAATTGGACTTCGTATGACCCAGATATGGTCATTTTATTGATGTGCTGTCCTGAGACTCCGAACCGAAATTGGAGTCCGACTTGAGCTCGACTTTGATTCCAACTAGATTTTGACTTTGAGGGATGACATCCAGGTAAGCTGTGATTCTTCTCCCCTATTCCTAAGTAACAAAACATCACAAGAATTTAGTAGCAACCCATCCAAGAAATCATGAGCAGCGAGGAACGAGTTCACCTGGTGGTTTAATTGTCGTGCACGTGCTCTTGTAATTGGTCCTTGCATATCTTGAGGAGTTGTGTTGTACGTATCCGATGGAGCGATGTCCTCATCACAAAGGGCTTCAATTTCGTTGTCGAGCAGGCTGCTGGTGCCCAGCTTCACACGTTGTCATGGGAGAAATTGAAGCATTAATTAGTGTCATCGTCTTTATAAAGAAAAGTATGGGTTAGCATATAATGATCGATATACCAGCTCGCCATTGTAGTCTGTACTATCAGTGATGAACGCGTGGATATGTGTCATTGCGTAGTATTCACATAAATTGTTCCCTTCGGGTTGTCCCAGGCATGGAAAATTAGTTTTTATTTTGAACTTCTTCGTGAATGGACGAAACCGTTGGCTCTTCTTACGGTATTTTGTGTACATCCTGTTCGTGGTTTCGAGTAGTCATTAAAATTAATTAGGTGCAATGTAACAGAAAATTACTAGAGCAATAATGCAATGACCAAGTTTACCTATCTAGCAAGTCTATTAATTCTTTGTAATCACTTATCGGTTTCCTCATTGATTACAAGATAGTGATGTTACTTTCGTCTAACATGATGACGAGGACGATCCAGTGAAAGCTGCAGAAGCCAATTAGTCGTCACATAGTGTTGCACATCAAATATGCGAGACTAGTAGGCAGGGAAACACGTACTGAAAGTTGTAGGGTAAAAGTACGCAGACCTTGTCTTGTAGCTTTGGCAGCGCCTTGAGTACGTACTCCTCAACATCATTTATCATTCTTGGATCTAGAATAAGTTTGCAATTGACAAGGCTCGGGTCGAGGAATCCTATCTTTTCATTTAAGTCCGCTCTAAGTGTCATTGCCTCCATTTTACATAAAAAAAAAGAAGTCAAACCCTCAGTTTAAGGGTACATGAATATACAGTATAAATTATACAAGAGACTTATAGTCTACATTCTTAATATAGACACGCCCAGGGTGTCTTGTTGGTACAACTGATATAGTTCCATGTGTTCTACCTGGAAAACGCTGTCTATGTTGTGAAAATCCATATCTTTGTATCTGACGGGGAAAGCATCGTTTTTGTCTCTTGGACATACTACCTGTATCATTGATGTAGATGCCGTAACTGTGTGGTGAGTCTAGGCTCCTCATTTGGATCCACCAAAGCTTCCCCGTTAACGAATGGCCACTTTAGAGGGGGCTTCTGCCCTTTAGCACTAGTTTGGCCTCCAGCAATAGTTGCTTTACCACCATCTCCTTTAGATTTCTTACTAGAGATGCGCTCGTAGTCTGATCATTGGCTAAGTTGAGGAGATTCAGTTGCCCGTCCTGTCTATTTAACTGTTGCTAAGCCCACGAACAAATCCCGTTTGGCAGCTTCGATTTCAACCTTAGCAGATGGTGGTGTCTTCTTGAAGTGCGCTGCTAGATTGGCGCCTAATTCCCTTCTTGTTTCTTCTTCGGTCAGGTCATATGCTCGTTTCTTGCTAAGAGTTTTGGCTGGCTTCACACATGAGGAACTTTTCCCCCCTGACCGTGTAGAATGTTGAGATCACGGTGCTATTTGTTTACTGTCTTGTGGCGCTGGAGCAGGAGAAGGAGCTTTCTTGGGTGACGCCGAAGGAGGAGGACTTTTCCTGTGTGGAGGGTCCGCCTCGTCATCGTTATTAAGATCATTATCGTTGTCATCATCTGAGGCAATCTTTATATAGCGCTTGCGCCACGCGATGAATGTGCCCAGGCTTTGTCCAAGATTATTTTGCCCCTCCTCGCCCGGGATCTCAACCTCCACTTTGCAGTATCTGTCAACCATGCTGTCAACTGAAACTCTGGCGTATCCCTGAGGAATTGGGCGGTTATGCAACATCTGCCCCTCGATGCATGGCCAAGCCACCCCTTCAGCCACCTTGATGGTAATGTTCACTACGGGCAGGTGTAGACTATAGTGTGTCGGCTCTACGGTTTTGTCCACAGGAAAACTACACGCTGAGTCCTCTTCAGGAGCACCCGTAGACGCTTGGCTGCTTTTATGAGGCGCAGCGGGACTTTGGAGCTGGTGGCCGCCGTCATGTGACTAACGTTCGCTAAGAACATTTGCTAGTATTTCTTGCATCTTTTGTATCTTTTCTTCAAATTCAATTTCCCTTCTGTGCATCCGGTCTTCTATTTCTCGTATACGTTCATCCAACTGTTCTTATCTAGATTTCTTTGGTCGCTTATAAATTTCAACATCCTCTGGGAACGCTGCTTTCTAGGGCACCAAGCCGAACCCTTTGGTGCGACTAGGGTGCTCTTTACTACCCAAGGCGCGTGTTAGCTCGTCATTCTCCCTTCTTGGCTGGAAGGAGCCTTGAGTAGCTTGGGAGTGGGCATCTGCGATCTTCTTCGAAATTTTCTCGTCTTTCTCGCTTCGAAGCTTAAGCTAACATCATCCGATAGACTAGCTCCCCTCGCAAGCAGCCAGTACTTTGATCTTGGGCCCATCTCGGATGTCACAGTAATAACACCACTACGAGTTAGTTGTTCTTCCCATGCATCCCACTTGGGTACTTTCCTCATGTAGCCACCGGTGCCTAGCACATGGGGGTAAATGTTCTTGTCCGAATTAGCCTTGTTCTGTTGGCTGATAGCCTGGGTTTCATCAGATTTCTTATATTGCATGAATTCAATCCAAAATTGCTCTAACCTCGGGTATCTATTAAAATCTTGCGTTTGATCCTTCTGAACATACTCTTTATTCAACTTTGTCTTCCAGTTCTTCCATGCGGATCCAATAACGGTTAGTGCATGTTTCCTAGCAAGCTCCAACTGATCTTCGGGAAACTGGAACTTCGCTGTCAACTATGTCCACAATGTTTCCTTGATGTCATCAGGACCATACGACGGGCAATCGTGTTGACGTGTCCATGTGTTTGTAGATGATGGGACATTATCTCTAGCCAGGACCATGCATGCTGTCCTATATGGCCCAAGCAGTGATGTGGGTATAGCTGGTTCCCCGACTACGTTAAGCTCCACGACCACTTTTCGTTCACCTATGCGCATCTTGCTAGGACGTCGCCCATGACGCTGCCTTCGTTCACCTGATGTCTGATCCTGCATTTTGACCGTTTCAGTAGTCGTTTGGCCCTGCTAGAAAATTACCCCGTCTACATGAAGAATTTCATCGGAGAGCACATCCTACTCAAGAATGCTACTAAAGAATTACCTCGTGTATATTTGTTGCCTCGGGTTGTTCTAGGTTCAGGAACCTTGTCGGGCTTTGCTCCGGGCTTTGGTTCATGGGCTCAGCGTCATCCGGCACTTTTCCCAGATTAGAGGCCATGTGCAACAAGTTTGTCTGAAATTTTAAATTAACAAAGTAATGAGAAGAATCTTCGCACAACTGGAAGGACCATTTTGTCGTGCATTACAGTTGCTAATATCAACGTTTTGCATTTATAAGGTATAATCACCATTTTGTCGTGCGTTAGAGTTGCTAATATCATAATATCAACGTTTTGCATTTATAAGGCGTAATATCAATGTTTTGCATATATAAGGCGTAATCACCATTTTGTTATGCGTTACAGTTGCTAATATCAATGTATGTGGTGTGTCGTACTTGGCCTGAATGGGCACTACCCGCCAGTGGTGGAACAAATTCACATGAAGCCGATACATTTAACAAGATACATAGAAATTTCAAAATTCAAATACATTACATTTCACATATACATCATACACATAAATTGCTTCAAAATTCACATATACATAGAAATTTTGAAATTCACCAAGAATTACAATAATTCACATGATACATATACATTTGACGTGATACATAGAAATTTCAAAATTCAAATAAATTACATTTCACATATACATGATACACAGAAATTGCTTGAAAATTCACATATACATAGAAATTTTGAAATTCACCAAGAATTAAAATAATTCACTTGATACATGTACATTTGACATGATACATAAAAATTTCAAAATTCAAATACATTACATTTCACATATACATGATACATAGAAATTGCTTCAAAAGTCACATATACATAGAAATTTTGAAATTCACTAAGAATTAAAATAATTCTCATGATACATATACATTTGACATGATACATACAAATTTCAAAATTCAAATACATTACATTTCACATATACATGATACATAAAAATTGCTTCAAAAGTCACATATACATAGAAATTTCGAAAAGATGCGAGCATAAGAGCAAGATTTTATTCATTATTCCCTTTAGCAATATAGTTGAGAATACATAATCCAAAAACAGACAAAATATCATAGACAAGACAATACTAAGCAATTGTATATCATCCATTTGCATGAATTACGTCTACAACCTCAAAGAGAGGGGACATTGAATATTTTGTGCTCTCAGACTTAGAGTTTGAATGAAGATTAGAATCTTCACCTCAATCATGAATTGGCTAACAAATTAATTCAACAAATTAGGCTTTGAACTCTTACCACCTTAATATGCATAAAATAATTGACAAATTTCACTTGCTGTTTAACAGATTATCTACTAACTAGAGTGTTTCACATTAACTGTTCAAGCATTTTGCTAACCAAAACTACCATATAAATTCAGATCAGACCGACAGCAAACTAACCAATATAGCTAAGCAAATGATTGATCAGATCAGCAACTAGATAGCAAAAACTGAATAAGATGAAAGCATACAAGTTAGCAACTAGCAATCTAACCGAACAGGATGATAGCATACATGTTAGCAACTAGTAGTCTAGCCGAACAACACTAGTAAACAAAGTTCAAACCAGTAACTGCTTCAGAACAATGAAATGCTAATAGTATACTAAAGAGCAAGATCTGGTATTGAACAGATAATTTAACCAGTGAACGAATCAATATTTCTTTAGCATATAAGTCTACAATTCAAGGCCAAATTCACAGAAATAATTGTTCTATTCATCACAGAACCCATATCATCACTAAGCAACAACAATCTACACACATAGCACAAAATGGAACAAGAACATCCGTACTAACCCTAAACCAACAGATAGATAGAACAATCCAAAACCAAAATACCAAGCACAAAACAATCTACACACATAGCACAAGCTTACTGGTGCGGGGAGGGACGACGTGGGGAGGGAGACACTAGGGGGAGGCGCCGTAGGGGGAGATGGTGGTGAGGGGTCGCCGCAGAGAGGGCCGACGCAGGGAGAGTCGACGCGGGGAGGCCGGCGCGGGGACGTGGAGTGCTGGCGGCGGCAAGGGCGCACAGACGAAGGACAGGAATTACAAACGGGAAGCAAAATATCTAAGTGCAGGAAAGATGATGTATATATAGGGAGGATTTGTGAGGAGCCGCCCAGACCGTCCTCGGGTTATTTGAATGTCCGGTCACCCTTATCGGATTTGGAGGTTAGCAACGGATCACCGATGGTGCTCACAGTGCTAACACCCAAGCCCAATTAGGACAACAACGATTCCATTCGAATAACTCGACAACAATCCCGGTATTCCCCCGGTATGCAACCCGAAACTCGCCCAGGATCGCCTCGCATACCGGTTTCCAATGCCATATCAAACCAATTCACATAAAGGGGGCAACGAACCCAAAACTTTACTACCAGAAACGCAACACGGAAGCACAACAAACAACACCAACTCAAGCACAAAGACAAACCAGTCAACCACACAACTAAAACAACACATCTAGCATACTAGAAGCATATAAAACGTGACTAGACAGTAAGATAAAAGTTCAAAATTTCGACATGACGCCTCTAGAAGTACGGACATCCACTCAGCAGGCATAAGAAACACATAATTAACCAAGTATAGCACAACAACAACAAACATGACATAAGGATTAGCATGGGTAGAAGTAACAACTAGACATGAGTTGAGCATTATAATACAACAAGGTTCAACAACAGAAATAGCCAAGTATTTAAACAAGCCATAACATAATTTTAAAGACTAACTATACAACAAAATGGACACACAACCACCACATTAAACCAAAAGTAAGACATCTCAGGAAGTGTCCCGCCTCGAACACTTCCAGGCTTGTAACGTCGGGCTTAGCCTCATTCGGTGTCCCGCCCAACCACCGAGAAGCAAAACGGGCAGAACTCACACCCGTCGGGGTCCTCACCTGAAAACCACAAAGCAGAAGCATGAGTACAGAAGGTACTCGCAAGACTTACCCGTGGTCCATATATGACCGACTCGAAAGGATATGCATTTGGATGTAGCAAGGAATAAGCTTAAGGTAAAAGTGCATAAAAGCTTAACTTTGTTGCATAATCACATTCATCTACTCAATTTATAAGTTTTATAGCATTTATGGACAGCACCTACTACTAGAGTGAAATCTGAATTTAAGCATTAAAGAGAGTAAATAATAACATGAAACAAGCATCAACATCAAATATACCAACTAGTTTCAAGTTTAAGTTGTTACTACGTTGAAGTGTCGGATGATACAAGCGTGCTCATATCCGAGAGCGCTGCAATTCGACTCGCTTATTCACCCCGCAGGGATCATCAATCGCACGACATGTGCCACAAGGAACCTCATGTCAACCCTCCTCCCATCCATATCTACTCGTTGAACCATCCTCATGCGGCCGAGCACCTAGCAACCTCCCTCGAGCGGCTCAAGCCTCGCTTAGCCCTCGAGAGACCTAGGCCTCGCCTCAACCACGCCTAATCGCATGAGGGCATGACCCATCGAGTAGTATGCCATGAAAGGGTGGCTTACCATACCATTATATCGGGCATGCGATCAACAAGGGGTGCTCGATCAACATGGTAAACAACGGATCGGACCTTAACCAACACAGGCGAGACTACAACATTTGAGTCTCCACACCCAAATGATCCAACCCTCTCGCCCGGTCTCAAATTTTACATTTCAGAATATAACCATATCCATTGAAACCCAATAGTGTGAAGTAATTTTAAACTCAAGTGATGGAACCTTCCACCACTTGGCCCATACCCGACATCTAAGCAAACTAAGCATGGACACAATATAAATACCCATATACTAGCTCCAAGGAAGGCATTCAACAATTATCAATGAGTGTATGTGCAACAAGTAGGTTCTAATCCTATCCCACATGTCAATTCCTAATGCAAGACATAATCATCCAATAAGCAAATTATTCGCTAAAATACAATCGTATAAGGTTAAACATGCTTAGGTGCTTGCCTTGAGCTTCGCTAGATTTTCAATAATAGCCGGCTCTCCGTAACACCCTCGGTTGCTGTACAGCCACCCACCATGAGCTCGCTCTCTACACGATATCAATGCATGAAAAAATGAGATGCATGCGATGCATATGAAATGAAAATACTAAATACATCCTCAAGACAAATCCAAAAGTGCAAACATTCATCTCAATTGAAGAATGAAAATGCAATTGCAAGACTCCACTTCTATTCTAAAGCCAAAATCTGAAAATAACATGCATATACCTCTAAACGGGCATAACTTTTATTTGGTTAACCCAAAAAATGACTTCTTGGACTCGAAAAGACCACAAAAGGGTGATCTAACATTACCATGCATCATAACATTCAGAATATAAATTTAAAGTTTGCAATTAAACTCTGAACCTTAGTCTCAAAGTCTGAATTTTCAGAAACACCGGTTTCAGGACAGCATGTATACAAATGACCATAACTTTTTGATCCCATAGCCAAATTGAGCAAACTCAGAGCCTACACGACCATAAGGCATAGACCTACAAATTAGCTTTGGCCAATCACTCAGATTCTACCCAGGTAACTCCCAGTTCAGCCAGCAATAGAGGGCAGTTTTCAGAGTTCAGTATTTTCAAAGTTTCAGACAGCATGCACAAAATTCAACATATAAATTGCTATACTTAATGGAATTGAGTAAAGGATGACATTTTTATAATCTACATGAAATTTCCTAAAACTTCTCAGGCAAAATTAATTTCTAATTCAGCCTCTAAAAATTTTTAATTTGCACCACAAGTTTCAGCTACACCATATCAGCACTTTCAGAGCAGCATGCACTAAAATAGACATAACTTTCAGCTGGATTAACGAAATGAGGTGATTCCAGTTGGAAATGAAAGATAATTTGATTACCCACAACTTTCTCTACAGCCAACCTAGCAGGAGATGCTCAGAATTTTCTCAAATCAGCCCGAAACAGTAGCTAAAAATTCTGCTCGAAAATTCAGAACTTGCTCCAAACCCTAGATTGGTTATTCCCCATTCAAACCTTGATTCTCCACTCATCTAAGCCCCCAATACATCATGGCAGCACCCAAGACCAGGAAATAACCCATCAAAACCTAAACCCTAGGGAGCCTTACCTCATGGAGTGGAGGAGGAGAGGAGGAGGAGCTGCTGCCTTGTGGGAGGAGGAGGAGCTGCTGCCTTGTGGGAGGAGGGGGAGGCGCCACCAATGGAGGAGCAGGAAGGAGGCGCAGCTTGGGGGAGCAGCAAGGGAGGCTTGGCCAGGGAAGAGCTGCTGGATTCAGTTTGGCTTGGGGAGAAAAGGCACAGCTTGGAGGGAGCTCTAGAGGGAGGAGAAACCAACGTGGCTGCCCAAAAGGAGAAAGGAAGAATGCTGCCACCACATGTGAGAACAAGAGCCACCCCTTTTGGCTAAGTCCTCAAAATTTCAGCATGGGATTCAATCTTGACACTATGATTTAAATTAGCAATTGAAGTTGGATTGAGCTCAAAACTCAACCATTGCATAGAGAAAAATTTCTAGTTTTCATTTTACTAACATGCACACTCTAGGTCCTTATAGTTCTCAAGTTACAAGGCTACAAACTTTAATGAAAACCACATTTGTACACTAAAATTTCTAGCTCTTAAATTTGGCTAAGTTGGAAATTCTTAAGTGGAAAAATTTGGGATAGATTCTGAAGTTAACAGTGGATCTCAATGCGGCCAAAATTTGGTTGGCGCTAATGTTAGCCGCATGAACCAATTCCGAATTTGGGGCCGTGACAAATCCTCCCCCCTTAGGGGAATCTCGCCCCGAGATTCAGAAACGAGCGTACAGTTAGGAAGACAACTATAGAGGGAAAAGCTGAAGGATCGGCGAGTAATACTTACATGTCTTGGAAGAATTCGGGATACTCGATTTTTAAACGGTCTTTCCGCTCCAATGTGGCTTCATCTTCAGTGTGGTTGCTCCACTGAATCTTGTAGAACTTGAGAGTCCTCCTACGAGTCTTGCGCTCAGTTTCATCCAAAACTCGAATAGGATACTCTTGGTAGGATAGATTGGGCAGAACCTCGAGTTCATCCACTTCGAGATGTTCAAAAGGAATACGGAGACACTTCTTCAATTGCGATATGTAGAAGACACCGTGGACCATCGCTAGAGCGGGAGGAAGCTCCAATTGATATGCCACTTGACCACGAAGGAGTCAAGTTCCTCCAGGAAGATGGAGTTCATAAGGTACATGAAGTACGCCGGTGCATTCGTCAAACCGAACGACATGACGGTATACTCATATAGGCCATAACGAGTGGAGAATGCTGTTTTTGGGATATCTTCGGCTCGAATCTTGATTTGATGATACCCAAGCCTCAAATCAATCTTGGAGAATACCCGTGCACCAGCAAGCTGATCAAAGAGGATGTCAATTCGAGGAAGAGGGTACTTGTTCTTTATGGTAACCGCGTTCAAAGGACGATAATCAACACATAGGCGAAGAGAACCGTCCTTCTTGGCCACAAAGATAGCCGAGCAGCCCCAAGGGGAGGAGCTCGGACGAATGAATCCTTTGTCCAACAGTTCCTTCAGTTGCTTCTTCAATTCGGCCAATTCATCAGGTGGCATTCGATACGGCCGCTTGGAAACTGGAGCAGCCCCGGGCTGAAGTTCAACTACAAACTCAATATCCCGATCAGGCGGCATCCCCGGCAATTCCGCTGGGAACACCTCCGGGTATTCAGAAACCACGGGAATGGACTCTAACTCCTCATGGAAGGGATAGGTTCTTAGACTTGGTTAAAAATTTTGAATTAAAACATGATCTAGACAATAAAACAAGACAAGGAATCCTACAAGTCCCACATACAAAAAAAACATGGATCATGATGCAAAGAGGACACGGCAAGAAATATGCATGCATGGTATGACATGGATCTCATATGCATGGTATGAAATGCACGGTTCCAACGTGATCGTTTCTCCCACGCTCACCATTCAACCCACACAACCTTAATTATAGACATAGGGCGGGTAATATAGCGCTAATTGCTACCTAGAGGTTAAATAAATCCTAATTAATCACCTAAGTGGTTATCAAGTTTACGGTTCGTCTTTATGCACCTTGCTCTGATACCAGCTTGTGAGGAGCCGCCCAGACCGTCCTCGGGTTATTTGAATGTCCGGTCACCCTTATCGGATTTGGAGGTTAGCAACGGATCACCGATGGTGCTCACAGTGCTAACACCCAAGCCCAATTAGGACAACAACGATTCCATTCGAATAACTCGACAACAATCCCGGTATTCCCCCGGTATGCAACCCGAAACTCGCCCAGGATCGCCTCACATACCGGTTTCCAATGCCATATCAAACCAATTCACATAAAGGGGGCAACGAACCCAAAACTTTACTACCAGAAACGCAACGCGGAAGCACAACAAACAACACCAACTCAAGCACAAAGACAAACCAGACAACCACACAACTAAAACAACACATCTAGCATACTAGAAGCATATAAAACGTGACTAGACAGTAAGATAAAAGTTCGAAATTTCGGCATGACACCTCTAGAAGTACGGACATCCACTCAGCAGGCATAAGAAACACATAATTAACCAAGTATAGCACAACAACAACAAACATGACATAAGGATTAGCATGGGTAGAAGTAACAACTAGACATGAGTTGAGCATTATAATACAACAAGGTTCAACAACAGAAATAGCCAAGTATTTAAACAAGCCATAACATAATTTTAAAGACTAACTATACAACAAAATGGACACACAACCACCACATTAAACCAAAAGTAAGACATCTCCGGAAGTGTCCTGCCCTGGAACACTTCCGGGCGTTTGCAACGTCGGGCTTAGCCTCATTCGGTGTCCCGCCCAACCACCGAGAAGCAAAACGGACAGAACTCACACCCGTCGGGGTCCTCACCTGAAAACCACAAAGCAGAAGCATGAGTACAGAAGGTACTCGCAAGACTTACCCGTGGTCCATATATGACCGACTCGAAAGGATATGCATTTGGATGTAGCAAGGAATAAGCTTAAGGTAAAAGTGCATAAAAGCTTAACTTTGTTGCATAATCACATTCATCTACTCAATTTATAAGTTTTATAGCATTTATGGACAGCACCTACTACTAGAGTGAAATCTGAATTTAAGCATTAAAGAGAGTAAATAATAACATGAAACAAGCATCAACATCAAATATACCAACTAGTTTCAAGTTTAAGTTGTTACTACGTTGAAGTGTCGGATGATACAAGCGTGCTCATATCCGAGAGCGCGGCAATTCGACTCGCTTATTCACCCTGCAGGGGATCATCAATCGCACGACATGTGCCACAAGGAACCTCATGTCAACCCTCCTCCCATCCATATCTACTCGTTGAACCATCCTCATGCGGCCCGAGCACCTAGCAACCTCCCTCGAGCGGCTCAAGCCTCGCTTAGCCCTCGAGAGAGACCTAGGCCTCGCCCTCAACCACGCCCAATCGCATGAGGGCATGACCCATCGAGTAGTATGCCATGAAAGGGTGGCTTACCGTACCATTATATCGGGCATGCGATCAACAAGGGTGCTCGAATAACATGGCAAACAACGGATCGGACCTTAACCAACACAGGCGAGACTACAACATTTGAGTCTCCACACCCAAATGATCCAACCCTCTCGCCCGGTCTCAAATTTTACATTTCAGAATATAACCATATCCATTGAAACCCAATAGTGTGAAGTAATTAAACTCAAGTGATGGAACCTTCCACCACTTGGCCCATACCCGACATCTAAGCAAACTAAGCATGGACACAATATAAATACCCATATACTAGCTCCAAGGAAGGCATTCAAAAATTATCAATGAGTGTATGTGCAACAAGTAGGTTCTAATCCTATCCCACATGTCAATTCCTAATGCAAGACATAATCATCCAATAAGCAAATTATTCGCTAAAATACAATCGTATAAGGTTAAACATGCTTAGGTGCTTGCCTTGAGCTTCTGCTAGATTTTCAATAATAGCCGGCTCTCCGGTGACACCCTCGGTTGCAGCCGCGTCACCCACCGCGAGCTCGCTCTCTACACGATATCAATGCATGAAAAAAATGAGATGCATGCGATGCATATGAAATGAAAATACTAAATACATCCTCAAGACAAATCCAAAAGTGCAAACATTCATCTCAATTGAAGAATGAAAATGCAATTGCAAGACTCCACTTCTATTCTAAAGCCAAAATCTGAAAATAACATGCATATACCTCTAAACGGGCATAACTTTTATTTGGTTAACCCAAAAAATGACTTCTTGGACTCGAAAAGACCACAAAAGGGTGATCTAACATTACCATGCATCATAACATTCAGAATATAAATTTAAAGTTTGCAATTAAACTCTGAACCTTAGTCTCAAAGTCTGAATTTTCAGAAACACCGGTTTCAGGACAGCATGTATACAAATGACCATAACTTTTTGATCCCATAGCCAAATTGAGCAAACTCAGAGCCTACACGACCATAAGGCATAGACCTACAAATTAGCTTTGGCCAATCACTCAGATTCTACCCAGGTAACTCCCAGTTCAGCCAGCAATAGAGGGCAGTTTTCAGAGTTCAATATTTTCAAAGTTTCAGACAGCATGCACAAAATTCAACATATAAATTGCTATACTTAATGGAATTGAGTAAAGGATGACATTTTTATAATCTACATAAAATTTCCTAAAACTTCTCAGGCAAAATTAATTTCTAATTCAGCCTCTAAAAATTTTTAATTTGCACCACAATTTTCAGCTACACCATATCAGCACTTTCAGAGCAGCATGCACTAAAATAGACATAACTTTCAGCTGGATTAACGAAATGAGGTGATTCCATTTGGAAATGAAAGATAATTTGATTACCCACAACTTTCTCTACAGCCAACCTAGCAGGAGATGCTCAGAATTTTCTCAAATCAGCCCGAAACAGTAGCTAAAAATTCTGCTCGAAAATTCAGAACTTGCTCCAAACCCTAGATTGGTTATTCCCCATTCAAACCTTGATTCTCCACTCATCTAAGCCCCCAATACATCATGGCAGCACCCAAGACCAGGAAATAACCCATCAAAACCTAAACCCTAGGGAGCCTTACCTCATGGAGTGGAGGAGGAGAGGAGGAGGAGCTGCTGCCTTGTGGGAGGAGGAGGAGCTGCTGCCTTGTGGGAGGAGGGGGAGGCGCCACCAATGGAGGAGCAGGGAGGAGGCGCAGCTTGGGGGAGCAGCAAGGGGAGGCTTGGCCAGGGAAGAGCTGCTGGATTCAGTTTGGCTTGGGGGAGAAAAGGCACAGCTTGGAGGGGAGCTCTAGAGGGAGGAGAAACCAACGTGGCTGCCCAAAAGGAGAAAGGAAGAATGCTGCCACCACATGTGAGAACAAGAGCCACCCCTTTTGGCTAAGTCCTCAAAATTTCAGCATGGGATTCAATCTTGACGCTATGATTTAAATTAGCAATTGAAGTTGGATTGAGCTCAAAACTCAACCATTGCATAGAGAAAAATTTCTAGTTTTCATTTTACTAACGTGCACACTCTAGGTCCTTATAGTTCTCAAGTTACAAGGCTACAAACTTTAATGAAAACCACATTTGTACACTAAAATTTCTAGCTCTTAAATTTGGCTAAGTTGGAAATTCTTAAGTGGAAAAATTTGGGATAGATTCTGAAGTTAATAGTGGATCTCAATGCGGCCAAAATTTGGTTGGCGCTAATGTTAGCCGCATGAACCGATTCCGAATTTGGGGCCGTGACAGGATTATTACTGCCGATTCAATGAAATGACCCGGCACTGATGTATTATCTCTGTCGGGTTGTTTTAGACCCAGCAGTGATGTAAGACTATTAGTGCCGGGTTGTAACAGCCCGATTTTCGCTAACCCGGTAAGCGAGGCTTGTCGTACTAACATCTTCCATAATTTCATTACATCCTCATTTAATTATAATCATACAAGTGTTAGGACATTCATCTTGCATAAAGAGGGAGTAACAAAATCCTAACAATCATTTTCCAAAACTGTACCCATGTTACTTCACCTTAGTCAATGACATGTGGGCCATGTTCATAAGAGAGAGGAGAGTAGGCTACACATATCTACTATAACACTTCTTACTCTACCTACCTCTACCCATTTACCTAACAAGTCAATGACACATGGGT
Organism: Guadua angustifolia; assembly: GCA_036346375.1. Taxonomy (NCBI): domain Eukaryota; kingdom Viridiplantae; phylum Streptophyta; class Magnoliopsida; order Poales; family Poaceae; genus Guadua; species Guadua angustifolia. The sequence continues at coordinate 9,527,015 of CM070519.1, read as the reverse complement.
CCTACCATTGCATGGGAACTTGTGGGCTGCACAACATATCCATGACTTTTCTCACTCAAATCACTCATACCCACTCTTTTTACTTACCCTATGACATGTGGGTCCTAGCCCCACATGTAAGCATGAGTGGTCAGCCATATAAAAGGTTCTCCACCTTGTTTTTCACTCCCCTACTGCCCATTTGCTCAGCCCAAAGCCAGGAAAAACAGCAAGAACTTCTTCTCCACCTCTTGCCATTCTTCCCCACAAAATCCACTCAAATCTTTGAGCTTGTGCATGTTGTACCACCTTGAAGCCAAGATTAAGAGCTTCAAATCTATCCAAATGGATTCTTGAGGTACTAAGTTTTGGGTGAGTGGCAATCGATTTTCTTCTCCCCTATGTTCTGAAATTGTTGCCATTGTGACTCATTTCTTCCTTCTCCATGGAATCCATTGTCACCCATTGAATCGGATCGCGCATGTCGCATGGAAGCTTGAGGAGGAAGGCTAGTTGTTGTTGCAAGCACGAGCAAGCGAGGTCATCGTCGTCTACACGAGCAAAAAGGAGACGAACCGCGAGAACCGGCGTTTCGACACTTTTCGTCATCTCCTCGCCGAAACCAACCGTCACCATGTGAAAAGTAACCTTGTAGTGGTAAGATCCTACCTTAGTCCATTCTCTTGAAGCCCTAGTCCATCCCTATGAAGTGTAGAAGCCACTGTGCACGTAGCCGTTTTGAAACAGAGAAGCCCAGCTCGGATAGTCCGAGGTTTCACTCGGACATTCCGAACCACTCGGATACTCCGAATAAAGGTTCGGATAGTCCGAATAGGGCTGATTTGGCTTGACCGAGAGGGTCTGCTCGGACATTCCGAAGTGACCACTCGGATAGTCCGAACCACTCGGACATTCCGAAGTGACACTCGGATACTCCGAACATAATTCAAACTTCAGACCGAGAGGGCCCACTCGGACATTCCGAAGTGACACTCGGATACTCCGAACATAATTCAATAAAAGCCCTAAGACTTGAACTTTTGACGCAAAAAACTCAATTAGTACTTTCATATTATGATTAGTATCACACATCATGAGCATTTCATGCATCTTTTAATCATGTGCACCATTTGAATTCTTGATTTGGTGTTTATGGATTTGGATGTTCTCGTTAGGTGTAGACGCTTCGGAAGGCACTCCCGAGTACGACTACGCCTTCGAAATCAAGAACGAACAGCAAGGCACTACTTTACTCCTTGACCATGATTGCTCCTACTAATTGAAATTTACATTTTTGGAATTATTTTATCAATTGCATGCTTACTTTCAAGTACAATTATGTTTGGGTGGAATTCCTAGCTATTACCACATTGTGATGTTATCCCCTTGCCATGTTCCTTTCGTGCTCGATTGTCGCCCTAGGAGGAGGGTTTATTCTTATTATATGGGTTCGTACAAATTGCTTAGCCATACTTAGAACATCGTTAGAAACCGCGATAGATGGACTTAGTCCATTGGTCACAATAATTGAGAATTATTATGATGATGATGGTTTTAAATGTTGGTTAGTGAGTAGAGATGTTGGGTAAGTAAGTAGAGATGTTGGGTAAGGACCCTAAGGATTAAATCCTAGTGACGTCTCTTTGAGTAACAATCGTACGAACCACACGCCGTTTATGGGACCGGCGTAACCAAGTACTTGTGTATGACTAGGTTATGTAAACCATGTGCACTTGGGATTCATTGAGCTTAGTGGAGCGTCAAGGAATGACCGCCGGAATTTTTTGGGCTTAGTAGAGCGCCAAGGGATGTCCTCGGAGTCCCTCGACTTTGTTGAGTTGGGGATGTCCAATAACGGGTGTACTCCTTGATCCACACACACCGAGCACTGGGCACGCGGGATCAAGGGTCACAGTCATCCGGATGGTTTAGATACACTACCATGCATACTGGAAAATAGTTTGTCACGTTCACCTCGGTCGACACATCAAAGGAAATGTGTTAATAGCTTGGCTTACGAGGTGGCGTGTCGTGTGGGTAAAGTCGTACCTCTGCAGAGTTTAAACTATTCGAATAGCCGCGTCCATGGTTAAGGACGATCACTTGAACTGTCAGTCACTGGGCGAGTATTAAGGACTTGGTAGGAATGGGATGGGAGTGGGAAAAGACGCAAGTATTGGAGTACTTGTGTGTGTAGTCGAACATGAGCGATGGAACTCATGGTTCGGAGAATGCTTGAAGGCATGATATGAATGTGATTATGATGATGTTATATTATGTATTAGATCTTGCAAATGTTTACGAAATGCAATTCTTTTCAATCTATACATGTTTACGATTTGCCTCAAACATTGCTTTATGCTGAAAATTGCCATTTTGCCTTCCTTTGATGTAGCAACCACATGTAGTTAGAAATCAACATGCAATGTATATTATTGTGCGAGTACACTCTTTGTACTCAATCGGATTGTCCACTTGCTGCAGGTGAGGATGAGGCACTGCCCAGGGACTTTACCGGGCAGATTTCGACAATTCTAAAGTTTAGTCGCCGTTCTTGCCCCAGTTGGTTGCCTGAGGGTTTGGGGGCATGCCATGCTAGCCCTTTTGTTGTTTATCTTATGATTTCCGCTGCTACTTGATGTAATAACTCTAAATATGTCGTTATGGACAGCAGTCCTACTTTTGGAATGTAATAACGTTTATGCTTCCGATAGTTGTGTATGTGTTGTGATGTCAACTGTTGGATGAGAATGCTCGTGTTGGCAAACTATCCTGGGACCAACACGGGTATAATCGTGGAACGCCCGAGGTTCCCTTGATTCACTTGAGATGTACCGCGCATTTGGGTGAATCAATGGAGTCCCGGGGACGGTTCCCCACAGGCTTGGTATCAGAGCCATACTGACTGTAGGTTAGAACGGCCATGCTACGACTAGTTAGAAGATGTTTTGAGTCAAAAATTATTTTGCTATGAAGTAATTTCAGAACTGATAACATTGTGCATTTCTTTTATTTCTTACCCCTCTTAGTTCTATATCTTACCCTTATGTTCATTTGATTGTGCAAACAAGTTTCTAACCCCTCTTATCCTTTCAACATGACAGATGAGTTTTGGGCCATTGGTTTTAGTCACCCGCGCTGAAGATGTGGAGGGCTATCCTTCCCTCCTGAGGGATATGCTGTGGAGAGCTAATTTCACATATGCACCGGAGTACGCGGTTTATGGTCGCGCCATAGGACCCGGATTGAAGACCTACACTGCCACGGTTCACATCATCGCTAGGATGGTGATGAGGAGCATTCCCTATCACTTCCGAGTGAGATGGACGTCCGTAGGAATGGCTATCCAAGAGGTGGCGTATGTTGCCATGTGCCATCTTCGTCATGATTTGTGGGAGCTGACTTTACCTCCGTATCAGTATTTCCCGCAACGAGGACCGACAGACGAAGTCAACAGTGTTGCTGAAATTGAAATGGGAGAAGACTCTTCTATTCGACAGTTGTCGGGCTTGGTCCGTGCTTTGGACCGGGCTAATCGTTGCATTGTCCATGAGCTATGAGAGACTCGTGCCCGTCTTCACGCGGCACAAGGGCATCTTCACCAATTTGTTCAGATTAACTTGGTGCCACGGGACATATTGTGTGGGCGCAACTCCACGACGCCACACGATGTAGCCCGTGCAAGAACGCGCGCATCAACTCGGGAAATGTGATGCGTCGGCGTTCCCAGGAATCTCCGGGGGCACCTAGGTTCTATATAGGATCACCACAGCGTCTCACTAACCCCTTGGACCCCGAAGACACCGGATCACCGGGATACCATCTTTTGGATGTGTTTCCCCAAGGGTTCCTTAGAGACATTTGAGTTGTCCCGGTCAAGCTCATCGTGGAGGGCAAGTAGAGATGAGCTGAACTGATTTAATTGATGTAATAGGCTACCTTATGAACCTATGCTAGCTCTTATATTTGGAATTGTCACCCCTAGTTATCGTTTTTGACCTACGGGTTGCGAACTTGTGCTAATGTATCGGAACCTTGTTAATTGTTTTCGTGGGTGATGTTGTGGCTTGAGAGCTTTTTGATTTTGATGTCTTATGGATTTGGTGCATGTTTTCTTGCTGCATACATGTAGAATTTAAATTTGTATGACTTGCTGTCCAAACATTCTAGTTCGGCGTGGTTGTGGCTCTTCTGCTACTTGTTGCTAACTTGGTTTTGGCAACAGATGGCGGGAGTTACCACTCGTTCCCAATCTCAGCGTGAGGCGAGTTCGCAATCCACCGGCTCCCAAGCAACTGAGGATCCAACTCAGGGGGTCACTCCTGACCACCCGGAGTCCTCGCATCGCCAAAATCAGCACCACCCTCGCGTGGAGGAGGAACTTCCACCCCCTCCTACCATGGCTCAAGTCCTCGCTCTGATTGAGCAAAACCGGCAAGATCAAACTTTGATCCTGCAGCAGATCACCCGTAACACGGCCTATGCCTCAACCCCTTTTCGAGGAGCCGAGGGGGCAGGACATCACGCGGCTAGTGGACTCGGCGAGTTTCTTCGCACGAAGCCGCCAACATTCTCCCGTGCTGCGGATCCACTCGAGACCGACGATTGGCTTTGAACTATTGAGCGCAAGCTAGCCATCGCTCAATGCCAGGACCATGAAAAGGTCCTCTTCGCTTCATATCAACTCGATGGTGCGGCGTGCGCATGGTGGGACAGCTATACCGCCATGCAGCCCGCCGATCATGTCATCACATGGGCGGAGTTTCGCGCGGCTTTCCGTGAGGCTCTTGTTCCCGCAGGCATTATGGCAAGGAAGAAGCGTGAATTTCTCGCATTGAAGCAAGGTGGCAAGACCGTCATGGATTATCTCCAAGAGTTCAACTATTTGGCCCGTTATGCCCCAGACGAAATCTCCACCGATGAGCGCAAGCAAGAGCGCTTCATGGAGGGACTTTCGGAGGAGTTGCAGCTAGAGCTCGCTGCTCATGACTTCTGAAATTTCCAGCACTTGGCCCACAAGGCTATAGTGGTGGAAGAGAAGTAGGGAAAATTGGAGGATTTGCGCAAGCGCAAGCGAGCTGCACAAAATTCAGCAAGCAACCACTTGCAGCCACCGCGCATGGTGCGCCCCTCATTTCCAAACTATCAAGCTTCGGCGCCGCCAAGGCCCCCAACATTCATTGCTCGCCCACCGCAGCAAGGTCTTCTACCAACTGTAGGTGGAAATCAGCATGGAGCCAACACTCAAGCTCGCCCAATTCTTGTTTGCTTCCAGTGCAAACAGCCGGGGCACTTTGCACGTCAATGCCCGCAAAAGAACCAAGCAATGTCAGGGATTCGACCCACTATTGCACCGGGGGCAACAGCACCTTCACCTCGACCAACGCCTCCAAGAACCGCGCCAACCCCACCACGTGGTCGCATCAACCATGTGACTGCCGAAGAAGCTTAGAATGCACCGAAAGTGGTGTTGGGTACGCTTTCCGTCAACTCACACCCGACTACCATATTATTCGATTTCGGAGCATCTCATTCATTTATTAAAGAGAAGTTTGCTATGCATCATGAGTTCCCTATACAACCTATGCATCCACCACTTCTCATTAAAACCCCGGGATCGGAATTAAGGACTGATCGACTCTGCCGGGAAGTAAAGATTGAAGTCAATGGGGTAGAGTTCCTAGCTGATTTGATAATAATTAAAATGGAGGGAATTGAAGTTATTCTTGGGATGGATTGGCTATCCAAGCACCAAGGATGCATCAATTGTGCAAGCAGATCTATTTCACTTACCAACGCAAGCGGCAAACAAGTCGTGTTTGCGTCAAGTCCAGATTATGCTCACCTTTATGCCTTGAAGGGTGAACCATTCCTTGGGATAAGTAGCATTCCAGTGGTATGTAATTACCCGGATGTATTTCTAGAAGAGTTGCCGGGGATGCCACCTGACCGGGAGGTCGAGTTTGTCATTGAGCTTCTACCCGGAACGGCCCGATATCCAAGCGACCTTACTTTATGCCTCCAAATGAGTTGATCGAGTTAAAGAAACAACTTACGGAGTTGCAAGAGAAGGGATTCATTCGATCGAGCTCCTCACCTTGGGGATGCCCGGCGCTATTTGTGAAGAAGAAGGATGATAGCTTGCGGATGTGTGTTGATTACCGTCCCTTGAATGCGGTCACGGTGAAGAACAAGTATCCACTTCCGCGGATCGATGATTTGTTCGACCAAATGACTGGAGCCTGTATCTTCTCCAAGATTGACCTGAGATTAGGTTACCATCAAATTAAGATCAGATCGGGAGACATTTCGAAAACGGCATTCTCCACCTGTTATGGTCTATATGAGTATACCGTCATGTCCTTCGGTTTTGACCAATGCACCGGTATACATTATGAGCCTTATGAATTCGGTTTTCATGGAATATCTCGACAAGTTCGTGGTCATCTTCATCGACGATATTCTTATTTACTCCAAGTCTAAAGAGGAGCATGAAGTACGCCTTCGGAAAGTCTTGGAAAAGCTGCGAGAGCACCAACTCTATGCAAAATTCAGCAAGTGTGAATTTTGGCTAAAGGAGGTTGCCTTCTTGGGCCATGTGCTATCAGAAGGCGGAGTTGCAGTTGACCCCAGCAAGATACGGACGGTACTTGATTGGGAGCAGCCTAAGAACATCACGGATGTTTGAAGTTTTCTCGGGTTCACGGGTTATTACCACCGATTCGTGGAGAACTTCTCCAAAATCGCGAAGCCACTGACCGAACTTTTGAAGAAGGAGAACAAGTTCGTATGGTCAGCAGAATGTGAGGCAAGCTTTCAAATGTTGAAGGTTCGTTTAACCACGGCACCCGTCTTAGTCCTGCCGGATATTCACAAGGGCTTCGACATATATTGCGATGCATCCCACCTCGGGCTGGGTTGTGTACTTATGCAAGGCGGCTGAGTTGTGGCCTATGCATCGAGGCAATTGAGACCTCATGAGATGAATTACCCCACCCATGATTTAGAGCTGGCAGCGGTAGTGCATGCCCGACAGTGATGTAGGTACTATCAGTGCCGGTTGAAGGTAAGACTCAGCAGTGATGTAGGTACTATCAGTGCCAATTGGAGAGTAAGAAGTGGCATTGATGTATTATATTAGTGCCGGTTGTTGTATGTAAACCGGCATTGATGTTCACCATATATGCCACGTTACTAAAGAACCGGCAGTGATAGTCGTTGCACCCTTTCGTGTGTGTGACAAGTGCTGGTGTGGCAGAAATTGTTGCCGCGGTAAGGATTGGGTAGCCTTGTCGGTGTTTCGTAAAATCGGCAGACGAATTTGTAGGTCAAGGGGCCGCGTGCTCCCTCCCCCTGATGGTTGACTCACGGAGTCTCGGATGAACACTGGATCGGACTGAGGAGTCTCAGATGTATACTGGTTCGGGCTGAACGTCCCTACTTCCAGTTTGTGGCGGTGGATCTTGTTGATCGTGGCATGTCGAGTTACAGGTGAGGACTAAGGACAGGCCCTTAGCGCTCGTGTGTGCGGGGAGGCTCGGGAGCCTCGAACGATAGATTTTTGGTCGGGGGAGTAAGTGAGATACAATGTATGTGGAGGAGGTTTTTGTCCGAGCGAGCGAGCGAGAGAGAGCCCCCCTCCCCGAAGGTCCTGCCTCTCCTTATATAGGCGGAGAGAACAGGTTACACGGGACTTAGGAGAGAGGAGTGGCTGGGGCGCGCTATTCTTTGGAGATCCGGTGCGATCTTCAGAGCTGACAGGTCCCTATATATGTCATGATGGCTTGGCAGGTCCGGCCAGCTATGCCCTGTCGGTAGAGTTAGCTAGCGGCGTTTCGTTGGGAAGGCACGTTCTTGTCCTCTGTGCGCTCGTCAGAAGTAGGTGTTGCGTGGGCGGCGCCTCTGGTGTTGCCTTGGGAAGGAACGCCTATCCCTATTCGCCTGTCTCATTCAGATGGTGGGTGATTGATTTCGTGGTCGATCGATGACGTAGTCGGAGTTGCTGAGACGGGACTTTGCTAGGACCCCGACCAGCAGCTAGGTTGGAGGCTGCGTGCACTCCCGTCCTGTGGCCCGGTCGGAGCTTTCGGAAGCCCCGACCTGAAGCCCGGCTGTGGACCGTGAGAGGTCTGTCTCGCGGCCTGGTCGGCGCGCTCCTGCGCACCATGGCGTAGGCGAAGGGTTCCTCATGACCCGACCGAGACCTCGCTGTGGGGTACCTCTGGGATAAGTATTCGTTAAGCCTGGTGTGGTAGAAATTGCTGCCTCGGCAAGCATTAATGGTTTTTATTGAGACTTTGCTTTTTAAAATAAAAGTCCTATAAAGTGAAATGGTAAAATGGTAAAAGTAAAAAGGTAAAAACATAAAATCAACAAAAATTTGCAAAACTCATGCTAAAATATCAAAACACTCCAGACCCCTTATCTGCTATCCAAAGTAAAATGAACACATTTATTAAAGATAAGATATGTGAAATCACGAAGATAACACTGTAAACAGCAATTGTCAGATTTTTTTAGAAATCCCTGGAGAAGATCTGAAGTTGAGTTTTTTACCATGCTGACATCAGATTATTACCCATCTGTGGTAAAAAGATCAAAAATTAAAACTTAAATTTGAATCTTTCAAAAATTCAAAAACTAAAAGTAAATAAATAAAAAAATTTCAATGTTAGAATTATTAGAATATAAATATCAAAGATAAAAATATGAGATTTGACCTAAGGAGGTTTGTAAAATTCTGACAAGCTGACTAATTAACTATTGATTTCTCTGTTATTGATTTTCTACAGGTATCAAACAATATCGAAATATTCTGAAATTTTTTGTAAATGAATATAATAATCAACACTCCATACATTACAAATTAAAGCATGTTCTTCGTACAAAATGTTTATATTAAAAATTGAAGCTTGACCTTTATACAAAATAAAGCATATCCTTAATTATACAGCTAAGTTACAATCCGATCTTCGTTATAATCGTCGCATATGTATGTAGCTTCCTCTATGTCTTCCATGAGACCTAGGTCGATGTTCTCACCGAAATGAGGAAGCTCATCGAATTGGTTATAGTCTTCCTCGTCGACTATATTCTCAACTCCCACAATCTTTCTTTTTCCTTGAAGAACCACGTGGTGTTCCTTATCAGCCAAATCCCTTACAAAGAAAATTTGTGTAATACATTAGCATGTATGAATGGTTTTTCTCTGTATCCGACGTGTTTGAAGTCCACGATAGTGATACCGCACTTATCGATGTTCACGCCTCTAGGTAGCCTGGCTGACTGGCACCGAAAGAGGGGGACCTTCAAAGGCCCATACTCAAGCTCTCAAATCTCTTCTATGAATCCGTAGTACGTCTGTATATTGCCATTGCTTTCATAGGCATCTATATAGACCCCACTGTTCTGGTTGGTGCTCTTGTTATCTTGTGCTCTCGTATAAAATGTATATCCATTGATGTTGTATCCTTCAAATGTCAAAATTGTATATGACGGTCCCTTAGCCAACGCTCTCAATTGAGCACACTCTGTCTGCGTATGCATCATGTGTCTAAGCAACCAATCTCCAAAGTTATCTCTATGCTCTCTCACGATCCAAATCTCAAACTTACATGGGTTTTTTCTTCATAGCATGTTCTTGTGCATGTTGACATATGAGGCCGCTACAACTGATTGGTGTAGAACTGTAAAATGTGCTTGCGTGAATGAAGCACGATCATTCGTATAGATCAATTTCTGACCTAGTGTTCCTTTCCCTTGTAGACTCCCTTCATGGCGAAATACGGGCACACCAATCGGTTTGAGATCCATATAATCGATGTAGAACTCAATGACCTCCTCAGTTCCCCATCCTTCAGTAATGCACCCTTCCGACCGATGTCGATTACAAACATATTTTTCACAACCCCCATGAACCTCTCGAAAGGGTACATCTGATGTAGAAATACAAGGCCAAGAAATTGTATCTCTTTCACAATATGAACAATGAGATGGACCATAATATCGAAGAAGGATGAAGGAAGTACATCTCAAGCCAGGATGGAGGGAAGTACGTCTTGCTGTAGCTTATCTAGTTTCAATAGATCGATGACCTTCTGTGAAATCGCGTTAAAGAATGAACACAACTTTATAATTGGGTCTCGCACTTTCTCTGGCAGAACACCCCTAATTGTAACAGGAAGCATCTGTGTCATCATCACGTGGCAATCATGAGACTTCATACCAATTAATTTCAAATCTTTCATTGAGACTAGCCTCTTTATGTTAGCAGAATAACCGGACAGAACTTTGACTCAGTGCAAGCACTCTAATTTTCTCATTATTGCTTAGAGTGTAGCAAACTGTGGGAAGGTACTTTTTTCCTTGACCCAGATCTTCGTGATGCAGCTCCTTCCTGAGTTTCATATCTTTCAGGTCCATCCGTGTGTTGAGTGTATTTTTTGTTTTGCCAGCTTTGTCTAGTAAAATACCAAGCAAGCTGTCACACACGTTCTTCTCTATATGCATGACATCGATTTCTTGTCGAATATCTAGGTGCTGCCAATGAGGTAGGTCCATAAATGTTGATCTCTTTTTCCACAAAGGAGCTGTATCACCGAAACTCGGGACTAATGTACTTCTAGCTCCCTTTCCATGGATAATTTTAATATCATTTATGGCCGCAAATATCTCTTTGCTGTTATGATGTTGCGGAGCTAAAGCAGTCTCCTTTGTACCGTCAAAAGCTCTCTTGTTGTTGCGATACGGATGGTCCTTGCGAAGGAACTTACGATGCCGGATGTAACACATTTTTCGGTTGTATTTCAGCCACCGACTATGGATGGTCCTTTTATAGTTTGGCCCGAAAGATTGCCAAGAGCAGGGTAATCATTGATGGTTACGAACAACAATGCATGTAGCATGAAGTTCTCTCTTTTATACTCATCCCATACCCGTACACCGTCATTCCACAATACCATAAGATCTTTAACTAGTGGTTTGAGGAACACATCAATATCGTTGCCAGGTTGTCTCGGCCCTTGGATCAGCAGTGGCATCATAATGTACTTCCGTTTCACAAAAGCCAAGGAGGAAGGTTGTTGATACATAAAGTCATCGGCCAAGTGCTTCTTGTATTTTCTATTGATATTCCTCCACTGTGTGGAGTCAGCAGGGTGTCTAAGCATTCCATCCTTCTTACGCTCTTCAGCATGTCATCGCAGCAATTGAGCATGCCTTTTGTTCGCAAGTAGACGCTTCAGACGGGGGATTATAGGAAAATACCACACTACCTTTGTCAGAGGTTTTTTCTTCTTATGCTGTGCCTCGATGTCGTCATCGCTGCTCTATACCGAGATGCCTTGCAAATAGGACACGCATCCAAATTTGCAAACTCATTGCGATACAATATGCAATCGTTTGGACATGCATGTATTTTCTGCACTTCCAGTCCCAACAGGCAAACAACCTGCTTGGCCTGGTACGTGGTTGCTGGTAACACGTTACCCTATGGAAGGATATCTCTGAAGAAATCTGTGAAACTCTTATGGGACCAACCATTGCTTACCTTCAACTGCAGTAGCGTAAGCACAACATGCAGCTTTTTGAGCTCCTCCTTGCAGCCTGGGTACGAGGGTGTTGTAGAATCCTCTACCATACGCTGAAACTTTTGAAAATCCCTTTCACTCGTGAGGTCCTCCTCCCCATCATGCAACATCTGTTCTAGATTATCTTCATGGTTATCGATGAACGTGTCTTCATGGGTGTCGATGAATGTATTTTCGACCGCAGTCGAGTCGTTGTCTTCATCATCATCAATTAGATGCCCTTCATGTATAATCTCATCTTCACCGTGCTCGGTGCAATAGGTATACGCAGGCTTGAAACCCCTTCGAAGCAGGTGTGCACGGATCACCTCAAGGTTAGAAAATTGCTTCTCATTCTTGCAATCGACGCATGGGTAACAAATATAGTCCATCAGTATATTTGACTTGTACGCTGCAGCCGTGCTGAGAAAACTAGTCACACCATTAAAGTACTCTATATCGCGACGGTCCGCTTCATACATCCATCTTTAGTCCATCTACAAATATTTATAACAAATAAAATCTTAGTAAATCAATAAGTGCTCACAAATTGTTTTATTCATTTAATTTGTTATGTAGTGCTAATTAATTGTGAAATTTTCATTACTTATAAATCTATATCCAAATCTTGATTGTAAAATCAATTAAATAATTGCTATTAGTTATATATAACGGTCCGTCCAACAAATTTACATTACTTACAAAAGTATTAAAATAACATACACGAAATAAAGAAACAATTTTAAGTAATTAGATTAAACAATAGTTAATTATGAAGTGCTACCACATTTAAATTCAATCAACGTATTAAATGCAATCACTAATTTAGTCCTCTAAATACTTAAATTCAACCTACATCATAATCTCACCAATCACTATATATATAAAAGTTTGTAATTTCAAATCTAGCCTCTAGATTAGAGCTCTAATTGTGTTGACTATGCAATCAATAATTCTCACAACCTACAACAATATAGAATGTAATATCCAACTAAATAAACTACCAAAGAAATGTACATCAAGATACGAACCTTAGATCACGAATTAGAAACGGATTCCTCCAAATTTGAGAGCAAAAATTTACCCCCTCTCCACCCCAACCGAGCAAGAACAGAGCTCCTCTCTATTCTAGACAGGTTGTGGAAGGAAGCCAGGATATATATATAGTGTCACATTATCACTACGTGTTTTTCTCTAGAACCGACAATAATATATCACTGCCACTTCTATCTCTAAATTTGGTAGTGATATTGCTACTGTTTCCCACGCAGATCACTTTATCACTACCGATTATACTATTGAACCGGTAGTAATACATCACTGCCACTACTAGAAATCTAGACTTTTGCCACGAAACTTTTTACAACACCATAAATTATGTTGCATTAGAGTGGTGTTATTGCCTCGATTTGAAAAATTGTGGCGATACATCCAATATATTACCACGAATTACTGTGCGTTGCGATATTGTTAACTGTCATGGCAAAAGGTTGGTCGTATTGCAACAAAAAATAAAATCGTTGCATTAAATAAGATTTTATTGCCACAGGTAAATTTTGTTGTAATATTTTATTTCGTGGCGATTTTTAATTTTATAGCCACGATTTCTTTTTACGTGGCAATAAGTCTACATATGGGTCACGACATGTATCGGACAAATCCTGTAGATTCAGCCCAATCCATGCAACCCATGTTCTTCTTCTCCTGAGTTCTTGTCCCTATTCTACACCTGCGATGCGCGGGCCGCTTGCTCGGCCTGAGCCCTCATCGTGTTTTTTACGCCACCTCGCTTAGGCCAGGGCGGCGCTAGCGACCCTATCTTGGCGGCGGCGCTCTAACAGGTTCGGTTGAAGCCAGGAGTGCGCACGACGACCTGTTGTTCTCGGCGCCTCTCGAGTGGCAAGTGGCATGACGCAGCTATTTTTGGACAATTTTTGGACTATTTTCATCGGTCTAGATAGACAAAAATATGACACGTGGCATGACACAGCTATTTCGTTGGCTTAAGCCGACGAAAATAGGCCACGTTACTGGGACGAGTTATTTTCGTCGGCCCTGGCGTAAATAAGACCCTATTTGGAAGAGCTGTGATTTAGTTGTGCTTCAAATTTAGCTCAAAACTCCTCCAAATAGACTTTCTATATAGTAGCAGCATAGCCCTTTCACAGCCGAAGCACCCTCCGCAGCTGCCAGCCGCTTCGATGTTCCGATTCCCAGATAACCCTCTCGCGGCGCGTCCTCCTCCCCTCACCTCGTGGCGCGACCTCCTTGTCAGCGCAGGCACTATGAAGAAGATGAACAGAGAATGCGGCAGCCAGGAGTACCTGTTCGCTAAAATCGTTTAAGTGTTGATCGACGATGGAGGTTTATTAATGGAGTTTACTGTGTGATCCAACGATGGACAATAGTTTTAGCAAACGACAAACAATGTAGCCGGTCATTTTGATCGCAGTTTACCTTTACTTTGCTTTTCAGTTACTTCCAGTGTTAACTTTCACCTAGCTGTAAGAACTTTACTATATCAGTTGGGAATTGAGATGGGGAAAGGCATTGATGTTGCCAAATTAGTATCTTCTAGCCTAGAACTCTAGTTGCTTTTCTATTCGTTCTTGCTTTACTCAAACTTGAAATCTGTTTTCGCTATCCCTTTTCTCCGATTTCGTGGGGTTTTAGTTAGATTCAGACTCGGGTTGAGTTTGGCTCCTGACACTCCTGCCCTCCTCCTCCTCCTCTCCCCTCACCCCATGGCGCGACCTCCTGCCCTCCTCCTCCCCCCACCCCGCGACGTGGCCTCCTCCTCCCCCCTGGCGCGGCGCTGTGCCTCCTCCTCCTCTCCCCACGGCGCGGTGTCTCCTTTGTCCCCCAGTGGCGCGGCGCATCCATTTCGTCCCCCGGCGGCGCGGCGTGTCCTCCTCCTCCCCCGATTAGCACTTCCTCATCACCTGCGAAGCCCTCCCTCGTCAACAGGTGACTTCATTAATTTCCATGTTCTTGTTCTTGGCTGTCGCATATCTGGCTCCTATCGCCGTAGGCTCGTAGCCATTAGGAACTAATAAACGATGGAGTTTGATTAACGCTTAGGAAGGCCGCCACCGTGACGAGCATGGTGGTGATGAGCTTGATAAAGCTTCAACAATGGCGATGGCCATTTTGGGAAGAGGTTGATTAGGGTAGAAATTACCAGATTTGGGGGTTCCCCAATTTCTCGGTTTGACTAGTAGCTTCCTCCATGAAAAGCCTATAATTAATATATAGAGTCAACACAATGGTCGGATTCAATTCGTAGTTTGATAGCAGTTTGGTGATTTGCTTTGTGGTTCATAGCAGTTATATCATAGAATCTTGGGATCTGTTTTCATGGCCTGTGAGTTGTCAATGAGGCCAACACTCACGTAGTTTACCTTAGCATTTCTGCTTCTTCAAGAGCTTCGTGATATAAAACGAGATGTTTGTCTTTTGGAGATTGAATCGGCTCTCTATTTTTGTTTGGCAAAGGAACAACTAAACAAGGATTATAATTTGTTGCAGCTAATACCGTGCTCTTTTATGATGTATTCATTGCTCACGGTTAAAAGATATTTTTGGGTCTTCGCCATATGTTCCAGCTTGTGAAAAACTTGGTCTGTTTCATTAGACCTGCTCCTATTACAGTATCATATATTTTCTTTTGCAACATCCTCACTGGATTGGTAATGGCCTCTAGTGATCAAAATCGAGCCTTTGTTATGCTTTCTTTGGTCAAGATGATGGGGAAATTTTTGGTTAGTTTGTGGTGAAGTTGGGAAAAATCGAGTCTTTTAGGTGCTGTTGGTTGGATTTGGGGGTGACAATGCGGTGGATGTGCCCGCAAGATCCTATGTTTAACTTTTTTTATGGGAACCTAGGTTTTGAGATGTGGTTCTTAGTTCTGATCCAATTGCGTTTGGGATGGGTGTCAGACATTGTGTGCACTGGGAGAATTGAAGTACTGAGGATGCTTACCAAGATGTACGTTTTAGCTTCATTTTGTTAGAATATTGGATCGGTAGTAACATGCCATTGACCTTAATAGAGATAATGACTAGACTTTTGCAATCGGTAAAATTGTACCTTTAGACATTATCTGTATGATTGTTGGTCAATACTTGAGCTGCCTTTCTGCTTGTTTTGGCATAGTGAGTTCTGGCTTTGACTTGGATAGTTTGCATCATTTTGGCTTTTTTCGTTGGGAAAAAAATCTCTAAGTAGAAATCCACAACACAAGTTATGTTGAGACAACATAGGCGGAGACCGGCTATGTTGAGACAACATAGGCGGAGTTTTCTTTGATAGCTTGCAATGAAAAAAAAATCACCACGGTCCAAGTAGTGTGTTGAGCGGGTTATTTTGATTTCTCTTTTTCTCCTAGTTCTGCTAGAGGCTTGTACCACATATTAGGCTGTCTCATTCAAATGTGTATATCTGGTTTGTTTAGCACTGTGGGTTAGAACTTAGAACATTCCTGCGCCGTCCCCGCTGCCTCGCTGCGGCTGCTAAACCTGTTATTCCTAACTCTGAAGGTAACCTATGCTTCATTATTTGTCGTTCCCTTGACTTTGGTTGATTTTCCGCTTCACATAGAACTCAAGAGGAACATCAAATCGCTGTTCTTTGGAAATTTGTGCTGTTGTTTCAATTTATGATCAAAATGTGACATAGTGCTCTTACAGAGTAATCTGAATCTCTCAATTTAGAGATCATGTGGGCTTCAAAACCGCATGTATGTGCTATTTTGATAGAGTAGCTGTACAAGACCTATTTCGACTTACTACTGAGGGGCGAGGTTTCCTATATCCCGCTAGGAGATTTTGCAGATTCTAGAATGACATTCCCATCTTTTCTTGCCTATATCTCTATATTTAAGTGGTAATGCCCCATTTTTTTTGTTCATTAAGTTGCATATAATTTTTTCTTCTGACTCCTTGAATTTGCAGGCACCGGTTCAAATCCATTTTCTCTTGAAGCTCTTGCTGTTTTCATGTTTTTTGTACTCCAACGGGTCAATCATCTGGTATGTAGGAAAAATTTACTCTTGCACAAGTATGTACATAGTCACTGTTATATAATGTAAATTGGCTTGTGTAGGCAAAATTTACTCTTGCACAAGTATGTACATAGTCACTGTTTTATAATGTAAATTGGCTAACATCTTGTAGCTATATTCTTCTAAAGGGAAATCTGGACAAGGCATCACCAAATGCTGGTTATGTTTTGCTAATGTTTTACAACCTCTATGATGGCAAGGTATGTACATTTCATGAAAAACTGTTTCAGCTCCCGCTGGAATATTCCAAATTACCAATGTTCATTCAAGAAGTTGCAATTTCAGAGTCAAAGAGAATTTGAAAACAAACTCTATGAGTGTTTCGACTTCTTGGTTAAGATGCCTCTCCTGAAGCCAGATAGGTAGAAATGTTTTCTTATGTTCTTGTGCTGTTTGTACTGTTGTTTTTCTAAATTTGAGCTATACATTGAAAAAAATCACTGGAGGAAATATTTAGGAAGATAATTTTTCAGTAAACTTGTGTGCCAAGAAAAATCCAGACTTCCAGTTGTATGCTTGTAGCCATGGACTTCTGCTTCTAGGTTTTGTCATTATGCAGCAGTCATGGATGATACCCCCATTTTGACCACTTCTTGCACATTGCGTAACTCTAACCACTACTAGAAATCTTAGTCCCTTGTATCATCACTCCAATTATCTTTCCTATCATATCTTTTGAAGACAATGATCTATTTCAATAGATAACAATCAGTCCTTAAGATCGCATTCGATGCTCATTTGCTTCAAAAATCACACAATATGTGCATCTTTTTTCATGCTTTCAGATTTTTCTAAAATGGGAATCCCCTGCACATACAGTTCTCTCCCAGTTTAGTTATGTCGTGTAGATTTGTATTGTTAAATACCTTTCCTTAGCTAATCAGACCTTTGATTGGGTTAAAAGATATTATATAACTAATCAGAGCTTATATTAATACCAACATTTATTTGCTCACTGATCTAGAAAGCCATTTGGAAAGGACTGCTATTCCCTTGAACAATACACATTACACGCTACAATATTATATTTTAGGATGACAGTATATTTACATCTTCAGTGGATTTTATTGCATTTTAGGATCTGTACTTTTTGGGCAAGGATGAGAAGACATATTTATGCAAGTATCTTGAAGGATGTGTCTTTGGTTGTTTTTGACGTAGGAAGGAGTTGGACAGTTTGTGAGTAATTTTTTGCTCTTTGATTGATAAGCCTTGGAAGCATGTCACATGATGATAGGAGTTGGATGCGCATGGATAAGGCATCAGATGAGTGGCAATAAGGATTCAAGGAATTTATGGAAATTACATCTGGAGGCACCTTTAAAGGAGAAACTGCTCCCTATCCTTGTTCAAGATGTCGTAACATGTCTTATAGAACGCAGTCCGAGGTCCAAAGCCATTTGATTACCAGAGGGTTTGATGAAAGTTTCATCCAAGGGGAAGACCATGGCGATGATTCAGATGAGGACAACACTGAAGGACTTGGTGCAATAGGCGATGGTGCTTCTATCATTGATCTAGTTTCCACACTGATCAGGGGTGCTATAAATGGAGACATCATAGGTAGTAATGAACAACCAAATGAACGTGCTAAAAATTCTTTGAATTGTTAAAAGAGGCTGAGAAGGAATTGTACCCAGGTTGCAAGGAGGCTACTAAGATATCTTTCATTGTCGGGCTCTTTCAGATCAAGTGCATGTTTGGTCTGAGTAACAGTGCTTTAGCGGCCATACTTCACCTGTTCTCGCTTGTGCTCCCTGAAGGCCACTGCATTCCAGACACTTTGGACAAGGTGCGAAAGGTTGTTCGTGATCTTGGCCTCGACTACCAAAAGATACACGCATGTGTCAATGATTGTGTGCTATTTCGAAAGGAATACGAGGACTTGGATACGTGTCCAAAATGTGGTGAGTCTAGATGGAAAACGGCTACTTCCGCTGACAAGGATGAGGCGAGTGGTAATGGTTCAGCCAAGAAGCGTGTTCCATGTAAAATCCTATGGTATTTCCCTGTTATTCCTCGTCTGCAAAGGTTATATATGAGAGAGTCCACATCTTCACATATGCGATGGCATAAGGAAGGACTGGCCCACGATGGAAAAATGCGGCACTCTGCTGACTCCGTGGCATGGAAGCACATAGATAACAAGTATCCAGAATTTGCATTGGATCCTCGCAATGTTAGGCTGGGTCTTGCTTCTGAGGGCTTCAATCCATTTGGGATATTAAATGTTACATACACCACATGGCCTGTGATCCTAATCCCTTACAACTTGCCTCCTTGGTTGTGTTTGAAACAACCATTTTGGATTATGTCAATGTTGATACCAGGGCCAAAGTCGCCAGGAAACAACATTGATGTATATTTGCAGCCGCTGATCGATGAGCTAAAAGAGCTTTGGGTTGAAGGTGTTGAGTCATGGGATGCAAAGGTGAAGAGGAATTTCACTTTGCGTGCAGTCCTGTTATGGACAATTAATGACTTTCCAGCATATGGGATGCTTTCTGGTTGGAGCACAAAAGGCAAGTTTGCATGTCCCTACTGCCACAAGGATACTGAGTATTTGTGGTTGAAATTTGGTTCTAAGCATTGCTTCGGTGCCACTGACTGGTGCTCAGGTGCTACAACAGTTTGAAACTTTTGAGCAAGTGGTATTTGGGAAGAAGTCAAATAAGAGGAAGCAGTGTGAAGAAGAAAATAGATGGCACAACTGGAGGAAGAAAAGTATATTTTTTGAACTACCCTATTGGAAAGATCTGCTTGTCAGACATAATCTGGATGTGATGCACATTGAGAAAAACATCTGTGACAACATATTGGGTACTTTGCTTGACATAGAAGGTAAATCTATGGATAGCGAGAAGGCTCGGCTGGACATGCAAATCTGGGGATCAGGAAGGATCAACATCCTTTAATCAAGAATGATAAGTACACTTTGCCAGCAGCGCTATACTTTTTGGGCAAGGATGAGAAGACATATTTATGCAAATTCATAGAAGGAGTGAAGATGCCAGATGGCTACGCCTCCAATATTAAGAGATGCGTGGACGTGAAGGGGTGTAAGACATGCCACAGAATTTCGCCGTAGGAATTCATTCTGTGGCGCATACAAAATATAATGGAAGTCAGCATATTCTATTAAGCTTTTATCTTGCGGCACTATCTGGAGACTTCAAGCATGCATTTGCTATCGAATTGAGCTAAAAATTTCACGAAGAACTCTCATTTGCACTGCTAACATGCCACATAATTTCGCTGCCGGAATTCATTCTGTGGCGCATACGAAATATAATGGAAGTAAGCATATTCTATTAAGCTTTCATCTTGCGGCACTATCTGGAGACTTCAAGCATGCATTTGCTATCGAATTGATCTAAAAATTTCATGGACAACTCTCATTTGCACTGCTAACATGTCACAGAATTTCGCCGTCGGAATTCATTCTGTGGCGCATACAAAATATAATGGAAGTCAGCATATTCTATTTTGCTTTCATCTTGCGACACTATTTGGCAATTCAAGCATGCATTTACTGTTGAAATAATCTAAAATTTTCACAGAGGACTGCCATTTGCACCGGTAACATGCCACATAAATTCGCCACTGGAATTCCGTCTGTGGCACATAGAAAAAATAATGGAAGTCAGCATATTCTATAAATGTAAGGTAATTATAGATCTAATCTAATAATAACCGCTCCGCACAAAACCCTTGCCGCCAAAGCAAAACTTGGATCAGGAACCTGCTGCCAAAGTTGGATCAGGAGGTAAAAGCAATTAGCGCCGCTTTCATCCCCCACCCTCGACCCCCTCGACGAAACGGATCTACGTGCGTGGACGTTCACCCAGACGCACCCTAGACGCAATGGAGACCGCGACATCCAGCGATCGACCTCCGCACCACCGCTAACCTTCGAGGCCTCGATCTTCACTGCCACCGATCGAGCGCGTGGCTACCTTGTCCCAGGTTAGTCCCCGATCGAGTGATCTCGTCTCTCGTCAGTACTAGTGCCAATGCCCTAGAATCAGTTTGTACACTGAATAATTAACTAGGTGTTATCCCACCAATCAAGTTACACAATTCCACCAATTAGTAGTAGAGATTAGTCAGGAAGAGTATCGGATTGTGTATTAGTCTGGAGTAGAGTTTAGCTAATCAGAATTGGAATCCGTTTAGGATTCAGAGTCAATTGTAGCTAATCAGAATTGGAACACTGAAGCCTGAAGAATCTACTCTGGAGGAGATCGGCTACAACAATTGGCTGAAACGAAACTAGATTAGTTACAATTGACTCTTCCCAATCTTTAGTCCACCAATAAGTGAGAAGTGATTACAGAGTCATATGTTTGTGTTGGAGCAAACTCAGGACACCAGACGCAATCGCCTGCAAAACAAAGAGCAAATAGCATGCAGAAGAACCAAGCGCCCAGCGTGCCGGACGTAGCACAGTACTTCCAGGATATGATTCGCAGACCTCTCTGAAAAACCAATACAGAGAATACTCTTTTGCCTGGTGAATACTGCAGCCAGCTTTTCTCCCTTGTATTTATATTCAAAATAGCAGATCAATTTGTTATTTACATTGACTCGGACTCTAACTGCAAACCGAGTCTTTACTGGTTTCAACTTCCATCTTTTAACTGGTCTCCGTAACCTATTGCTACACGACTCAAAACAAACGACGCTATCAACTTGACTGAAGGAAAGAAATAACAAGATTATAACTAACAGTTTGGACACTGAACTCAATTGTTCTACTTTTCTTCAACCTGATAGAGTTTGTCCGATGTGAGTTATCAAATGCTAGTCTTGACAAAACCACCATTAGTTGCTTTCCACTCAGATTTAATCCAAGGGTGCAATCTTTGTAGCTGCATTAGTTCCTATTTCCCATATATGAGATGACTCTGTTGCTCCACTTTCGATTTGGAGAACAGATCAAAAGTACACCACAAATATGCCATGCATTGCTTGTCCAATTGAGCATAGGATGAAAGTGACCTACCCAGATAGCATGCGATGTCAAGTTGTTTATTCACTAATTTTTTAAGATCATCGATGATTGATGAGACAATCCCATGGAAGGATTATAGGTTAATGATATGCACCAAATGAATAATTGTTTGAACTTGTATGAATGTCCAGTGCCTTCCCAATCTTTAGTCCACCAATAAGTGAGAAGTGATTGCAGAGTCATATGTTTGGACTTGAACTCAATTGTTACGCTTTTCTTCAACTTTGATAGAGTTTGTCCAAAGGAGGTTATCAAATGCTATTGCAGCAAAACCACCATTAGTTGCTTTCCACTCAGATTTAATCCAAGGGGTGCACTGTAGCTGCATTAGTTCCTATTTCCCATATATGAGATGACTCTGTTGCTCCACTTCTGATTTTGAGAACAGATCAAAAGTACACCACAAATATGCCATGCATTGCTTGTCCAATTGAACATAGGATGAAAGTGACCTACCCAGATATTAGTAAAATCTTGGTGAAGCAAGTGGGCACAGCATTGATTAATGATAATGGATCTAGAACTTATAGTCAGTATGGTCAAATACAGAGTTAAGAGCTTCAGTATGGTGCATGACTCTTAATTTTTCCCATGGGGAATAAAACCTACTTTGCACCTTTTTATCAGAATAACCTTAGGTAATGTCCTGACTGGTCAGTGCATATATGCATGCATGCATGATATACACTCCAATTAGCACATATAGTATTCAATGCAAGATCAATCAATTCTCATCTTAATTAAGCTTTTTATATTAATTTATTCATGTTGTCTTACCTCTTTGCAGCCTTGTTTCAGATACTCAGGAAGCCCTTGTGAACTAGAACATGACTATTGAGAATGGCGTTGGTGATCCTGCTGTCGTTCGTGTTGCAGCGCCCCCCATTTTTTATCCACCCACTGGCAGGTAAACGTGATCATGACCTGTGATTATGTTCAGTCTTGTGTCAAATAATCTATGAAATTATAATGTTATGTTATTCAACTAATTTCAAAATATATTTTGGCAGGCTGACCGGTGAGAGTTGGACTTTACTATTTCAGTGTGAGGGGACACCTGCAGGAGAAGAATTCCATGAAATGGATATGGATAGAGCTAATATCTCCTTTTACATCTTGATGTGTTTGAAATCAAAGTTTGGTTACTCAGGGAGAGATTACTTGTTCTATAAGAAGCGATGTGGTAGGGATGTCGCAACTCTTGAGCCGATTGATTTTGAACATGAAGCACTTACAATGGTAACAAACAACGAGGCAGAGAGGAAGGTTCGATTATTAATAGCAAAGGATCCGCCGAGAGAGATGCAGGTTACAATTACACCCATAAAGCGCTCTAGGGAGGCACCAATCGAGGATGAATTTGTTACAGATGAGAATATTGATGCATACAAGCTATGGCTTCAGAAGCTGCAACGCGAAGAACCAGATACAGGTAAGCTATGTTGCTGCACTTTTCGCACTTCTAGCCATATAATGCATTGACCATTCAAAGCTAACATGCTGATGAATTGCAGAATTTAAGGATGATTATAGAGAGGATACAATCAGAACATATAAGGAATGGTTGAGGCAGCAAGGAGACCTTCGGATATTAGTGCTTGGTTTTCACATTGAATACACGATATATTGTATTGTCCATAATTACTTACCGATGTTTGCATTGTATGCATTGCGTATGTCTGAGAGCATCGCAAGGATCTTCCTAGCATAGCTGATGGGGAAATCGATGACAGCAACCCATCAACAACAAGCCGGCCATCTCATGCTCGTCGTTTAAAGCAGAAAACTGATGGTAAAGTGTTAAAAAATGGTACTTGTTTATATTCTTATGCTCAAATCTGCCTCCGTGAATATATTTGTTTATATTCTTCATGCTATGTTAGCAGGTTCCAATCAAGGGTGCAAAAAACTGGTCATGGTACACTCAAAGGTCTAGCAGCAGCCAATAAGAGAATAAAAATGGGCTCTCAAAAAATGGAAATACAATTTTCTGCGAGGTTGGGAGGTCCCATAGGAACAAACGCCCGCTCCTTTGTCGATGAAGTGGTAATGTTTACAAGAAAATGGGCACCACTTATTGGAGTGAAAAAGTGGAAGGACATAAAGCAAATAGTAAAAAATTCTATAGCTACAGATGTCATGGTTCGTATAATGTTATTTGTTTCGGTTCCATGTATATATTTCTAGTTACTAAAAACTTTGATTTCTTTCTGTGTTTTCATTCAACACAGAATAAATGGGACCTTCAAAACACCCCCAATGCAAAGGAAAAGATATGGGATATTGCCAAAGAGCGTTACAGGGGATGGCGGTCAACATTGAGTGCTACATACAAGGCGTATAGTACTTATGCTAAGAGAATGAAACAAAAGCCTGAAGATGTAGACATTGTTGAGTGGCACTACTTGAACTTATATTTTGGGTCTGAACAATTCAAGGTTAAACGAATTATGCATAGCTTTTATTTTCATAAAACATATAGTGCTTTCTTTCTCTATTACAAGATTTTCGAGTTCTATTCCAAGCATCTTGTACTTTCTTTTTTATATTTTACCTTTGCTACATAAAGTCGTCTGTAATCTTTTTTTGTCTTGTCACCCTCTGCAGAAGGTTAGCAATCAAAACTCGAAACCGCTAAAAACAAAAGACCAAGCATTTGATGGGTTCCAAACCTTTTCTCAAATTAGCTATGAGCAGGTAAATATATGTTTGAATGCTCTTCTTTTCATAAATGATGTAGGATTAATATGCCATGTCCTTGCAATTTTAGAGAGACCCAGAAACAGGTGAAGAGCCAAATGATGTGCACCTCTGGATGAGCACTCACATGAAGAATGGGCAATGGTCAGACGTTGCATCTAAAAAAGTTTATGTGAGTACTTCTTTGATATTGGACTCACAATGTGTTTGTAATTTTTTGCAATCTTTCAAAACTTCAATATTCAATTAACTTGTGTTCTGTCACTTAGGACCGGGCATGCAAGAAGATTTGTGAGATAGAATTACAGCGAGACAATGGCATCCTTTCACACGAAGAGGAAAACAATATTTTCCAATCAGCTACCAGGAACTCACATCAAGCAAAACATCCCAACTTCACGGACAGGGATACATGGCGAAACGTCGAACACGTACTGAAAGGATGCAGGCTCAAATCGAACAACAAGCCCGTGTTACAGCTGCAGCCCAACTACAAAATGTTGAGCTCCAAGGTGAGGTTCAAAAGTTAAAAGAGCAACTTGCAAATGAGATTCTTTGAAAGGGATAGGATAGCGAAGACGATGGCTACGATTCAAGAGGAGCGAGAATGCAAGGCTTGCACTCGAGGAAGAGATGCTTTCATTGATTGCGAGCGAGAGAAGCATCAATACAACAGTAAAAAATTGGAAACAATTTAGTTCAATGATGGTTTTGCACATTATATGCGACCTTAATTTATTTTTTCATTTTTCTAATGTAGACTAAACCAACAAGCATCAACCCTAGTGATGATGCAGACTAGAACGATTGTGGGCAAGAATAATCACAACACTCGAAGTTCTAATGTCAGCGTAATCTAATCAATAACGATTCCAATGGGACACGCGTTATATAACTACCAGCAGATTGATGCAAGTTGCTAAAAATCATGGTCGGTGAAGGGTGAACAAGGTATGAATTGCAAAGTTTATTTTTCAGCAATGCCTTTGTACATTATGATAATATACAAATCCACTATTTGTTTATGCTCAAAAGAATAAACCGTGCTTTTATTCAACAGGAGGATACAATTTGAGTGGAGCGTCTGGTCTCATCGCATGGTCAAGTCAAGCAAGTCTACAATGTTGAACAACCTATTCTCAAGTCACTAGTCAATAGATTAGTTCTATTATCGCAATCTTAGTTGAGAAATTTAAAGTTTTCATTCAGAGATTACTACGAAATTATTCTATTATTGGTCTCTTTTGCTTGATGTTTGTACATACAAAAAAAAGATTGTTACAAATGCTCTTATATATGATTTGATGCCTATAATTGATATTTCTGTTCGTGCAATTTCTAATTTGAGTACATTTCTTTTGCAACAATGGTATATAAACAAATATTATTGCAATATGCATTGACGCCTCGTTGCGACAAAATGAATTGCTACAGATATAGATCGTTGTTATAATTTATTGCAACGAAGTTATTTCATTGCAATACATCATATTGCCACGAAAATTATTTCGTTGCGACCTCACTTGTTGCCATGGAATGGTTTTTGTTGCAACTGTTGTCTAATGCAATGCCTAAACGCGTGTCAATAGAGATCTCTATTGCCACGACAATAAAAGAATATTGCCACGGTATTAAGGTCATTGCGACTACTATCTAATGCAACGCATGAGACCATGGCAATAGAGACTACTATTGCCATGGCAATTGAGACTATTGCCACGTCAAACCGTCATTGCAACTACGGACTAATGCAACGCATATTCTCGTTGCAATTAGCATTACAATTGCAACAAAATGTAAATCGTGGCCCAAACTTTGGAGCACGCAACTAATAGCCACACCTACCAATGATTGTCATATTGTGGCTATTGGGACATATTGCAACGAAATGAGCCCTATTGCAACGATTTCTCGCCGTTGCAAAAGCCTGGAATTCTAGTACTGTACCGGTTCTATCTCTAAAACTGGTAGTGATATTGCTTCCGTTCGCGTGGGAAAATTATACTGTTCTTATCACTGCCGGTTGAATTTAGAACCGACAGTGATAAGGTTATTACTGCCAGTTGAATTTAGAACTGACAGTGATAATATTACCACTGCCGGCTCAGGCCTACCCGACAGTGATGGGGGGTCACGGATAAAGCAGTCTGTAGTAGTGTAGGTTTGTGTTAGCACCAGAATTTGGAAATATACAATCGATTTGTAAGGCTAAGTTAAAATTGATATCTAACCAATATCGGTTCAAATATGGTTTTAACTTCAAGAGCTAGAGGCTGATACGATTCATGGTTTGTAACGGATTAGAGAAGGATACGATTGGCCTGTACGATATAAAAGGCGACATAAGGCGAGCAAAAAAAACACAAGAATCAATCAACTTGCATATACTTTTATTTACTTTCTTTCTACTAGGAGTAGTTTTTAGATCTAGCTATACTTCTTTGTAATTCATTTTTATCAATAAAGTTATGCATTGCTGATTTTGATCATCTTTGATTATGCCAGTTGTTTTAGGTTTGTTTGATACTAATCTTGTTGCGCATCGTCTTTTTTTTTGAAAAAAAAACAGATCTTTACATACCATCTCATCGGTTGTAATAGCTGTCTAGATCTATCTTACCAATTGTACCACCAAATTGGCTATGAGAATTTATTTTTCGATCAATCTTTCCGATTGCAACATCAAATTGGTTAACACACCAAGAACCTCATCGAACTCGGCGTTCATGTGAGTAGATGCCGATTGGCTCTTTTTTGATGCCAACATACTTTTGGCATGCCCAATGGGACAGAATGTCTTCTTCAGGCAAGTCGATTCTGCCATTTGAAGTTGTGTCCGATGCTATAATCGTCGCAACAATGTATGATCTAACACCAAAAAAGTGCAATGACATTGAAGATTGGAAGGCCGTGCTCAAGGACATCTGTTGAATTGTTATTAAAAGAACTTGATGTGTGTGTTTCTCAGAGGACAGCATTGCCAACGATCAATTTCTTCGACAACACAGAGGCTGCTATTGCATCGGATAATACATTGGTGAGTAGATACATGCCTTCTATCAGCGTGTTTCGCCGGCCAGGACCCTGTCAACAGACAGGGTTTCTCCCAGAACGGAGATTAAGGTTCGGTAGAGGGCGTCTTCGCGGTCGAAAACCCTAATGACTCTCACGTGAGGGATCCCGAGGGTCTACAGACTAAAGAACACACCGATGTACCCAGGTTCGGACCCCCAATGTGGGTAATAGCCCTACGTCCTGCTATATCTTTGTTGATGTGTATCAAGTGGGTTATAATGCTTTTTTCAGTTTGTTCTCCTTCTCTTTTTTCTCTCTAAGTCCTAGTTCGCTCGGTCTTGGATCCGATCCCCTCTCTCCATGCACCAGAACTCCCTTATATAGACTGGGTTGGCTTAGGCAGGTGAGAAGGTGACATCACATTGATCTATGATTCATTTATTACACCAATCACTGTAGTCCTATCCCTCATGCCTCATTTAATGTTGCTGTATGGCTTCGCCTAGTCCGCCCGGAAAGTGACTTTCCTGCGACGGGTTGGTGTGAGGCATCAGATGGATGGGCCATCATCGTGTCGACATAGCAGAAATCTACGCAATCAATGGCTCTGACACAGCGTGAAAGGGGAAGGAGACTTCGAGGCGAAGCCTCCTTCTCATTCTTTTGGTCGCCCGCGTGGCCCTGCTAGAGGGGCCTGATCGCTCGCCTGCTTGCCAGGCTACCATGGGGGCTAACGCTCGGCGAGCAGGGCCTGATCGCCCACCTACTAGCCAGGCCGCCACGGGAGCTGACACCCGGCGAGTAGGGCCTGATCGCTCGCTTTCGCCGCCGAGCCGCCACGGAGCCGGCTCGGCGGCGTGGCTCGATCACTTGCTCGCCGCTAGGCCGCCACGAGGCCAACGACGGCGAAAGCGAGGCTTGATCGCGCTTTGCTTTCGCCGAGCCGCCACGAGGCCGACGCCACGCGAGCGAGGTGGCTCGACGCTTGCTTGCCTAGGCCGCCACGGAGCCGATGCCAGCGAGCAAGGCTCGATGGCCCGCTGCTCACCAGCCACCACGGGGTTGGCGCTGGCGCAGGTGGCTGATTGCCCACCTTGCGAGCCGCCCGTGGGCGACGCCCAGCGAGCAAAGCCTAATCGTCCGCCTGCTCGCTAGGCTACCACAGGGGCCGACGCCGACGATCGCTCGCCCTTTCGCCAAAGCCGCCACGGGTGACACGCGAAAGGGCTTGGTCGTCCGCCTACTCGCCAGGTCTCCACATGGGCCGACGCCATGTGAGCAAGGCTCGATCGCCCTTTGCTCTCCAAGCCGCCACGGGTCGGCGCCGGCGTGGCGAGGCTCGATCGCCCTTTGCTTTCGGCGAGCCGCCACGTGGTCTTACTTATCTGTGGCGGAGAGGGTACCGTGGTGCAGAGTACGCCGACACCTTCATAAGCTGAATTATCAAATATGATTAATTAATCTTTGCATCATGTTTTGATTAACCAATCATCAGCTCAAGTAACAACCCTTAAGCTGATGATAGCCAATAGTGTTAAAGCTGTGGCTCAAGAGTTAGTGTCAGCTGGAAATTTGTAAACTGTGTGAAATTACCCAGTCTATTTAGTAGCACTGAATACTCTAATTGTTAGACCAATGACTGATCCTAAACCACAGGCTTCAAATCCTACTATGATGCCCACCCAACCGACCATAATCTTGCCATGAGACCCTCATGCAAGTGGGGTTGCTCATTACCAAGCTCACACCGATAGGGTGAAGTTGGACTCCCAAGGCAGCTTCCCACAACTGGCTCCTTTTTCTTATATCCACAGCTGGTCGCACAATCGATTGAAAGCCCCACATGTTCACAATATACTGAGCCGATTCTGTAGAGGGATTTGACCCCATAAAGGGTCATAATTTATTCCAAACCCTTCATGCCATTACTAGAGTCAGTGGTTAGGAGGCCAAACGTTGGCTATGAACAACCTCCTTATCAGCCTCTATCGGCTCAGGTGTCATATTAGCCCAAGCTTGCACTCAAGGAGCAGCATGCCAGTTACGATCGTAATTGATAGACCCCTAACCCACCATCGTTCAACACAGCCAATTGGATTGATGAAATAGCTATGGTACAATGGGATCAATTCGGCATACAGCCAATGGGGAGGATAACCGGCTATCGAAAGCCATTTGGTAATAAAAGACTTCATACATTAAGGACATAGTTGAATGACCTTGTTATAAACCTTACATTTATTAAGCCTTGATGGCTTTGAAGCAAAGTAAATCAACAATAGCATAATGAAGAATGTTAGTGAATCCCATCAACATGCTATAGGCATTTAACAAGGTTTAACTCCTAGATAATCGTCTCCTGTTTGAACTCCTTGTCTTTTGAAGTTGTAGACTTCTCCTCAACTGATGATTTGGTTATAGGTAAGGGTGAGTACATAAAGCACTCAATAAGTTATGCACAGAATGCAAGTCTATCATACTATATGTATGACTTATTCCAAAGGAATGGCTAATATGGTTAATTTGCAATAAAACTGCATTTATGAAAGAATAGCATAGATAGATTGAAAAGACAATAAAACGAATAATAGTAATAATAAATTTCTCAGTTGTTTCTCAATTAAATCAACTCAATCCTTAAATCAAATTCCAAACTGCCATAGGCATACAGCCTCCATCCCCAATTCATTTTAATAAAATCTAACCCTTGACTGTAATCACTGAGTATTGCACAATACCGCTAGTATGGCTATTCGAATATGTTTGACACTCTGCAGAAGTTATACACTTTACCCACACGGCATAATCGTCTCTTATTACCATGCAATTAATACACTTCTTTTGGTGTGTTGGCAGAGAGATTATGACAAAGTCTTTATAGAGTTCTATCTTAACCCTGCATTACTGACTAAGGTTTCAACACTAATGGGACTGGTAACCACATTCAGGGCCCCCTCTTGCACCATGTGAGTTTACCTGTTCGAGGACTA
The DNA here is from genome assembly GCA_036346375.1 of Guadua angustifolia. Taxonomy (NCBI): domain Eukaryota; kingdom Viridiplantae; phylum Streptophyta; class Magnoliopsida; order Poales; family Poaceae; genus Guadua; species Guadua angustifolia. The sequence continues at coordinate 9,496,688 of CM070519.1, read as the reverse complement.
GTTACCACAACCCGAGATCCACACCGCCATAAGTAGTACCAAAGCTAACACATCACAAATTGATCAGCCAGGTCCATCCTATATTAGACATGTGGTTGTATGATTGACTCAGTTCAAATGCTTTCAAGGTTATGTCCTTAATTGACCAAGGCAAGACTAACAAAAAATTCACCATTTCCATACACCATCCATTTCCAATAAAAACAATGTGACTGCCCAAATGCCACATTGGCCCACCACAAATTCTTTCCACATGCCTTAGTTTAAATCATTTTACTACCCCAATTGATTACCATGCAACACGTGCCATCAACAACATTATGTGACAACACCTGATATACAAATTCATAAACACATTCCATAATTCATTAAGCAAGATTAACCTTTATACATAAAATGATGTCCCGTTGCATGGCTAAGCATACTACATATGTTCTAGCTATCCCACATTGGCGATTATAGCTACCAACTATTATAGAACCATTCTTGGGTGACAAATGAAATGCAACATACAACATGGCAAGGTGGATATAACATAATTGGATGAATATCTATACCCAAATTAATTGAAACAAGTAATAATTGAATTAGCGTGCAATACTTTAAAACAATATAATATTTTAAAGCCTGGGTTCAACATGATCAAAGCACAACTTTCCTTCAAAGAGCTCTGAATTCTACTCTAATCCTTGTTCGGGTGCTGGATCCTTGATGATAAACTCACTAGGCAACTCGACGTCTACGCGGAACATGAAAGAAAGCAATAAATACAAAAATAGAGAGTAATATCAACTCAAAAAATTAAATAAAATTAATTCTTAAATAGAGCTTGATTTTACAAATTTTTAGAAACTAGAACCACCTTAATCGAAGTTCGTATGAGAAAAAATCAGAAAATTGGAAAATTCGAATTAACCGAATTATTTTTATACTAAAAAATAATATTTATGACATCACGCTGATGTCAACACCAAAAATGATTTTTGACTAATTATTTTTTGAAGAAAACTGATTTATGACTTCATGCTAGTGTCATCGATACGTGGCAGCACCACGAAGCGACACGTGGCACCTGTGTGTAGACCCAGTTCACAGCACAGTGTGAAGCCCACTGTGAACCCGGTCCATAGCGCCTTGGCTACCACAATTGACATGCAGCGACACGTGGTTGGTCGTGGCGTCGGTGCGATCTGATGCGCATAGATCTGATCGGACGGCTACGAATCTAGCACGATGTGGCACTACCTCAACTGACTGATCTTAATCTAATGGCTCACCATACCAATGTGGTTCGCTGTTGAAGTGATGATGTGGCTTGATTTTAGGTGTTCATCTTTGTTCTGATGGTCAGCGAAGCTTCAACCCTGCGATGGCGGTACGACGGCAAGGTCTTCATCGGACTTGAAGACGATGACCTTCGAGACGACGTTTTAGGACAGCTTCGACATGAAGAGGTAGTGGAATCAACACGATGCACCACGACGAACTCAGACCTGGAACTGAAGTAGTGGGAGGCGGCTTGACGATGGCGCAAAATGCAAAAACAAGCAGTGGCACTTTGGAAACTTCGGCGAACTCTAGCACATGAACGACGACGGTATGGATGACAAAAGCTAGGGCTACGGGTGCGCAATCTCATGGCGATCCTTGGAGCTTGATCCATGCTTTAAATACCCTCGTGAAATATGCACAAATCGGAATCCTAGGGCCACACGACGGTGGAGATGAGCTGGCGATGGACTCCGAGTCCTACGAGGAGACGACAACGGTCAACCGTCTGATGGAGAACAAACGGTCCCAATTTGCAATGACATGGCTCAATCAAATCCGCTTGAATCCAATCAATGATCATGGTTGCCACTTACCTAAACTGGTATGACTCAATCCTCACCGCATGACGCTGACTTAACTACCATGATTGGTTAGGGTTTTCTAATTTACGCTGGATCTCATCCTTATGATCAGCATCCAACGTCCGATTGAAATCATCCTTACACAGGAATGCAGCAGCGGTGCGAACAAATCTCGATCGCCCGATTGAAATCCAATGGCAAAGATTGGAGGCAGTTAGGGTTTGCGGCCTGGTAGGCCTGCGTGAGCTGGCGACATAGCTCAGGCTCAGCATGGCACTATTCATATGATTTTAAATACATTTTCCAATAAATTTAAATCAGGAAAATAGGCAAAGGCCAAATAAATAGCAAAAATACCAGAAAAATTTCTAGAAAAATCTAGAAAATATTTTAAGGCTTTTGGAACTAAAATAAAATATTTCAAGCAAAATATTATTAACACTTTTCCATTAAACAACTATAAGATAGCAAAATACAAAATAATTTCAATTAAATCTAGAAAATTCATAAAAGCATAATATAAAATTCAAATTCAAGAAAAGCAAAAATTGGGGTGTTACAAACCTCCCCCTTAATAGAATCTCAATCCTGAGATTTAGGGCTGACTAAGGAATAGGTTTAGAAATTCTAACTTCAGATTCTCCTCACGCTCTCACGTAGCCTCGCTCTTTGAATGATTGCTCCACTGCACTCTGCAGAAATGCACTGACTTATTTCGGGTTCTATGATCAGTTACATCTTGAATCTTGATTGCCTGCTCCTTGTAGGTTGAATCCTCTTGCAATTTAATTGACTTCAATGGCGTATGCTCTACGGGCACTCAAAGACACTTTTTCAACTGAGATACATGGAACACCTCATGCACTCCCACCAATGACAGCGGCAATTCCATTTGGTAAGCAACCTCTCCTCTACGACTCAAGATTTTAAATGGATCAACATATCTTGGTGCAAGCTTCAAACTTAACTCACAACGATGATTATCAACATAGCTCTTCTGTCTTGACTAAGCAATCTTTAATCTCTTTCTAATCATAGAAATTTGTTCTTTAGCTTCTTTTAAAACATCTGGTCCAAAGACCAAACGCTTTCCTGTCTCATTCCAATTCAGCTGGGTATGACAAGATCTTCCATATAAAGCTTCAAATGGTTACATCTGCAAACTTGCTTGATAACTGTTATTGTAACTTAACACAGCATACGGTAAGCATTTATCCCATGTAGTAGCATAAGCTAGGACATAAGATATTAATATATCATCTAAGATCTGATTGACTCTCTCGGTCTGACCATCTGTCTGTGGATGATAATCTGTGCTAAAATTTAGATGAGTTCCCATTGCCTCATGCAATTTATTATAGAATCTTAGGTAAATTGGGTACCTCTATCCGACATTATTTTCATTGGCACTCCATGCAACCACACAATTCTTGACATATACAGCTCTACCAAATGATCTCCTGAATGTGTGGTCTTTACAGGTATGAAATGGGCGACTTTGGTCAATTGATCAACTATGACCCATATTGAATCATATCCCCTCTGGGTTCTAGGTAAACCAGTAGTAATAAAATATATACCGATCTCCTCCCACTTTCATCCAGGTACTTTTAATGGCTATAACGAACCTACTGGCCTCTGATGTATTGCCTTCACTCTCTAGCATTTATCACACAGGGCAACATGCTCGATAACTTTACGCTTCCTGCTACGCCACCATAATCTTACCTTCAGATCCTGGTACATCTTTGCGCTTCTTGGTGGATAGAGTACTCTGAGTCATAAGCTTCTTCAAGAATCAACTGCTTTAACTCCTTATTTGATACACAGATTCAACCTTTCATCCATAAGGTTCCTTGTGCATCCAAGGTGAAATCCTTAGCTTTATCTTCATCCATTTTGGATTTAATTCTCCTAATTTTGGTGTCATTCTTCTGTCCCTCTCTGATTTGATCCTCCAAGGTTGGCTTCATCTCTAAGGTAGGTAGAAATCCTTTAGGTTCCACCTCCAACCTTAGCTTCTGAAATTCCTCACATAACTCAGACTAATCTTTCTAAAGGAGCATGTTGACACTGTAACTCTTCTGGCTTAGAGCATCTGCTACCACATTAGCCTTTCCAGGATGATAGAGAATTCCCAAGTTATAATTCTTGATTAACTCTAACCATCTTCTTTACCTCATATTAAGGTCTAACTACGCAAAAATATACTTTAAACACTTGTGATCCATGTATATTTCACAACTATTTCCAATAAGATAGTGACGCCTTATCTTTAAGCAAGCACTACTACAGCTAATTACAAATCACGCGTCGAGTAATTCTCTTCATGCGGCCTCAACTGTCTTGAAGCATATGCGACAACCTTGTCATTCTGCATTAGCACACATGCAAGTCCTTGACGCAAAGCATCACAATAAATATCAAAACTGTTCTGAATATCTGGCAATACTAATACTAGTGTTGACGTTAACCTTTTTCTCAATTCTTGGAAACTCCTCTCGCACTCTAGCAACCATGCAAATTTCTTTTCTTTCTTCAACAATTGCGCAATTGGTCTAGCAATTGTGGAAAATTTTTAAATGAATCAACGGTAATATCCCACCATTCCAAGGAAACTACGATTTTGGGCTACCAACTTCGGTTACTCCTAATGCAATACTGCCTCAACTTTACTTGGGACCACAGCAGTTCTTTTAGTAGTCATCATATGAATAAGAAATTACTAACCTTAGATTACCAAAATCAAATGGATCTACAATCACCCTTCAAAATCAATTATCTTCTTTCACAATATCGCCACACAGCTACAACCACCTGAAAGATAGATTCTTAAACCCTAAAAAGCACTAAGTGACTTGGGTCTCTCTATTATATATCTCTAGGAGATATCACAGACGATTCTATTCAAAAACTGTTAGCGATTTATGTAGAATCCCAATTGGTTTTAGAATAAAACCATCAATGAGATATCACAGATGGTTTTATAATAAAACCATCTGGGATAATAATTGCTATCATAGATGATTTTATTTTAAAATTGTCTGTGATAGCATCACTAACAGTTTAGTACTAAAACTGTCTGTGATATTACTATATTTGACTGATGGTTTATGAAGAGTACCAACTGTGATGATGTCACTAACGGTTGCACTATATAACCGTCAGTGATGTTCCTCATCACAGAGGGTTATTCTAAATTGTCTGTGATGAGGTGTCTAATATGTGCCATTCTATAGTAGTGTAACCCTCGTCCTCCAATTGATTTGTTACCTCTACCATCTTCGGAGAAGGTAAATCTAAATGCTAAGAAACAAGTTGAATTTGTTCTTAAGTTGCATGAGAATACAAAATAAAACATAGAGAGCATCAACGAGAAATATAGGGTTCACTACTACAGAAAGGCTTATATTAGACGTCTTATAATAGATGTTTTTTGAAAAACCATCTGTGATGAGTAACATCACTAACAGTTCTATGGTGAAACCGTCAGTGATGTCATCATAGATGGTACTCTTCATAAATCGTCAGTGATATACAGAAATATCACAGATGATTTTAGTATAAAACTATCATTGATGACTCCTATAGCTATCATAGACGGTTTTAAACTAAAATCATCTGTAATATCAACAGATCACAGATGATTCTAACCAAAAACTATGTGAGATACAAACTGAGACTATATAAATGTACCAAGGTTCCTCGCATAGACCTTAGCTCCCAACGCATTTCTCCTTCCCCAAACCCTAGCCACTAGCGACCTCCTCTGCAGCAACCTCTCTCTCAATGACTTCCTCAGAATCCTCCCCCTCCTCGGTGACCTCTTCAATGATCTCCTCTCTGGTATCCTCCCCCTCCTCCGCTCATACCGTGCTTCATGTTAGGGACAAAGATGTGATATACATGATAAAGAGCGAGCAAAAAATGAGAATAAAAATAGTGCACCAGAATTTGAAAATCAGGAAGTCACCAACAACGTTTTCCCACCTAAGAAAGACAAGAAAGCACCTTGTTCTAGGCTCGAGGGAATTACATTGAAAGGTGGTGTTATTCTTCCTACAAAATCTGATCCTTCTAAAATTAATGAGAATGATACACCATGCTATGCTCTAATGTGCAAAGAGGCCTTATTTTCACTTAATGATATTTCTAGCCCTTTGCCTCTTGTTGTCATTAACCTTTTGCAGCAACATGAGGATGTGTTTCCAACTGAGATACCCCACGGGGCTGTCACCTATTAGAGGTATTGAGCACCAAATTGATTTGATCCTAGGAGTGACTTTGCCAAACTATGCTGCGTATAGGACTAATTTGCAAGAGACTAAGGAAATTCAGCGACAAGTCTAAGAGCTTTTGGACTAAGGGTACATGCTGGAAATGAAAGACCATGTGGAGGTCTATCCTTGTGTGTGATGAGTTATTGACATTAATTAAGCACGTGGTGCCTTGATTTGAGTTGAAAAGTGTATTTGAAGCAAAGTTGGAAAAATTTCCTACACTGGCATTCATACCAGCCAGAGGGTGGTATGATCGGCCGGCGGTGCAACCGGCCTAAAGGCTGTAGCACCAGCCATGGGTGGTCATACCAGCCTCAAGCTAGTGCTTTTTTTCCAAAGAGGTGCCTTTGCAATTTTTAGGAGGGCGGTTATACCGGCCAGGGGCAGTATGATCGGCCAGTGGTGGTACCGATCTGAGGACGATAGCACTGGCCTCGTGGGCAAGGATGAATTTTTAATTTTTGATGAATTTGATTTAATATCTTTTTAGACATTGCTATGTGATGTGTTTCCTTGTTTTTGCAGGTTGCAGCACGACAGTGCTAGATCATAGTGAGGTGGAGGATGATCGGGACAAGACGAGGTGTGCCGGAGGTCCAGACGGTCGAGGATCACTGGAACATGATCAGAGATGGAGTCATAACAAGCCTAGAAGACAATGAAAGGAAAATATGCTAGCTACACGCTGCGTGGATCAAGGTGGGCCATCAGATCTTGGTCTAGTCGATAAGATAGTGAGTCTAGTTAGTGTGCTTTAAAAACCATGCAAGAAAACCCGGTTTGTTTGGTGGGTTTTGGGTTAGCCCTTAAATGGCTATTTGAGTGGGTCAATCCTAGCTCTTGATAGAGTGTTCTAGGGTTGAGGGACTCATCCAAGGGTGGTAGGTAGCCCAAGAGTAGTATAAATGGAGGGATAGGGGTAGCCTTCCCCCGTTTGAAGGTTTTGAGGTTTTTGATGCTCGTTTGAGTTTTACCCACTTTTTTGTGAAGCTTTATAACCTCCCTTCCAGAAATACAAAACTCAATTTCTTATGCTTAATTTCCTTTACGCATTTACATTATATCTTAAATTTCACATTTAAATTCTGCACTTACATTCTTACAATTTTCCTTTACACAATTTGGATTTGCCTCCTCTCCTTCTACATGCTTTTACTTCTTTTGCCAAAGATATTGATTGATGAATGAATCTTCTTGAGATCATATCCTAGTCATCTAGAAAACTATGTGTTTTTCTTGCAAGATACCTATCTTGTGTTCTTGAGTGAATCACTCTTCTAGATCGTGTTGCTGGAGTTTTGGACTTGTGTTCTTGATTTCCTTTACATATGGGAGATTATCCAAGATCATATTGATCATCAAAACCCCACGAGAAAGGTCAAGATCAAGTTCTTGAGTTTTTGTTCAAACTTGGTGTGTTTTTCCTTCAAAGTGAAAAAGGTCAAAACTTTGACATCAATCCTTATAATTGAAGGATGAAATAAATTGTTGACATCCATAGGAAGACATCTACTAAGTTTTGTGATTTTTTGATCATCCAATCAAAAGTTGGATCATTTTTGCTTTTGGAGCTCGTCTTGATTTTCCTGCTGTTCTTGAGCATGGTCATACCGCCCACTCTCTGGTCATTCCGAACTTCGGTCATACCAGAGACCCTATGGTCATACCAGCCATACAAAGCTAATGGCTCATTCTTATTTGCCTCCTTTGATTGTTTTTGTTTGTGGCCTTGTTTGGATTTTTTTGAGTGGGGAAAATTTTAATTGAGATCATTCAGCCCCTTCTGATCGCCATCGTGATCCTTCAATTGATATCAGAGACAGTTTTACTCTTTCATAGATCTTGACCAGTCTCGAGAGCCATAGCAATGGGCAAATATTCCACCAAGTCTCCCATCTTTCCTTGAGTTGATTTTCCTTTTTAGAATTCTTGAATGGAGTCGTGCATCACTGCCCACGGCTTCCTGATGTGGTAGAAAGTAAAACTCTCGTATGAGGTTTCTGCCGATGAGAACACCACGGCCAGAACGTTGAGGCAAATGCTAAGGTAAGGAACATCCTCTTCCAAGGTCTTAGTCGTAGTGAGTACGATAGGATCTCTCACCATTGTTCTGCTCACGAGATCTAGGTGACCCTCGATGCTTACCATGTGGGCATACTCAGATCAAGACAGTGAGATAGGACTAATACAAGCGTGAATACAACAAATTTGAACAACACGTTTGTTGGATATCTAAATATGGGGTATGAGCATGCACGAAAACTCAAAGACTATACCATATATGCTCATGCAAACATCTGGAAATGCCAGATATTGTGGGCCCAGTTCAATGGGATAAGATATACACAGAGGGGATATTTCTATACAGGGAAGGACTCGATCATTTTCATGTTACGAAGAAATCAACTAAAGTACACCTGATATCTAGGGAAGTTTGGGTATGCTTCGTAGATCACACGGTGATGGACTCCTCATTAGACATGATCTGATGTCACGAATTGACTACAACTCAACCTAAGGTAGGGCTACCCCACTATATAAGGGTGAGGGTAGGCATCCGTAGGAGGACAAGCAATTCTAAGACTATAAGCCATCCCGAACTAAACAAGCAAGAAGACCTTTTGAGCAGAGCATCCAAGAGTTGATGAACTATGCTTTGTCAAATCTTTAGCCATAGCATAGTTACCCCCAACTTCAATCTTCATTGTAATTAGAGTTAGATGTTCCGCTTTGTACTCTATTCATCGACTCCATACATCATCCATACAGGAGTAGGGTATTACTCCATCCGGAGGCCCAAACCTGTCTACATCGTACGCCCCTGATTTCGTGCTTGAGTTTGTTAATTTAAAGGTACCCAAAGCTACAAGTTTATTATCGCTTACATACCTTTGATTACCCCAATTTAATTTGGGAGAGTAAATTGTGTCTAGAGAACAATATTAGAAGGGAAATCAAGCCCTCTTTCCAACACAACAAACAGTGCATCATTTGGAGACTTGAGTCAAAAGATATGCAAGTTTCAAGGCAAGCTGTCCAGAGCATTCAATGCCACGCAAGGCTCCATATTTTTGCCTGGTGTGGCTATGAATTTTGGCACCATTTTTGGTGTGTGTTCACACCTAGCTAGGAGGGTTATTCCTAGCATAAATACCCCAACCCCCACTCTCAAAAGAACTCTTTGACAATCTTATTTGTCCATAGGATAGCCAAGCTGCTACTAGGATCGTGTTTGAGAGTTCTCTCCCCTTTGCTCCTGTAAACTTACCTTGTGAAATTACAAAGGTGGTCGTTTGATGACAACCTTTCTATGCTTCCAACTTAGTGCGTGGTTGTGTGGATTGGGAACTTAGAGTGTGATTGGGCGAATACTTGTTGCATGTCATTGCATTAGCAGCGGTTGGCCCCAAGATCGTTGGGTTGCACTGTTACTGTGGCTGCATTGTTAGCATCTTTGTTGTGTGGTTCTTACTTCGTGAAGATCGGGCATCCCCTCCTGCATCATTTGGTATTAGAGCCTCAGTTGACACGGTAGGATCTTGAACCATTAGTTTAGTTCTTGTTGTTCTTATAACTACAGTCTAGAAAATAGCACCACAAAAAGATTTACCTTTACCTAGACATTTGCATCCTTTGGTCTATTGCTTAGTGAGTTTTATCAAGTTCTTGTCTATTAGATCTAGTGTTTTAAGTTGCTGAGTGTTCCGCCCATCTTTTGTTCTTTTCTTGTGTTTATTTTCGTGCATAGATTTCAGACCTGCACCCTCCACCAAATCGTATTTATCTTTCGCATTTGATGTCCATTTCTGGTGTTGTTGTGCTTGTTGGAAAGGTCTTTTCATGGCCAATCCATTTCCCCTTGTTAGATCTGATTACCACTATGTGTTGCATCCTCAAAAATCAGATCTGTTTGTGGTTCTTTGATATCAAAGTTTCAGCTCCTGTTTTGGTAGTTTGAGTAGTTCATCCTTTGAAAAAATTCGTGAAGCTCCCTCCCAAATTGTGCATTCATATCTCAATCCCCTATTAAGTGTTTGTCAAAAAAAAGGAAAAAAAGTGTTGTCAAAAGAAAGAAAGAAGAGAGAAAATCTGAGACTGTTCTTCACTTATATTTTGAGTAATCCCAGTTTGCGATGTCCAATATCCAGTATTCAATTGCTTGTAGCAAATCTGATTCCTTAGTGTGGGTTGCTTGTTCTTTACATATATCTCTTATTCAGCAACAAAGGCATTAGATTCTTATTTGGATGATTACATGGTTTAACAATATCTAGATTGCAGATTAGTTACTCTTTTGCTACATATACATCCTGTCCAAGCTCCACAAAAAAGCCATTGCATGTGTAACCCTTGACTTGTATTTGCTTGATTTTCATGTATTGTAAACCCACCACCAGCACCTCGGTTGAGCATATTTTGTACTCGCTGAGAATTTACACGAGCTTTGGTTGGAAAGAGAAGGTGAGCGTGAGTTGTTCCACAAATATATTATCTTTTCTGGTACTTTCCTATTAAACATGGTAGGTCACGAAGACTATGAAACTAAGGGTGTTGGGAATGATAATCAGCCCATCACACGGCTATACTTCAATGCGTTGTGTGATCATCTTCGTTGAGAATTCAGATTATGTCTTAAACCAGTAGAAGAGAAGCAAGACAAGCTCTCCCAAGATTTGCAACAACTTGTAGGCAATGTCAATCAGTAGCTAACACAAAACCTTACAGTGGTGCTAGCTGACCTTGTTGCTGATATTGTGCGAGAGCTACATCAAGCCTCCAGAGATGCAAGTGTCCATGGTCCAGTGCAGGATGAAACAGATGAAGAAGCTACTACTCGGATTGCTCAAGAACAAAGAAATCATGCTGCTGCCCATAACACAAGACCATCCAGTCCTGGTCATGTGAATGGTAGAGTAGCTGTTGGTCGTGGGCAAGGAAGAGGCCGTGGAAGACAAAATGTGCATCATGGTGATATTGATGAAGACTTTGAAGAAAATTATGAACGACATTGGAATGATGGGTATCATTGCCGAGGCCACCATGGTCGTGATTGGCATGAGGAGGAGAGGTATGGAAAGCTAAAATATACCATTCCAAAATTTGAAGGTGGATCTGATCCGGAAGCTTATCTGACATAGGAGTTGAAGGTTGACAAGATTTTTCACTTGCACAACTACTCCGAAGAAAAGAAGCTGTGGAGTATATAGACCCCGAGTATCTCCATGGCGGGCCATGAGGACCACCTAAGAGGGGATGGGCCAAGCCGACTACATAAAGATGGGTATTGCCCAGGAGGCAGGCCGCCATGTGCAGCAAGGAAACCCCGAAGATGGAAACCAACCCTGCTTATGGAGGATACAATTGTAATCCTAACCACCGTCATGTTTAGCGGATAAGGAAAGAGATACAATCTCCACCTTGTAACCGACTAGAACTCTCTGTTGTAACCGTCCTCTTCTGCTATATAAAGGGAGGGACGGGAGGACATCACGGGACAATCTCAGTAGCAAATAGCTAGCCACATATAATTCCAGAGCACAGGACTAGGATATTATCTCCTCCGTGAGAGCCCGAACCTGTATGCATCCGGTGTCCCGTGCTACTATCGAGTTTGGATCAAGCGCCTAGCCCCCTTTTCATTATTGCCGACAACAAACGTCGACAGTTGGCCAACTTAGGGTTGCGTGCCAAGAGTGGATGCGAGTTGCTATGCTTTCTGGACGCGTACTCTGGGTACCACCAGATTAGCATGGCGGTGGAAGACGAAGAGAAAACCGCTTTTGCAACCCCAATGGGTGTTTATTGCTATATCAGAATGGCTTTTGGGTTAAAAATGCTGGTTCTACTTATCAACGTGCCATACATATTTCTTTCCGTCTACAGATAGGGTGAAATCTTGAGGTGTACATCGATGACTTGGTTATGAAAGTTAAGAAGAGCGAAGCTCTGATCGAAGACTTGGAGGAAACTTCCACCAAGCTCCGGAAGAATTGCTCTAAGCACAACCACGAGAAATGTGTGTTTGGCGTGCCCTCTGGGAAGCTGTTAGGATTCGTCGTGTCCTGTTGGGGCATCGAGGCCAATCCTGACAAGATAGCGGCCATTGAACACATGAAGCCACCGGTTTGGCTCAAGTAGGTGTAGTGCCTGGCTAGTCGCCTGGCCTCCCTCAGGTGATTTATCGCCCGACTGGGAGAAAGAAGCCTGTCCTTATTCAAGCTGCTAAAGAAGACCAACCACTTCGAGTGGACTGAAGAAGCTCAACGAGCATTTGTAGACTTGAAGCAGTACCTCTCCTCCCCGCCAGTACTAGTTGCCCCCAAGCCTGGCGAACCATTGTTCCTATACATCGCCGCTACCCCTGCGGTGGTGAGCACGGTACTGGTGGCGGAGAGGGAGGGCGTCTAGAATCCGGTCTACTACGTCAGCAAGGTGCTACACGAGGCAAAGACCAGGTACCCGCAAGCATAGAGATGTTGTACGCTGTCCTGGTGGCATCCAAAAAGATGAGGCACTACTTCTAGGGGCAAGAGATCATGGTGGTCACTGCCTACCCTCTGCGAGAGATCCTTCACAACCGAGAAGATGAAGGCCGCATCGCTAAGTGGTCGGTGGAGTTGGGGGAATTCTGCCTCAAGTTCGTACCCCGCACCGCTATCAAGAGCCAGAAGCTGGTGGAGTTTGTTGCCGAATGGACTCCCACTACTCTTGAAGCTAAAGAGATACCTGCGCCTTCTCCCTGGACTTTGTTCTTCGACGGCTCCTTCAGGCTTGAAGGCGTGGGGGTTGGAGTTGTCCTGGTCTCCCCAACCGCAACATCCTCCAGTACGTGGTCACCTTGGACTTTAAGGCCACCAACAACATTGCCGAATATGAGGGCCTGCTGGCGGGGCTGCGCGCCTCCTCGGCGTTAGGCGTCAGACGCCTCCAAGTCAAAGGCGACTCCCTGTTGGTCATCAATCAGGCGCGAAAGGAATTTCAAAGTTCTGACCCGACCATGGCCGCATACTTGGCGGAGATTAGAAAGATGGAACACCACATCGAAGGACTGGGATATATCCATATCCCTCGACGAGACAACCATATGGCGGATAGGCTTTCACAGCTCGCGTCCTCAAGAACCTCTGTCCTGGTCAGGGTCTTTGAAGAAAGACTATCACGACTGTTCGTCGCTGCCCCCATTCAAGGTGGGGATGACGGTGCAGTCGTCGCGGCCTCCGACTCAGGTGGGGAGGGCGGTGTAGCTGTTGCAGCCTCCAGTTCAGGGGGGAAGGCAGCGCGCCCGCCTCAGCCCCCAGGTCCGAGAGGGAAGGCGGCGGTGTCACTGGTGCGGCATCCGGGGAAAAGCTTGGCCATGCAGAGTACCCGGGCGATCACCACACTTGCCCGGGAAGGGCAGTGGATGGATCCTATCCTTGCCTTCCTACGAGACCAAGTGATCCCCGATGATGATGCGTCAGTTGAGAAAATTGCACGCAAGGCCAAGTGCTATACTCTGGTAGGTGGGGACCTATACCGTCGGAGTAGAAACAGAATTTTACTGAAGTGCATCACTCGAGAAGAGGGGAGCAAATTGCTCTCTGATATCCATGGAGGCATGTGCGGGAGCCATATGTCCAGTCGGATGCTTGTCGGCAAAGCATTCCGCCACGGATTTTATTGGCCTACTGCTCTCCAGGATGCTTGCGAGCTAGTGAGGACATGCGAAGCCTGCCAATTCTTCGTCAGGCAAATCCACTGACTAGCCCAAGCTCTGCAAACCATCCCGCTCTCTTAGCCATTCGTGGTCTAGGGGCTGGATATCTTAGGCCCGTTCCCGCAGGCCACAGGGGGCTTCACCCATCTGTTCATCACCATCGACAAGTTTACCAAGTGGATTGAAGCCGAAGCAGTACACGCCATCACAGCTTCCGCTGCTATCAAGTTCATGCACAAAATCTTTACCCGCTTTGGAATCGCCAATCGTATCATCACCAACAATGGCACTCAATTCACCAGCGCAGCCTTCCTGGAGTTTTGTGATGAGGTGGGCACCAAGGTATGCTTTGCTTTGATGGCCCATCCGAGGAGTAATGGCCAAGCAGAGTGCACCAACGCGCTGGTTTCAGAGGCCTCAAGACCAGAGCATTTGATCGCCTCCATAAGCGGGGGGCGCGATGGATGGAAGGACTCCCAGCTGTGCTGTGGTCGCTTCGAACCACACCCAACCGGGCGACTGGAGAAACACCCTTCTTCCTAGTCTACGGGGCGGAAGTTGTCCTTCCATCTGAGCTATCGCTCGGCTCCCCACATGTTTGGCGTTCAGCGAGGAAGCCCAAGAAGACCACCACGGAGAAGAAGTCAACCTTCTGAAGGAGGTGCGCGACCGAACGGCCCTACATGCCGCTCGGTACCAGCAAAGTCTCAGGTGGTACCACGCCACCCGGGTCCACGAGAGAACACTAGCAATGGGCGACCTGGCCTTGCGCAAAATCCAGATGCATGCTGAGCGCCGCAAACTATCTCCCCTATGGAAGGGCCCCTTCAAGGTGGTCTCAGTATCTCGACCCGGGGCGGTCTGGTTGGCCACTAAGAATGGCGAAGAGCTGGCCAACTCCCACAACACGGAGTTGTTGCAAAAATTTTATCCCTAAGAATTGTAAGTACTTGGTAGTTCGCTCCGATCAGCTGCAAGGGTGGGCTCTCCCCTAGCTGATCGCGACTACTAACGGTCAGTGAAGTTGTTTGCCTTAGAGGCTTTTGCTTTATCTTCCCTACTTGTGCCTTGCTGGGTAGTATTTCGCGTGGGTGTCATTGGTACCGACAGTTTGGCCGCTCCTTGTTGGTATGCGGTAACACCCGTCGTTTGTGTCGGGTTGGGACGGGTGACCAGGAGCGCGAGTGCGGCACGGTGCTTCAACGTGGCTAGTGCACCTCGGGTTGCCACCACAAACACCGTAGGCCCAAAACCACTTCTGGGAACCCGCTATGGGCTGGTTCTAAGAAAAATCACAAGGGCTTAAGTTCCAAAAAGAAAAGGGACCATGACAACCCCGTGCGGGGACTAATGTTCTCTTAATCTATTTCCTACATGCCCCCGTAACGTCTACTTGTGTTTTCAGTAGCTACGTGCAATCGCAGATGAAGTGTTGGAGCTCTGGCCTAATTTAAATATTCAAGATGGCACTGCGACAAGCTTGGGGGCTGGTCGCCCGACGACCTGTGATCAAGATAAGTTGTTTGCATTGAGCATTATCGACCTGTCTTTCATATTTGTGCCCTGTTGGGTCAGGTTGTGCGTGGTTGTCACAGGCGCCGATAACCTGACGGCTCCTTGCTGATAAAGGGATATGCCCAGCGTTTGCGTTGCGCGAGGACGGGCGACCAGGAGCACGAGTGCGGCACGATGCTTCAATGCAGCTAGCGCACCTTAGGTTGCCCCCGCGGTGTCAGGCCCAAAACCACTCCTGGGGACCTGCTGCCTTGCCGTGCAGCACTACGGTCTGGCTCCGCGAGATCGCTAGGATCTAAGTTTCGAAAGGGCATGGACCAGTGCCTGCCCTGCATGGTAGGTTACAGGGGACGACGACATGACCCGCACGCACCCGGGCCATAAGTTCTTTATTCTTCCTATAAATACATCCGGGCCATCAACTAACAATCTTGTCTTCCTTTTTCGACCAGGCGCAGGGAACTTGGACAGCCCCGCCATCTCCAAATGGCTGGGTGGACTGCTCCCGCCAGTACTGAGCGGCCTGGATTTTCCTACCAGCGCCTAGCCGCTCTACGATTTGGAGTCCGCGGAGCGCTTGCAGATCGTCAAGATGTTTTCGGCGATGGACTCCACCGTTCCTTCAGCGCTGTCGGCTCGCGGTCCCCTGGTGATCAGGGACTAGGCCCTAGCCGATGATCGGAGCGCAGGCAAATGGCCTTGCCCTCCGGACGTCGCGGGTGCGGGCCTCAAGAGGCCCCGCACCGAGGGCCAAACTCCTGCTGCCACCGACTCCGCTGCTCCTCAAAGCGTGCCCAGAGTGGTAGCGTCTTCATCCGTGGTGACGTCATCCGCTGCCCCGCTCTAGCGCCCACTCCATCGGTACCGACCTCAACGGTGCCAATTTCTGCAGCACCGACTCCATCGGCACCGACCTCAATGGCGCCAACTCCTACGGCACCAACTCCATTGGCGACAAGGGTTGCCGCCACTGCCCACCAGGGCGGGCTCACACTTCCGATGGCCTCCTTCCTCTTTCGGTCACCTCCAAGGGCGGCTCCTCAAGGTGCTCCGGCCAAGTCGACGCCCGCAGCACCAACGGACGCAGCGGGAACTTCCACCCAGGGGCCACCCGGCGCCTCCGAAGCGGCCCAAGGGGACATCACCGGCACCAGCACCCAAGCCCACTCCGCTTCGGTTGTGCTCGCCACCCCCTCCTCCAGCTTAGGTGTGCCGAACTTTGTGAGGCGCACG
This sequence comes from Guadua angustifolia, assembly GCA_036346375.1. Taxonomy (NCBI): domain Eukaryota; kingdom Viridiplantae; phylum Streptophyta; class Magnoliopsida; order Poales; family Poaceae; genus Guadua; species Guadua angustifolia. Next base: position 9,480,111 of record CM070519.1, on the reverse strand, counting down.
CATCCTCGGGCGCCCTACTTACGACAGCCATCCAGTGCGAAGCACAGATGTCGCGGTAGATGGCGGCACTACGCGAGGAGCTGACGCAGGAGAAGGAGAAGGGGGAGGCGCTGCTAGCCTAGGAGAGGGCGACTGGGGCGACCCTACTCGCCCGGGCATAGGAGGCCGAGGCGGCGCAAAAGCAGGCGGTGGAAGAGCTACGCCACAGGCTGCACAATCTCGTCGTAATGCTCTGGCGCTTCTGGGGTGCATGGTGAGGTGCTTGAGCTGGGATGGACCTCCACGAAGCTCAAGCCTTGGTGATGTCAAGACTGCTTTGCATCACCCGGTTCTTCTTGGCGCTCTCCAGCCTTCCCGCTGCCTTGGCTGCTCGCTCCTCCCGAGAAGGGCGGGATGTCACGGTTGCTGCCGCGATTCCTCCTTCGATCCGATGGCCGTCGTGGCCGGCATTGAGGGAGACGAGGCCCAGGCGTAGGTGTGCGTGCACGAGGCAGCGGAGCACATCGCCGGGCTGATGACGGTGGAGGACCTGGGCCTTGACGTGGTAGCGGCGGAGGTAGAAGTCGAGGAGGACAACGAGCACATCCAAGTTGCCAACAACAACTAATGGCCCGGGCCACTTCCCTTGTTTTCTTCATTTCTTCTTTTTCTTGTTTTGCTTTTCTGTATGCAAAAACTATCTTAGTAATCACAATGAAATCGGCATCTTTTGACTTTACCTACATGTGCGTTTGTCTGTGTTTGATTGCGTTTGCTCAATTCAACCACCGGACGACCAACCCCCAATCTTGCCGCGATGCAAACCTGAATGCTTAGGTTAGGTCAATGCTTCGGCACTTCTTGGGTGATTGCAAGCATCCGCTACAAACACAAATAAAAGTTACGCAAGACATGCAGGACGTAGACAAATAGAGTCTTAAGTCCCTGCGCGAGGTTGTCACTACAACGAAGGGGGCTGATCCTCCAGGCTACAAAGTCCCGGACTACTAGCGCCCCGATCAGGCTGGCGTCTCGCAGCCGATTGATGCAAGCCACCATCGCCAGGAGTTCCGCAGTCTCCTTGACTAGCGAGTTCCAACTCTCGCGGGCTTCCGCCTGCGCGCTGGGGATCCCAAGAGCGTCGACCCCGCTGTCGTCGCCGGCGTAGAGCCAGTCTCTCCGCCACAACTTCCAGTTGGACCTCGGCTGAAGGGGAATATAGCGGGGGGCCAACTCGTCGCGGAGATGGAAATGGCAGCTCCCCACGATCCTGCCGTCGGAGGAACCGCGAAGGATGTAGAAGTAGCGGAAGAGCAGATGGTTGGGCATTACCCCTACGAACATCTCGCAGAGGTGTGCGAAGGTGGCGAGGATGACAATAGAATTGGGAGTAAGATGAAGATGGTGGATTTCACAGAAATGAAGGACGCTGAGGAAGAACACAGAGAATGGCGGAACCAGGCCCGCCAGTAATCCCCAGGCGAAGATGATGATCTCCCTGGGTTGGCTTCGTGGCACGAGGGTTCCATGACGAAGGCGGAGGGAACCCTCGGGCACTATTTTGGAGAGCGTCACCACCCTCTCCCTGTCGACGAAAGAAGATGGAAAGGTTTGGACCATTGGAGCAAAGAGCAAGTGCTTTGGACAGGGAGTTGAAAGGGCAAAGAGCAAAGTGCACAGGAATTAGAAAGAGCGTGAACCACTGGTCAGGGGTGCGCTTATATATAGGCCCCTCACACAGACGGTTCGAGAAAAGGGCAAAAGTACGCGATGTTTTGGGTCCCGAGAAAAATCGACGGAAGTGCGGAGGACCGAGACGGTTGCGTGCTCAGAAGTGGTGGGCCCATCTAAGAACGCACTGACATTTAATGAGGCCTAAAAGAACCTAACGCGCATTCCAGGATGGACCCGGGGGCTACTGTTGGCGTACTCTGTGCCAGGGTACCCTCTCCGCCGCAAATAAGTAAGACCACGTGGTAGCCTAGTGAGCGGTGAGCGTCGAGCCTCGCTTTCGGGCGTTGGCCCGTGGCGGCTTAGCGATCAGCGGGCGATCGAGCCACTCGCCGTGCGGCGTCGACCCCATGGCGGCTGGCGGCGGTGAGCGTCGAGCCCTCTCACCAGGCCACGCGGGGGACCAAAAGAACGAGAAGGAGGCTTCGCCTTGAAGTCTCCTTCCCTTGACACGCTGTGTTAGAGCCAGTGATTGTGAAGAGTTCTGCTGTCGACACGATGACGGCCCATCCCTCTGACGCCTCACACCTAACCGGTCGCAGGAAAGTCAGTTCCCGGGTGGACCGGGTGAAGCCATACAACGACATTAAATGAGGCTTGAGGGACAAGACTACAGTGATGGGTGTAATAAATGAATCATAGATCAGTGTGATGTCACCTTCTCACCTGCCCGAGCCAACCCTGTCTATATAAGGGAGCTCTGGTGCATGGAGAGAGGGGATCGGATCTAAGCCCGAGTGAACTAAGACTTAGAGAGAAAAAAGAGAAGGAGAACAAACAGAAGAAAGCATTGTAACCCGCTCGATACACATCAACAAAGATATAGAAGGACGTAGGGCTGTTACCCACACTAGGGGCTCGAACCTGGGTACATCGGTGTGTTCTTTGGTCTGTAGACCCCCGGGATCCCTCACGTGAGAGTCGTTAGGGTTTCCGACCGCGAAGACGCCCTCTACCGAACCTTAATCTCCGTTCTAGGAGAAACCCTGTCCGTTGACAGGGTCCTGGCCGGTGAAACACATCGACACCTACTTGTTCCAAATGCTCCTTAGGAAGATATTAGCATGGACTTTGTTTTAGGACTTCCTAGGACAAAGCGGGGAAAGGACTCAGTGTTTGTAGTTGTTGATGGGTTCTCAAAAATGGCGCATTTTATACCATGCCAAAAGAACAACGATGCTTCACATGTTGCTGATTTGTTTTTCAGGGAAATTGTGCGTTTGCATGGCATACCAAGGACGATTGTTTCAGATCGTGATGTGATGTTTATGAGCTACTTTTGGAAGACCTTGTGAGCATAGCTTGGAACCAAGTTACTATTTTCAACCACATGTAACCCTCAAACTGATGGTCAAACAGAGGTGGTGAACCGCACACTTTCAGCTATGCTACGGACATTGATCAAGAAGAACTTGAAGGAGTGGGAGAGTGTTTGCCCCATGTGGAGTTTGCTTATAATACGGTGGTTCACTCCACAACCAGCATGTGTCCATTTGAGGTGGTTTATAGATTTAAGCCAATTGCACCAATAGACTTGTTGCCAAGAACGAAGTAACATGGATGCTTCTAAGCATGCTGCATATGTCAAGAAAATTCATGAGAAGACCAAAGAAGAAATCCAAGTACTATGCAGCAAAGGCAAATAAGAACCACAAGAAGGTGATATTCGAACCTGGAGATATGGTTTGGGTGTATCTGCGCAAAGAGCATTTTCCTGAGCAACACAAGTTCAAGTTAATGCCTCAAGGAGATGGACCATTCAAAGTATTGGCCAAGATAAACGATAAAGCTTACAAGATCGAGCTTCTAGAAAATTATGGGGTTAGTTCAATATTCAATGTTACTGATATATCACCTTGCTTTGGTCAAGAGGATTCAGAGTCAAGGATGACTCCTTTTCAAGTTGGAGAGAATGATGAGGACATCCATTGTTCACCATATTCATCATCTCCTCCACGGGATGATTCTACATGGTTACAAGTTGAGCTTTCCACAAAAGAGGCTTATTTGGGACCTATCACAAGGAGCCGTGCCAAGCAAGTAGAGCAAGAGGTGAATGTGCTCCTAGTTGAGTCTAATATTGTTATTAATGAGAAGTATATACTGCCTAAATCAAGTGTGATTCTTGTGCTCAGATTCATGCCTATAAAAATAATTCAAGCCGAGGGTGCACATTACAAGGATCAAGACATGGCCAGCAGTGTGCACTATTTGACAACATCCACATATGACCCATGAAACCAATGGTACAAAATAGAAGCAAAACCTAGACGCTAAGAGGACTAGAAACATTCCTAGTCATCAAATGCTTGCACGGTTCCAGATTTTTGTTCCTCCACTTCCCAACTAACCCCAATTTAATTTGGGAGAGTACAGCACATCTAGAGAATAATATTAGAAGGGAAATCAAGTCCTCTTTCTAGCACAACAAATGGTGCATCATTTGGAGACTTGAGTCAAAAGATATGCAAGTTTCAAGGTAAGCTATCTAGAGCATTCAATGTTGCGCAAGGCTCCATATATTTTCCTGGTGTGGCTATGAATTTTGGTACTATTTTTGGTGTGTTTTCACACCCAGCTAGGAGGGTTGTTCCTAGCATAAGTACCCGAACCCCCACTCTTAAAAGAACTCTTTGACAATCTTATTTCTCGATAGGACAGCCAAGCTGCTACCAGGATCATGTTTGAGAGTTCTCTCCCCTTTGCTCTTGTAAACATACCTTGTGAGATTACAAAGGCAGTCGTTTGACGACAACCTTTCTGTGCTTCCAACTTAGTGCATGGTTGTGTGGATTGGGAACTTAGATTGTGATTAGGCGAATACTTGTTGTAGGTCATTGCATTAGTAGTGGTTGGCCCCAAGATCGTCGGGTTGCACTGTTACCTTGGCTGCATTGTTAGCATCTTCATTGTGTGGTTCCTACTTCGTGAAGATCGGGCAACCCCTCCCACATTAGACAGACACCATGGGTTGTTAGGGACACCAAATCACCCTGTGCATGCCTCAAGATCCTGGCACGGTGACAACTGCCACACAGCCGGCCTCCAATGTAATTGCTCCAACAGTATGGATCACCGGCGAGATCTAACTTCTATGGCTACAGCCAGGATTGTGGCCAATCTATCAAGGCAACTCGATCTTGATAATCCAGCGATGCCTCATCTGTGGGCGTCAGATGTTCAGGGGCAGCTAATTCTTCGACAGCACGACCGCAACAACAGACCTGACCACGTCTAGCATCAACAACCTATTAGAGCCACAACAGCGACATCTTCAGTACTCCTGAGGCAAATGTCTAGTGCACTCATATGCTACTAAAATCTCTTTCACTAATGGATCCGGGCAACCCGATGACTCTAGTGTTCGACCAGATGAAAACACTTTTCGATGCAGCACAAGCTCAGACCGCTCGAGCAGCCAACTCAAGGTTTGGATGCCCCAGCCAATAGGGTGAGAGGAGCCAGCTGGCGGGACCATCTCACGATAGTCATCGAGTAGCAAGATCGGCGGTGGCTAAGCTCTATCCATCGTACCTCTAGGATAGCTTATTCCATCCTCCACCAAAGATGCCCTAGGGACCTTCGAGACTTTATTCCACATGATCGACAGGAATTACGTGACATCATTCACAATCGAAGGGAAGAACGTGATAGTAAAGACCACGAGCGATGGGAAAATGAGTCCCCACTTGCGAGGGGGCCAATCTCTCGCATGTCAAGTTTGACGGGGTGAATCACTGCCTTCAAAGGGCCACTCGCCGGTGCAGCACAGGTTCCCTCCTTGACAAGGCACACGCCATTGGGAACGGCAGGTGACCCCTGAGGATGTCGATGAGGGTTGCAAAGCATTCACTCCTATGCTACGCGTGGTTAGATGGCCTGACAAGTTCAAGCCAGGCCCTATCGAGAAGTACTCAGGAAAAATCAACCTTGTTGAATGACTGCAGATCTACACTACAGTCATGATGGTTGCTGGAGAAAACGAGAAGGTGATGGCCAACTACCTTCTCACCACCCTAGATGGTGCAGCAAAATCTTGGTTACTCAACCTCCTGCCTCAGTCGATATCATTGTGGGCAAAGCTACGGGCCTAGTTCATCACTAATTTTAGGGTACATATGAATGCCCCGGACTGCACAACCACTTACATCAGGTGATACAGAAGCAAGCAGAGTCATTGCGTGGCTTCATTTGACGCTTCAGCAATAAGCGCAACTTGATACCTAACATCTCAGAAGAGGCGGTCACAGTGGCCTTCAAGAACGGTGTGAAGGATAAAGAGTTGAAGGGAAAGCTTGATACTCGAAAGATTAGAACCATCAATGAGCTCTTTGAGTTGGCGGATAAGTACGCTATAAGTGCTGAGGCCCAAAACCATCTCGATGACCCTAAGCCTAACAATGACAAGTTTGAATCATCTAAGCAAGGGGCAAAGAACAGAAACCGCAGGGAGAAACGCAAAAATGACTCCACTATAGCCGTGGTCGAAAGGGGCGAGGCAACGCGCAATATCGGTGACAACAAAGTCAAAGTTGTAGAGGAAACAAATACTGCCCAGTCTGTCATACGGACAAACATGACTTCGATGAATGCTAGGTGATCAGGAAGAAGGTCGAACAACATGGAATTGAGCAAGCTAAAGATAAGCCTGAGGACAACGAGCCCGAATATCGTGGGGCTGATTACACTTAGGGAGATACCCCGTGGTGGTCGGGCCCACCATCGTCAATGTTAGGGTTGCTTGAACCTTGGTCGATGGAGGTAGCTCTCTAAACCTTATCTTCGCGAAGACGCTGGAGAACATGGGGATCCCACGGATAGAAATAAAGGCTAGAGCTGAGCCATTCCATGGCATAACTCCACAATCATCATCAATACAACTTGGCTAGATTGAGCTACCGGTCACGTTTGGCATGCCGGCCAATTTTCGCATAGAAAAGATTCTCTTCGATGTGGCAAATTTTGAGACTGCCTATAACGTGATCCTAGATTGTCCAATGCTAGCCAAATTCATAGCAGTAGTGCACTATGTGTACTAGACTGTCAAGATGCCAATGCCAAAGGGAGTCCTTACCATTAAGGGGGAACAGTGTGCTACAGTCAGTTGTGATAAAGAAGAGCTTGGAGATGGCCAAGCATCTTTGCAGATCAGCAGCCAATGCCAACGGTGAAGGAGGTAAGCGTCAAAAATCCAAGAGTAATGATCAAACTCTCATGTCCAACAGCGCCGCCAAGGACTCAGACGACGATAGCAAGAAGGACAAGAAGACTAGCGGAGGGGTCAAAATGATGCCCTTAGACCTGTCGGAGCCATCCAAGACGATCAAGGTGGGTGCTGACCTTGACCCCAAATAGGAACTCGAGCTCATCACCTTTCTTGGGCAAACCGCGACATGTTTGCATGGCAACCGCCTGACGTGCCCGGGGTCCACAAGGAGGTGATCGAGCATCGACTGAATGTGGAACCAAGTGCCAAACCTATGGCGCAGAAGCAACACAGATTCGCGGAAGATCGGAAATAGGCCATATAAGAGGAGGTCGGTAAACCCCTAAAGGCTGGCTTCATCCGAGAAGTCCATAACCCGACGTGGCTGGCAAACCCTGTCCTCGTTAAAAAGCCCAATGGCAAGTGGAAGATGTGCGTCGACTACACTGATCTCAACAAAGCCTGCCCTAAGGATCCTTTTCCTCTCCCTCACATCGACCAAATAGTATATTCTACTGTGGGCTGCGAACTGCTAAGTTTTCTAGATGCCTATTCAGGGTATCACCAAATTAGCATGTTCGCAGTGGATGAGGAGAAAACTTCTTTTATTACTCCTTTCGGTGTATTATGTTATATTAAGATGCCTTTTCGTTTAAAGTATGTTGGCGCTACGTACCAACGCTGCATTCAAAATTGCTTGAAGTCCCAAATCGGGCGCAATGTAGAAGCAAATGTCGATGATATCGTGGTTAAATCAAAAACTAAGAGCACATTAATCAATGACCTTGAGGAAACATTCGACAACCTCAGGAAATATCAAATGATGCTTAACCTCAAGAAGTGCACGTTCAATGTCTTGTCTGGCAAACTTCTCAGTTTCCTGGTGTCCAGTTGAGGCAATGAGGCCAACCCACCCAAAATTGAGGCCATCGATCAGATGCATCCTCCGTGGACACTTGGAGAAGTACAAAATCTTGAGGCTGCATCGTAGCACTTAGTCGATTTATCTCTCGGATGGGCAAGCGAGGGCTACCCTTCTTCAAACTACTCAACAAGTAGAATAGGTTTAGGTTTGTTTCCTTGAGGACTGAGCTTGGAGTCGTGAGCCCTTACGGCTTATCGTGAGGGGGGAGCTAGTCTGTATATTATGTACTATATGTTTTCTTCTAGCATTTCATTTCTTTTGCATTTTTAGGTGATTATTGGCTTATTTTCTTCTCTTTCGAGTTCGCTTCACTTAGACTTCTAGCATGCTTTGTAAGCGAACGCGTAGGCTACGCTAGCCGAAAACAAAATTTTCTACGCATTCAACAAGGATACATGCGAGTAGTGGATCATGGATCATTACCCTTGGAGCACGTTAGCAGCGGAAGAAGAGTGGGTGAAGCGTCCCCGCGTACTCCAAAGTACAGTAGTAGATGCCGGAGTTGATCGTCTCCTCCTCGCGATCAAGACCTTGTCAGAGAGGAAGTAGGCGTTCTCGCCAAACAAGCCGAGGAAGATGCTGCTGGCGCCTACGGTATCCACCGTCGAGTAGGATCACTGCGTTGGTGTGCTAGCACCCATGCGTGCGGCTAGGGTTTAGGGGCGGTGGGATGCAGCGACGGCTATGATTTGTGGTGGGGAGAACCAATCGACTGCACACCCCCCACGCCCCTTTATATAGAGTGCACTAACGGGCCGTCTACGATAGAAGCCCACTAGGACTCACACTAATGGATCTTCTCAAGAGAAATCCATTAAGACGCCAGAGGATCCAAATCTGTGTAAACCCACTAATGGATCCAATCCATCGACATGATCCAACCCGTTAAGTGTGTGACCCGTTAGGTTCATGCATAGAACGCCATGGCCCCGAAACCACTTTTCCGCACCATCGACAACGATGGTTCCTAGCGGGACATGTTGTCCCCGAATAATGCAGAATGATCGTATCGGTGAACCTTGATATACTCTTATACCAATCCTTTTGCCACACGATACCAGTCAAGCTCAAGGCAAGATGCGTGCCATCCTTGTGATAGCTCGACCCATTCACTCGTCAATGTAATGGATATAATTCGTGATTAACACTTTAATCACTTTGGCATGGCCATGCACTTTTCCTTATCCATCCACATCGAGGGGCCCAGAGATATCTCTCCCGTTATCAAGGAGGGGCAAATTCCATCTTGATCTCTTATATCTCACGTCATGTTTCATGGCATACTCGTAAGCTACCTTTATAACTCCCCTACTACGGAGAAGCGTTTAATAGCCCCAAAGTATACAATTACACATGCTGAGAATAAATAAGAATCTCAGGTCAAAGGATCATATAGGTATACCACTCGGACTACACTCTGATGGCACTTCAAAGATAACAATCTCATCAGTGTCTCGGAGCGGGTCTATCCAACCCCATGTTCTCTAACATGTGCCCACATTATTGATTTGATATCTCCATATCTATGGTATGTGAAACATTACCATCAATCAATACATGTCTTTGGTCGATCACTATTGTCCCACATAATGATATGTGACCAGGGATCGTTTAGAATAATATCATATAACCAATGTGTTTCACAATTAAGTCATACTCAATAAACAAAGGAGTGACATTTATTCATAGAACTGATAAGTACATGAACATAGACGTATGATACAATCATCTCACATGATCGCCTCTAGGGCATATCACTAACAATCTCCCACTTGCACTAGAGTGCATCATGCAAGTATCTAATACCCATGGCTCTTGTGTGTGCCTCATGCTTCGGCTGTGGAAGAGGTTTTGTCATCGGATCAGCGACATTCAGATCCGTGTGCACTTTGCAAATCTTCACATCTCCTCTATCGATGATCTCTTGGATGAGGTGATAACGCCTGAGTATGTGTTTGGATTTTTGGTGAGACCTAGGCTCCTTCGCTTGGTCAATGGCACCACTATTGTCACAATAGAGGTCCACCGGACAGGATGCACTAGCGACAACTCCCAACTCAGAAACAAATTTTCTGATCCAAACAGCCTCCTTTGCAGCTTCAGAAGCTGCAATATACTCATCCTCAGTCGTGGAATCAACCACTGTCTCTTGCTTGGAACTTTTCCAGCTCATTGCCCCACCATTGAGACAGAATACAAAACCGGATTGCGATCGTGAATCATCTTTATCGGTTTGGAAGCTTGCGTCAGTGTAACCCTTTACAACCAGCTCTTCCTCTCCTCCAAAGACCAAGAACATGTCCTCAGTCCTACGTAAGTATTTGAGGATGTTCTTCACAGCTGCCCAGTGACTTTCACCCGAGTTTGATTGATACCTGCTCGTAACACTTAGAGCATATGATACATCTGGGCGTGTACATAACATGGCATACATGATGGATCCAATAGCGGAGGCATATGGAATCACACTCATTTTCTTTTGCTCATCGGTGTCGAAGCACCTTCGAGTCTTGCTTAGATGAATACCATGCGACATTGGCAAGAAACCCTTCTTGGAATCTCGCATATTGAACCGCTTCAATATTTTATCAATGTATGTACTTTGGCTTAATCCAATTAGCCTTCTCGATCTATCTCTATAGATCTTTATGCCCGAGATGTAGGTCGCTTCTCCTAAATCCTTCATCGAGAAACATTTTCTCAAATAAGATTGGACGACTTCAAGCATTGGAATATCGTTTCGATCAACAATATGTCATCTACATATAAGATCGAAACACAAGTGCGCTCCCACTAGCCTTCTTGTAAATACAAGGTTCTTCTTCATTCTTGATGAAGCCAAACTCTTTAACTCGCTTCATCAAAACGAAGATTCCAACTCCGAGATGCTTGCTTGATCCATAAATAGACTTGAAGCTTGCATACCTTGCCAAACATCGCTTGGATCGACAAAACCTTTAGGCTGTGTCATGTACACATCCTCACTTAGGTTTCCATTTAGGAAAGCCGTTTTGACATCCATTTGCCACAATTCCCAATCATAGAATGCGGCAATTGCTAGCATAATCCGAATAGATTTAAGCATAGCGACGGGTGAAAAAGTTTCATCATAATCAACACATTGAATTTGCCTGAAACCTTTAGCCACCAATCATGCCTTATGGATGTGAACATTTCCATCCATATCTATCTTTTTCTTAAAGACCCATTTGCACTTGATAGGTTTTACCCCATCAGGCAGATCAACCAAGTTCCAAACCTGATTATCATACATGGACTTTATTTCAGATCTCATGGCTTCCAACCATTTCCCGAGTCCGTCCCACCATTGCTTCCTCATAGTCTTTGGGCTCATCGTTGTCCAACAACAACGTCGTCTTTGTCCGTCGTGAGGAACATGTACCTCTCGGGTGCATAGCTAGTCCTCGTAGACCTGCGTGGGGCTGGTGCCTCTACCATGGGTTCTGCAACATTTTGCATTTCCCGTTCAGGGTTAGTAGGAGCTGAAACATTTTCAGATGTTTCCCGAATTTCTTCAAGTTGCACCTTGCTCCCACTAGCCCTTTTGAAAAACTCCTTTTCCAAAAAGACACCATGTCGAGCGACAAACACTTTGCCCTCTTCTCGGTTATAAAAATAATACCCTTTAGTTTCCCTAGGGTACCCCACAAAGAAGCACTTATCAGACTTGGCGTGAAGCTTATCAGACGTCATACGTTTTACATAGGCTTCACAGCCCCAAATCTTTAGAAAAGACAACGAGGGACGCTTCCCGGTCCATATCTCATATGGCGTCTTCTCTACTGATTTTGATGGAACCCTATTTAGTGTGAACGCAGCTGTTTCTAGAGCAAATCCCCAAAATGACAATGGAAGATCAGTTTGACTCATCATAGACCGAACCATGTCCAACAAAGTTTGATTCCTCCGTTCGGATACCCCATTCCATTGAGGCGTTCCAGGCGGAGTCAATTGAGGAACTATTCCACAATTCTTAAGATGGTCATTAAACTCATGGCTCAAATACTTACCTCCACGATTAGATCGCAGAAATTTAATTGTTTTGCCCAAATGATTTTGCACTTCATTCTGAAACTTTTTGAACTTTTCAAAAGATTCAGACTTATGCCTCATTAGATAGATATAGCCATACCTACTAAAGTCATCAAGAAGGTAATGAAATCTTGAAATCCACCTCCGCCCCAGTGCTCATCGGTCCACATACATCAAGATGTACTAAGGCCAATAAGTCACTCGCCTCTCACTTGAACCAAGTGAAAGGCGTTTTAGTCATCTTGCCAAGTAAACAAGGCTCAAGACGTGTCAAATGATTCAAAATCAAATGAATCAAGAAGACCATCTTTATGGAGCTTCTCCACGCTTCTTATTTATATGGCCTAGCGACAATGCCACGATAAGCGGAATTCAAATCATTTGTTTTGAGTCTTTTCAGTATTAACATTATAGACAAAATTATCTTCAAGATTTAGCACATATAGCCCATTCAATGATGGACAATGACCATAGAGCATACCATTGAAATAAATTGAACAACATTTGTTCTTTATTACAAAATCAAAACCATCTTCTTCCAAACATAAAGAAGAGATAATGTTTACGCTCAAAGTGGAACATAATAACAATTATTTAATTCCAAAACTAATCTCGAAGGTAACGATAAGAGATAAACGCCAACGCCATTGCACAACCTTTGCGCCATTGCCGACGCCAATGTCCACCTCACCACTTGCACAACTTCTAGTCTTTCTTAGTCCCCTAACGATTTGCAAACATGAATCATCAATCCGTATCAAATACCCATGACTCATTAGGACAAGTAGCAAGATTAATTTCTATAACATTAATACTGAAGTGGAAGCTAGAGTTCCATTCTTCTTATCCTCCAAGTATTTCTTGCGGTTCTCGCCAATGACCTTTCTTATGGCGGTAGTGACATGCATCGAAGCGAGGGACCACTTTTGGTCTTAGGTTTAGGGTTGGGGATCGTATCCACACCCTTGCCTTTTACTCCACGCTTCCTTTTCTTACCACCATCCTTTTGGACCATCATCACATGATTATTGCTTTTCTTGATGCTTTCCTCTGCTGTCTTAAGCATCCCATGCGATTCGACATGTTTTTTCCATGCCATTCATATGAAAATTCATGATGAAAGGCTCGAAGCTTCTTGAAGCGGCGGAGAATCACATCGATGGCCAACTCTTGGCTTAAGGGGAGTTCAGTTTCTCCAAGTTCTCAATGTAACCAATCATCTTGATCACATGAGGACTCACGAACTACCTTCGGTTAGCTTGCACGCATAAGAGCTTTTGAGATCGAGTATCTCTCGGCTCTAGCTTGGTTCTCAAACATGCTACGAAGGTCTGTGATCATAGCATAGGCATTCGTGTTCTCATATTGCTTTTGAAGCTCGAGTTCATTGTAGCAAGCATGAGACGACCAACATCAACCTCATCATTGACATGCTTCTCATAAGCACGTCGTTCGTGACGATAGCATCATCGGCTATTTCCTCGTGATATGGCTCCTCAATGGCATATTCCTTTTCTCTTGCTTGAGAACAATTCTCAAGTTTGGTACCAATCAATAAAGTTTGTTCCAGAGAGTTTCTCTTTCTCGTAATCGATCGCAAATTAAAACCGGTGTTTTGAGTGGCAAGACTAGGTGTCATCTACAATGTAAATAAATACGCAAAGTCTTAGCACAATGTTCATGTAAATCTTCTATTAAACATTTTAATAAAAGATACTCCCACTAAAGTCACTTTCCCTCTGGCGACTTTCAAGAGGACAAGATCCATATTCACTAAAGTCCTAGTGAGCTTTGGCATCACCGCTAGAACCCAATAACATAGGTAGGCATAACATTGCCAATCACATCATATGGCCGGTTCACGTGGCGCCCGGCAGCGTGGTGGGCGCAGCACGCTCGCCGGCGCCCGATCGCGTGGCGGGTGGCGGCAGATTGGCGAGGACGCATACCTTTCGCCCGCCGCAAGGCAGAAAGGTGAGCACACGGTGGCCGCGGCCAAGGCTCTTCCACCGCCAGATGTGGTCGAAGCAGCGAGCCAGAGTAGACTTATCGATAGCAAGGGTTTACGCAACAAGCCCATTCCTCCGACGCCTCACCTACTGTCACAGGTCCCATCCGTGACGCAAGGGCAAGGGCAGCGTAGGCATTTAATGAGGCCGAGGAACGGACAGACGAGAGAAAGCATTAAATGTATTTAGATCAGCATGATGGCCCTCCTTGTACCTACCCTGCTTAGGCCTATATAAGGGCCCCGGGTGCATGGGGAAGGGGGATGGGATCCCAGATCAGTCGACCAAGCAATACTAGAGAAAGTCGGATGCGCTTGTAACACGAGAACTCAGTACTAGTTCAAAGCATCATATCTGAAATCTAGCAGACGTAAGGTTATTACCCTTCTTACAAAGGGGCCCGAACACAGGTAAAAATGGCTTGTTCTCCTTAGTTCATAGGCGCCAAACCCTCCGCGTGGGAGTCCTCTAGGTTTTCGCCCTCTCGATTAAGCCGCCGCCAAGACGCCTCGCCGAACAAAACCCGGTCTGAGATCACGGGCTGTCACGGTGAATCGCCGCGTAGCGCGCGCTGTAGGGGGCTAGTGGTTGGCTTTTCCGCTAACTCCGGCGGACTTTGTTCGCGATTGAAGCGTGCTCCGCATCGAAGATGGCGGATCTGCGGCACGGAGATCTCGGCGGGCGAAGCGGCACCAAGGCGCCTCCGGCCGTCGCACGGCCGAGGAACCGCCGTGCCCGCCGCAGACGGGCGCGCGCCGCTTCTCCGGAAGCGGTGGAGCAGCCGGCGTCGGCTGGCCATGGAGGCATGGCCACCCCGCCCAACTTGCACGCCGCCTGTGCCTTCGGACCACCCACCGGTGGAGTTCGCGAGGACTCTCCGCCTCCCACTCGGTGGGCTGGCATTGCTGGCCTCGTGGGTGCGCCCCGGCGGTAGGCTCCCGGCCGTCGAGCACGAAGGCGTACCTCGGCGCCTAAGGCGCATGCAGGCGCTCTCGAGCCTCGAGTCGCCTAACGAGAAGGGCCCCGCAGTGGGCGGGGTCAAGGAACGGCGACGCATATCCCGTCCGGCTCCTCGAGGAACCGTGAGGACCTTTCGCTCTCATCTCGGGCCGAAAGCCGCGGCGGCGGTGATGACCTTCGCGGTCGTCTGCCGCGCCATCCGGACAGAGCGCCGCCATGGCAAGTGGTGGCGCCGACAATGAGAGTCCCCTCGTGGCTTTCGCCGCGCGGGGGAGGAGGTCCTCCTCCGACTCCTTGAAGCCGGGCCTCGCTCCCTGCGTCCCCTGATCCCGGACGGGTTTCGATGGCGGCTCGGCTCCCTCTGGCGTCGGGTGCAGAGCCTTCTCCCGGCCAGTAGGCCGCGCGTGGCTCGGCAGGGCGAGTTCGCCCTGCCATAGAGAAATATGACAGCACCACCAACTTTGGAGGAGTTCCTCCAAATCTACACGATGGTGCGGGAAAGTGGCGGATCTGAAAAGGTCATGGCCAACTACCTCCCAACGGCCTTGGACGCGAGTTACGCCCTCTCTGTCTGCTGAATCTCCCGAGGGTCGGTGTACTCGTGGGACAGTTTTGTGCGACATTTTGTCGCTAATTTTCGTGGCTCCTTCATAAGAGCGCGGCCAGTGTGGAGGATGACCTCCACACCTGGAACAAGAAAAGGGGAGTAAACGCGACTTCATCCGGCGTTACTCACATCGCCAGAACACCATCCCCACATCTCAGAGCAATCGGTCGTCGCCATCGCCGGGAGGGGCGTCTGCGATCAAGAAGATGAAGGAGAAGATGGCCACCCGTACCATCGGCTCCACCTCCGAAGCTTTTCTCCCTCGCACATAAGCGCTTGGCAGGCCTCTTGAGGCGAGGGCCAGCGCCGCCCCAAGGGGCAAAAGGCAAGGACGAGGGTCGACATCGAAGGTCCGGCCCGGCAGGTAAGAAGGCGCGAAGCGCGAGGCGGGAGCCCAGGCGGAGTCCGCCGAGCACGACGACGAAGAAGACCAGCGCCTCGAAGCGCAACCGCCATGGCCGGCGTAATGACCGCCCGAGCGGCGCGACGACCGTCGTGACGGGCGTGATTTATCGCCGTGATCGGCGCGATGACCGCCGCACAAGTAGAAACGACCGCCGCGATCAAAGGAGGGCGAGCCCTCTCGCCGATACATAAAACCAATACCCATGACCTAGACAAGCTCGGTCGTAATTAGGTGGGCGAGATGGAGAAGCGGCTCAGGGCGCGCTACGATGATGATCAAGATGAAGATCCCCGCCGGCTGGCTTTTCAAAGAGGCGGATCACAGCGTGGCGCACATCTATGGTGGTTCATCCACCATTCCCTCCAACACCGCTTATAAGCGGTGAAAAGGGAGGTGTGCGCCACGGCCGAGCTCGAGGCGGGTCGGACATCAAGTGGTGAGCAAGCGATCACCTTGATCGGCCGACCACCCTGAATGCACCCTCGGCCTAGGGCCTCTCCCGATCGTGAGTCGCACCACGGTCCGGAATGTCTTCAAGGGCGGAGTCGGATGGATGGGTAGCTCCTCAACCTCCTGTCATGTCGGCATTCATGGCGCCGCAGATCCGCCGGGACTGCTTGGCGACCCGGTTCTTCGGGTGGCCCAGATGGGCTTGTTCCCTTGGGTCAAGTTTGCCTCCCGTCACTTTTTGGGGAGAAGGATAACTACCAAGACCGAGATGGTGGATTTCGAGGTCATGATTGACCTCCCATACAACGCCTTACTTGGTCGGCTACCGGTCAAGTTCATGGCGGCTACCCACTACGCTTACATGGTGGTGAAAATTAAGAAGAGCGAAGAAATGATCCAAGACCTGGAGGAGACCTTTGCTAACCTCCGGATGAATCACCAAGCTCAACCCGAAAAAATCGTGTTCGGTGTGCCCTCGGCAAGGCTGTTGGGTTTTCGGTGTCAGTAGGGGCATTGAGGCCAATCGACAAGATATCGGCCATCGAAAGCACATGAAGCCGCTTGTGCGACTCCAAGCAAGTCAATGTTTGGCGGTCGCCTGGCCTCCCCTGGGCGGTTCATTCTGGATTGGGAGAAAAAGCTTGCCTCTGTTCAAAGCTGATGAAAAAGACTAATTACTTGAGTGGACTTTGACGAGGCGCAGAAGGCATTTGAAGATTTGAAGCGGTACCTCTCCTCTCCCCTGTCTTTGGTTTCCCCGCGGGTGAGCCTCGTCAGATATTGCTGCCACCCGAGGTGGTGGCGCCGTGTTGATCGCAGAGAGGAAGGCGTTCAGAGGCGATCTACTACATCAAGCAAAGTATTGCATGAAGCGAGACCGGTATCCGCAGGCTCAAAAGATGTTGTATGCAGTCCTAGTGGCGTCCACAAGGAAGCTGCGGCATTATTTCCAAGGGCGGGAAATTACCGTGGTCACAGCCTACCCTTTGCGCGAGATTCTCCATAACCGTGAAGCAGAGGGGCGAATTGCTAAATGGTCGGTGGAGCTCGGGGAATTTAACATCAAGTTTGTGCCCCGCACTGCCATCAAGAGTCAAAAGTTGGCGGAATTAAATGCCGAGTGGACTCGCCACTCGGCCGAAGAAGCGCCGTGCCTTTCCCGGACGTTATTCTTTGATGGGTCTTTCATTTGGAAAGCGCGGGGCTGGAGAGTCTGGTCTCCCGACCGGTGACACCCTCCGAGACGTGGTCGCCCTCGAATTCAAGGCCACCAACAATATTGCTGAGTATGAAGGTCTGTGGGCGGGGCGCGACGCTTATTTGGGCATTAGGCGTCTCAAGTCAAGGAGATTCCCTCTTGGTCATTAATCAAGCTCGGAAGGAGTTCCAATGTTCCGACCCCACCATGGCGGCGTGCACAGCGGAGGTCAGAAAAGAATGGAACGCCATTTTGAAGGTTTGGGGTATATTCATATCCTCGGCGTGACAATCACCTTAAGTGACGGCCGCCCCACTTGCATCCTCAAGGGCTCTGTTCGGTCGGGGTCTTGAGAAAGACTACATGACCGCCCATCGCCGCCACATTCAGGTGGGGATGATGGTGTCCACCGTCATGCCCCGGTCCAGTGGGGGGACGAAAGTGTGCCGCGGCCTCCCGGCTCGGAGTGGGAAGGCGATGCCATCATCACGACCTCCAATCCGGGAGGAAGGCGTAGCGCCGCCTCGGCCCGGGTCGGGAGGAAGGCGGCGGTGCCGCCGAGGCAAGACCGAGCTTCGGCCAATGAGTACCCAGCGAGCACCGAGTGGTCGCGCCCTTGGGCGGGAGGATCGGTGGATGGACCCTATCCGCCTTCTGCGTGACCAAGTGATCCCGACGATGATGCCTCGGTGAGAAGATTGCACGAAGGCCAAGTGCTATACTCACGGTAGGTGGGGACCTATATCGCCAGAGCGTAAACGGAGTTCTCTTGAAGTGCATCACTTTCGGAAGAGGGAGCAGCTTGCTCTCGATATCCATGGAGGCGCAAAGGGAGCCATATGTCCGCGGACTCTAGTCGGCAAGGCGTTTCGCCAGGATTTTATTGGCCTACCGCCTCCGTGATGCTTGCGGTGGTGAGGCGTCGAAGCTTGTCAGTTCTTCGCCAGGCAAACCCACCGACCAGCCCAAGCTCTGCAAACCATCCCGCTATCTTGGCCGTTCGCGATGCGAAATTTGGATATCACAGGTCGTTCGCTCGACACAGGGGCTTCACCCACCTCTTCGTCGCCATCGACAAGTTCACCAAGTGGGTCGAAGCCGAGGCAGTGCGGGCCATCACGGCCGCTGCCGCTGTTAAGTTCATGCGCGGGATCTTCACCCGCTTTGGAGTCGCCAACCGCATCATCACCGACAACGGCACCCAGTTCACCAGCGCGGCTTTCCTGGAGTTCTGTGAAGAAATGGGCACCAAGGTATGTTTCGGTGGCCCATCCATGAACAGCGGTTAGGCGAGCAGCGCCAATGCGCTAGTGCTGAAGGGCCTCAAGACAAGGGCGTTTGATCGACTCCACAAGCGGGGTGCAAGATGGACGGAAGAACTCCCGGCTGTGCTGTGGTCGCTTCGTACCACGCCCAGCCGTGCGACCGGTGAGACACCCTTCTTCTTGGTGTATGGCGCCGAGGCTGTTCTCCCCTCCGAGCTGTCGCTCGGCTCGCCGCGCGCCTCCGCCTTCAACGAAGAGGACCAAGAGGATCTCCGGCGAGAAGATGTCAACCTTCTGGAGGAGGTGCGGGATCGTCTTTGCTCTCCGGCCGCCGCTTACCAGTGAGCTCGGCGGTACCACGCCACCCGGTCTCCGAGAGAACATCAAGTGGGTGACTCAGTCTTCTGCGCAATTGAGCGCATGAGGTTACATAATTGTCCCCGGTGGGAGGGCCTTCAAGGTGGTCTCGATATCTCTACGGGGCGTACGGTTAGCCATCGAGGGGCGAGTGGCGAACTCCTACAACATCGAGTCGCTCCTAAGTTCTACCCTTAGGGGAATTGTAAGTACCAGCCAGTTTACTCGGCCACTTTTGAGGTCGTCCCTCTCTGGTGATCGTGCTGTCGGCGATCGATCAAAAGGTGTTGCGAAAAACTCTTTTGCCGCCATTATTATTCCTCTTCGATTGTGCCTTGAGTGGCGAATATGCATGAAATGTCGCTGGTTCCGTCGCTTGCTAATTCCTTTGTGGAGTCCATAGCGATCCTCGGCCTCGGGTATACTTGGCTTAGGCGACCGGGGCGGCTAGGATGTGCTCGACGCTGCTCACACGCCCGGGTTGGCTCCTCAAGCACCGTTGAGTCGTCACCACGAGCGCCGTCGCCTAATGCCACCCCCAGAAACTTCGCTTGAGCACATGGCGCCACCGGATCGAATTCTTGGTATTTCACAAGGACTTAGGGTCCAAAGCAGGCGAGCCAGACACTTCATCTTTGGGGCTTAGAATGTTTTAAAGCTTACCTTGCGTATACCTCTCCAGATGCCTACTCACCTTCTCTAGAGTCCGTCAGACTGTGCAGGTAAGCATAACGATCTCGGCTTACTTCCTCGAAAGGCCTGCGTCTTATTTAGTCACCCGATGGCTCGAAATCGCTTCGCCCGGCCGCTTCCTGGTCGCCTGCGCTTCGAAGGTCGGTCGCCCGATGGGTCGGGGTTGCCGCCGATGGTCTCGAGCCGCCGCCCAGCCTTCCGTCGTCTTTCGCCCGGCGCCGGTTCTGGTCGGTCGCCTAGGGCGCTGATCGCCAGATGGCTTCGAAGTACTTTCGCCTGTGCCAGCTTTCGCCGCAGCCCGCCGTCGTGCTTTCGCCGGCGCCGTTTCTTCTGGTCGCTGGCGCTTCGAAAACGTCGCCAAGGTTTTGGATGCCTCGAAATTGCTACTTGATGCCCGCTTTCGCCAGCGCTTCCGTCAGGTTTCGCCGGGCGCCAGATTTCTGGTCGCCCGCTTCAGAGGCTGGTCGCCGATGCTTCGGGGTTGCCGCCATGTTCCCGAGCTGCCGCCGTCAAGTCGCTCATCCCGCTGCATACTGAAATAAGATAAGCGCTTCATACGCTGGCGTTCTTTGGCCATTCTCTTATGATCGTATCTGGGTTAGGTCAAGATGTGCATGGTTATCGCAAATGTTGAAACCCAACGGCTCCTCATGATAAGAGAAAATGTGCTAAATGTTAACGTCCGGCGAGACCAAGTCATCGGAGTGTCAGTTAGACACAGCACTCCTACACGGCTCGTACGCCTCGGGTTGGCTCCCTGAAGCACCGGTGGTCGTCTCCGTTAGTGTTTCGCCTAATAGCACTTCCGAGAACTTGTTGTTTACGCGTTCGCCAGTAGCATATTTTTGAGCGATCATCGGGTATAAGTTCCGAAAGGTTGAAACTCGCGATGATCTCATGAAATTCGGCGCTAAGACCTTGCTATGTCTTGCGTTCCTTGTTCGAGTTAAGGGCATTTTTAGCCTACATTTTATGTAGTCCGCATAATCTATGCTCGCGATCACAAGCAAGATGAAATCACTTGGCGCAGACTTAGAAACGCTACCCTAAATTAGGTGTTTCTAAAAGCGTCTTGTCTAAATCGAATGACGGCCGTCTAACAAGCAAATGTGGTGAATTCAAGCATGCAAAAATGAGCAAACGCATGAATAACGATTAAACATCTAACATTCATCCAAAAAGTTGTCCAAGGGTTTTACGGGCCGCAGTTCATCAACAAAAGCAACAAAAAAAGGAAAGCGAAGAAAGCCGTCCTTCACTCCTCATCTCGCCAAGTCGAGTTCTTCGTCGGCGCCGCCGGCAACCGGGGTGGAGACGTCCATGACCGGTTGCTCCACCCGCAGCATTCGTACCACGTATTCAGCTGCGCGTGCACCAGCGCCTCGCCTGAAAGCCTTTGCTCGCGTCTCCCCGACACCGCCGTCACCACCGCCATGGGATCAAAAGCGGCGTCGCGGTGGCAGCAGAGCAATAGCCACAGAGGTTGCGCCATGATCGCGACTGGCATCGCCGTGGCGGAGCGGCGGCTAAGGCGGCGGGAGTCTCAGAACGCCTCCGCGCTTTGGTTGGTCGCATGGGTGAATGAAGCGCCGAGTCCTCAGGCGTACTCGACCACACGCCAGGGGTTCGAGCACCTCTTGGTGCGCTGCAACGCTTCTTCAAGATGGTCGCGAGATTGCGCCGGCCGAAGGATTCAAGTGTCGAGTCTTCAGCGCCGCCTCGGCCCTCTCCGCCCTGTCTCGGCCCGTTCCGCCCACTGCTGCATTGCGATCGTGTTAGCCCTCTCCGCGTCGATTCATTGCCGCCCTCTCCCGCTCCGCTCGGCTACGCCGCTCGAGGCAAAATGTTGGGCGTCTGGCACCATGCCCGAAGCGGCGGCAAGAATGGTGCCTAGTGCCGCGCATCTCGTTTACAGGTGAAGAGTTCGACGGCAGCGGCGCAAGCGGCGGTGGCGCGAGGGCAAGAACTCGGCGGCTGTGCGAGCATGTCTCCGACCTGGCGGCGGTGGCGGCGGAGGCGCTGCGCGAGGCCTCTGGCTGTCTCGGTGGCGCCAGGTGTTGGCACCCTGGCTTGCGTTCGAGGGCCCTTGGTGGCGCCCTCAAGCTCAAGCCATTGTCGGGGCGTGAGGCCGCCTGCTGAAGCGGTGGCTGAGCTCCGCGGCGAGGTTGTCGGCGCCCGATCGTCGGCGCCCGGAAAAGCGCCGCTGTGAAGGTTCCGGAGCGTCTTTGCGAAGGCGGGCGCTGGAGGTGAAATCGCGCGGGGCGTCTGTGCCCCGCCCTTGAAGGGGTACCGCCACGGCGGCTGGTGGTGGCGGTGCTGGTCCGTGGCCCGAGCCCTCTTAGGTCCGAGCTCATGCGGTGTCGGGCGACGACCGCTGTTCGCCGACCGATCGTTGGCGGCAGCGCGTCCACGATCACTGGGGGCGCGAGGCGGATCACGGCAGCCCCGTGGAGTCCATCGGCAGGAGTAGCCTAACAACCGCAGGGCGCTCCGCGTGCTCGGTCGGCGGCGGCCGGGCCTCCGACGGAAAAAGGTGTCGGTTGGGACCGGCATCGATCTTGACAAAGCCACCGCCCAGTTTGGCTCCTCAAAGTTGCCCTACATTGCCGCAAGAAAGGGAAAAAGATGGCGGTCGGTTGGTAGGAAGCCGCAGGAGAAACATGTGCGTAAAAGCTAGAAGAATACAAGGGCTTCGTCCAAGCCACGTCTTGTGTCAGTCGTTGTCGCCTGTGTCTTGCAGGGCCGGACGCTGCGCGAAGAGGGCTGATCCTCCGCGTGTAGTCCCGGCTACCAGCCCTCCGTTCGATCCGGCGTCCGCAACTCGCCGATCGCGGGCGCCATTGCGCTGAGCTCTGCTGTCTCTTCGACCGGCGAGCTCCATTCTCAGCGTCGCGGCGCTGGTCCGGCTGCACCACCAGCGTCGATTCATTGTCATCTGGATGTACTGACGATCGCCTGCGCCATGCCCTCGATTGAACTGTCTTTGGAAGGAATGTAGCGGGAGGCCATCCTGGCGTCAAGGCGGAATAGCAACTCCCCACTACGCTGTGCGTCGTTGGTGGCCTTGAGAATGAAGAAGTGGCGAAGAGAGGAAGGTTCGCATCACCCCATGAACATTTCACAGAGGTGTGCGAAGACGGCGAGGAAGATGATAGAATTGGGGTGAGATGAAGATGGTGGATTTCATAGAAATGGAGGACGGTGAGAAAAATTCAGAAAAGGCGGAAGAAGGCCGCCATCATGGCCAGTGTGCAAAGACGATCTCGCTCGGAGAGGCACACAGCGTGGCGATCCCGGACGGTATCGAAAGGTGCCTTCGTGCGACCATCCCCATCCGCCTCACGGCGGCGTCAACATGAGAGGTGGAATGGAGTTCACCATGGTGGCTCAAGAAGACAAAGAGCTTTGGGAAAAGAGGCGAAGGAACAAGAAAGCAAAGTGCATAAGAAAAATGTATATGGAAGCGCTCAATGCGGATGCATCTATATAAGCGCATTCTACATCGACGGTTCACGAAGGGACAAAGTTATGCGCTGTTTCGGGTCCCAAGGGAAAACCGCAGGATACGCACGGGGACCGAAGCGGTCGTATCCTCATGAGTGGTGGCCCTGCCCAAGAGCGCACCAAGCATTGAAGTGCATTAAGTGAAGGTTCTAAAAAAGGAGTCGTAGGCCTGCGCTCTAGGGCAGGCCCGGGGGCTACTGTCAGCGTATTATACGCTAGGGTACCCTTCCACCGCATAAAGTCACGGTCCACGTGGCGCCGGGCATCGGGCGGCGATCACGCCCGCCGCCAGCGTCGGTCCACGGGCGCCTGGCGCGGCGGTGGGCGAAACACGCCGCCGCTCGCCCGGCGCCCAACCACGTGGCGGCCGGCCGCCGGCGGCGATCGCGGCTCACCGCCAGCGTCGGTCCGTGGCGCCGGCGAGCAGCAGTGGCGAAGCACGCCGCTTTCGCCGGCGCCCAGCGTGGCGGGCGGCGGCGAAAGTGGTGGCTACGCCACGCCGCGCCGGCGCCAGCCACGTGGCGGCGGAGCCATCGAGCGGCGTCGCGGCCGCCGGCAGCGTCGGTCCACGTGGCGCCCATGAAAGTGGCGAAAGCACGCCCGGCGCCCGATCGCGTGGCGGGTGGCGGCGATTGGCGAGGCATGCTGACGCCCGCCCGCAAAACAGAAGGTGAGCACACGGTGGCCGCCTCAAGGCTCCTTCCACCGCCGTCACAGTGTCGAAGCAGCGAGCTCGCCGTAGCAGCATTTATCGAGTAGCAAGGTTTTCGCAACAAGCCCATTCCTCGACGCTCTCACCTACTGTCACAAGGGGGTCCCATCCGGCGGACAGGGCAAGGGCACAGCAGAGGCATTTAATGATTTGCCGAGGAACGGACAAGACGAGAGAAAGCATTAAATGTATTTAGATCAAGATGATGGCCCTCCTTGTACCTACCCGCTAGCTTCGGCCTATATAAGGGCCCTCGGGTGCATGGGGAAGGGGATCGGATCCTAGATCATCGACCAAGCAATACTAGAGAAAGTGGCGGATGCGCTTGTAACACGAGAACTCAGACTAGTTCAAAGCATCATATCTGAAATCTAGCGGGGCGTAAGGTTATTACCCTTCTTACAAAGGGGCTGAACACAGGTAAAATGGCTTGTTCTCCTTAGTTCATAGGCGAAACCTCCGTGGGGAGTCCTCTAGGTTTTCGCCCTCTCGATTAGCCGAGCAAGACGCCCTCTGCCGAACAAAACCCGGTCTGTAGATCACGGGCCTGTCTGGTGGAATACGCCGACAATATGTGATTCTTATTTGTTGGGTGGCATCCAATGCCCCGGCTCCCAACACCCATGCCCCGAAGCCCAAAACCGTTTTGATAGCTTCGATAAGTAAACCAATACTATGCATGCGGATGTCCGACATCCACCTTATTGATCAAGGAAGTTGATGGCACCCTGCTTTGGCAGAAACTACCATTCAACGTACAAGATCTCTATAGGTGCAGCTATTGGAAGGGCATGAAACTCTTAATTTTTCGAGGGAAACCATTCTAACATGACAATCATATCCACTAAACATGATAGAATAGCATGACAGGAATCATCACAGACAATCACATTAAATTGTGAAATAGTATGGCCCAAAGCACTCCAATCTCCATTTTCGCTTTACGCCCATCGAGCCATCATGCTTGAAGCCGCCTCCATGATCGAGTACCACGCTACTACGTCTAATAGCTAGTAAAAAACTTACATGAGGATTTCAAGCATCACAAACCGACACGCAGGCGTTATACAATAACATGGCAGCCCAAGCTGCAATTAACCATAGCACACAGGCTATGAAAATTACATTAATGCATCACATACACACATAGGAGCCATACTATTCACATCATTCCCTGCAAAAACGCTATGGAAATTCAATCAGATTGAACAAATCATACCGATTCTGAGCCATCAGAATGCCTCAATTTCCATACGATTCTTGAGAAGGCGGCGACCACACCGATCTCGATCTGTTGGCATGATCTATTCAGCACGAGCTACTACCCCGATGGTGTTACCAGCCGGTAGGGGTAATGTACGGCATGAAACAGAACGAGCACGAACTAATCTTTTGATCGTGTGGAACCATCAACTCATACATCAGATGCGTGAGGCCCCTCGAGAAGGTTGCGGCGCGACGACGCCTTGATCTGTTGGCTAATATCATAGATGGCACATCACGGAAGTCCAGATGGTGTTTCCAGCCGGTATGGACAGTCGCGACATGATCTAGATAAAGCACGAACTAATCTTTTTGGCCTCGTAGCACTACCAACTCGTACCTCATGAACCCTATACCGATTGATCACATCAACCCGTGACTAATCTAACAGCATATCAACATATGCGCAGCATCCAGATCCAAGACAACGCAAGATCGGCTCGATACCATCAGAAGCTTAACGCAGAGGCTCATGGCGAAAACAAAATTTTCTACGCATTCAACGGGATACATGCGAGTAGTGGATCATGGATCATTACCCTTGGAGCACGTTAGCAGCGGAAGAAGAGTGGGTGAAGCGTCCCCGCGTACTCCAAAGTACAGTAGTAGATGCCGGAGTTGATCGTCTCCTCCTCGCGATCGCGCACGCAGCGCTGTAGAGGAAGTAGACATTCTCGCCAAGCAGTGCCGAGGCAGATGCAACGGAGCCTCTACGGTATCCACACGTCCAGGGTAGGATCACCGCGCGCTGGTGTGCTAGCACCCACGCGTGCGGCTAGGGTTTAGGGGCGGTGGGATGCAGCGACGGCTAGGGTTTGTGGTGGGGAGAACCAATCGGCTGCACACCCCCCCACGCCCCTTTATATAGAGTGCACTAACGAGCCTTCTACGATAGAAGCCCACTAGGACTCACACTAATGGATCTTCTACAGTAGAAATCCATTAAGACGCCAGAGGATCCAAATCTGTGTAAACCCACTAATGGATCCAATCCATCAGACATGATCCAACCCGTTAAGTGTGTGACCCGTTAGGTTCATGCGCAAACGGCCATGGTCCTGGAAACCTCTTTTCCAGACCATCAGACAATAGTGGTTCCTAGTAGGACATGTTGTCCCCCGAATGCACAGAATGATCGTATCGGCTGAACCTTGATATACTCTTATACCAATCCTTTTGCCACGCGATACCAGTCAAGCTCAAGGCATGATGCGTGCCATCCTTGTGATAGCTCGACCCATTCACTCGTCAATGTAATGGATATAATTCGTGATTAACACTTTAATCACTTTGGCATGGCCATGCACTTTTCCTTATCCATCCACACCGAGGGCCGGAGATATCTCTCCGTTATCAAGGAGGGGCAAATTCCATCTTGATCTCTTATATCTCACGTCATGTTTCATGGCATACTCGTAAGCTACCTTTATAACTCCCCTACTACGGAGAAGCGTTTAATAGCCCCAAAGTATACAATTACACATGCTGAGAATCAATAAGAATCTCAGGTCAAAGGATCGTATAGGTATACCACTCGAGACTACACTCTGATGGCACTTCAAAGATAACAATCTCATCAGTGTCTCGGAGCGGGTCTATCCAACCCTATGTTCTCTAACATGTGCCCACATTATTGATTTGATATCTCCTTATATATGGTATGTGAAACATTACCATCAATCAATACATGTGCTGGTCAGATCACTATTGTCCCACATAATGATATGTGACCAGGGATCGTTTAGAATAATATCATATAACCAATGTGTTTCACAATTAAGTCATACTCAATAAACAAAGGAGTGACATTTATTCATGGAACTGATAAGTACATGAACATAGACGTATGATACAATCATCTCACATGATCGCCTCTAGAGCATATCACTAACATGCTTCGCATGGACCACTCATCTTCTGCTTTAGGTTTCTATCATGCACAATTAGCTGTTCTCTCTTCTCTCTAGGTTGAGTTCCTTCACAGTCTTATAAGTCTAGCAAGTGTCGGCCCTCTAGGTAGATAGGGTCTGTGTGCACTCCTTAGCTTGAGATCTAAATGTAACTTTCCTATGTTTGTTATTGGGGAAGATGAGAGCAAATCTAAGCTGTAGTGTTCTCTACTATCTTTTCTATGCTCTATAGCCATCTAGTTTGTAGGTTCTCCTCTACTTCTCTCATTCTATGTTTATGGTCTTATTTGAGTTCATTTGAATCTTCTTTGAGCTTAACTCTGCTGATAACTCAACTTAAACCAAATTTGTGCTTAAAAATTGACTCACATGTTTACGAGTTTTGAGAATCTGTTTCATGCATTGTATATTAGACTTTGTTTTCTGCTTTATGAGCTTTGTCTACTATGGAAATGATCTATTTTTCATGCTATACACCATGCTACATCATATGAAGAAAATCACTCAACTAGATTTTTTCATGTTCATTCATCTTGCTAAGCTTGTTGAAAATTGAAAAATGAGCTTTGAAAGAAAAACTAGATGAAACATGTTGCTTTTCCTTGCTGAGTTTCTTCTCTAGGTGTATTTGCCATGATTTGTGAAACTTTGGAGTTCTCTAAGTCCCTTTAGCAACTTGGGTGAAACTAGTTTGAACCATCTAGAGTTCTTCATTCGCTCACATGTGCTTAAAAAGAAAAACAAAAAAATGACTCTTTGTGAGCAAATTGATCTCAACAATTTGCATTCACGAGATTGCTTCCTATTGCACTTGGGATGGACTTGGAATGTATCGTGTATGATCAAGACCATCCTTTTAAGAGTTCTTAAGATGATTGAAAATAGTTTGAGTCAATTACACTTGAAAAATGCAAATAAAAAATATTTGTCGGTAATGAATTCAAATAATGTCAAACGTTTGCACCCCGCTATGTCTTTTAAAGTTCTAAAGCCAAAATTTTCATTAATTGAAAAATGAGCCTGAAGGATCTTATATGCACTTCTAGATTCCCCAAAGTGTTAAGTAGGTTGAACTCTAGGTTTTTTTATTTTATCCTTTGAGTGGCTTTGCATCCAGTTTTGAAACTAACGCTAAGTGTTGCACTTGTCAAATCTTGCTAAAAATGACTTATTCAAAACGAAGCTTGCTAGCAAAATTTGTTATTTGTACTTAGACATGTTTTAGTTAGTTTAATCCGAAATTGACTAGCTAACTGTCATATCTTGTCTTCAAAGTCACTTGGATAATCGTCAAAGCTCTTCTAGAATGCATTTCACACATACATATTTAAAGGGGGATAAAATGCCTTCTTGATGACTATATTGCCAAAAGGGGGAGAAAACAGAGAAAAAAGGCATCTTTAAATAGGTAAAAATTTTAATGCACCTTGGATCTTATGATCTTGGTAATAGTTGCAAAATTTTTAGGATCATAAGTATATTTGAGTTTTCTTTGTGAGCATTATTGGATTCATTGGGGCTTTTGTGGAAAACTTGCCCTCTCTCTGGTTTTTGCTCTAAAATTCTTCTTGTAAACTTGGTCAAGTCCTTATTGTCTTTTTCTCTCAGACCAAGTTTGGCTTTACATTCAAAATGCTCTCTTCCTCTCTTTCAAACTCAAATTTTCATACCTTTCATCTGTTTGTGAATATACTCATCAAGGGGAGATTGAAAGACCATATGGAGGTCTATCCTTGTGTGTGATGAGTTATTGACATTATTTAAGCATGTGGTGCCTTGATTTGAGTTGGAAAGTGCATTTGAAGCAATGTTGGAAAATTTTCTTACACTAGCGGTCATACCAGTTAGGGGCGGTGTGACAGGCAGGCGGTGCACTCGGCCTAAAAGTGGTTGCATCGGCCATGGCTAGTCATATTGGCCTTAGGCTTGTGCATTTTTCCCAGAGAGGTGCCTCTGCAATTTTTTGGAGGGCGGTCATACCGGTTAGGGGGCGGTATGACCGGCCGATGGTGCTATCGGCCTGAGGGCAGGTAGCACTGGTCTTGTGAGCGAGGATGAATTTTTAATTTTTGATTTTTGATGAATTTGATTGAATATCTTTTTGGACATTGCTATGTGATGTGTTTTCTAGTTTTTGATGGTTATAGGACAATGGTGGTAGATTATGGTAAGGTGTAGGATGATGAGGACAAGGGGAGGTGTACCGGAGGTCTAGACGGTTGAGGATCACCAGAAGATGATTGGAGACGGAGTTGTGGTAAGCCTAGCAGACAAGGAATGGAAAAGATGACAGCTATATGTTGAGTGGATCAAGGAGGGCTATCGGATGTCAGTCTAGTTGATAGGATAGTGGGTCTAATTAGTGTGCTTTAAAAACTATGCAATAAAACCCAGTTTGTTTGGTGGGTTTTGGGTTAGCCCTTCATGGCTGTGTGAGTGGGTCAATCCTAGCCCTTGATGGAGTGCTCTAGGGTTGAGGGACTCATCCAAGGGTGGTAGGTTGCCCAAGAGTACATGCTAGTACATTCTTGCAATTTTCCTTTACGCAATTTGGATTTGCCTCCCCTCCTTCTACATGCTTTTGCTTCTTGTGCCAAGGATATTGATTGATGGATGAATCTCCTTTAGATTATATCCTAATCATCTAGGCAAACCATGTGTTTTTCAAGCAAAAACCAATTGTCTTCTTGCGTGAATCACTTTTCTAGATCATGTTGCTGGAGATTTGGACTTATGTTCTTGCTTGCCTTAATGTGTGGAAGGTTATTGTGAGGAGCCGCCCAGATCGTCCTCGGGTTATTCGAATGCCCGGTCGCCCTCATCGGATTTGGAGGCTAGCAACAGATCACCGATGGTGCTCACAGTGCTAACACCCAAGCCCAATTAGGACAACAATGATCCCATTCGAATAACTCGACAACAATCCCGGTATTCCCCCGGTATGCGACTCGAAGCTCGCCCAGGATCGCCTCGCATACCGGTTTTCATTTGCCATATCAGTTCAATTCGCATAAAGGGGGCAACGAACCCAAAACTTTACAACCAAACACGCGACGCGGAAGCACAACAAACAACACCAACTCAAGCACAAAGACAAACTAGACAACCACACGAGGCAAGAACCAACAACAGCAGATAAGACTCACAAAACGGACTAAACACAAGGTCCTGCCTAGACTCAGAAATTCTACAAAATTTCGGCATGATACCCCTAGAAGTACGGACATCCACTCAACACGCATAAGAAACAAATAACTAAACAAATATATCACAACTACAACCACAACATAAACAACGACATGGATAGAATAACATCACAGACAGGACTTAAGCACGGTGATACAACGACGTTCAACAACAGAAGTAGACAAGTAATTAAACATAGCCATAACAAGTTTTAAAGTTAACTTTACAACAAAATAAATGAACAACCACCAAATTCAACCCAAAAGTCAGATATCTCCGGAAGTGTCCTGCCCTTGAACACTTCCAGACGTTTACATCGTTGAGCTAGCTTTTACTCGGTGCCCCGCCCGACCACTGAGAAGCAGTACGGACAGAACTCACACCCGTCGGGGTCCTCACCTGAAAACCACAAAGCAGAAGCATGAGTACAGAAGGTACTCGCAAGACTTACCCGTGGTCCATATATGACCGACACGAAGGAATTTGCATTTGGATGTAGCAAGGGATAAGCTTAAGGTAAAAGTACTTAAAAGCTTAACTTTGGTTCATTTTCACATTCAACTACTCAATTTACAAATTTTATAGCAGTTATGTACAACACCTATTGCTAAAGTGAGAGCTGAATTTAAACATTTAAGAGAGCAAACAAAATCATGAACAAGTAACCGCATCAAGTATACCAACTAGTTTCAATTTAAGTTATTATTACGTTGAAGTGTCGGATGATACAAGCATGCTCATATCCGAGAGCGCGGCAATTCGAATCGCTTATTCACCCTGCAGGGGATCATCAATCGCATGACATGTGCCACAAGGAACCTCATGTCAACCCTCCTCCCATCCATATCTACTCGTTGAACCATCCTCACGCGGCCCGAGCACCTAGCAACCTCCCTCGAGCGGCTCAAGCCTCGCTTAGCCCTCGAGAGTCGGCCTAGGCCTCGCCCTCAACCACGTCCAATCGCATGAGGGTATGACCCATCGAGTAGTATGCAATGAAAGGGTGGCTTACCGTACCATTATATCGGACATGCGATCAACAAGGGGTGCTCGATCAACATGGCAAACAACGGATCGGTCCTTAACCAACACAGGCGAGACTACAACATTTGAGTCTCCACACCCAAATGATCCAACCCTCTCGCCCGGTCTCAAGTTTTCCATTTCAAAGCATAATTATAACCAATTGTAACCCATTAGAGTGAAGTAATTAATCTCAAGTGATGGAGCCATCCACCACTTGGCCCATACCCGACATCTAAGCAAACTAAGCATGGACACATTATATTTACCCATACGCTAGCTCCAAGGAAGATGTATAACAATTAACAATGAGTGTTTGTGCAACAATTAGGTTCTAATACCCTTCCCACATTTCAATTCCTAATGCATAACCTAACCATCCAATAAAAAATTATTCGCTAAAATACAATTATGAATAAGGTTGAATATGCTTAGGTGCTTGCCTTGAGCTTCTGCCGGATTCTCAATGACAATCGCCTCTCCGGTAACCCCCTCGGTCACCGCCACGTCAACCTTCGTGTTTTCGTTCTCTACACGATCACAATGCATGTAAATGAGATGCATGCGATGCATATGAAATGAAATACAAAATGCATTCCCCCCATGACAGTTCAAAAAGTGCAACACATCCAGAAAATGGAATTAAAGCCCTCAACCCAACCCTAAACTTCAGCCCCAAAGTCTGAATTTTCAGCAAAACAGGTTTCAGGACAACATTATTACAAATGGCCATAACTTTTTGATCACTTAATCAAATTGAGCAAACTCAGATCCTAGACGACCACAAGACATAAACCTACCACTTAGCTTTGGCCAATCACCCAGATTCTGCACAGAGAATTCCCAGTTTGGCCAGGAACAGAGAACAGTTTCAGTGTTCAGAAGTTTCAGAGTTCAGAACAGCATGCACAAATTTCATCATATAAATTGCTATACTTAATGGAATTGAGTAAACGATGACATTTTTACAATCTACACGAAATTTCCTACAACTTCTCAAGCAAAATTAATTTCTAATTCGGCCTCTAACTAATTTTAATTCGCAGCTCAATTTTCAGCTCCACATTTTCAGCATTTTCAGAGCAGCACGCACTAAAATTGACATAACTTTCAGCTGGATTAACGAAATTCAGTGATTCTGGTTGGAGATGAAAGATAATTCTATTACCCATAACTTTATCTACAGTCAACCTAGCAGGAAATGCTCGAAACTTGCTCAAATCAACCAGAAACAGTAGCTACAAAATCTGCTCAAAAATTCAGAACTTTGCTCCAAACCCTAGATTGGTTATTCCCCATCCAAATCCCAAATCTCTACTCACCTAAGCCCCCAAAACCACCATTGCTGCCCCCAAAACCAGAAAACGCCAACCCCAAACCCTAGGGAGCCTTACCTCATGGAAGTGGAGGAGGAAGAGGAGGAGGGAGCTGCTGCTTGTGAGGGAGAGGGAGGCACCACCAGGGAGGCTGTAGGGAGGAGGGGCACGACTTGGGGAGGAGCTGGAGGGGCGCCACCAGGGACAGCAGGGGCGTGGCTTGTGGTGGCTGCCTTGGGGAGGAGAAATGAGAAAGAGAGGTGCTAGAGGAAGAGAGCTCAAAGGAAGAGGTGCTGCATTTGCTTTGTTGCCCCCAATTTCTTTTAGATGCTGCACACTTGACCCCACTTGGAAGCAAGAGAGAATGGCTAAGTCCAGAATTTCAGCACTTGGATTCAATTTTTGAGCCACATTGTGAATTAGTATTTGGCGTTGGATTTTGGTTCAACCCCCACAATGCTGTAGAGAAAAGCTTCTAGTTTGTGATTAGCTAACCCGCACATTCTAACTCCTTATAGTTCTCAAGTTACATGGCTCCAAACTTTGATGAAAACTGTATTTGCACACTAAAATTTCTAGCTCTGAATTTTTGCTAATTGGAAATTCTTCTAAGTGGCAGTTTAGGATATTCACTGAAGTCGGAAGTTGATCTCAAATGCGGCCAAGAATTGGTTGGCGCTAATGTTAGCCGCATGAGCTGAATTCGAATTTGGGGCCCTGACAGTTATCCAAGATCATCTTGATCATCAAAACCCCATGAGCAAAATCATGATCAAGTTCTTGAGTTTTTGTTCAAACTTGCTGTGTTCTTCCTTCAAAGTGAAAAAGATCAAAACTTTGATGTTAATCCTTACGATTGAAGTTTGGAATAAATTCCTGACATCCGTAGAAAGACATCAACCAAGTTTTGTGAGTTTTTTTGACCATCCAATCAAAACTTGGACCATTTTTGCTTTTGGAGCTCGTGCTGATTTTCCTACTATTCCTGAACCCAATCATACTAAACTTGGTCATACTAGAGACCATGCGGTCATACCAGCCTTACAGAGCAAATGGCTCATTCTTATTTGCCTCCTTTGATTGTTTTTGTTTGAGGGCGTGTTTGGATTACATTGAGTGGTGAAAATTTTAATTTTGATCATTAACCCCCCTCTGATCACCATCTTGATCCTTCAGGAAAGCCTTAGTCCATGTGTTGTTCCTGTTCTTTTGGTTCCTAAGAAAGATGGTAGTTGGCATATGTGTGTTGATTATAGAGCCATTAACAATATCATAATAAGGTATCATCATCCTTTTCCTTTGTTAGACAATATGCTTGAAGTGTTGAGTGGTTATATTATTTTCACAAAGATTAACTTGTATAGTGGACACCACCAGATTAGAATGAAACTGGGATATGAATAGAAAACAACATTTAAAACTATGTTCGATTTATATGAGTGCATATTCATGCCTTTTGGTTTAACTAATACACCTAGCACTTCCGTGTGTTTGATGAATGAAGTTTTACGTGTTTTCATTGGAAAATTTGTGGTGGTATATTTTGATCTACAGCAAGTCACATAAAGAACACACAGAACATTTGCATGTTGTTTTTAATGCTTTGGGAGATGCATATTTGTTTGGTAATCTTGAGAAGGGCACCTTTTGCACAGATCGAGTCTTTTTTCTTGGCTATGTTGTTAATTGAAGTGGATGAAGCAAAAATTGATGCCATCAAGAGATGGACAACCCTTGAGACAGTCACACAGGTGAGAAGTTTTCATGGTCTTACAGGATTCTATAGGTGTTTTGTGAAAGATTTTAGCACTATTACGGCCCCACTAAAAGTGTTGACAAAGATGGGCGTATCTTTCCAATGGGGACTAGCACAATAACAAACTTTTAACACGCTAAAAGAGAAGCTTACACATGCATATCTACTCTAACTTCCAGATTTTGGTAAGGCATTTGAATTAGAATGTGATGCTAGCGGAATTGAAATAGGAGGTGTGCTACTACAAGAAGGTAAACCTATTGCTTACTTTAGTGAGAAATTGAATGGGCCAACTTTGAATTACTCTACCTATGATAAAGAATTGTATGCTTTAGTGCGAGTATTAGAAATATGGCAACACTATCTTTGATCTATGGAGTTTGTTATTCATTCTGATCATGAATCTTTGAAGCATATTAGAAGTCAAGCCAAATTGAATAGACAACATGCTAAATGGGTTGAATTCATAGAGTCGTTTCCATATATCATTAAACACAAGAGGGGTAAAGATAATGTAATTGCTGATGCGTTATCGAGGTGATATACTATGTTGTCTCAACTTGATCATAAAATTTTTGTTTAGAGACTATAAAAGAGTTATATGTTAGTGATATGCCCTAGAGGCGATCATGAGAGGTGATTGTATCACATGTTTATGTTCATGTAGTCATCAGTTCCATGAACAAATGACATTACTTTGTTCATCAAGTACGACTTGATTGTGATACACAATGTACATTTGATATTATTCTAAATGTTCCCTGGTCTCGTATCATTATATGGAACAATAATGTTTTGACCAGCACATGTATTGATTGAGGGTAAAGTATCATATACCATAGATATGGAGATATCAAATCAATTATGTGGGCACATGTTAGAGAACATGGGGTTGGATAGACCTACTCCGAGACACTGCTAGATTGTTATCCTTAATATCCCATCACTCTGTAGTCTCGAGTGATATACCTATATGATCCTTTGACCTAAGATCCTTATTGATTCCCAGCATGTGTAGTTGTATACTTTAGGGCTATCAAATGCTACTCCGTAAAAGGGTTGCTATAAAGGTAGCTTATGGGTAAGCCATGAAACACGACATGGGATGTAAGAGATCAAGATGGGATTTGCCCCTCCTAGATAATGGGAGAGATATCTCTAGGCCACTCGGTGTAGATGGATTGGGAAAGTGCATGGCCATGCTAATGTGATTAAAGAGTTAATCACATTTTCATATCTATTACATTGACGAGTGAATGGGTTGAGCTATCACAAGGATGGCACACATCTTGCCTTGAGCTTGACTGGTATCGTGTGGCAAAAGGATCGGTACATGAGTATATCAAGGTTTAGTCGATACGATCACTCTGTGCATTCGGGGGACAACATGTCCTGCTAGGAACCGCTGTTGTCTAGTGGTCTGAAAGAGGTTTCCAGGGCCATGGTCGTTTGCGCATGAACCTAACGGATCGCCACTTAACGTGTTGGAACATGCTAAAATGGATTAGGATCAATTAGTGGGTTTCATGGATATGGATCTGCGGGGATGAGGTTCCTAATGGGCTTCTATCATAGAAGGCCCATTAGCGTGCACTCTATATAAAGAGGGCGTGGGGTGGCGCTGCATATGAACGTGTTTTCACCACAAAACCCTAGCTGCCAACTCCCTTCTCCTTGCCAAAACCCTAGCCGTCACGCGCGCGGTGCTAGCACATCAGTGCACGGCTTTCCACCCCTGGACGTGTGGATACCATAGAGGCGTCGTTGCTTCTGCCTCGGCACTAATCGGCAAGAACGTCTACTGCCTCTACAGCGTTGCGTACGCGATCATAAGGAAGAGATGATCAACTCCGGCATCTACTACTGTACTTTGGAGTACGCGGGGACGCTTCACCCACTCTCCTTCCGCTGCTAACGTGCTCCAAGGGTAATGATCCATGATCTCCTACTCGCATGTATCCTGGTTGAATGCGTAGAAATTTTTGTTTTCGGCTAGCGTAGCCTACACGTTCCCTTCATTATATGCTATTGATTTGGACTTTAAAGATGCATTTGAAAACTATAGAAAAGGAAGAACATGGAATAAATATGTGTTGTATGATGGATTGTTATATCGTGCTAATAAGCTATCTGTTACTGCTAGATCAATTCACCTTTTGTTTTTATAGGAAGAGCACAGAGGTGGTTTGATGGGCCATTTTGGAGTGAAGAAAACTAAAGATGTACTGGCCGCACATTTCTTTCGGGAAATGATAAGACGCAACGTCGAGCGTTATGTGGCACACTGCACTACATGCAATAAAGCTAAGTCTCACTCTAATCCACATGGTCTTTATATGCCTCTTCCTGTTCCTAGTGTTCCATAGGAGGATATTTCTATAGACTTTGTTTTATGGTTGCTTAGGACAAAGAGAGGGAGGGATAGTATTTTTGTGATTGTGGACTGATTTTCTAAAATGGCACACTTTATATGTTGTCAAAAGAGCGAAGATGCAATGAACATTGTTAATTTGTTTTTCAAGGAGATTGTACACCTACATGGAGTGCCAAACACAATTGTTTTAGATCATGATGCTATGTTCTTGAGTCACTTTTGGAGAAGCTTATGGAACAAATTGGGGACAAAGCTGCCATTTTCTACTACATGTCATTTCCAAACCAATGAACAAATGAAGGTCATCAACCGTACGTTGTCAACCATGTTGAGAACTATTTTAAAGAAGAATTTGAAGTTGTGGGAAGAGTGTTTACCAGACGTTGAGTTTGCTTATAACTGGTCGGTACACTCTACCACGAAGTTAAGTGCATTTTAGGTAGTGTATGGGTTTAATCCTCGTGCTCTAATTGATCTTTTGTCCTTGCCTACTCCTGAAAAGGTGAATTTAGATGCTAAGAAATATGCTGAATTAATTTTGAAAATGCATGAAACAACTAAGGAGAACATAGAAAAGATGACTGAAAAGTATAAGATTGCTGGTAGCCATGGTAGAAAAAAATTATCTTTTAAACCGGGTGTTCTTGTTTGGCTACGTTTCAGAAAAGATAGGTTTCCATATTTGAGAAAGTCTAAATTAATGCCTCGAGCTGATGGTCCTTTTAAAATACTTAAAAAGATTAATGAAAATGCATATAAGCTTGAGTTGCTTGCATATTTTGGGGTTAGTCCCATGTTTAATATTTCAGATTTAAAGCTATATGTGGGAGAAGAGAATAAGCTTGAGTCGAGCATGACTCCAATTCAAGAGGGGGAGGGTGATGAGGACATCACTCTTTTGGATACGTGCATACACCATGGTCCTGTGATAAGAGCTCGTGCAAGTAAATTAAATCATGAGGTCAGCTTGTTTCTCATTGTTCATTGTCCATCATAATGATATTAGGGACAACCACAAGCACTCAGTTTGTTAGCACAATTCAGATTGACGCTAGGTCGAACCAGCCACCTCTACTCCAAGTTAGCACACTTTTAAAAAGGGTGCCATTAACTCCATGCAACCACATCCCCAGCTGGACTCCACCCTTGCCACGCTAAATGAAGCCGGACTCCAAGTAGTCCACAATTCGGGCTCTGTGTTCAGTTCGGAGTCAAGAGACAACACTACATTAAAATGAACATATCTTCCTCATACAGAGTCCAATGGAGGATTTCTTGTGCTTGTTAGAAAGATAACGATGAGATATTTCTAATGGATCTAGTTCTAGCCCCAGATACATTGTAGATCAGCTAGAATCATTGATACAATGTATTATATTACTGTTTTGAGCCTTGTAAGCCTGTGAGGGTCCAAACTCAAGTTGTGTGCACCCCCTAAGCTGTGCACAACCCTAGCTCATCCCTCTCACATCCCTCCTACTCATATACTCAGTAGCCACCACCTTAGACACTTGGGTTTTGCTTAGATTACAACTAGATTTTCAGTTTTTAACTGTACATCGGTTTGTGGAACCCCAACTCGTGTGCTTAATATACTTGACAATTTTAGATTGCATCTTTTATGTTCTTACTTGTATTCTTGATTTGCATGTAGAGATTATCCTTCTTGGTGAGGTCAACTATGTTTGTGTGTAGTTGATAATCACTGGAGCCATGGTGTAGCAATTGTAGGGTTCGAATTAGTTCTAACTGGAAGCCGGATCGTCAACGTCGAGTTCTCCATCAATTGATTTACTACTACCTGTCAGAAGATCGGGACATTGTTTGCATAAGTCGGTTTGGAAATCATTTATGATATGTGTCATATTATCACTAACACATTTGTAGGATAGAGGATAACCGACTAGAGGGGGTTGAATAGGAGTCTTTAAAATTCTTTAGCTCTAATTGCAATAACAAATTATCTAAGCAAAAATTACAATTTTGATAATTAAACCCTAAATTCTCTAGATTTCACTAAGTGCTCCGACAAACTAGTCTAGGTAAGAATACAATCGTAGTCACAAGATCAAGACATTAAAATTTCTAGGAGAGAAAATTGCATACATGAATTAAAAATTCAATCCACAAGAGAAAATTTGACATGTCGTTTATCCTGTAGTCTCAGAGACCTACCGGTCTCCCCTAATTCGTGTTGAGGAAGCTTGATCAACTTCAAGCTGGCTCCTTTTCACAACTGAGCTTCCCTCGATCACTTGGTAGTTCTTCCTCGCTCCGGGTAGGTGAGCTCTAGCCTTCACAAGCTTGCTGGGGCTTCTAACAACTTCTGTTGAGAAGCTCTCCATGCACAATCACCTCTAAGTCATCTAGTAAGCGGTAACTTCTAAGAGTAATAAGCCTTGACACTTACCTGATGTCAAGTCAAGAGTTCAAAGGCTCAACACTAAATGCAACACTTGAATTTGCTACCAAGTCACTCAAAATGAGATTTAATAAACACAATAGAGTTGGAGACTAGATGGAGCTCAAATATGATCAACGAGGTCCAAGAGATGCTCTAAAGTGATAGTGATGGGGTATTTATAGCCCTTGCCTACTTTTCCAACCATTGGGGTATAAATTAAATAGAAAGTAGGTTTCTTGGTGCTACCACCCGTATGGGACCGGTAGCATCGGGCTTGGCCCCTATAGTCACTACATTGCATTTATTGCACTATCTGTGACCATTGCCCAGTGAGGCTGGTGCTACCGCCCTATGGCTAGTAGCACCGGGCACATTTTCTTCACTTCAGCTGGAAAAACGATCATTCTGTTAATTTTACACTAGGGGGTTTGGCTAGTGCTACCTCCCAGCTGGTAGCACCAGGCCTAGGGCCATAGCACTGGCCAGCCTGGCCCCAAAAACACTCCCTCTAGAATTTTTACACCACACTTTGGCCGGTGCTACCACAAGGACGATAGCATCGGGCCTAAGCTTGTAGCACTGGCCTCCCAAAGGCTATCCTGAACAATTGAGTGATTTTAGTTTTAAACACTCAAATGAAGTCAAATGTTGCATGATTGAGCCTTTAAACATTTTTTGACTTTGAACAAATAGCCAAGACCCCTCTTAATATTACGGCACCTATTCTAATAATCTGATCTTTGTCCAAAACACCGAGATCGGCTAAAGGTATGAAAGGGCCATTAGTTTTATACCTTGGATATTTAGCTCAATGTGTTGATCTTCTTTAGGTCCATTTTCATGCTTCATCTTGTGCCATTGACTACGACCAACCTATTTTCAATATACTTAAAGAAAATATTAGTCCCTTAATTATGATTGTCATTAATTACCAAAACCAAATGGAATTGGGGGTCTAGATACTTTCAACATCTTCATTTTCTATAATTGATGATAATCAATACATAAATAATGAATTGAAATTGATTTCAAGTATACAACAAGCAAGGTTTTGTATACTCAAGGATTTTGCTTTAACGGTGTTTTGCTTTTTGAAGAGAAGACTAATGACTTTTGGAGCAAAACACTACTAAAGCCACAATATTTGATTGAAAACTCCCCCTAAAGATGTGCATATAAAAAAGGAGTTGAAATTTACACACTTGAGAATTTGGAAATTTTGACGGAGTTTTCCTTTAAATATTGAGTCTGAGGATGTCAATATATAAGCAATGAATATATCAAGCATGAAAATGAATAAGTCAAGCACGAAAACCAATGAGATACAATGAACCAAAGATAAAGATTTAAACGCTAAGCATAAGTAACCAAAAAGCATTCAAACATAAACATCCAACCACATAAGCACTAAAAATCGAAGCAACATAAAGCAACATCCAAAAGCACAAATACTATAAGGTTCATTAGCTTACATATATACATAAATAATGTAACTATAAGCTAATAATTGTCGAATATCCAAATATAGGATATGGGCTTATGCCGTAAAGTCAAAGATACCACATATGTCTTTACCAGTATTTGGAAACTCCAGATATTTTGAGCCCAGCTCAACGGGATAAGATATATAGAGAAAGGATATCCCTATATAAGGCAGGATTGATCATATTCCCAATACGAGGAAACCCAATCGAATTTGTCTGGCAGTTATGGAAGTTCAAATGTGACACAGAGATCATAATGGTAACAACACTCCTCATTGACTATGACTTGGTACTCCAACCCACCAAATAAGGGCAAGGGAAGACATTGTTAGGGACAAGCGAACCATCCAGAGCTTGACGCATAGGAAGATTTCCAAGCCAGACATCCAATAGCCATAGGCTAGCCACCCACATATTCATACTTTTCCTTGTAATCGGGACTAGTCTCCCCGATCTGTAACCTATTCATCGATCTCATACAGCATCTACACAGGACTAGGGTGTTACTCGACGAAGAGGCCCGAACCTATCTACATTGTGTGCCCCTGATTGTGTGTCTGATCCTGCATATCTCTAAGGTACCCAAATATAAGTGTGTTGTCGATCACTAACCTTTGACAGCTCGCGTGCCTGGTAGGGGCCTTCAGCTATTATTGTAGATTGGACAAGTCTTTGATGCGTGTATGTCGGCGTGTTTGTCCCAGATAGTATTGGTTTGAGTGTATAACCGAGTTTCGGTAGGGGGGTCTTCGCAGCTGCGTCACTCTCGGCTCTCTTCTCTACTCTCTTCGCATGATGAGCAGGACAGCAAGCCCAAGAACACATAAGGAGGATGCAAGGAACACACAGGATTTACCCAGGTTCGGGCCCCTAATGCGGGTAATAGCCCTATGTCCTACTTAAGCTCGTGTTGCTCTAGTATTCTGCTTGCTCTCTGTTGCGAACTGATCGACTGACCGACCTCAATGATCTGATTTTTCGACCGACCTCCTTCCCCCCGTGCACACTAGCTCCCTTATATACTCCCGGGACTAGCTACGATAGGCAGAGGGAGTGATTTTACATTAATTACATTGACTGTGTCTAGTCCTGTCGCTGTTGTCCCTCGAAGCCTCTTTGTCTATGCCGTAGCTTGACGCCGCCTGTCTTCAGACCGCCCAAGAGGAGGGGTTCGGAAGCTGCGTGACGAACGCCTAGTACACGCGTCACCCCGTCTTGCCTGGGGCGGTGTAAATGGAACGGGAGTTGGTCAAGCTGGCTCAATCGGAGGGACAGGTCATCATAGCGTCAGGGAGCCACACCTATTTAATGGCCTTCGGGCGCACTGCAATGGCTCCCCGCGCATTGAATGGCTCCCATGCGCATTTAATGGCTCCCGTGCGTATTTAATAGCTATGATACGTTGTGATCCTGATGATTGCTTCGGGCAGAAGCCTCCCAGCCTTGTCTGCGTGGTTGGCTGAGAATGGGCTCGCCTTCTCGTCGGGCAACCACGTGGCCTGGTCACCCGACTGCTCGTCAGGTAGCCATGTGTCTCAGTCTTCCGTGGTTGTGATCTGGACACTCGGGGCTGGGACCTAGTCGTCCAGCTGCCCGC
Organism: Guadua angustifolia; assembly: GCA_036346375.1. Taxonomy (NCBI): domain Eukaryota; kingdom Viridiplantae; phylum Streptophyta; class Magnoliopsida; order Poales; family Poaceae; genus Guadua; species Guadua angustifolia. The sequence goes on along the minus strand of CM070519.1, from coordinate 9,437,743 downwards.
CGGGCGGCCACGTGTCCTGATCGCTTGGAGCTGGGACCTGGTCATCCGCCAAGTCTTTCTTCAACAGGTTGAGTCCTTTGCATAGAACCTTCTTCTCTATGCATCTTGCGCTCGCGGTCCCACTTGACAGCGGTGCAGAGAGTATCCCGGTGTAGAATACACCGACAATGTCCATGCTAGAATTTTCGACACCTGCCAAGCTTCGCTGGTAGGATCTAAGATCGCCTTTGGAACCATGCTGTACTGGTGGGGATCATTTGGAGATCTTAAGCACATCGGCTTTATCGAGACCTATTCTGAGGATCCCCACTGAGAGATGTGCTTCATAGAGTTCGACCCTCTAGAGCCCGGCGTACTCAAGTGCGTCGACATGAAAAGCGACAGCGACTGCAGCAGCGATGAAGTCAGCTGTCAGTACAGCAATCGAACAGATCGACACGTGTTCATGGCCAGAGCCAATAATGGGACCACTGTCGGAAGTTCCCAAGAGAGGAATCCAGGGGCAGAAGCCTTGGGCGGCCAAGAGCACCACATTCCTCCAGGCACACCCTAGGATCCTAGGGCAGCAGTTGCAGCGCATGTAGCCGCTGCATGCCGTAGCCACGGCAGACCATCACTATGATCCAACTGCCGCAACCACTACAGGTGCCAGGTCTTAACCTTGATAATCCAGCGACGCCTCACCCACAAGTGCCAGGTTTTCAGGGGCAGCAAACTCTTTGGCAGCGTGACCACAATGGCAGGCCCGATCGCATCATAGAGACAGCGTCTCATTAGAGCCATAACAGTGACGTCTTCAGTACTCCTGAGGCCAATGTCCAATGTGCTCATATGCTATTGAAATCTCTTACACTGTTGGACCCAACTATCCCTATGACACCATTGTTAGACTAGATGAAGATGCTACTTGATGCAACACAAGCTCGGACTGCTCGGGTAGCCAACTCAAGGTTTGGACAACCAATCCAATAAGGCGCACGAAGCCAACTGCCAGGACCATCCCACATTAGTCGCCGAGTAGCAAGGTCAGTGGTGGCTAGCTCTAGCCATTGTATTTCTAGAATGGTACGTTCCAACACCCGCCAGGGGTACCATGTAGATCTCCGAGATCGAATCCTGCATAATCGACGAGATTTGCGTGATGTTTTGTGAGATCAAAGGGAAGAATGGGACTGTGAAGACCATGAGAGGCGGGATAACGAGTCCACACCCTCAAGAGGTACCCAACATGACATGCATGCTAGGGTAGATCTTCACCCTCGAGGGGCCACTCGTCACTGTGACACAGGTTTTCCCCATGGCAAATGTGTACCAAGGACAACACCAGATGACCCCTAAGGACGTCGATGTAAAGCATTCACTCCTGTACTACGCGCGGTCAGGTGGCCAGACAAATTCAAGTCCAGTTCGATTGAGAAGTACTCGGGGAAGATTAACCCCATCTAATGGCTGCAGATTTATACTACGGTCATGAGAGCAGCCGAAGGAAATGAGAAGGTGATGGCCAATTACATGCTTACCACTCTCGATGGAGCGGGCAGGTCTTGGTTACTCAACCTCCCACCTCAGTCGATATCGTCGTGGGTAGCATTGCAGGCCCAGTTCATCGCCAACTTCCAAGGCACGTATGAATGCCCCGGAACATGCAGCGACTTGCATCGGCTAGTGCAAAAGCTAGGAGAATCATTGTGTAGCTTCATCGGGCACTTCAGCGACAAGCAGAACCTAATCCTGGACATCTTGGATGAGGTAGTGATTTTTGCCTTCGAGAACGGGGTTAAGGATAGAGATCTAAAGGGGAAACTCGCCACCCGAAAGATCAGAACCACTAAGGAGCTCTTCGAGCTGGTGAATAAGTACGCCATCCATGTCAAGGCCTAAGACCACCTCGACAACCCTAGGCCTGGCAGTGACAAGACCGAGTCATCCAAGCAAGGGGCAAAGAGGAACAAGAATCGTGGGGAGAAATGCAATGGTTACTCTACCGTAGCCACAGTTGAAAGGGGCAAAGTGCGCAACCTAGGCGACAACAAGGGCCAGAGTCGTGGAGGAAACAAGTACTGCCCCATCCACCACACGGACAAACACGACTTCGTCGAGTGCTAGGTAGTTAGCAAGAAAGTTCAACAGAAGCTGAAGGCCACCCTCGCCGAGCGTGGGATTGAGCAGGCTAAGGAGAAGCCCGAGGACGATGAGCCCGAATACCGTGGGGCTGAGCACAAACTAGCACATATCTTTGGGTGATCTGCCACGTACGAGTCCAAGCGGCAGTATAAGGCAGCCGAAAGAGAGGTTAGCCTGGCCACACTTGCTCTCCCCTGATTCCTCAAGTGGTCAGAGGTGCCCATCACCTTTGAATAGTTAGATCACCCATCCGTAGTCCCATATCTAGGTCTATATCCTGTAGTGGTCGAGCCCACTATTGTGAACGTCAAGGTCACTTGAACCCTAGTCAATGGAGGCAGCTTGTTGAACCTCACCTTTGCAAAGACATTGGAAAACATGGGAATTCCTCAGAACAAAATAAAAGCCAGAGCCAAGCCGTTCTATGGCATAACTCCTGGCTCATCATCAACTCCACTGGGCCAGATCGAGCTGCCGGTCACATTTGGCATGCCGGACAATTTCCACACCGATAAGATTCTCTTCGACGTAGTGGATTTTGAGACTGCTTATAATGTGATTCTGGGCCATCCAATGCTATCCTAGTTTACGGCAGTGGTGCATTGTGTACTGGACCATCAAGATGCCAACACCAAAGGGAGTCCTCATTATTAAGGGGGACTAGCGTGCTACAGTCAGGTGCGACAAGAAAAGCTTGGAGATGACCAAGCTTCTCTGTGGATCAGTAGCCAGTGCCAACAATGAGAAGGCCAAGTGCCAGAAATCCAATGGCTATGATCAAGCTTCCACGTTCAACATTGCTGCCAATGACCTGGTCAATGACGACAGAAAGGACAAGAAGAACCATGGAGATGTCAAGACTGTGCCCCTCGACCCGACAGAGCTGTCTAAGATGGTTAAGGTAGGCACTGGTCTCGACCCCAAATAGGAACTTGAGCTCATCACTTTCCTTCGGGCAAACTGCAACGTGTTTGCATGGCAACCATCCGACATGCCTGGGGTCCCCAAGGAGGTGATCGAGCATCGATTAACAGTGAAACCAAGCGCCATGCCCGTGGTATAGAAGCAATGCAGATTTGCAGAAGATCGGAAGTAGGACTTACAAGTGGAGGTCGGTAAACTCCTGAAGGCTGGCTTCATCCGAGAGGTTCGTCACCCAACATGGCTAGCGAGCCTAATCCTTGTAAAGAAGGTCAATGGCAAGTGGAGGATGTGCACCGACTACACCGACCTTAACAAAGCATGTCCTAAGGACCCTTTTCCTCTCCTCCGCATCGACCAGATAGCGGACTCCACTGCAGGTTGTGAACTGCTAAGTTTCCTAGATGCCTACATGGGGTATCACCAAATTAGCATATCTGTGAAGGATGAGGAAAAGACTACCTTTACTACTCCTTTTGGTATATTTTGTTATATAAAGATGGCCTTTGGTTTAAAATGTGCAAGCGCAGCGTATCAACATTGTATTCAAAACTAGTTGAAATCCCAAATAGGATGCAATGTAGAAGCGTACGTTGACGATATCATAGTCAAATCGAAAACTAGGGGCACCCTAATTAGTGACCTTGGGGAAATATTCGACAACATTAGGAAGTATCGGATGATGCTTAATCCCGAGAAGTGCACGTTCGGCGTTCTGTCCGGCAAGCATCTCGGCTTCCGGGTGTCTAGTCGAGGCATCGAGGCTAACCCGCACAAGATTGAGGTAGTAAACCAGATGCGCCCTCCACAAATGCTAAGAGAGGTGCAAAGCTCAAAGGATGTATTGTGGCCCTTAGTCAATTGATCTCTCGGATGGGCAAATGAGGGCTACCTTTCTTCAAGCTGCTCAAGAAGCATGACAATTTCGAGTGGACCAAGGAGACCGAATAAGCTTCAAGATCTGAAAGGTATTTATTGTCTCCATCAATTTTAGTTTCTTCTAATGAAAAAGAGGAGCTCTTTTTGTACATTGCATCTACCCCACAAGTAGTGAGCACGGTCCTGGTGGTCAAACGGGATTGCCCCGAGAAAAAGACCAGAATTCAAAAGCTAGTGTATTTCGTGAGCGAGGTCTCGCACGGTGCCAAGTCATGATATCCTCAGATACAGAAGATGTTATACGCCGTCCTGATGACTTCACGGAAGTTGTGACACTACTTCCAAGCACACAAGATCATGGTCATAACAACGTATCCGCACAAGGAGGTGTTGCACAACCGATAGGCGACAGGGCAAATTGCACAATGGGCAGTCGAGCTCAATGAGTTCAAAGTCGATTTTGCACTGCAGACCAGTGGTGTCAGCGTGTTTGTGCTAGATAGTATTGGTTCGAGTGTATAACCGAGTTTCCGTAGGGGGGTCTTCGCAACTGCGTCACTCTCGGCTCTCTTCTTTACTCTCTTCGCGTGGTGAGCACGAAAGGAAACTCAAGAACACACAGGGAACACACTAGGATTTGCCTAGGTTTGGGCCCCAATGCGGGTAAGAGCCCTACGTCCTGCTCAAGCTCATGTTGCTTGTTCTTAGTTCGCCCGATCTTTCAATCGTTCGAGCTTGGGATTTCCTCTCTGCTGTGAACTGATCGACCGACCTCCTCCCCTCATGCGCACTAGCTCCCTTATATACTCCCGGGACTAGCTAGGGTAGGTAGAGGGAGTGGTTTTACATTAATTACATTGACTGTGTCTAGTCCTGTCGCTACTGTCCCTCAGAGCCTCTTTGTCTATGCTGTTGCTTGACGCTGCCTGTCTTCGGACCGCCCGAGAGGAGGGGTTCGGACGCTGCGTGACGAATGCCTGGTACACGCATCTCCCCGTCTCGCCCTGGGTGGTGTAGATGGAACAGGAGTTGGTGAAGCTGGCTCAATTGGAGGGACAGGTTATCATGGCGTCAGGGAGCCACACCTATTAAATGGCCTTCAGGCACACTACAACGGCTCCCCGCGCATTTAATGGCTCCCATGCGCATTTAATGGCTGTGATATGTTGTGATCCTGGCGAATGTTTCGGGCAGAAGCATCCCAATCCTGTCCACGCGGGTGGCTGACGATGGGCTCGCCTACTCATCGGATGGCCACATGGCCTGGTCACCTGACTGCTCGTTGGGCGGCCACGTGTCCTGGTCTTCAGCGGTTGTGGTCTGGTCGCCCGGGGCTGGGACCTGGTCGCTGAACTGCTCGCCGGGCAGCCACGTGTCCTGGTCGCCCGCCAAGCATCTCTTCAGTAGGTTGAATCCTTTGCACAGGACCTTCTTCTTTCTGTATCTTGCACGCATGATCCCACCTAACAGAGGAGGAGAGAGTACCCTGGTGTAGAATACACCGACAGCAGCCCCTGGACCTACCCCGGAGCGCGCCCTGGAAGATTTCGAAGATATTCTTTGACCTAGGCGTGGTGCTGGACAGGCCAACTCCTGTACATGCAACCGTACAGATTCTCTCTGCAACCGCCACAACTCTTCAGGTCTTGTCGCCCCACGCCATTATGATCTTTTTGTGAACCATCGGTTCGTGGTGGCATGACTTCTCACATCCTAAAGCCATGCTCTGCTTATAAATAGGCATGTCCACGCCTCCACGATCCGCACTCCTGTCGCTTTCGTTCTCCAGGTTTCTTTGCTTGCTTTGTCTTCTTCGCAGTGATGACACCAAGACAGCATTCCAGCCGCATGGCTCAGCTGCTTCCCCCCTCGGTGATGGATGAGTCAAAGTTGGGGAATGTTCTTCACATGGCCCCTGAAGGGGCCCTCCAGCTCAAGGCTGGCACCGTCGCGCCGAAATGTGTGGGGAACCGTCCCCGGGACTCCACTGATTCACTGAATTGCGCGGTACATCTCAAGTGAATCAAGGGAACCTCGGGTGTTCTATGATTATACCCGTGCTAGTCCCAGGATAGTTCGCCAACACGAGCATTCTCATCCAACAATTGACATCACAACACATACACGATTATCAGAAGCGTAAACGTTATTACATTCCAAAAGTAGGGCAGCTATCCATAACGACATATTTAGAGTTATTACATCAAGTAGCAGCGGAAATCATAAGATAAACAACAAAAAGGGCCAGCATGGCATGCCCCCAAACCATCAGGCAACCAACTGGGGCAAGAACGGCGACTAAACGTTAGAATTGTCGAAATCTGCCCGGTAAAAGTCCCCGGGCAGTGCCTCATCCTCACCCGCAGCAAGTGGACAATCCGATTGAGTACAAAGAGTGTACTCACACAATAATATACATTGCATGTTGATTTCTAGCTACATGTGGTTGCTACATCAAAGGAAGGCAAAATGGCAATTTCAGCATAAAGCAATGTTTGGAGTAAATCGTAAACAAGTATAGATTGAAAAGAATTGCATTTCGTAAACATTTGCAAGATCTAATACATAATATAACATCATCATAATCACGTTCATATCATGCCTTCAAGCATTCTCCGAACCATGAGTTCCATCGCTCATGTTCAACTACACACACAAGTACTCCAATACTTGTGTCTCTTTTCCCACTCCCATCCCATTCCTACCAAGTCCTTAATACTCGCCCAGTGACTGACAGTTCAAGCGATTGTCCTTAACCATGGACGCGGCTATTCAAATAGTTTAAACTCTGCAGAGGTACGACTTTACCCACACGACACGTCACACTGGTAAGCCAAGCAATTAACACATTTCCTTTGATGTGTCGACCGAGGTGAACGTGACAAACCATTTTCCAGTATGCATGGTAGTGTATCTAAACCATCCGGGTGACTGTGACCCTCGATCCCGCGTGCCCAGTGCTCGGTGTGTGTGGATCAAGGAGTACACCCGTTGTTGGACATCCCCAACTCAACAAAGTTCGAGGGACTCCGAGGACATTCCTTGGCGCTCCACCAAGCCCAAGGAATTCCGGCGGACATTCCTTGACGCTCCACTAAGCTTAAGGAATTCCGAGTGCACATGGTTTACATAACCTAGTCATACACAAGTACTTGGTTACGCCGGTCCCATAAACGGCGTGTGGTTCGTACGATAGTTACTCAAAGAGACGTCACCAGGATTTAATCCTTAGGGTCCTTAACCAACATCTCTACACCTTAACCAACATTTAAAACCATCATCATCATAATAATTCTCAATCATTGCGACCAATGGACTAAGTCCATCTATCGCGGTTTCTAACGATGTTCTAAGCATGGCTAAGCAATTAGTACGAGCCCATATAATAAGAATAAACCCTCCTCCTAGGGCGACAATAGAACACGAAAGGAACATGGCAAGGGGATAACATCACAATGTGGCAATAGCTAAAAATTCTACCCAATCATAATTGTAATTGAAAATAAGCATGCAATTGGTAAAATAATTCAAAAATGTAAATTTCAAATAGTAGGAGCAATCATGGTCAAGGAGTAAGGTAGTGCCTTGCTGCTCGTTCTTGACTTCGAAGGCGTAGTCGTACTCGGGAGTGCCTTCCGAAACGTCAACACCTAACGAGAAAATTCAATTCCATAAACACCAAATCAAGAACTCCAATGGTGCACACGATTAAAAGATGCATGAAATGCTCATGATGGGTAGTACTAATGGTAATATGAAAATACTAATTAAGTTTTGTGTCAAAAGTTTAATTCCTAAAGTTTTTATTGAATTATGTCCGGAGTTTCCGAGTTTTAACCCCGGAGTATCCGGGTTGACCCTCTCGGTATGGCGAGTTCTAGCATATCCGGACTGTCCGGATTAAATCCCCGGATTGTCCGGATGAAATCCCCGGACTATCCGGATGAAATCCCCGGACTATCCGGGATGACCTGATCTGTTTCAAAATGGCTATTTGTCTATTGGGTGCTTTACTTCATAGCAATGTACTAGGATTTCCAAAAGGGTGGATTAGGGTAGACACTTACCACTATGAGGTTACTTTTTGCACGTGGTGATGGTTGGTTTCGGCGAGGAAATGACAAAAGGTGTCGCAATGCCAGTTCTTACGGTTCGTCTCCTCCTAGCTCGTGTAGACGACGATGACCTCGCTTGCTCGTGCTTGCAGCAGCAAATAACCCTCCTCCTCAAGCTTCCATGCGACATGCATGACTCGATTCAAGGTGTGATGACGGATTCCATGGAGAAGAAAGAAATGAGTCACAATAGCCAAAATTTCAGAACATGGAAGGAAAAGGAAATTGGTTGCCACTCACCCAAAACTTGATGCCTCAAGAGTCCATTTGGATGGATTTGAAGCTCTTGATCTTGGCTTCAAGGTGGTATAACATGCACAAGCTCAAACTCAAGATTTGAGTGGATTTGTGGGGGAGAAAGGCAAGGGTTAGAGAAGAAGTGCTTGCTGTTTTTCAGGATTTGGAGCAGCAAATGGGCAGGTGGGGAGGAGAAACCAAGGTTTAGGGCCTTATATATGGCTGCCCATTCATGCCTTACATGTGGGGCTAGGTCCCACATGTCATAGGGTGAGAAAAGGGGTGGGTATGAGTGATTTGAGTGAGAAAAGTCATGGAGAGGATGTGCAGCCCACAAGTTCCCATGCAAGGTAGGTCCCATGTGTCATTGATAGGTTAGGTAAGTGGGTAAAGGTGAGTAAAGTGAAAAATGGTATGTTAGGTATATGCAGCCTACTCTCCTTTCTCTTATGAACATGGCCCACATGTCATTGACTAAGGGGAAATAACATGTGTGCAGTTTTGAAAATGATTTTCAGGATTTTGTTGCTCCCTTTTTATGCAAGATGAGGGTCCTAGCACTCGTATGATTATAATTAAATGAGGATGTAATGACATTATGGAAGACGTTAGCATGACAAGCCTCGCTTACCGGATTAATGAAAATTGGGTTGTTACAAGCCCTCCCCCCTTAAAAGAATCTCGACCTCGAGATTACACGGCTTCATTGAAGAGGTAGGGGTATTCAGTTCGAAGATGATCCTCCCGCTCCCATGTGGCCTCATCAGGGGTGTGATTACTCCATTGAACCTTAAGGAATTTGTGGGTGTGGTTCCGAGTAACACGCTCCCTCTCGTCAAGAATGCAAATGGGATGCTCCTTGTAGGATAGATCGGGTTGTAATTCGAGAGTGTCCAACTCTGTGGCTTCAGTTGGGACACGGAGACATTTCTTCAATTGAGATACATGAAAGACATCATGCACATCGGCTAGCGAAGGGGGAAGCTCCAATTGATATGCCACAGCTCCTCGCCTTGCTATGATTCGGAAAGGTCCGATGTAACGAGGGGCTAGCTTTCCCTTCGCATGAAACCGATGAATACCTTTCATTGGTGAGACCTTGAGATAGACACGATCACCAACTTCGAATTTGAGTTCACGGCGGCGACGATCAGCGTAGCTCTTTTGACGAGACTGCGCGGTCCGCAACCGTTCGCGAATAAATCGAACTTGCTCTTCCGCTTCGGTGACTAGTTCAGGACCAAAGAGGGGTCTCTCTCCGAACTCAGACCAGTTAAGTGGAGTTCTGCAAGATCTTCCATAGAGAGCCTCGAATGGACTCATTTGGAGAAAAGCTTGATTGCTATTGTTGTAGGAGAATTCTGCGAAAGGTAAGCATTTCTCCCAATTCTTGCTGTAAGTAAGGACACAAGCTCTAAGCATATCCTCAAGAATTTGGTTCACCCATTCAGTTTGTCCATCAATCTGCGGATGATAAGCGGTGTTGAAAGAGAGTTGAGTCCCCATGGCCTTGTGGAGGCATTGCCAAAAATGTGAGGTAAACTGAGTACCTCGATCTGAGACAATCCTTTTGGGAACACCATGAAGAGACACAATTCAATAAAGATACAACTCAGCTAACTTGCTCACTGTATCCGTCGTCTTGACAGGAAGAAAATGAGCAGTCTTCGTCAATCGGTCAACGATTACCCATATGGAATCAAAACCTTTTTGTATTTTGGGCAACCCGGTGATGAAATCCATACCAATCTCTTCCCACTTCCACATGGGAATGGGCAGTGGTTGAAGTGTGCCTGCTGCATGCAAATGGTCGGCTTTCACTCGCTGACATACGTCGCACTCGGCGACATACCGGGCAATCTCTCGTTTCATTCGGGTCCACCAAAGTCTTGGCTTAAGATCTTGATACATTTTTGTACTCCCGGGATGAATAGAGAATTAAGAATTATGAGCGTCATCAAGAATTAGTGCCTTCAATTCCTTACAATTTGGCACTACTAGCCGTTTGTCGAACCACAAGACACCTTGTGAGTCCTCGATGAAGCAATTTGCCTTGCCTTGCTTGATGCGGGCTCGGATGAGTGCCATGCCCTTGTCTGTCTTTTGAGCCCCTTTGATTTGGTCCAATAGATTAGATTTAACTTCCATGACAGCAAGGAATCCCTCCTTAACCACTTCTAGGTTGAGCTTCCGAAACTCGGCGCACATGGCGTCCGATTCCAGTTCTGCCGAAAGGCGATTGCATTGAGACTTTCGGCTCAAAGCATCGGCAACAATATTGGCCTTTCCAGGATGATAATGGAGTCCCACATCATAGTCTTTGATCAATTCGAGCCACCTCCTTTGCCTCAAGTTCAGATCGGCTTGAGTAAAGATATACTTCAGACTATTGTGATCGGTGTAAATTTCACAATGATTACCGATGAGGTAATGTCGCCAGATTTTTAGAGCATGTACCACTGCTGCCAGCTCTAAATCATGGGTGGGATAATTCATCTCATGAGGTCTCAATTGCCTTGATGCATACGCCACAACTCGGCCTCCTTGCATAAGTACACAACCCAGCCCGAGACGGGATGCATCGCAACATATGTCGAAGCCCTTGTGAATATCCAGCAGGACTAAGACGGGTGCAGTGGTTAAGTGAACTTTCAACAATTGAAAGCTTGCCTCATATTCTGCTAACCATACGAACTTGTTCTCCTTCTTCAAAAGTTCGGTCAGTGGCTTCGCCATTTTGGAGAAGTTCTCCACGAACCGGCGGTAATAACCCGCGAACCCGAGAAAACTTCGAACATCCGTGATGTTCTTAGGCTGCTCCCAATCAAGTACCGTCTGTATCTTGCTGGGGTCAACTGCAACTCCGCCTTCCGATAGCACATGGCCTAAGAAGGCAACCTCCTTTAGCCAGAATTCGCACTTGCTGAATTTTGCGTAGAGTTGGTGCTCTCGCAGCTTTTCCAGGACTTACTGAAGGTGTACTTCATGCTCCTCTGCAGACTTGGAGTAAATAAGAATATCATCGATGAAGATGACAACGAACTTGTCGAGATATTCCATTAAAACCGAATTCATAAGGCTCATGAAGTATGCCGGTGCATTGGTCAAACCGAAAGACATGACGGTATACTCATATAGGCCATAATGGGTGGAGAATGCCATTTTTGGAATGTCTCCCGATCTGATCTTGATTTGATGGTAGCCTAATCTCAAGTCTATCTTGGAGAAGATACAGGCTCCAGTCATTTGGTCGAACAAATCATCGATCCGCGGAAGTAGATACTTGTTCTTGACCGTGACTGCATTCAATGGACGGTAATCAACACACATCCGCAAGCTATCATCCTTCTTCTTCACAAATAGCGCCGGGCATCCCCAAGGTGAGGAGCTCGGTCGAATGAAGCCCTTCTCTTGCAGCTCCGTAAGTTGTTTCTTTAACTCGATCAACTCATTTGGAGGCATACGGTAAGGTCGCTTTGATATCGGGGCCGTTCCGGGTAAAAGCTCAATGACGAACTCAATCTCCCGGTCGGGTGGCATCCCCGGCAACTCTTCTGGAAATACGTTCGGGTAATCACATACCACCGGTATGCTACTTATCCCAAGGAATGGCTCACCCTTCAAGGCATAAAGGTGAGCATAATCTGAACAGCGCAAACACGACTTGTTTGCCGCTATGCTAGTAAGTGAAATAGATGCCTTGCACAATTGATGCATCCTTGGTGCTTGGATAGCCAATCCATCCCAAGAATAACTTCAATTCCCTCTATTTTAATTATTATCAAATCAGCTAGGAACTCTACCCTATTGACTTCAATCTTTACTTCCCGGCAGACTCGATCGGTCCTTAATTCCGATCCCGGGGTTTTAATGAGAAGTGGTGGATGCATAAGTTGTATAGGAAACTCATGATGCATGGCAAACTTCTCTTTAATAAATGAATGAGATGCTCCGGAATCGAATAATACGGTAGTCGGGTGTGAGTTGACGGAAAGCGTACACAACACCACTTCCGGTGCATTCTGAGCTTCTTCGGCAGTTACATGGTTGATGCGACCACGTGGTGGGGTTGGTGCGGTTCTTAGAGGGTTGGTCGAGGTGAAGGTGCTGCTGCCCCCGGTGCAATAGTGGGTCGAATCCCCGACATTGCTTGGTTTCTTTGCGGGCATTGACGTGCAAAGTGCCCCGACTGTTTGCACTGGAGGCAAACAAGAATTGGGCGAGCTTGAGTGTTGGCTCCTTGCAGATTTCCACCCACAGTTGGTGGAAGACTTGGCTGCGGTGGGCGAGCAATGAATGTTGGAGGCCTCGGCGGTGCTGGAGCTTGATATTTTGGAAGTGATGGGCGCACCATGCGCGGTGGCTGCAAGTTGCCGCTTGCTGAATTTTGTGCAGCTCGCTTGCGCTTGCGCGAATCCTCCAATTTTCCCCACTTCTATTCCGCTACTATGGCCTTGTGGACCAAGTGCTGGAAATTTTAGAAGTCATGAGCAGTGAGCTCTAGCTGCAACTCCTCCGAAAGTCCCTCCTTGAAGCGCTCTTGCTTGCGCTCATCGTTGGAGATTTCGTCGGGGCATAACGAGCCAAATAGTTGAACTCGTGAAGATAATCCATGACGGTCTTGCCACCTTGCTTCAATGCGAGAAATTCACGCTTCTTCCTTGCCATCACGCCTGCAGGAACATGAGCCTCGCGAAAAGCCGCATGAAACTCCGCCCAAGTGATGACATGATCGGCGGGCTACATGGCGGTATAGCTGTCTCACCATGCGCACGCCGCACCATCAAGTTGATGTGAAGCGAAGAGGACCTTTTCATGGTCCTGGCATTGAGTGATGGCTAGCTTGTGCTCAATAGTCCGAAGCCAATCGTCGGCCTCGAGTAGATCCGCAGCACGGGAGAATGTTGGCGTCTTCATGCGAAGAAACTCGCCGAGTCCACTAGCCGCGTGATGCCCTGCCCCCTCGGCTCCTCGAAAAGGGGCTGGGGCATAGGCCATGTTACGGGCGATCTGCTGCAGGATCAAAGTTTGATCTTGCCAGTTTTGCTCAATCAGAGTGAGGACTTGAGCCATGGTAGGAGGGGGTGGAAGTTCCTCCTCCACGCGAGGGTGGTGCTGATTTTGGCGATGTAAGGACTCCGAGTGGTCAGGAGTGACCCCCTGAGTTGGATCCTCAGTTGCTTGGGAGCCGGTGGATTGCGGCCTCGCCTCACGCTGAGATTGGGAACGAGTGGTAACTCCCGCCATCTGTTGCCAAAACCAAGTTAGCAACAAGTAGCAGAAGAGCCACAACAACGCCGAACTAGAGTATCTGGACAGCAAGTCATACAATTTAAATTCTATATGTATGCAGCAAGAAAATATGCACCAAATCCAAGAGACATCAAAATAAGAAGGCTCTTAAGTCACAACATCACCCATGAAAGCAAATAACAAGATTCCGATACATTAGCACAAGTTCACAACCCGTAGGTCAAAAGCGATAACTAGGGGTGACAAGTCCAAATATAAGAGCTAGCACAGGTTCATAAGGTAGCCTATTACATCGATTAAATCAGTTCAGCTCATCTCTACTTGCCCTCCACGATGAGCTTTACCAGGACAACTCAAATGTCCCTAAGGAATCCTTGGGGAAACACATCCAAAAGATGATATCCCGGAGATCCGGTGTCTTCGGGGTCCAAGGGGTTAGTGAGACGCTGTGGTGACCCTATATAGAACCTAGGTACCCCCGGAGACTCCTGGACACGCCTACGCATCACACTTCCCGAGTTGATGTGCGCGTTGTTGCACACCACATCTTGGGTCTCTATCCCCGGCACATGTGGAAACTGAAAGGCGGGTGGGGCTACATCGTGTGGCGTCGTGGAGTTGCGCCCACACAATATGTCCCATGGCACCAAGTTAATCTAGACAAATTGGTGAAGATGCCCTTGTGCCGCGTGAAGTCGGGCACGAGTCTCCCATAGCTCATGGACAACGCAACGATTAGCCCAGTCCAAAGCACAGACCAAGCCTGACAACTGTTGAAAAGAAGAGTCTTCTCCCATCTCAATTTCAGCAACACCTTTGACTTGACTTAAATCATCGGTCCTCGTTCTATGGAAATCTCGTCTGAGGTAAAGTCAGCTCCCACAAGTCATGACGGAGATGGCACATGGCAACATACGCCACCTCTTGGATAGCCATTCCTACGGACGTCCCCCTCGCTCGGAAGTGATAGGGGATGCTCCCCATCACCATTCTAGCGATGATGTGAACCGTGGCAGTGTAGGTCTTCAATCCGGGTCCTATGGCACGACCATAAACCGCATACTCCGGTGCATAAGTGAAATTGGCCCTCCACAGCATATCCCTTAGGAGGGAAGGATAGCCCTCTACATCTTCGGCACGGGTGACTAAAACCAATGGCCCAAAACTCATCTGTCACGTTGAAAAGGATAAGAGGAGTTAGAAACTCATTTGCATAACCAAATGAACATAAGGGTAAGATATAAAACTAAGAGGGGTAAGAAATAAAGGAATGCACAATGTTATCAGTTCTGAAATTATTTGATAGCAAAATAATTTTTGACTCAAAACACCCTCTAACTAGTCATAGCATGGCCGTTCTAACCTACAGTCAGTATGGCTCTGATACCAAGCCTGTGGGGAACTGTCCCCGGGACTCCACTGATTCACCCAATTGCACGGTACATCTCAAGTGAATCAAAGGAACCTCGGGCGTTCCACGATTATACCCGTGCTGGTCCCAGGATAGTTCGCCAACACGAGCATTCTCATCCAACAGTTGACATCACAACACATACACGATTATCGGAAGCGTAAACGTTATTACATTCCAAAAGTAGGACTGCAGTCCATAACGACATATTTAGAGTTATTGCATCAAGTAGCAGCGGAAATCATAAGATAAAGAATAAAAAGGGCCAGCATGGCATGCCCCCAAACCCTCAGGCAACCAATTGGGGCAAGAACGGCGACTAAACGTTAGAATTGTCGAAATCTGCCCGGTAAAAGTCCTCGGGCAGTGCCTCATCCTCACCTGCAGCAAGTGGACAATCCGATTGAGTACAAAGAGTGTACTCGCACAATAATATACATTGCATGTTGATTTCTAGCTACATGTGGTTGCTACATCAAAGGAAAGCAAAATGGCAATTTCAGCATAAAGCAATGTTTGGAGTAAATCGTAAACATGTATAGATTGAAAAGAATTGCATTTCGTAAACATTTGCAAGACCTAATACATAATATAACATCATCATAATCACGTTCATATCATGCCTTCAAGCATTCTCCGAACCATAAGTTCCATCGCTCATGTTCGACTACACACACAAGTACTCCAATACTTGTGTCTCTTTTCCCACTCCCATCCCATTCCTACCAAGTCCATAATACTCGCCCAGTGACTGACAGTTCAAGCGATCGTCCTTAACCATGGACGCGGCTATTCGAATAGTTTAAACTCTGCAGAGGTACGACTTTACCCACACGACACGTCACACTCGTAAGCCAAGCTATTAACACATTTCCTTTGATGTGTCGGCCGAGGTGAATGTGACAAACCATTTTCCAGTATGCATGGTAGTGTATCTAAACCATCCGGCTGACTGTGACCCACGATCCCGCGTGCCCAGTGCTCGGTGTGTGTGGATCAAGGAGTAAACCCGTTGTTGGACAACCCCAACTCAACAAAGTTCGAGGGACTCTGAGGACATTCCTTGGCGCTCCACCAAGCCCAAGGAATTCCGGCAGACATTCCTTGACGCTCCACTAAGCTCAAGGAATTCCGAGTGCACATGGTTTACATAACCTAGTCATACACAAGTACTTGGTTACGCCCGTCCCATAAACGGCGTGTGGTTCGCAAGATAGTTACTCAAAAAGACGTCACCAGGATTTAATCCTTAGGGTCCTTAACCAACATTTGAAACCATCATCATCATAATAATTCTCAATCATTGCGACCAATGGACTAAGTCCATCTATCGCGGTTTCTAACGATGTTCTAAGCATGGCTAAGCAATTAAATGCGAGCCCATATAATAAGAATAAACCCTCCTCCTAGGGCGACAATAGAACACGAAAGGAACATGGCAAGGGATAACATCACAATGTGGCAATAGCTAAAAATTCTACCCAATCATAATTGTAATTGAAAATAAGCATGCAATTGGTAAAATAATTCAAAATGTAAATTTCAAATAGTAGGAGCAATCATGGTCAAGGTGTAAGGTAGTGCCTTGCTGCTCGTTCTTGACTTCGAAGGCGTAGTCGTACTCGGGAGTGCCTTCCGAAACGTCAACACCTAACGAGAAAATTCAATTCCATAAACACCAAATCAAGAACTCCAATGGTGCACACGATTAAAAGATGCATGAAATGCTCATGATGGGTAGTACTAATGGTAATATGAAAATACTAATTGAGTTTTGCGTCAAAAGTTTAAGTCCTAAAGTTTTTATTGAATTATGTCCGGAGTTTCCGGGTTTTACCCCCGGAGTATCCGGGTTGACCCTCTCGGTCTGCCCTATCCGGAGTATCCGGACAAAATCCCCGGAGTGTCCTGGTTGGCCCTCTTGGTATGGCGAGTTCTAGCATATCCGGACTGTCCGGATTAAATCCCCGAAGTGTCCAGATAAAATCCCCGGAGTATCCAGATGAAATCCCCGGACTATCCGGGCTGACCTGATCTGTTTCAAAATGGCTATTTGTCTATTGGGTGCTTTACTTCATAGCAATGTACTAGGACTTCCAAAAGGGTGGATTAGGGTAGACACTTACCACTACGAGGTTACTTTTTGCACGTGGTGATGGTTGGTTTCGGCGAGGAAATGACAAAAGGTGTCGCAATGCCGGTTCTTGCGGTTCGTCTCCTCCTAGCTCGTGTAGACGACGATGACCTCGCTTGCTCGTGCTTGCAGCAGCAAATAACCCTCCTCCTCAAGCTTCCATCCGACATGTGCGACCCGATTCAAGGTGTGATGACAGATTCCATGGAGAAGAAAGAAATGAGTCACAATAGCCAAAATTTCAGAACATGGAAGGAAAAGGAAATTGGTTGCCACTCACCCAAAACTTGATGCCTCAAGAATCCATTTGGATGGATTTGAAGCTCTTGATCTTGGCTTCAACACTACTAGAGAAACGATCTTTCATACAGATTCATCAGTCCCGATTAGCCATGAACCGGGACTAATAGTAGCAACAGTCCCGGTTCGTGGCTACTAGGCTAAAAGCGTGATTTTTCGCTCACATTAGTCCCGGTTCGTGCCATGAACCGAGACGTAAGAGTGCTTGGCGAGCGGTTGTCACGGGCACACATTAGTCGGTTAGTGTTACTGGCAGGACTAAGTCAAACTTTAGTCTGGTTCGTATTACTGAACCGGACTAAAGGCCTTTTAGTCGGTTAGTGTTACGAACCGGTACTAAAGGCTCATTCCATCATACTTTAAAAGGAATGCGTATCCTAGTCTATTCAATACACGTGGGTGGGTGGGTTGGTAGTGTCCTGTGGTTGCATGCAGGAGGTTCCAGGTTTGAGTCTTGAGTTCGTCCTGTGACCTTTAGTCCCGGATGGGCTGTCCCGGTTTGGCAACCGGGACTAAAACCAGTTACCAACCGGGACTAAAGCCCATTTGTGTAGTAGTTCAAGGTGGTATAACATGCACAAGCTCAAACTCAAGATTTGAGTGGATTTGTGGGGGAGAAAGGCTAGGGTTAGAGAAGAAGTGCTTGCTGTTTTTCAGGATTTGGAGCAGCAAATGGGCAGGTGGGGAGGAGAAACCAAGGTTTAGGGCCTTATATATGGCTGCCCATTCATGCCTTACATGTGGGGCTAGGTCCCATATGTCATAGGGTGAGAAAAGGGGTGGGTATGAGTGATTTGAGTGAGAAAAGTCATGGAGAGGATGTGCAGCCCACAAGTTCCCATGCAAGGTAGGTCCCATGTGTCATTGATAGGTTAGGTAAGTGGGTAAATGTGAGTAAAGTGAAAAATGGTATGTTAGGTATGTGCAGTCTACTCTCCTTTCTCTTATGAACATGGCCCACATGTCATTGACTAAGGGGAAATAACATGTGTGCAGTTTTGAAAATGATTTTCAGGATTTTGTTGCTCCCTTTTTATGCAAGATGAGGGTCCTAGCACTCGTATGATTATAATTAAATGAGGATGTAATGACATTATGGAAGACGTTAGCATGACAAGCCTCGCTTACCGGATTGATGAAAATTGGGCTATTACAAAATGCAACCCCAGGGAGGTAATTACCTTCGTCTGGGCGCTGGAGGCTGGCCTGATGTCACCCTACTTTGAGTTTTTCCTCACTGTTCTCCACTTCTATGAGATCCACCATCTTCATCTCACCCCAACTCCATCCTTGTCCTTTCCATCTTCGCATACTTCTGCGAAATGTTCATGGGGGTGATGCCGAATCTTCCTCTCTTCCGATACTTCTATACTCTCCGCGGCACCACGACGGTGGGGTCGTGGGGAGTTGCCATTTCCGCCTCCGCGATGGCTTAGGCTCCCGCTACATCCCCCTCCAGATGAAGTCCACCTGGAAGATGTGGCGGAACGAGCGGCTGTACATCGCCGACGACAGTGGCCTTGTGTCATGGCCCCAAATTCAAATTTCGTTTCATGGAGCAAACATTAGCGCCAACTAGTTTTTTTTTGGCTGCATCTGAGATCCTTTGCAACTTCGGAATCTATCCCAAGTCTTTCCACTTAAGAATTTCCAACTTAGCCAAATTTGAGAGCTAGAAATTTCAGTGTACCAATGTGGTTTTCATTAAAGTTCAGAGCCTCATAACTTGAGAACTATAAGGACCTAGAGTGTGCGTGTTAGTAAAATGAAAACTAGAAACTTTTCTCTATGCCATGGTTGAGTTTGGAGCCCAATCTAACATCAAACGCTAATTTAAATCATGTCATCAAAATTGAATCCCATGCTGAAATTTCTGGGGACTTAGCCATTCTTCTAGTGGGGTCAAAGGGGCTCAACACACCAAAGAAATGAGATGCAGCTAACAAAACAAAATCAGCACCTCATCTCTTTTTTCCCCACAGCCAAACCGAAACCAGCCCACTTTTCTTCCTATTTTTCCTCCCCAAGCAGCCTCATTACTTTCTTCCTCCCCACTAGACCTCATTTCGTCTCCTCCCCAAGCCAGCACTCCTCCCTACAGCTTCTCCCTGGGCGCCACTCCCTCCAGCCCTCCCCAAGCCGAAGCTCCTCCCTGCTGGTTCCCTGGTGGCGCCTCCAAAGCTGCAGCACCTTCCCCAAGCCGGCCCCCTCCTCTTCCTCCTCCACTTCCATGAGGTAAGGCTTCCCTAGGGTTAGGGTTGGGTGATTTCTGGTTTAGGGGCAGCAATGGTGAATATGGGGGCTTTGATGAGTGGAGAATCAAGATTTGGGTGGGGAACAACCAATTTAGGGTTTGGAGCAAAGTCTGAATTTTCGAGCAGATTTTGTAGCTACTGTTTCGTGGTGATTTGAGCAAGTTCCGAGCATTTCATGCTAGGTTGGCTGTAGAGAAAGTTGTGGATAATGAAATTATCTTTCATCTCCAACTAGAATCACTCAATTTTGTTAACCCAGCTGAAAGTTATGGCAATTGTAGTGCTTGCTGCTCTGAAAATGCTGAAGATTTCGGGTAGAAACTTGAGCTGTGAATAACAATTAGTTAGAGGCCGAATTAGAAATTATTTTTGCCTGTGGAGTTGTAGGAAATTTCATGTCGATTGTAAAAATGTTATCATTTACTCAATTCCATTAAGTATATCAATTTTTATGTTGAAATTGGTGCATGTTGTTCTGAAACTCTAAAACTTCTGAAACTCTGAAACTGTTCTCTGTTCCTGGCCGAACTGAGAATTCTCTGAGCAGAATCTGGGTGATTGGCCAAATCCAGGTTGTAGGCCTTTGTCTTGTGGTCGTTTCGAGTCTAAGTTTGCTCAATTTGATCAAACGGTTCAAAAGTTATGGCCATTTATATCAATGCTGCTCTGAAATCAGTTTGTGCTGAAAATTTCAGACTTTGGGCTGAAGTTTAGAATTTAATTGAGGGCTTTAAAATCCTTAATTTGTGTATTTCTCTTTTGATCTTCCATGGTGGGGGGGGGCAATGCATTTAGCATTTCATTTCATATGCATTGCATGCATATCATTTTTTTTCATGCATTGATATCATGTAGAGAGCGAGCACGCGGAGGTTGGCGTGGCGGTGACTGAGGGGGTTACCTTTACCGGAGAGCCAGCTGTTTCTGAAAATCCAGCAGAAGCTCAAGGCAAGCACCTAAGCATGTTTAACCTTATATGATTGTATTTTAGCGAATAATTTGCTTATTGGATGATTATGTCTTGTATTAGGAATTGAAATGTGGGATAGGATTAGAACCTACTTGTTGCACATACACTCATTGATAATTATTGAATGCCTTCCTTGGAGCTAGTATATGGGTAATTACATTGTGTCGATGCTTAGTTTTGCTTAGATGTCGGGTATGGGCCAAGTGGGGGATGGTTCCCTCATTTGAGAATAATTATTTCACACTATTGGGTTGTAAATGGAAATGGTTATGTTTGAAATGTAAAATTGAGACTGGGCGAGAGGGTTGGATCATTTGGGTGTGGAGACTCAAATGTCGTAGTCTCGCCTGTGTTGGTTAAGGACCGATCCGTTGTTTGCCATGTTGATCGAGCACACTTTGTTGATCGCATGGCCGATATAATGGTACGGTAAGCCACCCTTTCATGGCATACTACTCGATGGGTCGTGCCCTCATGCGATTGGACGTGGTTGAGGGCGAGGCCTAGTTCTACTCTTGAGGGCTAAGCGAGGCTTGAGCCGCTCGAGGTAGGTTGCTAGGTGCTCGGGCCGCATGAGGATGGTTCAACGAATAGATATGGATGGGAGGTTGACATGAGGTTCCTTGTGGCACATGTCGTGCGATTGATGATCCCCTGCAGGGTGAATAAGCGATTCGAATTGCCGCGCTCTCGGATATGAGCACGCTTGTATCATCCGACATTTCAACGTAGTAATAACTTAAATTGCAACTAGATGGTATACTTGATGTTGATACTTGTTTATGCTATTACTTGCTCTCTTTAATATTTAAATTCAGCTCTCACTTTAGCAATAGGTGCTATCCATAAATGCTTTAAAACTTGTAAATTGAGTAGTTGCATGTAAAAATGAACCAAAGTTAAGCTTTTCCGCACTTTTACCTTAAGCTTATACCTTACTACATCCAAATGCATATTCCTTCGAGTCGGTCATATATAGACCACGGGTAAGTCTTGCGAGTACCTTCTGTACTCATGCTTCTGCTTTGTGGTTTTTCAGGTGAGGACTCCGATGGGTGTGATTTCTGTCCCTACTACTTCTCGGTGGTCGGGCGGGGCACCGAGTAAAAGCAAGCTCGGCGATATAAACGCCCGGAAGTGTTCAAGGGCAGAACACTTCCGGAGATGTCATTCTTTTGGTTTACTTTGGTGGTGGTGTATTCTTTTGTTGTATAGTTAGCTTTCAAGAATTATGTATGGCGATATTTAAAATACTTGTCTTTTTCGTTGTTGAACCTTGTTGTAATCTCATGCTTAGCTCTTGTCTAGTTGTCACTTCTATCCACGCTAATCCTTATGCTATGCTTGCGGTTGTGGTTGTGATATATTTGTTTAGTTATTTGTTTCTTATGCCTGCTGAGTGGATGTCCGTACTTCTAGGGGCGTAGCCAGGCTGATGGAGATGGTGCCTTCGCTCGCCGTCGATGTGGAGGAAGAAGCCAGGGATGACGCCGACAATATTGAGATCGCCGACGATTAGCCCGGGCGACCGCCTTTGCCGTCTTCTTTCCCTTTTTTCCCTGTGTAAACATGTACATAGGCCTTCCGGCCATCATGAATGAAAATACCTTGCTTTTACCTGTTGTCCGCTCTTGCGTGTGCTGGCTCGTGACTTGTTCGATTCAATGCCAGGCGACCAGCCCTCGAGCATTTTGCACAGACCTTCTGGGTGACCAGGTGGATCAACATTTAGGAGTCTTTTCTGCAATCACACAGATCTGCTCCAAACATGAGTCAAGGTTAAACCACACTTGTTTGGAAATAAACAGGCAGACAGGCACACAAAGCCTAAGTCCTGGCCATCGAGTGGGCAGGAAGTGCATACTAGGTTGTCATTTTCCTATCACCATTCAGATCTTAATACCTTGTACTTTACTAGGACTGGACTAGGGAACTGCGAGGCTAGGGAGCAGGTCGCGTAGAGGCGGGGCAAATGGTGAGCGGAACTCGACCACGAAGCACCATGGTGGGCGGAGCATAGCCGCAGTGTACCAGGCCACACGCACCTGCTAGGTGCTCGTCCGGGCTTAGCACAGAAGCTGGAAGTCCATGGTATTGCCAATGGACCCTTGCCATCCTTTTAGACCAGACCAGAGAACTGCGGGGCTAGGGATCAAGTTACGTAGAGGCGGGGCAAATGGTGAGCAGAACTTGGCCGTGAAGTACCATGGTGGGCAGAGCATAGCCGCAGCGCACCAGGCCACACACACCGGCTAGGCAGCCATCCGGGCTCGGCGCAGAAGCTAGGCATTTAAAGGGATTGCCATGGGGCCATCAGGTTACTAGTACTTATGACACCAAGTATGACACAAACCCTATGGCGCTTGTAATCCCATCAAAACACATTAACAAGAGTAGAAGCAGGATGTAGGGCTATTACCCACATCGGGGCCCGAACCTAGGTATATCGACGTGTCCTTGAATCCTTGTCCGTGTGGATCTTTTGAGAGAGCTCATAGGTGTTCGCCCGTGAAGATCCCCTCTATCGAACCTCGGACTCCTTCGAGGCATAATAGCTGGCAGGCGAAATCTGTCGACAGCGGCGCGCCAGATACGAGGTAGTGGTTCACTCACCCTTTCGTCTCTCCAGTAGATCCCAGTCATCCATCCAGAAGGATCCTGCTTCTAGCGATGGCCAGCTCACGTTCTCAGCAAGAAGAACCGACGGAGGCTAGCAGCACCCGCAACGCGTCCCGACACTCCGGTCAGGTGGGGGACCATCTCATGCCTTCCTTGGAGGCGGGTGGCATTGTCCCCCCGGCGTTAGCGGAGCTGCCGGTTCGGCGGTGGCTAGCTATGAAAGAGGCCACTCCGGCCCAAAACTTGCATGCCATCCGTCTCCTCTTGGACCACCTCCCAGTGGAACTTGCAAGAGACACCCCAGCCATGCCGTGGCTGCGGGACATCGCCTCCCTAATAGATGTGGCTCAGCTCCGTGAGGGAGTGCCGGAGTGACCGGGTAGCCTCGGTACCCCGCGATCAGGGTTGCATGCGGATCGCACCTAGGCTTCCAGTCACCTGAACAAGAAGTGCCCTGGCTAGGAGGGCCAGAGCAAAGCAAAGGGTTTGCTGGACGCAGACCCCGCTGCTGTGGGGGGCCGCACGGCTACTGACATATCATCTCGCGCGTCTCCCGGGCACCGGTGAGGCCGTGAGGATTTGAGGGCATAGTTGGAGAAGTGCTGCCAGTAGCGCGGCGATGATTTGAGCGACATGCTGCAGCGCCGTCGCGCGCAGGGGCAATGCCGTTATAGGCGGATGGCTCTTGATGGTGACCGTTCCTCCAACGATACCCACTCTCAGGATAAGGAGGAGGCCCTCTCCTCCGAATCTTTGGGGGCCGAGATCTGCACTCCCCGGCACGGTCTCTGGGCCAGGGTTTAGGTGGACGGCATAGCTCCCCCTATGGCGTCGGGTGCCAAGCCTTCTCCAGTCAGCTGCGCCGCGTTGCATGGCTAGAGAGGTTTCTCCTGGCATCCACCGAGAAGTATGACGGCACCACCAACCCAGAGGAATTCTTGTAGATATACACGACGGTGGTGTAGGCCACGGGTGGGTCTAAAAAGGCCATGGCCAACTATTTCCCGACAGCCCTGACGGGGTCCGCCCGTTCTTGGCTGTTGAACCTTCCGCGAGGGCCGGTGCACTCGTGGGAGTTGTGTGACCTTTTTGTCACCAACTTCCAAGGCTCATACACACAGCTGGGCGTGGAGGATGATCTCCATGCCCTTGAGCAGGAGAAAGCGGAATCGTTATATGACTTCATCTGATAGTTTAGATACTATCGCAACACGATCCCCAGGATCTCCGAGCAATCCGTCGTCATTGCCTTCCGGAGAGGTGTCCAGGACCACGAGATGTGGGAGAAGATGGCTACCCGCAACATCACCACCACTTCCGAGCTATTCTCCCTGGCGCACAAGTGTGCACGGGCGGCGAAAGCTCGGCGGAAGGTGCCTGGCCCGGTCGGTGGTCACGATGGGGATGAAGCTGGGACCTCGAAGGGTCACAGCTCCACGAGTAGGAAGATGAAGCGCGGGGCGGCTAAGCTTGGACAGGTCCTGGCCACGGAGCGCGACCACAGGGACACCAGGTCACGGTGGCGTGACCGTCGCGATCGGTGAGATGATCGCTGCGGTCGGCGGGATGACTGCCGCGAGGAGAAGGAGGGCAAGCCCTACCGCCTGATCCACCAGTCCAATACGCATGACTTGGCCAGCTGCCAGGTTGTGAGCAAGATGGTGGAGCAGCGCCTCAAGGAGCATCGTCCCCACGACGACGACCAAGACAAAGACCCCGCCCCGTTGGCTTTCCAGTGGGCAGAGCACACGGTGGCGTATATACATGGTGGCTCAGCCACCTATCCCTCAAACACGAGGTACAAGCGGCTGATGAGGGAAGTCTGCGTCACTGTTCTGAGCCTAGGGGCGCGTAGGCTGCTGAAGTGGTCGAAGGAGCCGTTCACCTTCAGTCGGGACGATCACCCTGAGAGCACTGCCAGCCTGGGTCACCTTCCAATCGTGGTTTCGCCCACGATTCGGAACGTGAAGCTTGGGCGGGTGCTGGTGGACGAAGGGAGCTCCCTAAGTGTGGCCAAACCCGAGAAGAACGTTAAGGTGGGTGCCCACCTTGGTGCCAAATAGGAAAGCGCGCTTGTTGCCTTCCTCCGATCTAACTCCGACATGTTTGCCTGGCAACCGTCCGACATGACTGGGGTCTCCAGGGAGGTAATCGAGCACTGATTGGCAACGCTTCTAGGAGTGCACCCTGTCCGACAAAAGGTCTGGAGACAGGCACCAGAGCGGCAAGATGCCATTCGGGAGGAGGTAGAGAAGCTGCTGCCCGCAGGCATTATCAGGGAAGTCTCTCACCCCGAGTGCCTTGCCAAACCCGTGCTCGTTAAGAAGTCCAACGGGAAGTGGCGGATGTGCATCGACTTTACCGACCTCAACAATGCCTACCTGAAGGATCCATACCCCTTACCACGCATTGATCTCATCGTCGACTCTATGGCAGGGTGCGAGCTACTGTGCTTTCTGGATACGTACTTCTGGTACCACTAGATTAGCATGGCGGCGGAGGATGAAGAAAAAAACTGCTTTTGTAACCCCGATGGGCATTTATTGTTATATCAGAATGGCATTTGGGTTAAAAAATGCTGGTTCTACTTATCAGCGCGCTATGCATACTTTCTTCTAACCGCAGATCAGACGGAACCTCGAGGTGTACATCGATGACCTGGTGGTAAAGATCAAGAAGGGCGAAGGGTTGATCGGAGATCTGGAAGAAACCTTCGCCATCATCCAGAAGAATTGTCTGAAGCTCAATCCTGAGAAGTGTGTGTTTGGCGTGCCCTCCAAGAAATTCCTAGGATTCCTTGTGTCCAGCCGGGGCATTGAGGCCAATCCCGACAGGATAGCGGCTATCGAGTACATGAAGCCACCAACCCAGCTCAAGCAAGTGCAATGTCTCGCTGGTTGACTGGCGTCCCTCGGGCGGTTTATTACTCGCTTGGGAGAAAGGAGTCTACCCCTATTTAAACTATTGAAGAAGACCAACCACTTCAAGTGGACCCCGGAGACCCAGCAAGCGTTTGAAGACCTGAAGAAGTACCTCTCCTCCCCACCAGTATTGGTCGCCCCCAGGCTGGGCGAGCCATTGCTAGGGTTCCTTGTGTCTAGCTGGGGCATTGAGGCCAATCTCGATAAGATAGCGGCCATCGAGCACATGAAACCACCAACTCAACTCAAGTAAGTGCAGTGTCTCGCTGGCTGTCTGGCGTCCCTCGGGCTATTTATCGCTTGCTTGGGGAAAGGAGTCTACCCCTATTCAAGCTGTTGAAGAAGACTAACCATTTCGAATGGACTCTAGAGGTCCAACAAGCATTTGAAAACTTGAAGATATACCTCTCCTCCCCGCCGGTGCTGGTCGCCCCCAAGCCTAACGAGCCATTGCTCCTGTACATCATAGCTACACTTGCGGTGGTGAGTGCGGTACTGGTGGCGGAGAGGGAAGTTGTCCAGAAACCGGTCTACTACATCAGCAAGGTGCTACATGAGACAGAGACCAGGTACCCACAAGCACAGAAGATGTTGTACGCCGTCCTAGTGCTGTCCAGGAACTGCAGCACTACTTGTAGGGGCTGGAGATCAGGGTGGTCACTGCCTATCCCCTACGAGAGATCCTCCATAATCGGGAAGCCGAGGGTTGCGTCGCCAAGTGGTCGGTAGAGCTGGGGGAGTTCTGCCTCAAGTTCACCCACCACACTGCTATCAAGAGTCAAAGACTGGCGGAGTTTGTCACCGAGTGGACTCCTACCACTCCTGAAGCTGAAGAGATACCCGCGCCTTCCCCCTGGACTTTATTCTTCGACGGCTCCTTCAGGCTTGAGGGTGTGGGGGCAGGGGCAGGGGTTGTACTGGTCTCCCCGACGGTGACATCCTCTAGTATGTGGTCGTCCTGGACTTTAAGGCCACCAAAAACATCATCGAGTAAGAAGGTCTACTGGTAGGGCTACGCGCCGCCTCTGCGTTAGGCGTCTGGTGTCTCCAAGTCAAGGGCGACTCCCTGCTGGTCATCAATCAAGCGTGAAAGGAATTTCAATGCTCTGACCCTACCATGGCAGCATACCTGGCGGAGGTCAGGAAGATGGAGCATCGCTTCGAAGGACTAGGGTATATCCATATCCCCCGATGCAACAACCACATTGTAGACGGGCTTTTACAGCTCGCGTCGTTAAGAGCCTCTGTTTCAGTCAGGGTCTTTGAAGAATGACTTACGCGACCATCTGTCGCTGCCCCCGTTCATGGTGGGGACAATGGTGCGGCCGTCTCGTCCTCCGACTCAGGTGGGGAAGGCGGTGCGGCTGTCGCGGCCTCCAGTTCAGGGAGGGAAGGCAGCGCGCCTGCCTCAGCCCCCGTTTCTAGGAGGGAAGACGGCGGTGCCGCCGGTGCGGCACCCGTGGAAAAGCCTGGCCAAGCGGAGTACCCAGGTGATCGCCGTGTGATCGCTACACTTGGTCGGGAAGGTCAGTGCATGGATCTAATCCTAGCTTTCCTGCGGGACCAAGTGATCCCTGACGATGATGCGTTAGTCGAGAAAATTGCATGAAAGACCAAGTGCTATACTTTGGTAGGTGGGGACCTATATCGCCAGAGTAAAATGAAATTCTTCTGAAGTGCATCACTCGGGAAGAGGGGAGCAACCTGCTCTCTGGTATCCATGGAGGCATGTGCGGGAGCCATATGTCCAGTTGGACACTGGTTGGAAAAGCGTTCCGCCAAGGATTCTATTGGCTTCTGCGGATATGCGAGGATATGCGAGGCGTGCCAATTCTACACCAGGTAGATCTATCGACCAGCCCAAGCGCTGCAAACCATCCCACTCTCCTAGCTGTTCACGGTCTAGGGGCTTGATATCCTGGGCCACAGGGGGCTTCACCCATCTATTCGTCGCCATCGACAAGTTTACCAAATGGGTCAAAGTCGAGGCGGTGCGCACCATCACGGTCTCTGTGCCATCAAGTTCATACGTGGGATCTTCACCCACTTCGGAGTCGCCAACCACATCATCATTGACAACGACACCCAGTTCACCAGCACGGCATTCCTGGAGTTCTGCGAAGAGATGGGCACCAAGGTGTATTTCGCCTCGGTGGCCCACCCCAAGAGCAATGGCCAGGCGGAGCGTGCCAATGCGCTAGTATTAAGGGGGCTCAAGACTAGGGCATTTGACCGGCTCCACAATCGAGGACCACGGTGGACAGATGAACTGCTAGCGGTGTTGTGGTTGCTTCGAACCACCCCAGTCGGGAGATCAGAGAAACACCTTTCTTCCTGGTCTATGGGGCATAAGCTATCCTTTCGTCCGAGTTGTCTTTGGGCTCCCCGCGCATTTCAACATTCAGCGAGGGATGCCAAGAAGATCAGCACCGAGAAGAATTCAACCTTCTGGAGGAGGTGCACGATCGAGCAGCTCTGCGTACTGCTCAGTATCAGCAAAGCCTCAAGCGGCGTACCTGGCCTATAAGAGAGCAGTGGCAGTGGGTGACCTCATCCTGTATAGAATTCAGACGCAGGCTGGTGCAACAAACTGTCTCCCCTATGGGAAGGTCCCTTCAAGGTGGTCTCAGTCTCTCAGCCCGGGGTGGTTCGGTTGGTCACTAAGGACGGCCAAGAGCTAGTAAACTCCAAAATGTTTCAAATTAAAAATCCAATTCAAATCAATCTCAAAGTCAATCACTTCATGCTTTAAACTTAGTCAATAACTCATCACAACCAAGGTTAGACCCCCACATGGTCTTTCAATCTCCCTCTTGATAAGTATATTGACAAATACCCATAAATTTGAGTTTGAAAGAGTGAGAGTAGGAAATCAGTTTGAGTGCACAACCAAACTTGATTCAGAGAGAAAGAAATAAGATCATTAGTGCACAACCAAACTTGATCTAGAGAGAAAGAAATAAGATTATGACCAAGTTGGCTAGAAGAAATTTTAGAGCAAAACAGGAGAAAGAGCAAGTTTTCTACAAAGACTCTAAAATAAAAAAAAATTCAGAAAAGCTCAAATATGCTTATGATCCTTATAGAAACAAATTTTTACCAAGATCATAAGAACCAAGATGCATACACATATTTTGTCCTTTAATAATGTTTTTTCTCTATTTTCTCCCCCTTTTAGCAATATAGGCATCAAGATGGCGTTTTCTCCCCTTTACACATGTATGCATGACATGCATCCTAAAAGAGCTTTAAAGATTATCCAAGTAACCAAAAGAACAAGATATGACACCAAGCTAGTTAGTGACAAATTAAACTAAACTAAGACATGTCCAAGTGCAAACAACAAGTTTTGCTAGCAAACTTAGTTTTGAAAATGTTATTTTTAGCAAGATTTAATATGAGCAACACTTGGCATTAGTTTTAGATCTAGAAGCAATGCCACTCAATGAATCAAATGGAAAATCTAGAGTTCAACCTAGTCAACACTTTGGGGAATCTAGAAGTGTATACAAGATCCTTCGAGCTCATTTTCCATATGATGCAAATTTTTCTTTATAGCCTTGAAAGACATAGCGGGGTGCAAATATGTGACATTATTTACATTCTTTACCTACATATGTTTTTTCAAAATTGGCATTTTACAAGTGAAACTGACTCAAGCCATTGTCAACCATCTCAAGAAGAACTCTTAAGAGAATGGTCTTGGTGATACACAACACATTACAAGTTCTTCCCAAGTGCAATGAGAAGCTGTCTTGTGAATGCGGGGTGTTAAGTCTAATATACACAAATAGTGTTAATTTTGCTTAATTTTCATTTTAGCACATTGATTGATGAGCAAGTGAAGGACTCAAGTATGGATCAAACAAATTTCACCTAAATTGCTATAGGGACACTAGAGAACTCCAAAATTTTGCAAATCATGGAAAATACACCTATAGAAGAAACTTAGCAAGTAAACTCAACATGTTTCATCAAGTTTTTTTCTTTAAAAGGTTATATTTTTAAAAAAATTTGCAAGTTTAGCGAGATAAATGAACTTGGACATATCTATGTTAGTAATTTTCTTCATATAAAGTAGCATGGTGTATAGCATTGTGAGGAGCCGCCCAGACCGTTCTCGGGTTATTCAAATGCCCGGTCGCCCTCATCGGATTTGGAGGCTAGCAACAGATCACCGATGGTGCTCACAGTGCTAGACAACCACACAACAAACTCACAACTAAGACAACACGCAAGATCCTACTCAGACTCATAAAATCTACAAAATTTTGGCATGACGCCCCTAGAAGTACGGACATCCACTCAGCAGACATAAGAAACAATTAACCAAGTATAGCATAACAACAACAACCATAGCATAAGGATTAGCATGGATAGAAGTAGCATCATAAACATGAGTTAAGCATGGTCTTACAACAAGGTTCAACATGGAAATAGGCAAGTATTTAAACAAGGACCAGACATAGTTTAGAAGGCTAGCTATACAACAAAATGAGCTCACAATCAACATATTAAACCAAAAGTAAGACATCTCCGGAAGTGTACTGCCCTTGAACACTTCCGGGCGTTTGCAACATCGAGCCTAGCTGCTATTCGGTGTCCCGCCCGGCCACCGAGAAGCAAAACGGGCAGAACTCACACCCGTCGGGGTCCTCACCTGAAAACCACAAAGCAGAAGCATGAGTACAGAAGGTACTCGCAAGACTTACCCGTGGTCCATATATGACCGACTCGAAAGAATATGCATTTGGATGTAGCAAGGAATAAGCTTAAGGTAAAAGTGCGGAAAAGCTTACTTTGTTGCATAATTGTATTCAACTACACAAATTTCAAGTTTATAGCATTTATGGACATCACTTATTGCTAGAGTGAAATCTGAAATTAAACATTAAAGAGAGCAAGTAATAGCATAAACAAGTGTCAACATCAAGTATACCAACTAGTTTCAATTTAAGTTATTACTACGTTGAAGTGTCGGATGATACAAGCGTGCTCATATCCGAGAGCGCGGCAATTCGAATCGCTTATTCACCCTGCAGGGGATCATCAATCGCACGACATGTGCCACAAGGAACCTCATGTCAACCCTCCTCCCACCCATATCTACTCGTTGAACCATCCTCATGCGGCCCGAGCACCTAGCAACCTCCCTCGAGCGGCTCAAGCCTCGCTTAGCCCTCGAGAGAGACCTAGGCCTCGCCCTCAACCACGTCCAATCACATGAGGGCATGACCCATCGAGTAGTATGCCATGAAAAGGTGGCTTACCGTACCATTATATCGGGCATGCAATCAACAAGGGGTGCTCGATCAACATGGCAAACAACGGATCGGTCCTTAACCAACACAGGCGAGACTACAACATTTGAGTCTCCACACCCAAATGATCCAACCCTCTCGTCCGGTCTCAAGTTTTCCATTTCAAAGCATAATTATAACCAATTGCAACCCATTAGAGTGAAGTAATTAATCTCAAGTGATGGAGCCATCCACCACTTGGCCCATACCCGACATCTAAGCAAACTAACATGGACACATATAAATACCCATATACTAGTTCCAAGGAAGGTATTCGACAAGTACCAATGAGTGTATGTGCAACAAGTAGGTTCTAACCCTATCCCACACTTCAATTCCTAATGCAAAACATAATAATCCAATAAGCAATTTATTCGCCAAAATACAATTATATAAGGTTGAAAATGCTTAGGTGCTTGCCTTGAGCTTCTGCCGGATTCTCAACGACAATCGCCTCTCCGGTAACCCCCCTCGGTCACCGCCGCGTCAACCTCCGTGTTTTCGTTCTCTACACATCACAATGCATGTAAATGAGATGCATGCGATGCATATGAAATGAAATACAAAATGCAACCTCAAGACAAATCCAAAAGTGCAAACATTCATCTCAATTGAAGAATGAAAATGCAATTGCAAGACTCCACTTCTACTCTAAAGCCAAAATCTGAAAACAACAAGCATACATCCCTAAACAGGCATAACTCTTGAATGCTTAATCTAAAAATTGATTTCTTTGACTCTAAGGGACCACAAGAGGGTGATCTAACTTTAACATATAACACAACATTCAGAATATAGATTAAAAGTTTTTAACTAAACTCTGAACTTCAGCCCCAAAATCTGAATTTTCAGAAAAACTGGTTTCAGGACAGCATGTATACAAATGACCATAACTTTTTGATCACTTAGCCAAATTGAGCAAACTCAGAGCCTAAACGACCACAAGACATAGACCTACAAATTAGCTTTGGCCAATCACCCAGATTCTTCCCAGAGAATTCCCAGTTTGGCCAGGAACAGAGAGCAGTTTTCAGTGTTCAGAATTTTCAAAGTTTCAGACAGCATGCACAAATTTCATCATATAAATTGTTATACTTCATGTAATTGAGTAAAGGATGACATTTTTACAATCTACACGAAATTTCCTAAAACTTCTCAGGCAAAATTAATTTCTAATTCGGCCTCTAACTAATTTTAATTCGCAGCTCAAGTTTCAGCTCCACATTTTCAGTATTTTCAGAGCAGCACGCACTAAAATTGACATAACGTTCAGCTGGATTAACAAAATTGAGTGATTCTAGTTGGAGATGAAAGATAATTCTATTACCCACAACTTTCTCTACAGTCAACCTAGTAGGAAATGCTCGTAACTTGCTCGAATCAGTCAAGAACAGGAGCTACGAAATCTGCTCGAAAATCTGAATCTTTCCCCAAACCCTAGAATGGTTGTTCCCCATCAAAAACTCAAATCTCTGCTCACCTAAGCCCCCAAAATCACCATTGCTGCCCCCAAAACCGGAGAACACCAAACCCTAAATCAAGGAAGAGCCTCACCTCAAAATCTCACATGGGAACAAAGAGAAGAGAGGAGGGTGCTGCTGCTGCTCATGGGGGAGATGGAGGCGCTGGCTTGGGGCCACTACTACAGATCAAGCCTTCCATACCGGCCCATCAGTCCCGGTTGGATTTGAACCGTCTTGATAAGGGCTTGATGCACGTTCATTAGCTAGGAGGATCGTGGGCTTTTAGTACCGGTTCGTAACACGAACGTGCATCGATGTTCACATCGATGCGGTTCGTGTTACGAACCGGTACTAAGCGGGTATATTAGTACGGTTCGTAACACGAACCGCATCGATAGGAACATCGATGCGGTTCGTGTTACTGAACCGTATCGATGAAACTTCAGATGCGGTTAGTGTTCTAACCGCATCGATGCCTCGTTGAGGAAAGTTCAAAAGGAATGCATATTCTATATATATCGATCGCTGATGGTGGGTGGGTTGGTTAGAAGGGTGAAGGCCGAGTCACGAGGTTCGAGTTCGAGTCTTGGGTTCACCGTATTTTTAGACCGTGGGAGGGCTTTAGTCGGTTGAGCTAACAGGGACTAAGGTCATAGACCTTAGTCCCGGATGGGCTGTCCGGTTTGGAAACCGGGACTAAAACCCGTTGCTAACCGGGACTAAATGTCCTTTCCCTGGTAGTGGGCAGCAGGGGGAGGCGCCACCAATGGAGAAGCTGCAGGGAGGTGGGGCGACCTGGGGAGGAGCCGGAGGCTGCTTTGGCTTGGGGAATGGTGGAGGAGGGCTTCGTTTGGTGGAGACTTGTGCCGCTTTGGGGAGAAAAGAAATGAGAAGGAGAGGTCTTGACTCTGAGGAAGGCTTGGGGAAAAAGAAGTGGCTTCGGTTTGGCTGGACCAAAATTCACTTGTGTTTTGAGCTCACATGACCCACTAACATGCACACTAAAATAGTCTTATTCAGTCAAAGTATTTACTTAAGCGAAATGGTTCAGATTCACATTATATAGTCTTAAGCTGAAATCTTTCTAAGTGCTGAGATTGAGTTGAAACTTGGATTTGACGCAACAATCACACCACAAAACATGCAAGGATGATGACATGATGCTCATGAGATTCTTAGCTTCTCTTATTACAAATTTTGGGTTGTGAGAAGCATGAAGAATAAATCATTTGCATAATAGGCAAAGCTCATAATACATAAAACAAATTCTAAATGCAATGCATGATGTAGATTCTTAAAACTCCCCTTGAACATATGAGTCAATTTTGAGCACAAATCTGGTTGAAGTTAAGTTATTAGCATAATTAAGCTCAAATAAGATCCAAATAAATTGAAATGAAACCAAAAACACAGAATTAGGAAAAGAAGTCAAGAAATTGCAAACTGGGTGACTATAGAACATAGAAGAGATAGTAGAGTACACTAAGGCTTAGACTCGCTCTCATCTTCCCCAATGACTGACATAGGGAAGCTGCCACTATATCCAAGGCTAAGGAGTGCACACAAACCCTATCTACCCAGGGGGTCCAACACCTACTAGACTTATAAGACTGTGAGGGAACTCAACCTAGAGAGAAGAGAAATAGCAAATTAAGTATGATAGCAACCTAAACCACAAGATGAGAGGTCCATGCAATGCATGCCAGAAGTCTAAGTAAACTAAACTCATAACTCTAGAGAATAAGACCCATAAACACCCAACACAAAATAAAAGAAAGGAAAAACTAGAAGAAAATATGTAATATATAATATACAGACCAGCTCCCGCTGACAATAGGCCGTAAGGGCACACAACCCAAGAAGGACATGTCTGCGCATGACCAGACATGATAGCCAATTTGGCGGGCTCCTTTAGTGCATGGAATGGCTCTAGTAGTGCTGGTAGCTCCAGCGCATCATGTGGTGCCTCTTGGACTGCTTGTAGCTTCAGTGCTCCTAGGTGGGCATTGAAGGAGTTGTCCTTCTTGGGCCACTGCATGAATGTGCTGATGGCATCCCCTAGTGTGACGATCTCGCCGTTTGGGGGATGTCCAGTGTGACGGCCTTGAAAATTTCATGTACACCATCGACATGGACCTTCGCATAGCCCAGCTGTACAGTATGACCATGCATGACAGCCCCTACACCGGATGCATACACTTGTGGAGGAGTAGAGCCATTGGCAAGCCTCACTTGCAGATTGCAAGGCATGGGCACCTACCTAAGGGTACATAATTAATTAGATAACACGTCTAACACTAAAAGTGTAGGTAAAGAGCATTGCAGACATGTTACCAGGGTGTCATCAGGAGGAAATCTAGCTTAATAAATGTTCATCTCAGGGGCGGACGCGTAGCTGCTCCGACAGTTGGTTGGGCTGAACTGCGCATGTGCTTCTTGGGCTAGCACGTTCTGTGCCTTCCTCTCCTCAGCCACCCTTTGCTCTAGACTTTCCTCGAGGCTTCGTAGCTGATTATTGAACTGCACTCTAAGCCTTTCCTCAACCCTTTCCTCTATCAACGTATTTCGCCTGACAATTATTCTCCCTAGACGGAGTCCAAGGTTCGATAGAGGGGGTCCTCGTGGGAGGGCACCTACGGGCTCTCCCGAGGGATCCACACAGACAAAAATCCAAGAACACACTAATATTATCCAGGTTCGGGCCCCCAATGTGGGTAACAGCCCTACGTCCTTCTTTTGTTGCTATTAAGGTGTTTGAGTGTATTACAAACACTTGATCTTCACTCTATCTCCCTTTTTCTTTCTCTCTTTCTTCTTCTCTCAAGTCCTCTTGCGCTCTCTCAGTGTGTTCTCTCCAGAGCTCTCTTAGTGCTCTTTCCTTGCATAGTTCACTCGATTCCCCCTTTCCTTGCACCGAAGCTCTCTTATATAGGTCGGGCTGGCTCGGGCATGTGGGAAGATGACATCATACTGATTACACTTCATTTATTACACCAATCGCTGTAGCCCCATCCCCTGGCCTCATTCTTTACACCACCGTCCAACTTCACCCGGTTTGTTCGCCCGGGAAGCGACTTGTATGCGACGAGTTAGGTGCAGGACGATAGAGGGATAACCTATCGTGCTGTCAGCATAGCCATGCGCATTCAATGGTTCAGACATGGTGTGTTGGGGGAGAAGAGTTCAAGGTGAAGCTCCCCCATTCCTTCGAAGTACGCCTCCACGCCTGACCGACAACGGACCCCTGAGTACCTTCTGACTCCGTCGGCTGACAGTAGCCTCCGGACCCGTCCTGGAGCATGCGCCAGCCCTTTCAGACCTCTTTAATGTTGACGTGCTCCCGGACGGGTCCACCACTCCTGTGCATGCAACCGCTCTAGTCCTCTCGGCTTCCGCCGCCTTCTCTCGGGACCCGAAGCGTCGCACACTTTCACATTTTCACGAACTGCCAGGGCGAGAAACCTATTAATACGCGTGCCCACGAGCAGCAGTTCATGCTCTTTTTGACTCTTCATCCTTCTTCCTTGCCCCTTCAACTTCCTTGCACCAAGACATCGCTCTGCTCGAATGGCGCATCATTTCCCGCTTCGACCGTTGACAAGGAGATGGCAATGAGGCTCTCCCGAACCGCCGCTGAGGGTTCCCTTTGCCTACGCCATGGAACCCTCACACCGCGGTGCAAAGCCGGGAAGATTGTCGTCTTCTCCTAGGCACTGCTGGCGGGCCTAGTTCCACCCTTCTTCGAGTTCTTCCTCACTGCCCTTCACTTCTACAAGATCCACCATCTTCATCTCACCCCTAACTCCGTTCTCATTCTCTCCACCTTCGCTTACCTCTGCGAGATGTTCATGGGGGTAATGCCCAATCTCCCCATCTTCCGCTTCTTCTACACCCTCCGCGGCTCCACAGACAACGGAGTCGCAGGAGCTGCCACTTTCGCCTCCTTGAAGGATCGGCCTCCCGCTACATCCCCTTCTAGACGAAGACCAACTGGAAGGCGTGGCGAAGCGATTGGCTGTACGCTAGCGACGACAGTGACCTCGATGCCCTGGAGGTGCCCTCTGCACTGGCAGAGGCCAACGAGAACTAGTGCTCACCCGTTGAGGAGACAGCGGAACTCCTGCCGATGGTGGCCCGCATCAGCAGTGCGAGACTCTAGTGGCCAGGGGCACCGTGGTCCGGACTTCATCACCGGAGGATCGGCCCCTACGGGCGTGCTCGGCGGGCGTGGCGAGACATGGGCAACGATGACATGTCCCGCACTCACCCGGGGCGTAAGTTTCTATTCTCCTTTCCTTTTGATCTTTTGTGGTCATCATCAATTAGTAACCTTTTCTCTTCCTCTAGGCACAAGGAATTTGGACGCCCCTTCCATCACCAAATGGCTGGCCGGGCTGCTACCGCCAATGCCAAGCAGTTCAGACTTCCCGGTCGAGGCCCGACCACTCTGCTATCTAGTGTTCGCGGAGCGTCTCCAGATCGTTAAGTCGTTCTCGGTGATGGATTCCACCGGGCCCACGACGTTGCCGCCTCGCGGCCCCCTAACAATTAGGGACCCCGCCCAGGTGAATGACTGGAGCACGAGGAAGCGGCCATCCTCCTCGAATGCCTCGAGTGCAGACCCAAAGAGGCCCCGACCACGACGTTGCCGATCGCCCCTAACAATGGGGCCAGGTGAATCGGATCGAGGAAGCGGCGCCTCCTCCGCTCTCGGACCCAAAGGCCCGACTCCATCGAATGGGGTGATCATCGGATCAGCACGTCGGAGCCATCGTCACGGAGCGCCATCGTCCAGCAAGGTAGATGCATCTCCTATCATCTTCATTCAGCTTCCCGACACTTCACAGGGTGACCCCCGCCGGCGCTTCGGATTGTCTGTTTGTGTGTGTTTGTCTGCGTCTACTCAACCCAACCACCGGGCAACCAGCCCCCGGTCTTGTCATGATGTGGATCCGGGGGCTTAGATCAGGTTAATGCTTTAGCACTTTCCCTGCAATCGTACGTGGCCACTACAAACATGAGTAGAAGTTATGCAAGAAACGCAGGGAATAGACCAAACGAGCATAAGTCCCCGCGCGTATGGTTGTCACTGTCCCATTACCTTTCGGAACTTAAACCTTTGCGATCTCTCGAAACCTGACCACGACTCTGTGTGGCAAGGCAGCAGGTCCCTAGGAGTGGTTTTGGGCCAGTGGTGCTCACGGTGACAACCCGGGGTGTACTAGCCACATTGAACACCAAGTCGAACTTGCCCCCTGGTCGCCCATCCTTGCTCGACGCAAGCGCTGGGTGTTACCACTTATCAACAAGGAGCCGCCAAGCTATCGTTACCCATGACAACCACGCAAAATGCGACCCACCAGGGCACAAGTAGGAAAGACAAGAAAGGCAAACTGAGGGCCCACAAGGCAAATAACTTAGCTTATTATCAGCCGTCGCCGATCAGCTAATGGAGGGAGAGCCCATTCTTTGGCTGATCGGAGCAAACTGCTGGGCACTTACAGTTCTCAGGGGTAGAACTTCCACAACATTTCTAAGTTTTGGGAGTTCGCCAACTCTTGGCCGTCCTCAGTGGCCAACCGGACCGCCCCGGGCCGAGAGACTGAGACAACCTTAAAGGGGCCCTCCCACAGGGGAGACAGCTTGTTGCGGCCTGCCTGCACCTGAATTCTACGTAGGACGAGGTCGCCCACTGCCAGTGCTTTCTTATGGACCCAAGTGGCATGGTACCGCCTGAGGCTCTATTGGTACCGAGCATCACGCAAAGCCGCCCGGTCACGCACCTCCTCCAGAAGGTTAACTTCTTCTCGGCGTTGGTCTTCCTGGTCCTCCTCACTGAACGTCGAAACGCGCGGGGAGCCTAGTTACAGCTCGGACAGGAGGACAGCTTCTGCCCCATAGACCAGGAAGAAAGGTGTTTCTCCAGTCGCCCTACTGGGTGTGGTTCAAAGTGACCACAGCACCACCGGATGTTCGTCTGTCCATTGCGGTCCCTGCTTGTGGAGCCTATCAAATGCTCTAGTCTTGAGGCCCCTCAACACCAGCTCCTTAGCACGCTCCACTTGGCCATTGCTCCTCGGGTGGGCCACTTAGGAGAAACATACCTTAGTGCCCATCTCTTCACAGAACTCCAGGAATGCCGCGCTGGTGAATTGGGTGCCGTTGCCGGTGATAATGTGGTTGGTGACTCTAAAGCGGGTGAAGATCCCACGCATGAACCTGGTAGCAGCGGAGGCCATGATGGCATGCACTGCATCGACTTTAACCCATTTGGTAAACTTGTCGATGGCGATGAACAGATGGGTGAAGCCCCCTGTGGCCCACGGGAACGGGCCCAGGATGTCCAGCCCCTAGACCGCGAATGGCCAAGAGAGCGGGATGGTTTGCAGCGCTTGGGCTGGTCGGTGGATCTGCATGGCACAGAACTGGCACCCCTCGCATCTCCTCACCAGCTCGCAAGCATCCTAGAGGGCAGTAGGTCAATAGAATGCTTGGCAGAACGCTTTACTGACCAGCGTCCGACTGTACATATGGCTCCCGCACATGCCTCCATGGATATCAGAGAGCAGGTTGCTCCCCTCTTCCCGAGTGATGCACTTCAGAAGAATTCTGTTTCTACTCTGGCCATATAGGTCCCCACCTACCAGAGTATAGCACTTGGCCTTACGTGCAATTTTCTCGGCTGACGCATGATCATCGGGGATCACTTGGTCCTGCAGGAAGGCTAGGATCAGATCCATTCACTGACCTTCCGGCCAAGTGTAGCAATCACGTGGTGATCGCCTGGGTACTCCGCCTGGACAGGCGTTTCCACCGGCACCGCCTTGGCGATGTTCGCTGTCCTTCCTCCCTGAACCTTCCCTCCCTGAACTAGGGGTTGGGATAGCTATGCCACCTTCCCTCCCTGAGTTAGAAGCTAAGATAGCTGCCCCATCGTCCCCACCATGAACGGGGGCTGTGACGGACGGTCGCGTAAGCCTTTCTTCAAAGACCCCGACTAGAACAGTGGTTCTCATGATGTGAGCTGCGAAAGCCCGTTCGCCATGTGGTTGTCACACCGGGGGATATGGAGATACCCCAGCCCTTTGAAGCGGTGTTCCATCTTCCTGACCTCCGCTAAGTACGCTACCATTGCGGGGTCAGAGCACTGAAATTCCTATCGTGCCTGATTGATGACTAGCAGGGAGTCACCTTTGACATGGAGACACCGGACGCGTAACGCGGAGGCGGCGTAGCCCCACTAGTAAACCCTCATACTTGGCGATGTTGTTGGTGGCCTTGAAGTCTAGGAAGACCACGTACTGAAGGATGTCACCGGTCGGGGAGACCAGGATGACCCTAGCCCCCACGCCCTCGAGCTTGAAGGAGCCATCGAAGAACAAAGTCCAGGGAGAAGGCACGGGTATTTCTTTAGCATCAGGAGTGGCGGGAGTCCACTCAGCGACAAACTCCGCCAGTCTTTGACTCTTGATGGTGGTGCGGGGGGTGAACTTGAGGCACAACTCCCCCAGCTCTACCGACCACTTGGTGACATGACCCTCAGCTTCTCGATTATGGAGGATCTCTCGCAGGGGACACTACACCACAGCACCTTTGTTGCAACAGACGGTCTGTTGGCAAAAGCTACATGCAGTGTCACATAGTCTGTCGGTAATACATTTGCCGACAGACATCCCTCTGTAGGTTAAAGTCCAGTCGGCAAAGACTTTTGCCGATAGACTAGGTATTACCGACAGACTAGCTGACTCCACATATAGCTTTATTGCCGACAGACATAATTTTGCCGTCAGACATACTTATTACCGACAGACATATAATTACCGACAGACATATAATTACCGACAGATTGTGTGTTGGCAATCCATACTTTTACCGACAGATTGTTCGATGGGATGATTTATGCCGATTTAAAAAAAAATTCAATAATTAGCTTGATCACTATTAGGACAATCATGGTACTTTTATACTTCCATTCACAAAAATATAGTAGCCTCAACCATTATGACATTATGCAACATTATAACCAGGACAACAAAATAGAGTAGCCTGAACAGCACATTCAACATTCCATTCATTAGCAATATATTTACGTCCACAATAAAAACATCAAAGACATCAAAATAGAGTAGCCACATCCATAGATAGCTTGCAACAGTACAACCATTGGCAGTATATTTAGGGCCACGATAAAAACATCAAAACAGCTAGCCATCTTTGTCCAAAAGTATAAATAAGTATGTGATCGATATAACCCAAAATGATCACTTGTAATACATCAAACTTAATTCTTAAAACAAATAACATCTTTGAAAGATTTCTTCCAACTTGCCATGGTCTTCCAACTTGCTATGGTCTTCCAACTTTATCTGCAAAAAGGAAATATGATCTTTAATCATAGGACACCAAAGTTTCTAGTTCCAGCTGCACATTTGTAGCTACTTCTTTAAGTTTTTTCTACAAAATGAAGAACATATCTTTACATACTATAGCAGCTCAAATTTCAAAGGTACATGTTGAGAACAAACTTACAATTACTGACTCTGCTCCTGTTGAAGGTTGTCGCGATCATATCAGAGCACTGTTTAAGACTGGAATGGAGCAATGCAATAGGAATATAGGGTAAAACAGGACACCATCATGACTAAAGTATCTAAAAGCATGAAAACAACATCTATGTATTTTGTTTATGGTTACTGGGACAGACATCAACTAATTACAAAAATTGGTACAATATATGTCGAAGGAAATTTTCTCTGTGCATTTATGTGAATGTCTTTTATTAACTTAGTAATTTCAAACTTTAAACCAAGTTGACACCTAGTAAGCCACGGACATAATTTTTTTGAACGAACATGATGCTTACTGGTTCATATTAGATTAAAAACCTAAAAACTATCCTAACCATATTAGTTTTAACTTTTGAGCAAATCTGATACTAAAGCGATGACAAAAACATAGAGATACTCACCTGATATGGCAGGAGTGAGGATTCCATCTCCAACAGCCATGCATAAACTGAAGTGAGGCTTTCTTGAAAGGCTTTTCCTCCGACAGAACTACTTAAATATGAAGAAGTGCTGTTCATTCAAAGCTTAAGAAATGACAAGACTAACTATATTGTAGCATGGAATGCATGAAAACTAACTGAAGCAGATAAGTGAATGAGCGCCTTGAGCAAAGTACATAAGGATAATTGTAAAACAGCGTTCTTCTACTGTTTTCTCTTAAAATAAACCAGTACTAAATGACGTGGCTACGCTGAGAAACCGTGAAACCTTCCAACTTTAATATATGTATTATGGGAAGATATCCAGAATGATTATAACATAATCAACCCCACCCCATTTCTATGTCCTTCAACATAAGCATCGAATGCATACACCACTCTCTGTCCGAACATGAGAATTTAAGCAGCAATCACACATTACTCACTAATCTGAGAATATAAGACATCAATGCAGATATATAAATAGATCACTAAAACTTATACCTGTTGAATCAAGAACCATCAGATAAATGAATGCGAAAGAGTAACCTAGATGCTATCAGTCATGAGCAGGATCATAAGAAACAACAGACAAATGTCATCCAACTCGAAAATGAAAAATAACCACCTCCAATTCAACCTTCCGAAGAATCGACATTCATATACCTCGATCGGGTTCTAACCCATACTCACAATCAAATTGAGCAAGGATCACAGCACAAGCATTTCAACTAAAATTGTCAGCCAATGTACAACTCTTGGTAGTAAATATGCTAAATCACAGATAGATAGGAAATCAATCTAATGAAGGTTCGGGTGAAAACAAGAATGAGGAATAAAAAACTTAGCTTGGTAAGGGAATGAACCCTAGTAGTAGTTGAGTCAGAGGTGAATTTGCCGGGTGCCGTGGTGAGTGCCGAGGTGGCTGCTGCGCCGCCGGAGCCAAGGAAGCCGGTGGTTTTGGGTGTCGGTGCTAGGGCCGAACCCCGCGACCTAGGGTAGAATCGAATGGAAAAGAAAAGGGGAATGAGTAGAAAAAAAAGTAAAGAGGGTGAATATTAGAGAGAGAGGCAAAGGGGAAACCTGTAGCTCGGGCTCGAGCGCGACTGAGAGGCGGTGATGTCCAGGAGGCGGTGATGTGTAGTAGATCCGGGAAGGTGCAGGTGGCGTCACCTGGCGCAGGAGGAGGCGGCAGCGTCGTGCGCAAGAGAGTGCGAGGAGGAGACGACCGAGGGGTGCCGGTGCCGGGGGAGACCGCCAGGGCAGTGGATCTGGCGGTGCTCCACGCATAGAAGGAGGCGGCGCTGGTGGTGTCCAGGGTCGGCCAAGGCGTCGCTGACGCCGAAGGGGACCGAATCCGGCAAGGAAGTCGGCCGGTGCTCGAAGCTGAGAGACGCGGGACCGTAGAGAAGTCGGCGCCTGGAGGAGAGCCAATGGTGCGACGACGCTCGGGCTTGGTGACCGAGGAAGAAGAAGTGGTGGCCAGGCGGAGGGGATGAGAGCGAGAGACAGAAGGAAGAAGGGGAGTGCAGCGCTAGGTGGGGAAAAGAGAGAGAGAGAGATAGAGAGGAGGCATGGGTTAGGTTAAGGAGGTGGGTTTCGGCCGGGTTAGTGGGCCGGTTGGGCCAAGTAAATGGCGTGGCCAAAATAAAAATAAAAATAAAAATAAATAAATAAATATACATATATATAATGAATAGATAAATAAATAATAAATACATGAGTAAATAAGTGAAAAAATAAAATACATATATATGACTCTTGACCTCGACCAAAATAAAGAAAATGAATTGAGAAAACAATAGGAGATAAATATTTTATATTCTTGCCTCTAAATTAATATAGAAAACACTTAGAGATAAAACGTCAGATGCACATGACTTACCTTAGGAAAAATTCGTTCTTGACATTATCAATCCAAATAATTTATCAGGTAAATAAATAAGAAAATATAATTCGCGCGCCTATTTTTGCCGCCTTCACTGTACATGAGTTTTGCCGACAGATAGACTTTTGCCGACAGATATACTGACAGAAAAATTTATCATTGCCGACAGATAGTTTGTCCCTACA
Organism: Guadua angustifolia; assembly: GCA_036346375.1. Lineage (NCBI taxonomy): Eukaryota > Viridiplantae > Streptophyta > Magnoliopsida > Poales > Poaceae > Guadua > Guadua angustifolia. The sequence goes on along the minus strand of CM070519.1, from coordinate 9,393,782 downwards.
TATCAAAATAATTTCCAATGCACCATCTGACTCTAAAAGTATTATTGCCGACAGTTAGTCCGTCACCAAGTTTTAGCGACAGATAGTTGGTCGGTAATTATGTATTACTGCCGACTGATGTCTGACGCTAATTTGGTGTCATGGTGTAGTGGGATAGGCAGTAACAACCCTGATATCCAGCCCCTGGAAGTAGTGCCGCAGTTTCCTGGATGCCAATAGGACGACATATAACATCTTCTGTGCTTGTGGGTACCTGGTCTCCGCCTCATGTAGCACCTTGCTAATGTAGTAGACCAGCTTCTAAACACTTTCCCTCTCCGCCACCAGTACCGCACTCATCACCGCAAGAGTAGCTGTGATGTACAGGAGCAACGGCTCACTAGGCTTGGGGGCGACCAGCACCGGTGGGGAGGAGAGGTATTTCTTCAAGTCTTCAAATGCTTGTTGGGCCTCTAGAGTCCATTCGAAATGGTTGGTCTTCTTCAACAGCTTGAATAGGGGTAGACTCCTTTCCCCTAAGCGAGCGATAAACAGCCCGAGGGACGCTAGATGGCCAGCGAAACACTGCACTTGCTTGGGCTGAGACGGTGGCTTCATGTGCTTGATGGCCACTATCTTATCGGGATTGGCCTCAATGCCCCGGCTGGACACAAGGAACCCTAGCAACTTCCTGGAGGGCATGCCAAACACACACTTCTAGAGGTTGAGCTTCAAGCAATTCTTCTAGAGGTTGGCAAAGGTTTCTCCCAGGTCATTGATCAGTCCTTCACCCTTCTTGACTTTCACCACCAGATCGTCGACGTACACCTCGAGGTTCCATCCTACCTGAGGATAGAAAAAATATGCATGGCGCACTGATAAGTATCACCACCAGGTCTAGGTAGTATGCTTTGAAAACTGTGCAAGAAAACCCGTTATGTGTGTGGGTTTTGGTTTAACCCTTGCATGGCTGTGTGAGTGGGTTAATCCTAACCCTTAGATGAGTGCTCTAAGGTTGAGGGACTCATCCAAGTGTAGTAGGTGGCCCAAGAGTAGTATAAATAGGGGTGGAGGGGTAGCCTCCTCCCCTTGAAGGTTGTAGAGGTTTTTGTGCTCCTTTGAGATTTGCCCACCTTGTTGTGTGGCATTGTAAACCTTCTCCTTTCAGAAATGCAAATCTTTTTCATTCATGCTTGAATTTAAATTATGTATTTACTTTATGTCTTAAATTCAGCATTTAAATTCCTGCAATTTACTTTCACGCAATTTACTTTCTTGCAATTTGGATTTACCTATCCCCTCCTTCTAAATGCTGATCTTGGATGTCTTGAGTGTGTTCATATGGTTTTACATCCCTTTTGCACTCTTGGATTGAGTAGAGATTATCTTTTCTTTCAAGTTCCAACTCTGTCTAGAACTTGTTGCACCGTTTGGGCGGCATGAGGTGAAAACCGAGCCCCAAACTTTCTGCTTGAAGTTCCTAACTATCTGTATTCTTTGATTTTTCTTGATTTTTCTGTAAGGATTTATGAGAAGAAATTTGATGGAGTTCTTCATGACTCATCTGCTCATAGGGAGAAAATTTCTCAAAATTTTTTGAGCTACAAAAATGCACCAACCACTAGTTCTAATTGAGGACAGCTTCTGGAAATTTTGCTTTTGCTTTTCTTAAAGTGGATTTTGTGATTTGAATTGATCTCCTTTCTAAAAGCAGGAGTTGAATTGATTTCTTCTTATTTTGGACACTAGACAACCAGAATTGTGACTCAAAAATCCCCACATATTCTATGGTACTCATCCACGCAAGCTAGGGGTACACATAGTTGTCTAGTTGTTCGAGTTTTTCACGATTTCCTTTGCGCTATCCTTTCGAGGTTTTAGTTGGAGTATTTTGGGGGAAAATTTGTTTGCGACCATTCACCCCCTCTATTCACCATCTCGATCCTTCAAAGTCGACGCACATCCGCCACTTCCCGTTGGGCTTCTTGACGAGCACGAGGTTGGCAAGCCACTCGGGGTGAGAGACTTCCCTAACGATCCTCGTGTGCAGCAGCTTCTCTACCTCCTCATGAATGGCATCTTGTCACTCTGGTGCCTGCCTCCAGACCTTTTGCCGGACTAGGCGCATTCCTAGGAGCGTTGACAATCGGTGCTCGATCACCTCCCTAGGGACCCCAGTCATGTCAGACAGTTGCCACGCAAACACGTCGGAGTTAGACTAGAGGAAGGCGATGAGCGCGCTTTCCTATTTGGCGCCAAGGTTGGCACCCACCTTGACGGTCTTCTCGGGCTCGCCCTCGCTCAGGTAGACGACCTTATCCTCACCTAATGAACTGGCAAGGCACGGATCTTCGCTGGAGGGGCTCCCAAGTAGGCAGCATCGTCTTGCCTAGCACAGGTGGCACCGGCCAGGTCCAATGCCTGCTTGTGGCAGCGCAAGGCTTCCGGCCTGTCCACCTGAATGACTATGGGACCACCGGGCCCGGGCATCTTCACTGCCATGTACGCATAGTGGGTCGCCTCCATGAACTTGACCAACGCCGGTCGGCCAAGTAGGGCATTGTACGGAAGGTCGAAGTCGGCAACTTCAAAGTCCACAACCTCCGTACGGTAGTTGCCCTCGTCCACAAAGGTGATGAGGAGGCATACTTGGCCCAGGGGCACCGAACCAGCCCCTGGGGTGACTTCGTAGAAAGGCAAGGTCGGATGCAACTCCTGCGGCGATATCTGGAGCTCCTGAAATGCCTTAGAGGATAGGAGGTGGACACCTATGGGCTCTCTCGATGGATCCACACAAACAAAGATTAAAGAACATGTCGATGTACCCAGGTTCGGGCTCCCGATGTGCGTAATAGCCCTACATCCTGCTTTGGCTCTTGTTAATGTGTTCTGGGAGGATTACAAGTGCACAATCCACACCTCGGGTTCTACTTGAAGCCCCTAGTCGTTCTTCTTCCCTTCCTTTCTAATAGTTTTCTTCATTTTTGGCAATGCCTCCACAAGGCCTCCACAAGGCCATGGGGACTAAACTTTCTTTCAGTACTGCGTATCATCCTCAAACTGATGGACAAACTGAATGGGTGAACCAAATTCTTGAGGATGCTTAGAGCTTGTGCCCTTACCTACGGCATGAATTGGGAGAAATGCTTACCCTTCGCGGAGTTCTCCTACAACAATAGCATCAAGCTAGTCTCCAAATGTGTCCATTCGAGGCTCTTTATGGCAGGTCTTGTAGAATTCCACTTAACTGGTCTGAGTCTGGAGAGAGACCCCTCTTTGGTCCCAAACTAGTCGCCAAAGCAGAAGAGCAAGCTCGATTTATTCGCGAACGGTTGCGGACCGTGCAGTCTCGTCAAAAGAGCTACACTGATCGTCACCGCCGTGAGCTCAAATTCGAAGTTGGTGATCACGTCTATCTCAAGGTCTCACCGATGAAAGGTACGTTCATCGGTTTCATGTGAAGGGAAAGCTAGCCCCTCGTTACATCGGACCTTTCTGGATTATAGCAAGGCGAGGAGCGGTGGCATATCAATTGGAGCTTCCCCCTTCACTAGCCGATGTGCATGATGTCTTTCATGTCTCTTAATTGAAGAAATGCCTCCGTGTCCCAATCGAAGCCACAGAGTTGGACACTCTCGAATTACAACCCGATCTATCCTACAAGGAGTATCCCATTTGTATTCTCGACGAGAGGGAGCGTGTTACTCGAAACCACACCATCAAATTCTCTAAGGTTCAATGATGTAATCACACCACTGATGAGGCCACATGGGAGCGTGAGGATCATCTTCGAGCTGAATACCCCTACCTCTACAATGAAGCCGTGTAATCTCGGGGTCGAGATTCTTTTAAGGGGGGTAGGCTTGTAACAGCCCAATTTTCCTTAATCCGGTAAGTGAGGCTTGTCATGCTAACATCTTCCCTAATGTCATTAAAATCCTCACTTAATTATAATCATACAAGTGTTAGGATATTTATCTTGCATGAAGAGGGAGTAACAAAATCCTAAAAATCATTGTCCAAACTGCACGCATATTATTTTACCTTAATCAATGACATGTGGGCCATGTTCATAAGAGAGAGGAGAGTAGGCTGCATATACCTACCATACCAGTTCTTACTTTACTCACCTCTACCCACTTACCTAACCAGTCAATGACACATGGGTCCTACCTTGCATAGGAACTTGTAGACTCATACCCACCCTTTTACTCACCCTATGACATGTGGGACCTAGCCCCACATGTAAGCATGAATGGGCAGCCATATATAGGGTTCTATACCATGGTTTTCCCTCCCCCACCTGCCCATTTGCTCAGCCCACACCTGAAAAACAGCAAGAACATCTTCTCTAACTCCTTGCCATTCTCCCCCACTAATTCCCTCAAATCTTGAGTTTGAGCTTGTGCATGTCATACCACATCGAAGCCAAGATCAGGAGCTTTGAATCCATCCAATTGGATTCTTCAGGCACCTAGTTTTAGGTGAGTGGTAACCGATTTCCTTTTCCCCCATGTTCTGAAATTTTGCCCCTTGTGACTCATTTCCTTCTTCTCCACGGAATCCATCATCAAACCTTGAATTGGGTCGTACATGTCGCATGGAAGCTTGAGGAGGAGGGCTAGTTTCTGTTGCAAGCACGAGTAAGCGAGGTCATCATCGTCTACATGAGCTAGGAGGAGACAAAACGCAAAAAACGGCGTTGCGACACCTTTCGTCATCCCCTCGCCGAAACCAACCGTCAACAAGTGCAAAAGCAACCCTGTAGTGGTAAGCTTCTACCCTAGTCCATTCCTTTGAAGTGTGGAGGCCAATAGACAAGTAGTTGTTTTAAAACAGAGAAGCCCAGCTCGGATAGTCCGAGGTTTCACTTGGACAGTCCGAACCACTCGGATACTCCGAAGAAAACTTTGGATCGTCCGAATAGTGCTTAACACGAGGGCTAGATTGGCTAGACAGAGGGGGTCTACTCGGACATTCCAAGGTGCCACTCGGATGCTCTGAATATAACTCAATAAGATGCCCCTAAGACTTGAACTTTCGACACTCAATTGGTACTTTCACAAAACTCAATTGGTACTTTCATATTATAATTAGTACTACACATCATGAGCATTTCATGCATCTTTTAATTGTGTGCACCATTTGAATTCTTGATTTGGTATTTATGGAATTGGATTTTCTCGTTAGGTGTTGACGCTTCGGAAGGCACTCCTGAGTACGACTACACTTTAGAAGTCAAGAACGAGTAGCAAGGCACTACTTTACTCCTTGACCATGATTGCTCCTACTATTTGAAATTTATAATTTGGAATTATTCTATCAATTGCATGCTTACTTTCTATTACAATTATGATTGGGTAGAATTCTTAACTATTGCCACATTGTTATGTTATCCCCTTGCCATATTCTTTCCTTGTTCCATTGTCGCCCTAGGTGGTTGGTTTATCATTATTATATCTGGGTTGATGCGAATTGCTTAGCCATACTTAGAACATCATTAGAAAGCGTGATAGATGGACTTAGTCCATCGGTCGCAATGATCAAGAATTATTATGATGATGATGGTTTCAAAAGGTGGTCAATGAGTAGAGATATTGGTTAAGGACCTTAAGGATTGAATCCTGGTGACGTCTCTTTGAGTAACTATCGTGCGAACCACACGCCGTTTATGGGACCGGCGTAACCAAATACTGGTGTATGACTATATATGGTGTGTAAACCATGTGCACTTGGAATTTCTTGAGCTTAGTGGAGCGTCAAGGAATGTCTGCCGGAATTCCTTGAGCTCGTGGGAGCGTCAAGGAATGTCCTCGAAGTCCCTCGAACTTCGTTGAGTTGAGGACATCCAACAACGGGTGTACTCCTTGATCCACACACACAGGGCACTAGGCACGCGGGATCAAGGGTCACAGTCACCCGAATGGTTTAGATACACTACCATGCATACTGGAAAATGGTTTGTCATGTTCACCTCGGCCGACACATCCAAGGAAATATGTTAATAGCTTGGCTTACGAGTGTGGCGTGTTGTGTGGGTAAAGTTGTACCTCTGAAGAGTTTAAACTATTCGAATAGCTGCGTCCATGGTTAAGGACGATCGCTTAATTTGTTAGTCACTGGGCGAGTATTCAGGACTTGGTAAGAATGGGATGGGAGTGGGAAAAAGAGACAAGTATTGGATTAATCGTGTGTGTAGTCGAACATGAGCGATGGAACTCATGGTTCGAAGAATGCTTGAAGGCATGATATAAATGTGATTATGATGATGTTATATTACGTATTAGATTTTGCAAATGTTTACTAAATGCCAGTTTCAATCTATACATGTTTATGATTTATCCCAAATATTGCCTTATGCTAAAGTTGCCATTTTGCCTTCCTTTAATGTAGCAACTACATGTAGCTAGAATTCAGCATACAACTTATATTATTGTGCGAGTACACTCTTTGTACTCAATCGGATTGTCCACTTGCTACAGGTGAGGATGAGGCACTGCCCGAGGACTTTTACCGGGCAGATTTCAATGATTCTAACGTTTAGTCACCGTTCTTGCCCCAGTTGGTTGCCTGAGGGTTTGGGGGCATGCCATGCTGGCCCTTTTATTGTTTATCTTATTATTTTCGTTGCTACTTGGTATAATAACTCTAAATATGTTGTTATGGACAGCAGTCCTACTTTTGGAATGTAATGATGTTTATGCTTTCGATAATTGTGTATGTGTTGTGATGTGAACTCTTGGACGAGAATGCGCGTGTTGGCAAACTTTCCTGGGACCAACACGGGTATATTCACGGAACGCCCGAGGTTCCCTTGATTCACTTAAGATGTACCACGCATCTGGGTGAATCAGTGGAGTCCCGAGGACGGTTCCCCATAGCTGTCATATCCGTATTCACGACGGATCTGCTTCCCGCTACATACCCTTCCAATCCCCTTCCAAACGAAGACCAACTGGAAGGCGTGGCAGAGCGACTAGCTATATGCCGATAATGACAGCGGCCTTGATGCCCTGGGGGTACCCTCCACACCAGCAGAGGCCAATGAGAACTGGGGCTCGCCCGTCGACGAGACGGCGGAGCTCTAGACAATGGTGGCCCGCATCGAACGGCTATGGGACTTTAGGCTGACCGGCGCACTGGTGGATCGGCACTTCGTGACTAGGAGGATCAGCCCCTGCGCCGGTGCACTCGACCGGTGTGGCAGTACATAGGTGATGACGACATAACCCGTACCTAACTGGGCCGTAAGTTCCTGTTCTTTTTTCTTCTGATTTCATGTGGTCACCATCAGTCAGTAACCCTTTCACTTTCTTCAGGCATAGGGAATTTGGACGCCCCTTCCATCGTCAAGTGGCTAGGCGGGCTGGTCCCGCCAACACCGGGCAATTAAGATTTCCAGGCCGAAGCCTAGCCATTGTGCGATCTGGAGTTCACGAAACGTCTCCGGATCGTCAAGTCGCTCCCGGTGATGGACTCCACTGGTCCCACGACACTACCGCCTCATGGCCCCCTGACGATCAGGGACCCCACCCCTGTGGACGATCGAGCGCGGGCAAGCGGCCATCCTCCTCGGACGCCTCAAGTGCAGACCCTAAGAGGCCCCGCATCGATGACCGGACGGCCGCTACTTCCAGTTCCATCACGCCTTCGAGCGCGGTTGGAACGGGATCTCCTTCTGCTGTAGCGATTTCTTCAGCTCCTGCCCCGGCACCGACTTCGTCTACTCCTAATCCGGTGGCGTCGAGAGCGCTCCCCACTGCTCCGTAGGGAGGACTTAACCTTCCTGCATCCTCCTGCCGCTTCCCGATGCTCCCACGGGCGGCCCCCAGCAACATTACGCAAGGCCAGGCGCCCGCTAAAGCAACCGGAGATCCTGCCCGTGGCCCGTTCAGCGCCCCAAAGGCAGTTCATGGGGACATCGCCATCGTCGGCACCTCCGTCAGCCCTTTATCAAGCGCTCTCACCGCCCCTGCCTCCTGGCTGGTAGCACTGCTCACTGAGCTTGGCAGTGTTCATGCTTCAATTGGCACCCTCTTCACGGCGGCCACCCTGCAAGAGGCTCAATTGAGCCAGCAGATGGGGCAGCTGCGCGAAGAACTGGCGTAGGAAAGGGAAAGTGGGGCGGCCCTGCTCACCTAGCAAAAGGCGAGTGCGGCAGCCCTGCTCATTGAACGGAGGAGGCTGAGGTGGGACGGAAGTGGGTTGAAGATGAACTGCACCGCTCGCTGCACAACCTCACCGTCATGCTCCGTCCTGCGTACAATTGCATGGCTAAGAGCCTGCGTCCCCTGGGGGTGGAGTTGAGCGATCCACTGGAGTCTTCGGTGATGCAGTATGCCCTTAGCGTCACCCGCATCGCTGATGCTCTCACTGGCCTGCCTGCCACTTTGTCCGCCCGCTCCGCCAAAGAGAGGCAGGAGGTCACCGTCGCCACCACGGGGTACGTGCTGGCCTGCTGCACCAGCCGCGATACCTCCTTCAATGCCATGTCCACCGTGGCTGGCATCGAAGGCAATGAGGCTCAGGCGCAAGCTCGCGTGCGCGAAGCCACAAAGTACGTGGCGGGGCTGAATACGGTGGAGGACCCGCCCTTGATGAGGTAATGGCGGAGGAGGAGGCGGAAGACGACCCCGGGGACATCCAAGTCGCCGATGAAGAATGATGGCCCGGGCGGCCCTTCTTGTTTTCTTCGTTCCTTTCTTTTTCCCTTTTTTTTGTTGTAACCATGTAGATGCACCTTTTAGCAAACTTAATGAAATGGTCATCTTTCGCACTTACCTGAGTGCTTGTTTGTGAGTATGTTTGTCCTCGTTTGTTAGCCTAAGTCCCAGTGCGACCAGCCCCCTGACCGTGCCTTGATGGGGGTTTAGTCTAATCAATGCTCTGGCATTCTTCCTGCACTTGCATGCAACCGCTACAAATGCGAGTGGAAGTTTTGCAAGATACGCAAGAAACAGATCAAAAGATCATTAGTCCCAGTGCATGTGATTGTCACTATCCCGTTGTCTTTCAGATCTTAAACCCTTGCGATCTCTCGAAACCTAACTAAAGCGCTGCGTAGCAAGGCGGCAAGTTCCCAGGGTGGTTTTTGGGCCAGCGGTGCTCGCGGTGACAACCCAAGGTGTGCTAGCCGCATGGAACACCGTGCCAAACTCGACCCCCTGGTCGCCTGTCCCTACACGATGCAAGCGCTAGGCATTACCACTTATCAGCAAGGAGCCATCAGGCTATCGATACCCATGACAACCATGTAAAACGTGCCCCACCAAGGCCAAAGGGAACAGGTAAAAAAGATTTACAGGGAGCCCGTGAAGCAAAACAACTTAACTTATCATTGGCTGTCGACTGACCAGCTAAATGGAGGAAAAGATCCACTCCTTGACTGATTGGAGCAGATCGTCGAGCACTTACAGAACTCAGGGGTAGAATTTCTGCAACATCTCTAAGTTCTATGAGTTCGCCAGCTCTTGGCCATCCTCAGTGGCCAATCGGACCGCCCCGGGTCGAGAGACTGAGACCACCTTGAAGGGGCCCTCCCACAGGGGAGACAGCATGTTACGACAAGCTGCACCTGAATTCTGCGCAGGACAAGGTCGCCCACTACCAATGCTCTCTTGTGGACCCAGGTGGCGTGGTATCGCCTGAGGCTCTACTGGTATCGAGCAGCGCGTAGAGCCGCTCGATCACGCACCTCCTCTAGAAGGTTGACCACTTCTCGGCACTAATGTTCCTGGTCCTTGCTGAATGCCGAAATGCGCGGGGAGCCTAAAGACAGCTCGGACGAAAGAATAGCCTCAGCCTCGTAGACCAGGAAGAAAGGTGTCTCCCCAGTCGCCCGGCTAGGTGTGGTTCGAAGCAACCACTGCACCACCAGAAGTTCGTCAGTCCATCGTGGTCCCCGCTTGTGGAGCCGGTCAAATGCACTAGTCTTGAGGCCCTTCAACACCAGCGTGTTGTCACGCTCTGCCTGGCCATTGCTTTTGGGGTGGGACACCGAGGTGAAACACACCCTAGTGCCCATTTCTTCGCAAAACTCCAGGAACGCGGCGCTGGTGAACTGGGCGCCGTTGTCGGTGATGATGTGGTTGGTGACTCCAAAGCGGATAAAGATCCCACGCATGAACTTGACGGCGGTGGAGGCCGTAATGGCACGCACCGCCTCAGCTTCAACCCATTTGGTGAATTTGTCGATGGGGACAAACAAATGGGTGAAGCCCCCTATGGCCCGCGGGAATGGACCCAGGATATCCAGCCCCCAGACCGTGAATGGCCAAGAGAGCAGGATGGTTTGCAGTGCTTGGGCTGGTCGGTGGATCTTCCTGGTGTAGAATTGGCACGCCTCGCATCTCCTCACCAGCTCACAAGTATCCTGGAGGGCAGTAGGCCAATAGAATCCTTGGCGAAACACTTTTCCGACCAGCGTCCTACTGGACATATGGCTCCCGCACATGCCTCCATAGATATTAGAGAGCAGGTTGCTCCCCTCTTCCCAAGTAATGCACTTAAGAAGAATTCAATTTCTACTCTAGCGATATAGGTCCCCACCTACTAGAGTATAGCACTTGGCCTTACGTGCAATTTTCTCGGTTGATGCATCATCGTCGAGGATCACTCGGTCCCGCAGGAAGGCTAGGATCAAATCCATCCACTGACCTTCCCGGCCAAGTGTAGCGATCACACGACGATTGCCTAGTGTCGGCGCATTTCGCCGGCCAGGACCCTGTCAGCGGACAGGGTGTCCTCCAAAGATGGATGTTATGGTTCGGTAGAGGGCATCTTCACGGTCGGAAACCCTAATGACTCTCACGCGAGGGATCCCGGGGATCAACAGATCAAAGGACACATGAACTACCTAGGTTCGGGCCCCTAGTGTGGGTAATAGCCCAACGTACTGCTAGATCTTTGTTGATGTATATCAAGCTGGTTACAATGCTTTTTCAGTTCGTTCTCATTCTCTTTTTCTCTTGGTCGACAGGCCGTCCCCTTCTTCATGCACCAGAGCTCCCTCATATAGACAGGGTTGGCTCGGGTAGGTGAGAAGGTGACATCATACTGATCTATGATTCATTTATTACACCCATCACTGTGGTCTTGTCATACTGATCCACGACTCATTTATTACACCCATCACCGTAGCCTTGTCCTTCAAACCCCATTTAATGTCGCTGTGTGGCTTCGCTCGGTCCGCCCAGGATATAACTTTCTTGTGACGGGTTAGGTGTGAGGCATCAGAGGGATGGGCAGTCGTCGTGTTCACAGCAAAATTCTTCACAGTCAATGCCTCTGACACAGGGTGTTAGGGGAAGGAGACTTCGAGGCGAAGCCTTCTTCTCATTCTTTTGGTTGTCCGCGTGGCCCGGCGAGAGGGGCTTGAGCACCCGCCTGCTTGCCAGGCCAACACGTGGGCTGCACGCCCGGCGTGAGGGGCCTGAACGCCCTCCTACTCGCCAGGCCACCACATGGGCCGACGCTCGGTGAGAGGGGCCTGAATGCCCGCCTGCCCGCCAGCCCTACGATGGCCGACGCCCGGCGGGCAGGGCCTAATCGCCCGCCTGCTCACCAGGCCGCCTATGGCGGCCGAGGCCCAGCGAGTAGGGCCTGATCACCCGACTGCTCTTCAGGCCGCCTATGGTGGCCGATGCCCAACGAGCAGGGCCTGATCGCCCGCCTACTTGCCAAGCTGCCACGGAGGCCGACGCCCGACGGGCAGGACCTGATCGCCCGCTTGCTCGCCAGGCCACCACAGAGGCCGACACCCGACGGGCAGGGCCTGATCGCTCGCCTGCTCGCAAGGCCACCTATGGGGGCCGACGCTCGTCGGGCAGGGCCTAATCGCCCGCCTGCCCGCTAGGCTTTTACGGGGGCCAACGCCGTCGAGCAGGCCTAATGCCCAGAGCCCGCCCGACCACTGTGGAGGCCGACGCCGGCGGGCGGTGGCTCGATCGCTCGCCGCCGCTAGGCCGCCACGGGGGCCGACACCCAGCGAGTAGGGCCAGATCGCCCGCCTGCTCACCAGGCCGCCACGTGGGCCGCTCGCTCGGCGAGTTTGGCCTAATTCGCCCGCCACCACCAGGCGCCACGGGCGCCGCCGCCGACAAGTTGGGTCGATAGCCCTTTGCCGCCAGTCGCCACGTGGTCTTACTTATCAGCGGCGAGAGGGTACCCTGGCATAAAGTACGCTGACACCTAGGGTACTCCGCTGGCAAGCTTTCTCTCGGTGCCGACGGCAAGACCGCCGTCTTCCCTCCCGAACCGGGCCGAGGCATCTGCGCCGCCTTCCTTCCCCGAACCGAGGTCATGGCACCACACCGCTTTTCCCCACCTGAGTCGGAGGTCGAGACGGCTGCACCATCATCCCCACCTTGAAGGGGGCAGCGATGAACGGTCGCATAAGTCTTTCTTCAAAGACCTCGACCGGGATAGTGGCTCTTGACGACGTGAGCTAGGAAACCCGGTCTGCCATGTGATTGTCACACCGTGGGATATGGATATATCCCAGTCCTTCGAAGTGATGCTCCATCTTCTTGACCTCCGCTAGGTATGTTGCCATGGCGGGATCAGAGCCCTAAAATTCCTTCCATGCTTGATTGACGACTAGCAGGGAGTCGCCTTTAACTTGCAGATGCCGAACGCCTAACGCGGAGGCGGTGCGCAGCCCTGCCAGTAAACTTTCATACTTGGCAGTGTTGTTGGTGGCCTTGAAGTCCAGGACGACCACGTACCGGAGGATGTCATCGGTCGGGGAGACCAGGACAACCCCAACCCTCGCGCCCTCAAGCCTGAATGATACGTCGAAGAATAAAGTCCAGGGAGAAGGTGCGGGTATCTCTTCAGCTCCAAGGGTGGCAGGAGTCCACTTGGCGACGAACTCCACCAGTCTTTGGCTCTTGATAGTAGTACGGGGGGTGAACTTGAGACAGAACTCCCCTAGCTCTACTGACCACTTGGCGATGCGACCCACGTCTTCTCGATTGTGGAGGATCTCCCACAGGGGATAGGCAGTGAACACCACGATCTCCCGCCCTTGGAAGTAATGTCGTAGCTTCCTGGATGCCACTAGGATGGCGTACAACATCTTCTGTGTCTACGGGTATCTGGTCTCTGCTTCATGCAGCACCTTGCCGATGTAGTAGACCGGCTTCTGGATGCCTTTCCCCTCCGCCACTAGTACCGCGCTCACCACTGCAGGGGTTGTCGCGATATACAGGAGCAACGACTCGCCAAGCGTGGGGGCGACCAGCACTGATGGAGAGGAGAGATACTTCTTCCGTGTCCATTCGAAATGGTTGGTCTTCTTCAACAATTTGAATAGGGGCAGGCTCCTTTCTCCCAAGCGAGCGATAAACCACCCAAGAGACACCAGTCGGCCAGTGAAACACTGTACTTGCTTGAGCTGAGTTGGTGGCTTCATGTGTTCAATGGCCACTATCTTGTCGTGGTTAGCCTCAATGCCTCGGCTGGACAGAAGGAACCCGAGCAACTTCCCAGAGGGCACACCGAACACACACTTCTCGGGGTTAAGCTTCAAGCAATTCTTTCGGAGGTTGGCGAAGGTTTCTTCCAAATCTCTGACCAGTCCCTCGCCCTCCTTGGCCTTCACCACCAGGTCATCGACGTACACCTCGAGGTTTCGTCCTATCTGCGGATGGAAGAAAGTATGCATAGCGCGCTGATAAGTAGAACCAGCATTCTTTAACCCAAATGCCATTATGATATAACAATAAATGCCCATTGGGGTTACAAAAGCTGTCTTTTCTTCGTCCTCCACCACCATGCTAATCTGATGGTACCCATAGTACGCATCTAGAAAGCACAGCAGCTCGCACCCCGCCGTAGAGTCGATGATGAGATCAATGTACGGCAAAGGCTACGGATCCTTCGGGAAAAACTTGTTGAGGTTGGTGAAATTGACGCACATTCACCACTTCCCATTGGACTTCTTGACGAGCACGAGATTGGCAAGCCACTCGGGGTGAGAGACTTCTCTGATGATGCCCGCACGTAGCAGCTTCTCTACCTCCTCCCGAATGGCATCTTGTCGCTTTGGTGCCTGTCTTCGGACCTTTTGTCGAACTGGGTGCACTCCTAGAAGCATTGCCAATCGGTGCTCGATAACCTCCTTGGGGACCCAAGTCATGTCGAACGGTTGCCAGGCAAACACGTTGGAGTTAGACCGAAGGAAGGTGACGAGCGCGCTTTCATATTTGGCGTCAAGGTGGGCGCCCACCTTGACAGTCTTCTTGAGCTCGACCACACTCAGGGAGACCACCTTAATCTCACTGGATGAACCAGGCGAGGCACGGGTCTTCGCCAGAGGGGCTCCCGAGCAGGCAGCATTAGCTTGCCTAGCACAGGTGGCGCTGGCCAGGTCCAATGCCTGCTTTTGCCAACACAAGGCTTCCGACCTATCCACCCAAATGACTATGGGGCCACCGGGCCCTGGTATCTTCACCACCATGTACGCATAGTGGGTTGCCGCCATGAACTTGACCAACGCCGGTCGGCCAAGCAAGGCGTTGTACGGAAGATCGAAATCAGCAACCTCAAAGTCTACCAATTCCGTATGGTAATTGCTCTTGTCTCCAAAGGTGACAGAGAGGCACACCTGGCCCAGGGGCACTGAGCCAGCCCCCGACGTGACCCTGTAGAAAGGCAGGGCTGGGTGCAGCTCCAACCATGATATCTGGAGCACCCGAAATGCTTGGGAGGACAAAAGGTTGATGGAGCTCCCTCCGTCCACCAGCACCCGCCCAAGCTTCACATTCCAAATCGTGGGCGAACCACGATCGAAGGTGACCGAGGCCGACAGTGCTCTCGGGGTGGTTGGCCCGACTGAAGGTGATCGACTCCTCGGACCACTTCAGTGGCCTACACGCCCCTAGGCTCGGTATAGTGGCGCAAATTCCCTCATCAACTGCTTGTACCTTGTGTTGGAGGGATAGGTGGCCGAGCCACCGTGGATATATGCGACCGTGTGCTCTTCCCACTGGAAAGCCAATGGGGTGAGGTCTTCATCCTGATCATCATCGTGGGGATGACGCTCCTTGAGGCGCTGCCCCACTATCTTGCTCACAACCTGGCAGCGGGCCAGGTCGTGCATGTTGGATCTGTGGATCAGGCAGTAGGGCCTGCCCTCCTTCTCCTCACAGTGGTCATTTCGTCGGTCGCGGCGGTCACGCCATCGCGACCCGGTGTCCCCGTGCCCGCGCTTCGCGGTCAGGACCTGCCCAAGCTCAACCGCCCCGCGCTTCTTCTTCCTTCTCGTAGAGCCGTGACCTTTCGAGGTCCTACCTCCATCTCCACCGTGACCGCCGACTGGGCCGGGCACCTTTTTTCGAGCTTTCGCTACCCGTGCACACTTGTGTGCCGGAGAGAACAGCTCGGAAGTGGTGGTGACATTGCGAGTAGCCATCTTCTCCCGCATCTTGTGGTCCCAAACACCTCTTCGGAAGGCGATGACGACAGACTACTCGAAGATCCTGGGGATCATGTTGCGGTAGTAGCTGAACCACTGGATGAAGTCACGCAATGACTCCCCTTTCTCCTGCTCGAGGGCATGGAGATCATCCTCCACACCCCCGCTGTGTGTACGATCCTTGGAAGTTGGTGAGAAAGAGGTCACACAGTTCCTCCCACTAGTGCACCGACCCTCGCGGGAGGTTCAACAGCCAAGAATGGCCAGATCCTGTTAGGGCTGTCGGGAAGTAGTTAGCCATGGCCTTTTCAGACCCGCCCGCGGCCTGCACCACCGTCGTGTATATCTGCAAGAACTCCTATAGGTTGGTTGTGCCGTCATACTTCTCGATGGACGCCAAGCGAAACCTCTCTGGCCATGCAATGCGATGCAGCCGACTGGAGAAGGCTTGGCACCCGACGCCGTAGAGGGAGCTACGCCATCAACCTGAATCCCATCCCGGAGACCGTGCTGAGGAGCGCGGATCTTGGCTCTCCAAGGATTCGGAGGAGAGGGCCTCCCCCTTATCTCGTGAATAGGTATCACTGGAGGAGTGGTCACCCTCAAAAACCATCCGCCTATAGCAGCCTTGCCCATGGGCGAGTGGCACTGCAGTATGTCACGCATATCATCGGTGCACCGCTGGCGACACTTCTCCAACTGCACCCTCAAATCCTCATGGCCTCCCCGGTGCCCAAGAGACACACGAGGCGACACGTCGGTAGCTGTGCGGCCCCCCGCACTAGCGGGGTCCACATCGGTGCACCGCTGGCGACACTTCTCCAACTGCACCCTCAAATCCTCATGGCCTCCCCGGTGCCCAAGAGACACACGAGGCGACACGTCGGTAGCTGTGCGGCCCCCCGCACTAGCGGGGTCCACATCCAGCAAGCCCTTTCCTTTGCTCCGGCCCTCCTAGTCAGAGTGTTTCCTGCTCGGGTGGCTGGAAGCTTGGGTGCGATCCACACGCCGTCCTGATAGAGGGGCACCGGAGGTACCCGGCCGCTCAGGCGCCCCCACATGGAGCTGAGCCGCATCTATTAGTGAAGCGATGTCCCGCAGCTACAACGTGGTTGGGGTGTCTCCTGCAAGTTCTACTGGTGCGTAGTCCAAGAGGAGACGGACGACATGCAAATTTTGGGCCGGAGTGGCCACTTCCATGCCCTGCCACTATCGAACTGGTAGCTCTGCTACCGTTGGGGGTCAATGCCGCCTGCCTCCAGGGAGTGCTGAGAGGTGTCACAGGGGCTGCTAGCCTCTATCGGTTCTTCTTGCTAAGAACGCGAACCCGCCATCTCCAGATGCGGGATCCTTCCGGATGGATTACAAAGACCCACTAGAGAGATGAAAGGGTGAGCCAACCGCTACTCCCCTACCTGGCACACCGTTGTCGATGATTTTAGCCGGCCAGTTATTATGCCTCGAAGGGGCCGGAGGTTTGATCGAGGTGATTTTCACGGATGGACACCTGTGGGCTCTCTCGATGGTTCCACACAAACAAAGACTAAAGAACACGTTGATGTACCCAGGTTCGGGCCCCCGATGTGGGTAATAGTCCTACGTCCTACTTTGGCTCTTGTTAATGTGTTCTGGGAGGATTACAAGTGCACAATCCACACCCCGGGTTCTACTTGAACCCCCTAGTCATTCTTCTTCCCTTCCATTCTAATAGTTTTCTTTGGTTTTATGTTCTCTCAGTGGTCTCCTTCTCTTGCCTTGATCGTTCTCCTCCCCCTCACATGCACTGAACCCCCTTTATATAGGCCGGGCTGGCTCGGGCATGTGAGAAGGATGACATCACTATGATTACATTTCATTTGTTACATCAGTCACTGTAGCCCCATCCTCTGGCCTCATTCTTTGCACCATCGTCCAACTCCGCCCGGCCTGCCCAGGAAATGACCTATATAGGACTGGTGTGGTGCAGGACGTTAGACGGATAAGCTATCATGCTGTCAGTGAAGCCACACACATTTAATGGTTCTGACACAGGTTCTCGGGGGAGAAGACTTCAGGGTGAACCTCCCTACTCCGCCGACATGGCACCAACACCCAGACGAAGGTGATCACCTTCCCAGAGTTGCATTTTGGCGAGACGGTGCCCGCCCTGAGGCGGAGGGCCCCCTCGGGGGCCAGGCGAAGGACAGTCCCCAACCGCGAATCATTCATCACCGAAGGAGGAAGCGGCTGAGCCATGCGGTTGGAGTGCTGTCTTGGTGCCATGGCGGCAAAGAAGCTCGCAACATGGAAGCAGAAGATGAAGGAAGCAAGAAGCTTAGACAACGAAAGCGACAAGAGTGCGGATCATGGAGAGGCGGACATGCCTATTTATAAGCCGTGCGCGGCTTCAGGACGCGAGGAGTCACGCCCCCATGAACCGATGGTTCACAAAAACATAAATGGTGTGTGACGACAAGGCCCAAAGAGTTGCGGCAGTTGCAGAGAGAATCTGTACGATTGCGTGTGTAGAAATGGGACCTGTCCAGGAGCGTGCCAGGGTCAAAAGAATATCTCTGAAATCTTCTAAGGCGCGCACCAGGGCGGATTCGGGGGCTATTGTCGGTGTATTCTACACCGAGGTACTCTCTCCACCGTTGTCAGGTGGGGCTGCGTGTGCAAGATACAAAAGAAGAAGGTCCTGTGCAAAGGACTCAACCTACTGAAGAAAGGCTTGGCGGGGGACCAGGACACGTGGCCGCCCAGCGAGCAGTCGGGTGACCAGGTCACGGCCCCTAACGACCAGGACACATGGCCACTCGGAGAGCAGTCGGGCGACCAGGCCACGTGGTCGTCCGATGAGTAGGTGGGCCCGTTGTCAGTCATCCACATAAACAGGGCTGGGAGGCTTCTGCCCGAAGCCTCCTTAGGATCACAACGTATCATAGTCATTAAATGTGCATGGGAGCCATTAAATGCGCATGGAGCCACTACAATGTGCCTCAGAACCATTAAATAGGCATGGTTCCCTGACGGCATGATGACCTGTCCTCTGACTGAGCCACCTCCACCAACTCCCATTCCATCTGCACCGCCCAGGGCAGGCCAGGGAGACGTGTGTACTAGGCGTTCATCACGCAGTGTCCGAACCCCTCCCCTCGGGCAATCTGAAGACAGGCGGTGTCCAGCAATGCCATAGACAAAGAGGCTTAGAAGGACAGTAGCAATAGGACTCGACACAATCATTGTAATTAAATGTACACGCGTCACCCCATCTTGCCCGGGGCGGTGTAGATGGAATGGGAGTTGGTGAAGCTGGCTCAGTCGGAGGGACAGGTCATCATGGCGTTAGGGAGCCATGCCTATTTAATGGCCTTCAGGCACACTGCAATGGCTCCCCGCGCATTAAATGGCTTCCATGCGCATTTAATGGCTCCCATGAGCATTTAATGGCTATGATACGTTGTGATCCTGGCGAATGCTTTGGGCGGAAGACTTCCAAGCTCTGTCTGCGTGGTCGGTTGGTAGTGGGTTGGTTGCTCATTAGGCAGCCACGTGGCCTGGTCGCCCGACTGCTCGTTGGGCAGCCACGTATCCTGGTCTTCCGTGGTCATGGTCTGCTCGCCCAGGGCTGGGACCTGGTCAGCCAGCAGCCCGCCGGGCGACCATGTGTCCTGGTCACCTAGGGCTGGGACCTGGTCGGCTGCCAAGCTCTTCTTCAGTATGTTGAGTCCTTTGCACAGGACCTTCTTCTTTTTGTATCTTGCGTGCGTGCTCCCACCGGGCAATGGTGGAGAGAGTACCCTGGTGTAGAATACACCGACACATCTGAAGTATCGTTGACTTCATTGACGATATATAGAGTATCATCGACTTTGTCCACGATGGTAGTACTACTTGGTCCCTACGTAATCTGCTCATCACCGTGACTGGTCCAACATGTATACCCCCTTTTGAAACCTCATATAATCAAGTGTGCTTCAATCTGCGCTGGGTTTCGAACAAGTGATTTTCACAATCAATGCATGGACAAGGCATAAATTCTACCCCCTTGTTCGACATATCTTCCTCTGTAGCTTTTCTAAAAGCAGAGACACCATTAATGTATACGGCGCTCGCATGGTTCTCAACGTACATCCAGCTTCAGTCCATTTACGCTACATATGTAACAATAGGTGTTAAACGATGAATTAAGTACTCTATGAGTGCTCATGCGCACATGTGCTACTTATAGGCTAAATTTCTACTTGCCGATTAACGTATATAGCTCCTAACATCGAAAAAGAATGAATGGATATGCATGTAAGAACCAACTACTAATTTAGATCAAAAAGCACAAATGGATCTACACAAGGTTATAGCAAATGTGTCTACTTCACATCACAGAGAACAAATGGATCTACAACAAGCTAGATGTAGAACACAGATTCATTTCCCCCAAGCTATATCTAAAATGTAATTCAAATTTGAAGTAATTACTAACCTTAGATGACATAGAGCACAAGGATCTACAATTATTACTGCAAATCTTGGGTCTCTTTCACTAGAAGGCCTCTCAATCGCAGCCGCCTCAAATAAATCTAGGAAATCCTAAAAATACAGAGGCAGTTGAGGCTCTCTGTTCTTTTATAGAAAACAGAATTGATCATCACAGTCGGTTTTATCCAAAAACCATTTGCGATGTCACATGATATCACAGACGGTTTTATCCAAAAACCATCTGCGATGTGACCTGACATCACATATGGTTTTGCACAAAAATCATCTGTGATGTCAGGTCATATCACAGATGGTTTTTGGATAAAACCATCTACGATTATATCATCGCAGACGGTTTTATCTACAAACCGTCTGTGATGTTGCTTTGTCTTCCCAATGCAGACGCGCGTAGTATTTCGAGTTAATTGTTTCGTCTTCCTAGAGAATTAAAACCATATATTCAAATTCCACTTGGAAGACTGTGTTCCAGGTTGTGTTTCATTTCCCCAATGTAGATTGTTAATTGCAATTCCGCGGCAATAAGAAGAGAGAGGCTGATCGGCCACCTTTACACTCGATCGATCAGCAAAACAAAGAAATCTCCTCCAATCCGACGCCGCCATGAGCAATCGCAAGAGCCCCTTTGACACCCCCTCTGTTGGCTCCGCAGGTCCTCCGACGAAGGCTATTCCACCACCACTACCTTCTCCTCCGTCAAACCCTCTGCCTTCGACAAACCCTCCCCTCTGCCACCTTTGAGACCCCTGCGAGAATGGCAGCGACGCCACACCGGCGCCAAATCCATGAATCCGTTGGCCGCACATTATCTATCGTGTCCGCCTCCAGCCATGTCGAGCAGCACTGATGAGGACATCACTCCTTCGGATACGTATAACACGACTCCTCAAGATATACAGGGACCAATTACAAGAGCAAGTGCACGACAATTAAACCACCAGGTGAACTCGTTCCTCGCTGCTCATGATTTCTTTGATGGGTTGCTACTAAATTCTTGTAATGTCTTGTTGCTTAGGAATATGGAAGAAGTATCACAAGCTTACCTGGACATCATCCCTTGAAGTCCAAGTCTAGTTGGAGTCAAAGTCAAGCTCAAGTCGGACTCCAACTTCGATTCGGAGTCGCTGGACAGCACATCAATAAAACGACCATATCTGGGTCATACCAAGTCTTATTGAGGTGTTCTTGGACTCTACGGAGAAGCCCATGATGAAAGCTTTCCAAAAAAAGTGGTTTCACATTCAACATCCTTCTGGATTGACAGGAATTGTTAAAACTATATGACAAACAGAATCTACCGGGTGCTGCGACACCTCCACTTAGGCCCGAAGGACTTGTACGACCTAGGGCTGCACGGACACCCCCTTGTCCTCATATATATTTAGTAGCCACCGCTTGAATAGATGGATTTTGCTTAGATTATTTTGCCATTGCAGTTTCACCGTTCTTCGGTTTGTGGAACCCCAAATTTCGTGTGCTTAATACAATTCGCAATTGAGATTGCTTCTATTTCGTTCTTGCTCGTGTTCTCAATTTGCTTGCAGGAACTAGCCTTCTGAGTGAGGTCAACTGCGTCTTGGCACAGCTGATAACCAACGGAGCTACGGTGTTGCGATTGCAGGTTTTGATCGGATATGATCGGAAGTCTAGATCGTTTACATCGAGTCCTCCACCAATCGAATTATCGTATACCTGTTGGAAGATCGGGCACCGTGTTGCATCAAGTGCTATCAGAGCCTAGGTTGCCTGATAGGTAATCTTATATTTCCCCCCTTTGTTTTTCCATCATCCTAGAGTCAAGAAAAATTGCCCTACAAAAAAGTTCACCATCGGTTCCCCTATCCTACAACCCCTTGTGCCCTTGCAATTTTTGTTTCCATTTTGCTTTGTTGAATTTGTGTCCATCGTCATAGTCTTGTTGCTAGTTAGGGATCATGATCCTAGTTTCTAGTTGTCCCTTTCCATTGCCCTAGTTCTTGTCTTGCACCATTTGCTCCCCACCAGTGCCAACCCTAGAACCGACATGAGTTCTACTCGGTTGGTCCTTGCCGCCGCTCTGCATTATATATCCTGTTCCGCAAGCCCTAGATAGGTCACGAGCCACCTTGTGTCAATTGCCCTGCACCGCTGGCCACCCATTTCACCCGCAAACCTAATTCTATTTTAGCCCTAATCGGAAGAAAGAAGTGAAGTCGCAGGTAATTCCAGGCTGTGCAGTGTTCAGTAAAACTGCCATAACTTTTTGCATACGAACTCCGATTGGGGTATACATTTTTTTGTTTCGAAGAGGACAATGGCACGTATCTGAAAATTCTACAAGTCTTTAGACCTATCAAATTTTTTACCCTCAAAATCAGCCACTAAAACTGAGTTCTAGACCCTGGAAGTTTCCCATACCGCTTTTGCTGATTTTTTGTTCATTCATTTAACTGTCTCCCACGTTTCAAAACGTGAGATTTTTGTTTTATCTTTGAGTTAAAAGAAAGGAAAACAAAAGGGAAGTGCAAAAAAAGAGAAGAGCCGTACTGAAAAAATTCAGAAGAGAAGAAAGGAAACAAAAAAGAGGGAAAGAGGAGTAAAAAATCAGAATTGCTTGCATGCTTTGTGTCGTTTGTGCTTTTGATATATCCCTTGTTAGGTTGAACTAGTTCTAGGTGCACACTTAGGCCAACAACTGTGACAAATACGTTGGACATTTATTCGGCTTTGCTATTTGATTTCAATTATTGTTAACCTTTGCTACTATATTTGCCTACAAAGTTCCACATACATCTGATCAGTACAAGTTCAACCTTGTAATCGCTCCACTCACACTCGTTTGGTTTCACAAACCAGCCACCGGTTGTACTCCCTGCAGCTTTGGTAAGAACCTTGCAAGAGCATAGTAAGATGTCTGAGAGAGTGTCGATCCACCAGCCAGAACTAGTAGTTAAAGGGGGGTAATACTTTTGCGTTATCTTCTGTTTTTATTACTAACAATGATAGGACCCAATACAAGAGCTAGAGCTACGGGAGATGACGATGATTTTCGTAAGCTCTTTGAAGATCTTAGGGAGGATCTTGCGAAGAGGGACAAGGAACTCAAAAAAGACCTTGCCAAAGCAAACCGAGATGCGATCAATAACATCCACAAGATTAAGGATGATGTAACGAAGGTCCAGCAAGATAATCAAGAGAACTTTGAGAGACTAAATCATCGCATCTCAGACCTTGCCGGCAAAGTTGAGATTGTGGAGAACCAACTTCCTCTCAAAGGACCAGGGGATGAAGAAGTGGATGATGTAGCTAAAGAGTCTGATGCAGGCCACGATCAAAATGGGGCACCACACAATGACACCGCTATGCATCGAGTTAGCCAAGACATACGACTACGGGAATGTTGGCACCGCAATCGACAAGGTATGGGAGGTATTCATGAACATAATGTTAACCTTAACAACCGCAATGATGATCCTTTTGCCAAGGTTAAGTTTACCATACCATCCTTTTCTGGTTCATATGATGCTGAAACATACCTAGATTGGGAAATGATCGTTGAACAAAAATTTAACTCTCATCTAGTTCCTGAAATTCATAGAGTGAGACAAGCCACCAGTGAATTCAAAGATTTTGTAATAATATAGTGGAATGAAGTAGTAAAAGCTAACATACAACCTAATACTTGGGAAATGTTGAAACGGCACATGCGAGCTAGATTTGTTCATCCTTCATTTAAACGTGACTTGTGAAAAAAATTGCAGCGCCTAGATCAAGGTAGCAAGTCGATAGAAGAGTACTACCAAGAGCTTCAAATAGGCATGTTACGTTGCGAGGTAAAGGAGGATGAGGAGGATAAAATGGCTCAATTCTATGGAGGGTTAAGGCGTGAAATCCAGAATATTGTTGATTACAAAAACTATAAATCTATCAATAGATTGTTCCAGCTTGCTGTTTTGGTAGAAAAAAATTGCAGGGATGACAACAGCAACCAAGAAGTAACCTTGGTGGCAACTTCACTCCAAGACAGACACAGACACCAACCAAATCAACACCACCTCCCGCTTTTCGATCTGCTGCCCCCTCAATGAGTAGGGCACGTTCAACAGCACCGACACCTTCGTCACGTACACCTGAGGTTAGTAAATCTTCTAATGTACGGGCACCCGCGAAGACGTCATCCTCTGTTACCTCCACTAGACGTACGACAGGTATAGTGTGCCACCGTTGTAAGGGAATAGGACATGTTATGAAGGACTATCCAAGTCAATGAGCTTACATTGTGTCAGAGGACGGTGGGTACATTAGTGCGTCTAATGTAGAAGATGAACTTGTTGTTGCAGCTAACCTTGCAAGTGATAACGCTGAGAATGAAACGGATATTGATGATGAGGAGACCTTCGACAAAGATGATATGGAGAACTACAGGAGCATAATTGTGTAGAAAGTGTTGAGCATTCAAATGGAGCCAGCTGATAAGATTCAACGCCATAATTTGTTCCAACTTTTCTTCATTGTCAACAATCGTCGTCTCCGTGTTATTATCGATAGCGGAAGTTGCAACAACTTGGTAAGTTCAGATTTGGTCAAGAAGCTTGGCTTGGCCACATGACCATGTCAACACCCATATCACATTCAATGGTTCAATGACAGTGGTAAGGTGAAGGTAACACAAACTGCAAAGGTTAATTTTTCCATTGGTACATACAATGATTGTACTAAATTTGATGTCGTACCTATGCAAGCCTACTCACTTTTGTTAGGTCGACCATGGGAATTTGATACAGATGCCACTCATCATGGTTGAACTAATAAATACACATTCATGCACAAAGGAAAGAAGATCGCCTTACTTCCTATGACACCTGTCGAAATTTTGCAATGTGATAAAGAAAGAGCTAAAAATGAGAAGAAACAAAGTGTGTTAAAATCTAAAAATCAGCAAGTAGCTAAAACTATTTTTCCACCTAGAAAAGATAAGGGAGTGTCAACTTCTAGGTCAGAGGGAATTAAGTTGAAGCGTGGTGTTATGCTTGCTACAAAATCTGATCTTGCTGAAGTTACTGAGAATGAACTGCCATGCTATGGTTTGATATGCAAAGATGCTTTAGTTCCACTTGAAGATATATCTAGCTCTTTGCCTCCTTCTGTTCTTAACCTTTTGTAGGAGTATATGGATGTATTTCCAGTTGAGATACCCCCAGGATTACCACCTATTCGAGCGATTAAGTATCAAATTGATTTGATCCTGGGTGCGACCTTGCCAAGCCGTGCTGCATATAGGACCAACCCGGAGGAGACTAAGGAAATTGAGTGACAAGTCTAAGACCTCTTGGACCGTGGGTATGTGCGAGAAAGCCTTAGTCCTTGTGTTCTTCCTGTTCTTTTGGTTCCTAACAAAGACGGTAGTTGGCGAATGTGTGTGGATTGTAGAGCCATTAACAATATCACCATAAGGTATTGTCATCCTATTCCTAGGTTAGACGACATGCTTGATGAGTTAAGTGCTTCTAAGATTTTTTCTAAAGTTGACTTGCGAAGTGGATAGCACCAAATTAGGATGAAATTGGGAGATGAATGAAAAACTACCTTTAAAACTAAGTTTGGTTCATATGAGTGGTTAGTTATGCCTTTTGGATTGACTAATGCACCCAGTACTTTCATGTGCTTAATGAACGAGGTTTTATGCCCATTCATTGGGAAATTTGTGGTGGTTTACTTTGATGATATCTTGATTTACAGCAAGTCACTTTCTGAGCATCTTGAACATTTACGTGCTATTTTAATGCTTTCAGAGATGCACGTTTGTTTGGTAACCTCGAGAAGTGCACCTTTTGCACCGATCGAGTCTTGTTTCTTAGCTATGTTGTGACTTCATAGGGAATGGTAGATGAAGCCAAGATTGAAAGCAATACGGAGTTGGCCGACTCCTAAAATGGTCTCCTAGGTACGGAGCTTCCATGGGCTTGCCGGTTTCTATCGGTGTTTTGTGCGGGATTTCAGCACCATTGAACGAGTTGACAAAGAAAGGAGTAGCTTTCAAATGGGACCTACACAAATAAGACCATTCAAGTTATTGAAAGCAAAGCTCACCCATGCCCCATTACTCCAACTCCCGGATTTCAGTAAAACTTTGAGCTAGAATGTGATATTCAAGAAGGTAAACCAGTTGCTTGTTTTAGTGAGAAATTATGTCGGCCAAGTCTGAATTATTCTACCTATGATAAAGAATTGTATGCATTAGTTCATGTGCTTGAAACTTGGCAAAATTATCTATAGCCCAAAGAATTTGTTATATATTCTGATCACGAATCGCTGAAACATATTATAAGTCAAGCTAAATTGAATAAATGACATGCTAAATGGGTATAATATATTGAGTCATTTCCATGTGTCATAAAACATAAGAAAGGAAAGGACAATGTGATTGCTGATGCGCTTTCTAGGCGTTATACCATGTTATCTCAACTTGATCATAAGATTTTTGGTTTAGTGACCATTAAGGACTTATATGCTACTGATTTGGACATTAAAGAATTGCACGAACATTGTAAAGATGGGAAAACATGGAATAAATACATGTTGAATGATGGTTTGCTCTATCGTGCTAACAAGTTATGCATTCCAGCTAGCTCCATTCGACTTTTGTTGTTGCAGGAGGCGCATGGACGAGGTTAGATGGCACATTTTGGAGCAAAGAAGACAGAAGATGTGCTGGCTGCTCACTTATTTTGGCCAAAGATGAGATGTGATGTCGAGCGCTACGTGTCACGCTGCACTACTTTCAATAAAGCTAAGTCCCGCTTAAATTCACATGGCATTTACATGCCTCTTCCTGTTCCTAGTATACCTTAGGAGGATATTTCTATGGATTTTGTTTTAGGGTTGCCTAGGACAAAGAGGGGGAGGGATAGCATATTTGTAGTTGTGGATCGTTTTTTCTAAAATGGCACATTTTATACCTTGTCATAAGAGCAATGATGCTACAAACATAGTGGATTTGTTTTTCAGGAAAATCGTTCGCCTACATGGAGTGCCTAATACTATTGTCTCGGATCGTGATGCAAAGTTTTTGAGTCACTTTTGGAGATCACTTTGGAACAAATTGGGGACGAAGTTGCTATTTTCTACTACATATCATCCCCAAACTGATGGACAAACAGAGGTCGTTAACCGCACATTATCCACCATGTTGCAAGCTATTTTAAAGAAGAATTTGAAGATGTGGGAATAGTGTTTATGGCATATTGAGTTTGCTTACAACAAATCGAAACACTCCACCAAGTCTGTTTCAGGTCGTATATGGTTTTAATCCACGTGCTCCTATTGATTTACTACCTTTGCCCACTTCTGAAAAACTTAATTTGGATGTTAAGAAGCTTGCTGAATTTATCCTTAAGTTGCATGAAACAACTAAAGAGAATATAGAGCGCATGACTAATAAGTATAGGATTGCTGGCAGTAAAGGTAGGAAAGAAATAAAATTTGAACCGGGTGATTTGGTTTGGTTGCATTTGAGAAAGGATAGGTTTCCATAATTAAGAAAATCAAAGTTGATGCCTAGAGCTGATGGTCCATTTAAGATAATTGAGAAAATTAGTGACAATGCATACAAATTGGATCTATCTGCAGATTTTGGGGTTAGTGCCATATTTAACATTTCTGATTTGAAGCCATATTTGGTGAGACGACTCCAATTCAAGAGGGGGAGGATGATGAGGACATCACTCCTTCAAATACGTACAACATGACTCCTCAAGATATACAAGGACCAATTACAAGAGCACGTTCACGACAATTAAACCACCAGGTGAACTCGTTCCTCGCTGCTCATAATTTCTTGGATGGGTTGCTACTAAATTCTTGTGATGTCTTGTTGCTTAGGAATATGGGAGAAGCATCACAAACTTACCTGGACATCAACCCTCGAAGTCCAAGTCTAGTTGGAGTCAAAGTCGAACTCAAGTCGGACTCCAACTTCGGTTCGGAGTCTTAGGACAACACATCAATAAAATGACCATATCTGGGTCATACGAATCCGATTGAGGAGTTCTTGGACTCTATGGAGAAGCCCACAACGAGAGATTTCCAAAGAAAGTGGTTTCACATTCAAACTCCTTCTAGATCGACATAAATTATCAAAACTATATGATGAACAAAATCTGTTGGATGTTGCGTCACCTCCACTTGGGCTCAAAGGCCTTGTACAACCTAGGGCTGCACGGACACCCCCTTGGCCACCTCCCTTGCCTTTGTCCTCATATATATTCAGTAGCCGCTGCTAGAATAGATGGGTTTTGCTTAGATTATTCTGCCATTGCAGTTTTTCCATTCTTCGGTTTGTGGAACCCCAAATTTCATGTGCTTAATACAATTTGCAATTGAGATTGCTTCTTTTTCATTCTTGCTGATATTCTTGATTTGCTTGCAGGAACTAGCCTTCTGGGTGAGGTCAACCACGTCTTGGCATGGTTGATAACCAATGGAGCTGTGGTGTTGCGATTGCAGGTTTTGATCGGATCTAATCGGAAGTCCGGATCATTTACGTCGAGTCCTCCACCAATCAAATTATCGTATATTTGTCGGAAGATCGGGCACCATGTTACATCAAGCACCCCTCCAGCCGCTTCTGCCTCAAGCGTTGTTGTCGAGCAGAAACGTCCACCGCCGCCTCCTACGACGACGACGATAGCTATGACTCATCGGAGGGCTATCGTGATGGCTGGGAGTTGGAGAATGACCCCGACAGAGCCGGGTCGAACGAGGACCCAAACGGTCAGAGCGATGACTTTGACTCCGATGACAACTCCGGTGACGATGAGTTGACTAATTAAGTTGTCTTTTCTAAACTTTTGTAGTCTTTTGCAGTTAAACTTTTGTTTCCAGCAATGAACTACTTAAACTTTTGTATCCAGCAAAAAGCTTGTATATAATGCAACAATCTACTTCTCATATTAATCCAGTAGTCTTTTGCAAGGCATGTTTCGTGCATTTACTATTTTCAATTGATCATTACAGATGGTTTGTGCATAAAAATGTCTGTGATGAGGGAAACATCACAGACTGTTTTATCCACAAACAGTCTATGAAGTTATACCTGTCATCATAGTCGGTTTGTGGATAAAACCGTCTGTGATGAGGGAAATATCACAGATGGTTTTATCCACAAACCGATTGTGAACTTCTCACTTTCATCACAGACGATTTGTGGCTGAAACTATCTGCGATAATCAGACATCATAGATGGTTTCAGCCATAAACCGTCTACGATGTGCCCAAAACAAATCACAGATGGTTTTTTTAAAAAAATCGTTAGTGACGACGTGTCTAATATAACCCCTTTTGTAGTAGTGAGATCACCATCAAGGGTTAGGATTGACTCACTCACTCATATATGGACTAACCCGAAACACAACAATATAATGGATTTTACACGCTTTTCAAAGCATACTAACTAGTCCCACTACTCTATCACATAAACCGCGATCCAACGGCCTTCGTTGATCCAAGCAGCTCCTAGTTAGCATCTCATCTATTCCTTGTCTTTTAGGATTGTACCAACTCTATCTTCTATCATCTTCCGGCAATCTTCGACCGTTTGGACCTCTATCTTACCTCGCCTAGTCTTGGTCATTCTCTGTGTCACCATGACCTAGCACCGTCGCCTCTGCAGCCATCAAAAATAAGGAAAACCCATCACATAGCAATGTCCAAGCAAATCTTACTCAAATTCAAAATTCAAACTTTGATTTCGCTCATAAGGTCGGCACTACTGCTTCCTGGAGCCGGTAGTGCCACTTTTGCTGGCACTACCGCACCTACCTAGCCAGTAGAGCCGCTTTGATAAAAACCCAGCGAATCCCCTCTTTGGAATATAAGTACCGCTTCCTACGGTCGGTACCACCGCTTTTGACGGCACTACCGCCCTCATGGCCGATGGTGCCACTCTTGGTAGATTTAGTCCAAATTGTTTTAAATTAAAAATCCAATTCAAATCAAACTCAAACTCAATCACTTCATGCTTTAAACTCAGTCAATAACTCATCACAACCAAGATTAGACCTCCACATGGACTTTCATTCTCAAAGCCTTATGTTTAGTCTTCTGCTTGCCAAGGTATTCACTCAAATCCTCAAGCATATCCATGAGCTCATCATATGTTGGTTCATCATCATCATTAGATTTTACCTTATGCTCTCCTTTTGCCATGAGACAATGAGTGACGAATGCTGAAGAAACCTCCTTGATGGCAATGCTGGCAAGACCCTTCTTCTTAGAAGGATTATCCTCTTCGGAGGAGTCGAAATCCAATAATTTATCTTCAGAATCCCACTCTCTAATGTAGGCCTTGCCTTTACCGTCCTTCTGAAGCATCTTGAAAAGCTTGTTTGAGGTCGAATCAAGTGTTTAAATGTACAACACTAAGTGCAACACTTGAATTTGCTACCAACTCACTCAAAAAGAGAATTTAATGCACACAAGAGAGTTGAAGATTAGCTAGAGCTCAAATATAATCAATGAGGTCCAAGAGATGCTCTAGAGTGCTGGTGAGGGGGTATTTATGGCCCTCACCCACTTTTCCAACCGATGGGGCATAAATTAAATTAAAAACTAGGTTTCCTAGTGCTACCACCCATATGAGCCGGTAGCACCAGGCTTGGCTCTGAAAGCATCTAGGCCCCCAAGTTCGGTTAAGTTTTGGTAGTTGATAACAATAAAGATTTAAAGGGCTAACGTTTTTCAATTGAGTGTTTTTTAGTATAGGTTGATTCAAGATACGATGGACATAAGAGTATCAACTCAATAAATAGAAGATCAACGCAACAAGGCAAGATGACCAAGGTATAAAAGTTAAGGACCTTTCATAGCTTTTACCGATCTCGACGTTTGAAGAGAAAAATATCGGATTGCTAGAATAGGTGTCGTACTATTAAGAGGGGTCATTGTCGCAAGTTTTATGTCGAGAAAAGTGTCAAGTCTCAAAATATATCAATTAGACATCTCAGGAATAAATGGTCTTATAAATGAAATCAAATAGAATTAAAAATTGCATTTTGATGCATAATGGGCGGTATGACTGCAGGGCCTGCGGTAGTACCGGCCGCCGGTGCTACCGCACCCCTCCCGGTACCTTTTCTCCAGAGAAGATGTTTTTTGATACCTAGGCGGGCGGTAGTACCGTAGGACATGCGGTAGTATTGGTGAGCTGTACTACCGCACCTCCTCCAGTAGTACCGGCCAAGTGACCAACGGTCACTGACCGGGCTTTAATTGCACCACAGTGACCGTTGGGTACTAAGGAGCGGTAGTACCGGTGAAGGGGCGGTAGTACTGGACCCTCAGCAAGATTTTGAGTAACTTTTGAGCAACGGTTACATTTGGTTGGTAGGAGTTATAAATACCCCCTCACCTGCATTCAAGAGAAGTTTTTGGTCCCCATTGAATACATTTGAGCTCTTGTTAGTCTCCCAAAGTCTTGAAGCATTAAAATTCATACATTGAGAAGGTTAGGAGCAAATTGAGTGAAGCATTTAGTGTTGAGTCTTAGACACTCAATTTTGACCTCAAACAAGCTCAATACTCATTACTCTTGGAGGTTGCCGCCTCCTAGATGGCTTGGAGGTGGGAAATCGGTGATCTTCACAAAGAGGATTGTGTGAAGGCCCGATCGTTGTGAAGGCAAGGAGCTCGCCTACCCAAAGTGGGGAAGAGCTACCACGAGTGATCGAGGAAGGCTCGAGCGAGTGGAGCTGGCTTGAAGAAGTTCAAGCCAGCTCAACGTGGAGTAGGGGAGACCGCCGGCAAGTCTCCGAGACCACGGGATAAAAATTCTTGTGTTCATCCATTGTGGTTTGCATTTCTTATTCTTTAGAGTTACTTTTCAATTCTAGCAAATTGAATGTCTTGCTTAGAGTTATTTAGTGGTTGGAGCACTTGATTAGAAGAGATAACTTAGTGATCGTTAAAATTGCTTGACATTAAAAGTGATAAAATTGCAAATAGTGCTTAGTGAACCTTAAAATTGAAATAAGAGTAGACAATTTAAAAACCTCCTATTCACCCCCTCTAGTCAGTTATCCTTGATCCTACAGGCTCCAACGATCACTACAACACTTTTATTGCATTATTAATGACCGTTGCTAGTGAAGCCAGTGCTACTGCCCTATGGCCTCATTTTCTTAACTTCGATTGGAAAAACAACCGTTCTGTTAATTTTTTATTGAGGTTTGGCCAGTGCTTCCACTTGACCAGTAGCACTGGGCCTGCGACCAATAGCACCAACCTGCTGGCCCCAAAAATACACCCTTTGGAATTTTTACACTGCACTGTGGCCGATGCTACCGCCTAACCGGTAGCACTAGCCTCCTAGAGGCTATCCTGAACAATTGAGAGATTTTAGTTTTAAACACTCAAATGGGGTCGAATGTTGCATGATTAAGCCTTTAAACTTTTTTTTGACTTTGAACAAATAGCCAAGACCCCTCTTAATAGTACAGCGCCTATTCTAGCAATCCGATTTTCTCCAAAACACCGAGATCGGCAAAAGCTATGAAAAGGTCCTTAATTTTACACCTTGGCAATTTAGTTCAACGTGTTGATCTTCTTTAGCTCCATTTTCACACTTCATCACGTGCCATTGACTTGGACCAACCTATTTTCAATATACTCAAAGAAAAGTTAGTCCCTTAATCATGATTCTTATTAATTACCAAAACCAAACCAAATTGGAGGCCTCGATGCTTTCAACATGCTTACTGATGGTTCAAAAAATCATCTGTGATGATGTTTTTGAACTATCTGTAATAGCCTTCTCTGGAGTTGTGGTTGCTGATAGAAAAGGTAGAAAGGAAATAACTTTTGAACTTGGTGATCTTGTTTGGTTGCATTTGAGAAAAGATAGATTTCCAGATCTGATAAAGTCTAAGTTGATGCCTAGAGCTAATTGTTCTTTTAAGATTATTCAAAAGACTAATGACAATGCATACATGCTTGAGTTGCCCGCATATTTCAGGGTTGGTCCCATTTTAACATTGCTGATTTGAAACCATACTTGGGTGAAGAAGATAAGTTTGAGTCGAGAGCGACTACATTTCGAGAGAAGGACGATGAGGACATCACTTATTTGAATATGAAGGATCGGGATGTCTCTTAGAGGCGGGTGAATAGGCGTTATAAAATTTTAAATTTAAACCGCAGCAGAAAATAATTGTTCGGAGTATCCGAAATAGGCTTCGGACAGTCCAAGTGATTCGGATAGTCCGAAAGCTTTAGAGTGCACAACTCACAAAAAGGAGATCTAGGCTATTTGGGGAATATTAAATGCACCAAATGAAATTAGTTGGCCTAGAATACCTGCAGAAGTTAAATAACCACAAATATCCTTCACTCAAAGTAACTCACGGCTTGAATCACCAAGATTTGAATAAATCACAACAAGAGTGAAATAGAAATCCAAGAAACGAAGACAAATGCTCAAAGATTTTTCACCCGAAGTTCGGATCCTTGAGGGGATCCTACGTCTCCGTTGAGGCGGCACCAAGCCGGGGTCTCTTTCAATCCTAATCCTCCCGGTGTTGCACAAAGCACTCATCGATTTCACTTTTTGAATCCTTTCCTTTTTGCAGTGGATCCAACCTTCACAAACTTCCGGAGGCTCACCACACCAAGCTTGGGAGCTCAACGGCAACTCCTAGCCGTCTAGGAGTCCTCAACCTCCAAGAGTAAAAGATTGGCGAGAAATCCACGTACGAATGAGATCCGGTGCTCAAAGATGGATCTATGACACTTCTAGCTCTCAATCTTGCTTCTCCCTCTCCCTCGAATGAATCAAATCAAAGAGCGCACTAGGGAGTGGGACCAAGGGCTCAAGAAGGATGAAATCATAGCAATGAATGTTTGAAGTGAAGTTAATGCTGGTAGGTGGAAGGAGATGGGTATTTATAGTCCTCCCAAAACTAGTCGATTTTGACTCAGCCTCGAGTCTGTTCGGACAATCCGAACTTATGTTCGGATAGTCCGAATGAGTTAAATGAATTGAGATAGAGCGACCTAGCTCGGATAGTCCAAACATTAGTTCGGACAGTCCGAAGTGTTCAGATACTCCGAGCATTCGATTACTCCAAACAAATCTTCGGACAGTCTGAATAGGACTTAGCTCAAAAATGAAATCTTTCTAGTTTGACAAAGAGGGTCTACTCGGACATTCTGAATTGAGGCTCGGATAATCCGAATGAAAATGAGCAATATGCTTCTAAGACTTGATATTTTGATATTTTTGACAACTAGGATCCATCATTGAGCAGAGAGAATCATTCTATAGCTATTTCTCGTCAGATCCCTCTTTATAGTACGACTATCCTTAGACTCAATAAAAAGAATAAACTATATGCACATAATTAAGTCTAAAAAATGCCTTTGTCCCCTTTTGTTTTGAGGGTGCTCCTTTGCTCTTTGACTTCATCACCGGATACAATATTCTGTTAACAACGCTTACAAATGTCATTAGTCACTTAATCATGTTTTCATTATTCACCAAAATTCTTAAGGGGTCTAGATGCACTTTCAATCTCCCCTTTTTTGGTGAATTAATGACAACATGATTAGATTTAAACATAAATTGAAATTAAATTATCTTTAGAATACCAAAGATATGTTGGAGCTCCCCCTAAATGTGTGCATTAGGAAAATTGAGTGGAATTTCAAATGCACATATTTACGGGAAATTTTGGCAGAAACTCCCCCTATATCTTTGCATCCGTGAGAGTATAACAAGAATTTAACAAATAATTATGGCATGGCATGGGGCACACAAATGACAAATGCTATTAATTAATAGAAATCACAAGACATAAGCATAAGATCAAGCATAACAAGTACGACACAATTCGAAAGCAAGCAATGTAAAACTTAAACCAAGCATGAGCAACAATCACAACCACAAACGAGAGGTAATAGTTATAGCATCTAATCCTCTCCCCCTTTGGCATCAAGACACCAAAAGGGGTCACTCGTCGCTGCCGTCATCTTCATCATCTTCATCATCACTAGCGGGAGCATAGGCGGCGGCGGCGTCATCATCCGCACCACCGGCATGAGCAGCTGGGAGGCCAAAGAGCTGACGAGTCGTAGAATCCACAATCGCAGAGTTAGACTCAGACTTGGAGTCTTCAGAAGAACAATACAGATTCAACTTCTTCTTGATGTCATGGAGCTGGCGACGAGTATCAGCGAGCTTCAAATTTGTCCCCTTGACCTTTCTGTGAGTCTTCATTCCCAAACAGAATAATGCACACAGCATTTTCTTGATAGAGCCATTTGAAGAAGAAGAACGATCAGGAGAAGGAGATCTGACCCTGGTAGAAGAGGAGGGCCCTGGAACAGCTGTCCTAGAGGCTAGAGCTGATGACCTTGTTTTGACATTCTAAGCAGGAGGAGCTGGTTGAGATGGAGCTTTGATAGATTTGATGATGTGCACGGTGGCCCGATCTTCCGACAGTTAGAGGTAAGTCGATTGGTGGAGACTCGACGTTGACGATCCGGCTTCCGATCAGAATCGATCCGAACCCAGCAATCGCTACACCACGGCTCCGTTCGTTATCAACCTTGCACAAACACGGTTGATCTCGCCAAGAAGGCTTATCCCTGCATACGAATCGAGAACACAAGCAAGAACGTAGAAGAAGCAATATGAAATTACGAATTATATTAAGCACACGAGTTGGGGTTCCACAAACCGATGAACGGCGACACTGTTCAAAGACAGAATTGATCTAAGCAAAACCCAAGTCCTAGATGAGGGTTTGGGTGGTTATTTATACTAGGGGAGCAGGAGGGGGTCGTCCATAGCATTGGAGATCTAACACAACTCAAATTGAAAACACCAAGCCTACTTTGACTAGAGTTTGACTCGGACTGAAAAAGCAACGTTTGGTTTTTAGCAGTTTTCGGACGTATCTTAAGGAATTTTGAGGTGAGGCCAGATCCTTTGGAAAGTGGACTCTGAGGTCTTTTAAACGTGTACTCATGGGTCTCCAGAGTCCTCCGGAATCAAAAGTTATGGCACTTTAAAGTCAGTGCTGTTGCTGAGGCCGAACTGGACTCGAACTCGGACTGAAAAAGTGTTCTGGATTGTTTTGCATATTCCTGTTGACTCCAAAGTCCAATTGACCTGAAACTAGTGCCATTGGAAATATTATCTCCTTAGCTTTCGATACATATATGTATCATTGAAATCGGAGTCCATTTGTGGCCTGGGCGATGATTTTAGTGAACACTGCTTCTGGTGGCCGAGGTAGTCGACTCCGAGTTGAATTGGGAGTCCGACTCCGAGATGAATTGGGACTCCAACTTGACTTGGACGCCCTCGTTGCCTCCCTCCTGGCCCTTGCTGGTTCCTAAGACCTTCATGATCCTCTCCAAAGTTCCTAAGTACAATGTAATCCATAATATCATTAGGTAGCGTACCATCCTCACAAGTATATACACAGGCACTTAGGAACGAGCTCACCTGTTGATTCAATTGCCGTGCTCGTGCTCTTGTGATGGGTCCTTGCATCACAACTGGAGGAGTCTCGGGCGTATGCATAGGAGTGTTGTCCTCATCATCCTCTCCCTCTTGATGTGGAGTCGTCCTCGACTCAAGCTCATCTTCTTCTCCCATGAACGGTTTCAAATCTGCAATGTTAAATGTGGGACTAACCCCAAATTCGGGCGGCAACTCAAGTTTATATGGATTATCATTTATTTTCTTAAGTATCTTGAAAGGACCATCAGCTCTTGGCATTAATTTAGACTTTCGCAATTCTGGAAAACGATCCTTTCTCAAGTGTAACCATACTAAATCACCCGGTTCAAGTTTTACTTCCTTTCTACCTTTACTTCCCGCAGTCCTATACCTTTCATTCATCATTTCAATATTTTCTTTAGTCTTTTCATGCAATTTTAGAATAAATTCAGCACGTTCCTTAGCATCATGATTAACTCGTTCACTAGTAGGTAAAGGTAATAGATCAATAGGAGCACGGGGATTGAAGCCATACACTACCTGAAAAGGACTTACCTTGGTGGTGGAGTGTACCGCCCTATTATAAGCGAACTCAACATGCGACAAACACTCTTCCCACATCTTCAAATTTTTCTTCAAAACAGCCCTCAACATAGTAGATAATGTACGATTTACTACCTCGGTTTGGCCATCGGTTTGGGGATGACATGTTGAAAATAGCAGCTTGGTCCCCAATTTATTCCATAGAGTTCTCCAAAAGTGGCTCAAAAACTTGGCATCACGATCTGAAACAGTAGTAGAAGGCATACCATGCAAGCGAATGATTTCTTGAAAGAAAAGGTTAGCAATATTAACAGCATCGTCGCTCTTATGACAAGGAATAAAGTGAGCCATCTTAGAAAATCTATCAACCACCACAAAAATACTATCCCTCCCCCTCTTGGTCCTAGGCAGTCCTTAAACAAAGTCCATAGATATATCCTCCCATGGAGTGCTAGGAACAGGAAGAGGCATATATAAACCATGTGGATTCAATCGTGACTTAGCCTTTTGACATGTAGTGCAGCGGGATACAAACCTCTCAATGTCTCGCCTCATCTTCGGCCAAAAGAAGTGAGCGGACAGAACGGCCTTCATCTTCTTGGCACCAAAATGACCCATCAAACCTCCTCCATGAGCTTCCTGTATCAAAAGAAAACGAACGGATCCAACTGGAACGCATAGGCGGTTAGCTCTAAACACAAATCCATCATTTATCACATATTTGTCCCATGTTCTTCCCTCTTTGAAATGCAGCAAGACATCCTTAAAATCATCATCATTAGCATATTGTTCTTTAATTGATTCCAATCCAAATATACGACAATCAAGTTGGGACAACATGGTATATCTCCTAGACAAAGCATCAGCAATCACATTATCCTTCCCTTTCTTGTGTTTGATAACATAAGGAAAAGATTCAATAAATTCAACCCATTTAGCATGTCTACGATTCAGTTTCACTTGACTGCGAATATGTTTTAGCGACTCATGATCGGAATGAATAACAAATTTTTTGGGCCAAAGATAATGTTGCCACGTTTCTAAAGATCGCACAAGAGCATACAATTCTTTATCATACGTGGAATAATTAAAAATAGGTCCACTCAATTTTTCGCTAAAGTAAGCAACAGGTTTACTATCTTGCATCAAAACACCACCAATTCCAACCCCACTAGCATCACATTCAAGCTCAAAGGTCTTATTAAAATCAGGAAGTTGGAGTAAAGGTGCATTAGTAAGCTTATCTTTCAAAAGGTTGAAGGCATTCTCCTGTGCTTGTCCCCAATGGAACACAACTCCCTTCTTCGTCAACTCGTTCAATGGGGCTGCAATGGTGCTGAAATCCTTCACAAAGCGGCGGTAAAATCCGGCAAGTCCATGGAAGCTCCGCACTTGTGAAATCGTCATGGGCGTTGGCCAACTCTTAATCGCATGCACCTTGGCTTCATCCACCTCAATTCCCTGCGGAGTCACAACATAGCCAAGAAACGATACTCGTTCGGTGCAAAAAGTGCACTTCTCGAGGTTACCAAATAAACGTGCAGCACGCAAAGCATCAAAAACAGCACGTAGATGATCAAGATGTTCATGTAACGACTTGCTGTAAATCAAAATATCATCGAAATAAACCACCACAAATTTTCCAATGAAAGCTCGTAAAACCTCGTTCATTAAGCGCATGAAAGTGCTAGGTGCATTAGTTAAACCAAAAGGCATGACTAACCACTCATACAATCCAAACTTGGTTTTAAAGGCTGTTTTCCATTCATCTCCCAGTTTCATTCTTATTTGGTGGTATCCACTACGCAAGTCAACCTTAGAAAAAATTATAGAACCACTTAACTCATCAAGCATGTCGTCTAACCTAGGAATAGGATGACGGTACCTTATTGTGATATTGTTAATGGCTCTACAATCTACTTTGTCGCCTAACCGCCATCTTTCTTAGGAACCAAAATAACAGGAACAGCACAAGGACTAAGGCTCTCACGTACATACCCGCGGTCCAAAAGATCTTGGACTTGGCGCTGAATCTCCTTAGTCTCCTCGGGGTTGGTCCTATAAGCAGCTCGGTTTGGCAAAGTCGCTCCCGGGATCAAGTCGATTTGGTGCTCAATACCTCGAATAGGTGGCAGCCCCAGGGGTATCTCAGCTGGGAACACATCCTCATACTCCTGCAAAAGGTTAGTGACAACAGGAGGCAAAGAGCTAGACATATCATGAAATGAAAATAAAGCTTCTTTGCATATCAAAGCATAGCATGGTGCATCATTCTCATTAATTTCGGCAAGGTCAGATTTTGTAGCAAGCATAACACCACCCTTCAATTTAATTCCCTTGGACCTAGAACTAGGTTCTTTCTTGTCTTTCTTAGGTGGGAAAATATTTTTAGCCACTTGCTGATTTTCAGATTCTAGCGCGCTCTCCTTTCTCTCATTTTCAGCTCTCTCTTTGTCACATTGCACAATTTCAGCAGGAGTCATAGGAAGTAAAGTGATTTTCTTCCCCTTGTGTATAAGAGTGTATTTGTTACTTCTACCGTGATGAATTGCATCAGTATCAAATTCCCATGGATGGCCTAACAAAAGGGAACATGCTTGCATAGGCACTACATCAAAATCAGCAAAATCATGGTATGTTCCAATGGAAAATTGCACTCTCGCAGTTTGTGTTACCTTCACCTTACCACTGTTATTGAACCATTGAATATGGTAGGGATGAGGGTGTGCACGTTTGGGCAAACAAAGCTTCTCCACCAGATCTGAACTCACCAAGTTATTACAGCTCCCACCATCAATTATGACACGGACACGACAGTCCTTGACGATGAGGTACATCTGAAACAAATTATGGTGTTGCAGCTTGTCTGCTTGCTCCATTTGAGCGCTCAACACTCGTTGCACAATGATTGTCCTATAATTCTCGGTGGCAGCGGTCCCTAAAATTTCCTCATCATCGTCGCCCGTCTCATGGTCATCCTCATTATCTACAAGGTTAGCTGCAAGAGCACATTCATCCTCAACATCACTAGCACTAATGTACCCACCTTCTTCTGTTGCAATGTACGCTCGACGACTTGGGCAATCCTTCATGACATGGCCCATCCCCTTGCATCGGTGGCACACAATTTCCGTTGTTCGACCTGTGGAAGCCACCGATGAAGAACTCTTTGTTGGTGCCTGCACATGGTTAGATTTACTCACCTCGGGTACTCGTGATGGTGGTGATGGTGCTGCTGAACGCGCCCTACTCATGGAGGGGGCAGCAGACCGAACAGAAAGGGGTGGAGCTGATTTGGTTGTCCCCGGTGTCGTCTTTGGTGTGGGTATGTTGCGAAATTGCTCCTTGGCCTTTCTTTGTTTTCCTGCAATTCTTTTCTCGCCAACATAGCAAGCTGGAACAATCTATTGATAGAATTATATTCTTTGTAATCAATTATGTCCTGAATCTCACGTCGTAAACCCCCATAAAAACGAGCCATCTTATCCTCCTCATCCTCAATTACCTCACAACGCAACATGCCTATTTGTAGCTCTTGGTAGTACTCCTCAACAGATTTATTATTTTGACTTAAGCGTTGAAATCTCTTGTGCATATCACGTTTATAGGAAGGAGGAACAAATCTTCTACGCATAGCTTGTTTTAATCTATCCCATGTATCAGGTGCTAATCCAGCATTTACTATTTCATTCCACCAAATGATAGCAAAATCTTTAAACTCACTAGTAGCTTGTCTAACTCTATGTATCTCAGGAACAAGATGGGAGTTAAATTTTTGTTCAACTGTCATTTCCCAATCTAAGTAAACTTCAGCATCATAAGTACCAGAAAAAGATAGTATGGTAAATTTAACCCTAGCAAAAGAATCATCATGTCCACGACCATTACGAGGATTAAAATTGTTACCTCCCATACCTTGACGGTTGTTATTCAGGCATTGTTGTTGTCGCACATCCTGTGCAACGGTGTGAGTGGCAAAGGCATCGTGGCCTTCTCCATCCACATCATCTCCCGCGACAAACTCTTCTTGATCTTCCACTCTGCGAGCTCCATTGGGAGGCGGCTGTCTCTCAAAATTTTCCAACCTGGTAAGAAGATTGGCGATGCTTCGCTCTATCCTCTCCAATCTTTGGTCGTTATCTTGGCCGATCCTTGCGATGTTTGCGTTGATGTCATTGAGCGCGTTGTTAAGCTCGTTCCGTGTAACACACTCATCTTCCTCATTACCTGCCATTGTTAGTTGAAAGAAAGACAAAAGAAACAAAAACAACCGGTGGTATAATCCCTATCAACTACTTTGGCAGCAGAACGTGGTTTCACTCACTCTCAAGCATCTTACCACGCTCTTACAAGTGTTCTTA
Source organism: Guadua angustifolia (assembly GCA_036346375.1). NCBI lineage: Eukaryota > Viridiplantae > Streptophyta > Magnoliopsida > Poales > Poaceae > Guadua > Guadua angustifolia. The sequence continues at coordinate 9,352,528 of CM070519.1, read as the reverse complement.
CCAATGCAACAGGTGGTACAACCGGCGGCTGGTTCGTGATACCGTGATAAGCTTGAGTGTAGCGATTGCCGAATTGAACTGAATCGATCAGAAGAAAGGTGGAGCTTGGAAGGCAAAGTATAGTAGCAAGGATTAGCAAATTTCGAAAACAGTTAGCAAAGCTGAATAAAGATTCAAAGTTCTTGTCACAGCTGCTGGCCTAAGCATGCTCCTAGAACTAGTTCAACCTAGCAAGGGATATATCAAAGCACAAAGGACTCAAAGGATGCAAGCAATTCTGATTTTCTACTTCTGTTTCTCTTCTCTCTGTTTTTTTACCGGTTTAGCTCTTTCTCTCCTCTTATTTTTTCACTTCTTTTTTTTCTAACACAAATATATACCTCTTAACTCAGAGGAGAAACAAAAATCTCACAATTTGAAGCAACAGACGACAGGAAACCGATGCCCGAAAGAATTGACAAAACAGGACAGCAAACTTCTGGGCGCCGAAACTCAGTCTTAGAGGCTTTTTTTTAGGGTCAAAAATTGCACAGGTCTAAAGACATGTGTAATTTTCAGATGCGCGTCGTCCCCTTCGAAACAAAAAAAAGTAGACCCAAATCGGAGTTCGTATGCAAAAGTTATGCCAGTTTTAGTGAACACTGCACAATCTGGAATTGCTCGCGAATTCAGATCTTTCTCCCGGTTAGGCTAGAATAGGATTAGGTTTGCGGGTGAAAAAGGATGGTCAGCAGTGCAGGGCAATTGACACAAGGTGGCTCGCGACCTATCTAGGTTTTGCGGAATAGGTTTTATAACGCAGAGCAGCGGCAAGGACCAACCAAGAAGAATTCGGTTCGGTTCTAGGGTTGGCGATGATGAGTTGATAATTGATGCAAAACAAGAACTAGGGCAACGGACAGATACAACTAGCAACTACAATCGCGACCTCAAACCAGCAACAAGACGATGACTATGGATCAATACTCAACAATACGATACTGAAAACGAAATTGCAAAGCTCAAAGGGTTGAAGGACAGCGGAATTGATGATGAACTTTTTGTGGGGCAGTTTTTCTGGACTCTAGGACGATGGCAAAACAAAACTAAAGGGGATACAATGATACCTGATGGGAAACCGAGGCTCTGATACCACTTGATGTGCACGGTAGCCCGATCTTCCGACAGGTAGAGGTAAGTCGATTGGTGGAGACTCGACGTTGACGATCCGGCTTCCGATCATAACCGATCCGAACCAAGCAATCGCTACATCACCGCTCCGTTGGTTATCAACCTTGCACAAACATGGTTGACCTCGCCAAGAAGGCTTATCCCTGCATGTGAATCGAGAACACAAGCAAGAACGTAGAGGAAGCAATCTGAAATTGCGAATTATATTAAGCACACGAGTTGGGGTTCCACAAACCGATGAACGGCGACACTGTTCAAAGACAGAATTGATCTAAGCAAAACCCAAGTCCTAGATGAGGGTTTGGGTGGTTATTTATACTAGGGGAGCAGGAGGGGGTCGTCCATACCATTGGAGATCTAATACAACTCAAATTGAAAACACCAAGCCTACTTTGACTAGAGTTTGACTCGGACTGAAAAAGCAATGTTTGGTTTTTGGAAGTTTTCGGATGCATCTGAAAGAATTTTGAGGTGAGGCCAGATCCTTTGGAAAGTAGACTTCGAGATCTTTCAAACGTGTACTCATGGGTCTCCAGAGCCCTCCGTAATCAAAAGTTATGGCACTTTAAAGTCAGTGCTGTTGCTGAGGCCGAACTGGACTCGAACTCGGACTGAAAAAGTGTTCTGGATTGTTTTGCATATTCCCGTTGACTCCGAACTCCAATTGACCTGAAACTGGTGCCATTGAAAAGATTATCTCCTTAGCTTTCGTGTGTGGCCTTGGCGATGATTTTAGTGAATACTGCTCCTGATGGCCGAGGTAGTCGACTCCGAGTTGAATTGGGAGTCCGACTCCGAGATGAATTGGGACTCTAACTTGACTTGGACGCCCTCCTTGCCTCCGTCCTGGCCCTTGCTGGTTCCCAAGGCCTTCATGATCCTCTCCAAAGTTCCTAAGTACAATGTAATCCATAATATCATTAGGTAGCATACCATCCTCACAAGTATATACACAGGCACTTAGGAACGAGCTCACCTGTTGATTCAATTGCCGTGCTCGTGCTCTTGTGATGGGTCCTTGCATCACAACTGGAGGAGTCTCGAGCGTATGCATAGGAGTGATGTCCTCATCATTTGACCCGGTAGGCAACGTGCTCCACATCCTTTGCAAACCACAACCCTGACATGCTCTCAACCATACACATCACATAAGGAGCGAAGCCACAGCTACTGCGCGGATTGAGGGAATTAAGACGAATCTCTTGCCAAATAAAATCAAACACATCAAATGGCCTCGTACCCTCACCAATCCTCAACAACAAGTTTCTTGAATATGAACTGATGTTTGTGGCATCACCTTCTTTTGGCCACAAAGTCTTCCTTAGCAGCTTGTACAATATAGCATAGAAGGGCTTCAGTCCGTTAGTTGTGCCAAGTTTGAAATCTTGAGTGTCATCATATAGCGGCTCCAGATCATTGATACTAGATTACTCAGGAGTGTGAAGCTTGTCAAGATTATCCCAATTTTCCGTTGAGAAGCCCAGGTAGTCTGCAAATTGAGCTTTTGTCACAGAATAATATAAGCCATCTGCCATGAACCACATAGTGCTTTCCTCATCGGTGTCTACATACAATGTGGCGAAGAATTGGGCCACAAGCTCGTTGTTGCAAGCACACCGAAAAGACATAATGTTCTTGAGATTATGGTGCTCACAAGCTTCAATGACTTGTTTGAATACTGGGTCCTCTTATGCTTCCATATATTCCCAATCGATCCACTACATAAGGGCCACTGGATTTTTCTTTTCTGCAATAACTGAATCATAGAAGTCTTGATGGAAATGGTTCCATAATCTCTTATCCACATATTCCTCCTGAAGATACAACAAGGGATCTTCACTTCTATGTTTGCAAACTTCTTTGCCTCTCCCTTGGCCTGCGCTATAATCAATCTTCTTCTTTGGAGTGACTCCTGCCGGTGTCAAGCGCACAGAAGAATGAATTTGCAAAGGACCAATCAATTGGCCAGACTGACGCTGCTCCGCTCGCTTGGCTGCCCTCAGTCTCACCATTGCTGCCCGGGGGTCATCATTGCTACTGCCGGAGGCATCTTGCTTGGAAGCTGCGGCATGAGATGATTTGGAGACTTTTTGAACTACTTGGCGTTTCCCTCTTCTTGCTGACTGAGCAGGATCTGCCAGAGGAGAAGCCGGAGGGGATGCTTGAGGAGAAGGTGCAGAAGAGCCGCCAGCGGGGTGATCATGCTTAGCCTTCTTCTTGCGGGCCATTGTGATGTCGGTCTTGCGAGACGAAGGACTACCACCCTGAGAAGGATCCATCTAAGGGGGATACACGGGTGGAATTAAGATTAGCCACTTGTTAAAAACTAGATGAACATCAAAAGGTTGAAATGCACACACAAGCTTCGGACAGTCCAAAGTTTCATTCGGACAGTCCGAAGTTTCATTCGGACAGTCCAAATGTGAACTCGGACATTCCGAAGTGTATGCTCAAAAACCTAAATCATTCAGTCTAGCAATTAATCAACAAAAATTTAGAGCTAATCACAGGAAATAATCCTAGAAAAACCTAGAATGATTTTATCCACAAGGATTTGCAAGAGGGACAAGGAATTCGCCGAATCAAGAAAGGGTTCAAACCTTACATTTTGAAGCAAACACCAGAAATTTCGAGATAAATCTAGGGCAATGACGTGGAGGAGATGAAGCCCTTGCCCTTAGGGAAGGTCTCGGAGCTTCCGATCCGCAAGAATTTGGGTTGGTTTGCAAGATTCGAGAGGTGGGGAGGAGAGGAAGAGAGAGAATAGTGGTTAGGGAATGAAAAGAAGAAAAGAGGAAGAAGGTGGCCTCGCTGGGTTATAAATCCCGAGACCCCCAATTTGGATACTTTGAACGATTCAGATAGTCCGAACAAAAGCTTGAACAGTACGAGCTGCCCTTCTCTGGAAGGCTGGATACAAAGTAAAGGATTTCTCCGGAAGAGGGAAAACATAAGAAGTCCTAAGGCGTCATGTCATCATGTGATCAGCGAACATTCAATCAAGCAAACCACGATCACAAGATGATTGATATGATCAAAAGATCAAAAATCCAATTAACACTTCAAAATAGAGAAATAAATCAAATAAGATTTTCTAAAATATTTTGCAATCACCAATCAATTATATGCATATTTCAAGCCAAATTGCAAGAGTCTAAGATATTTAGTCCACTCCTCAAGTCACAGAATCTCTTTTCATCAAGGGGCTTGATGAAAATATCGGCTAATTGATCATTTGTGCTCACATGTTGAATATCTATATCACCTTTAGTAGAATGATCTCTTAGGAAATGGTGGCGAATATCAATATGCTTTCTACGGGTGTGTTGGACGGGGTTGTTGGCAATTTTTATGGCGCTCTCATTGTCACACAGAAGTGGAACGTGGTTGTAGGTTAGGCTATAATCATTTAGGGTTTGTCTCATCCAAAGCAACTGGGCACAACAACTCCCGGCCGCAATATACTCAGCTTCAGCTATGCATAGGGCTACGGAATTTTGTTTATTGGAGGACCAAGAGACAAGAGATCTTCCTAACAATTGACAAGTCCCTGATGTACTCTTCCTATCCACTTTGCAACCGGCATAATCTGCATCGGAGTAGCCAACTAGTTCAAAGGATGAACCTTTCGGATATCAAAACCCAAAATGAGGAGTGTGCACTAAATATCTCAAGATTCTTTTCACTACCACCATGTGGCACTCCTTAGGAGCGGCTTGAAACCGTGCACACATGCACACACTAAACATAATATCGGGCCTAGATGCACAAAGGTAAAGAAGAGAGCCGATCATCGAATCATATACCTTTTGAATGACCGGTTTACCTTCTTTGTCGAGGTCTAGATGCCCGTTGGCTTGCATGAGCGTCTTGATTGGCTTGGCCTTCTCCATACCGAACTTCTTCAGCATGTTCTTGATGTACTTTGTTTGACAAATGAACACTCCTTCCTTGAGTTGCTTGACTTGAAAACCGAGGAAGAACTTCAACTCACCCATCATGGACATCTCGAATCTTTTGGTCATTATCCTACTGAACTCCTTACACAACTGTTCATTAGTAGACCCAAATATAATATAATCGATATATATTTGACAAACAAATAAGTCATTATCAATCGAAGTCCAAACCATCGATTTGCATGAAGCCTTGAGTAACCAACCAAGCCTTATTTCTAGTCACTATTCTCTGTTCGTCTTGCTTGTTCCGAAACACCCTTTTGTTCCAATCACATTTTGCTTAGGCCTCTCGACAAGCTTCCAGACTTGATTTCGCTCGAAGTTGTTTAGCTCCTCTTACATAGCCATCACCCAATCCGGATCTTGGAGTGCTTCTTCTACCTTAAGAGGTTCAAGAGAGGAGACCAAAGAGTAATATTCACAAAAATTTGCAACTCGAGATCTAGTAGAAAATCCCCTGTTAATGTCTCCAAGTATATTGTCAACTAGATGATCTCGTTGTATGCTTTGATGTACTCTTGGGTGAGGAACGGTTGCACTTGTTCTTTGGATGGGCTCTTCATTATCTTGAGTGGTGTTCGAGCCAACATGAGCTTGCCTAGATGATGAGTGAATAGCACCCAGAGCATCGCAGTCTGGAGCATCCATGGTTGCATCCGGACCCTTTGGGCTAGTCTGGATATTTTGGACCTCATCTTGGGCATTCTGAGTTGGAGTACTCAGGCTTTCCTCTTGCTCTAGTGGTTTCACCTCCCCAATTACCAATTTCTTGATTGCTTTGCAAGGAGGTTCTTCCCTATCAATCACAGCACGATCAACTTGTTCTACTTAAGAACCGTTAGTTTCATCAAATGTCACATCATGCGAGATCTCAACTACACCAGTGGTGTTGTTGAAAACTCGGTATGCGTAAGCATTTGACCCTAACCAAGTAAGAAACCTTCATCTACTTTGGGAGCAAATTTAGAAGACTTAGCTCGCTTGTTGAGGATGTAGCATTTGCTTCCAAAGACTCGGAAGTAGGAAACGTTTGGTTTCTTGCCAGTGAGAAACTCGTATGCCATCTTCTTCAAAATCTTGTAGAGATATAGACAGTTGGTGCTATGACACGCGGTATTGATAGCCTCCACCCAAAAGATATCGGAGACCTTGTATTCGTCAAGCATCGTGCGTGTCATCTCGATGAGAGTACGATTCTTCCTTTCGGCTACCCCCATTTTGTTGTGGAGAGTAGGGCCGAAAATTCATGTTTGATCCCTTCTTCATCGAGGTATTCCTCCACGCCGGTGTTCTTGAATTCAGTGCCATTATCACTTCGGATTCTCTTGATCTTGACTTTGAACTCATTTTGTGCTCTTTTCATGAATTTCTTTAGAGTTCCTTTAGCTTCAATTTTATCATGCAAGAAAAATACCCAAGTGAAACAAGAAAAATCATCAACAATTACAAGACCATACTTATTGCCTCCTATGCTTATGTAAGCAATCGGGCCGAACAAATCCATATGAAGTATCTCCAATGGTTTTGAGGTTGTCATCACATTATTAGCGGGATGAGAAGCTCCAACTTACTTCCCAGCTTGACATGCGGTACACACCCTATCTTTCTCAAAAATAACATTAGTTAATCCAAGGATGTGATTGCCTTTAACGAGTTAGTGAAGGTTCCTCATACCAACATGAGCTAGTCGGCGAGGCCACAACCATCCCATGCTAGATTTAGCCATTAAACACGTTTCAAGGTTAATTCTATCCGCAATAAAATCTACGAGATAGAGATTTCCCTTCAAACGACCCTTGACGGCTATTGAACCATCAACCCTCTTTAAGACATCCACACCCTTATCACTAAACACACAATTGTAGCCCGCTTCACATAATTGAGCAACGGACAACAAATTGTAGCTTAGCGATTCAACAAGCAAAATATTATTTAAATGAAAATCATTTGTGATATGGATCTTACCTAACCCTATTACTTCACCTTTCCCGTTATCGCCAAAAACAATGCTTTCACTTTAGACCCATTTGCATCCAAGTGTGCAAACATCGCCTTCTCTCCGGTCATATGATGTGTGCATCCGCTATCCAAAATCTAACTTGATCCACTGGAGATATAAGCCTACAAAAGAAAATTTAGATTTTGCTTTTTGGTACCCAAACTTGTTTAGGTCTGCGCACATTAGTAACAAGAGATTTCGGGACCCAAATAGATCGCAGACAAGAAGCATTGTTGGGCTTACGTCCAATATGATAAGCAACTACACGATCGAGGTTAGTTCTTTTGAGGACATAAGAGGCAAAGAAAGCGGAATGAGCCTTATACTTAGAATTTCCTTCGCCCTTAACAAAGTTTATGGGCTTGTTCAACGGAGCAACCACGATGTGGCTTCCTTTGCCTTTGGGTGGAAGATATCCAAGCCCATGCTTCATGAAGTTACCTTGGCGCTTACCGAGAAACTCTTCTAATCCTTTGCTTTCCTTGTAGGACTTTTGAAGTCCATCTTCAAGCATTCCCTTGAGCTTCTCATTATCATGAGCTAATACTTGCAGAGTCTCAAGGTTAGTGGCAACGGCATCAATATCAACATTATAGCATCTTGCACACCCGTTGCTAGCCGAGGGTAATGAGGAATTGGAGTTGTCAGTTGAGGAGATAGGAGTACTATTTGAGAGATCAACAAGCTTCAATTCAAGAGCCTTGCAAGCATCATTTGCTTTGGCAAGTTTCTCTACAAGTGAAGCATTGGTGATCTCAAGACTAGCTATTTCGGATTTAGTCAATTTGGAATTTTTGACTAACTCCTCATTTTTCCTCCTTTCACTAGTTAGACTCTTATCTAGCTCAAGATTTCTTTCCTTTTCAAAGATAAGCAAGTCCTCTTGAGCTTCGAGTGTGGCCTCTTTTTGCTCAACGGTTTTCTCCAATTTCTCAATATCCTTTAATGGCAAATCTAATTTTTGAACATCAAAGTCCTTCATGGACTTAAACACATCATCATCATCACTAGCATCATCATACTCATCAAGACAAGAATGAACAATGGAAGGGATTGATGTTTTGTTTGATACCTTGCACCCATTGGCCATAAGACACATTGGAGCGTCTTCATCGTCATCGCTTAGGTTGTCGAAAAGGCTTTTCGACGTTGTTGGTGTAGGAGATGAGGCGATGGAGACAGAGGCAATTCCTCCTTCGTCGGAGTCGGACTCCGAACAGGAGTCGGAATTAGAGTCCCACTCTCCTCCAATGTGAGCATGACCCTTGTGCTTGTACTTCTTGCTCTTCTCTTTGTCCTTGCCCTTGTACTTGTCTTTCTCATATGGCTTGTCTTCCTTCTTCTCTCTTTGTGGGCATTCGGCAATGAAATGACCGGGTTCCCCACATTCATAGCATCTTCAGGTTGAATACCTTCCTCTTGACTTGTTGCCATAACTTTTGGAATGACTCCCCGGCTTGTAACCTTTCTTCTTGAGAAATTTGTTGAATCTTCTTACAAGCAAAGTCATGTCCTCATTTGTCAACGGACCACTTGATTCTTCTTCGTCACCTGAACTCACTTCCACGTCACGCACAACCTTGGTAGCTTCCAAAGATATGCCCTTCTTCTTGCTGGACTTGATCTCTTCCACCACTTCCGCCTCTTTGATCATCATCTCATCCATCATTAACCTCCCAATTACATTGTGGGGTGTAAGTGTGTCGAAGTTTGGCCGGTCACGAATGAGTTGAACTAAATTGCAGTTGGTGGGAGTGATCACTCGAAGAATAATCTTGACTATGGCTTTGTCGGTAAGGTCGGTACACCCAAGACCCTTGGCTTGATTCACCAATACCATCAATCGATCAAACATCTTGGTGTAAGTTTCTCCATCTTCCAAAGTGAATCGACTTAGCTCGCCACTGATGAGCTCAATCTTGGATTCACGGACACTCGATATGCCTTCATGTGTGACCATAAGTCGTTCCCAAATGGCTTTAGTATCTTCAAGTCTGTCGATTCGTTTGAAGTCGGTGTCGCTTAAAGCATTAAACTAGGCATTGACGGCTAAGTCATTGAAGTGTTGTGCCTTCTTCTCTTCGGGAGTGAGCTTGTTTGGATCCGTGGCTTTAAAACCTGTCTCAACAATCTCCCAAATACAAGGGTGAAGTGATCTGAAGTACATCTTCATTTTATATTTCAGTGCGGCATAACGAGTACCATCAAAGTGATGTAGTCTACTGGATGACACGGAAACATAAGGTGAAGAGCTTGACACTCCGAGGGTGGGATATTCATAAGGAATCACAACCCCTTTACCGGAACCCGTGGCCTTGTCTTGGTCATGGCTTTCGGTAACTTTCTCTATTTCCGACATCTCAAATTCTCCAAGCGGTTAAGCCAAAACTACGGACATTTGGCTCTGATACCAATTGAAGGATCAGGATGTCACCTAGAGGGGGGTGAATAGGCGTTATAAAATTTTAAATTTAAACCGCAATGGAAAATAACTGTTCGGAGTATCCAAAACAGGCTTCGAACTGTCCGAGTGGTTCAGATAGTCCGAGGTAATTTCGGATAGTATGAAAGCTTCAGAGTGCACAACTTGCAAAAAGGAGATCGAGGCTATTTGGGGAATATTAAATGCACCAAATGAAATTAGTTGGCCTACAATACCTGCAGAAGTTGAATAACACCAATATCCATCACTCAAAGTAACTCACGGCTTGAATCACCAAGATTTGAATCAATCACAACAAGAGTGAAATAGAAATCCAAGAAACGAAGACAAATACTCAAAGATTTTTCACCCGAAGTTCGGATCCTTGAGGGGATCCTACGTCTCCGTAGAGGCGGCACCAAGTCGGGGTCTCTTTCAACCCTAATCCTCCCGATGTTGCACAAAGCACTCACCGATTTTACTTTTTGAATCATTTCCTTTCGGCGGTGGATCCAACCTTCACAAACTTCTAGAGGCTCACCACACCAAGCTTGGGAGCTCACCGGCAACTCCTAGCCATCTAGGAGTCCTTAACCTCCAAGAGTAAAAGATTGGCAAGAAATCCACATGAGAAAGAGATCCGGTGCTCAAAGATGGATCTATGACACTTCTAGCTCTCAATCTTGCTTCTCCCTCTCCCTCTATTGAATCAAATCAAAGAGCTCACTAGGGAGTGGGAGCAAGGGCTCTAGGAGGATGAAATCACAGCAATGAATGTTTGAAGTGAAGTTACTGCTGGTAGGTGGGAGGACATGGGTATTTATAGTCCTCCCAAAACTAGCCGTTTTTGACTCAGCCTTGAGTCTATTCAGACAGTCCGAACTTATGTTTGGATAGTCCGAACGAGTTAAATGAACTGAGACAAACCGACCCAGCTCGGATAGTCCAAACATTAGTTCGGACAGTCCGAAGTGTTCGGATATTTCGAGCATTCGGATACTCCGAACAAATTTTCAGACAGTCCGAATAGGACTTAGCTCGAAAATGAAATCTTTCTAGTTTGACAGAGAGGGTCTACTCGGACATTCCGAATTGAGGCTCAGATACTCCGAATGAAAATGAGCAATATGCTTCTAAGACTTGATATGTTGACACTTTTGACAACTAGGATCCATCATTGAGCACATAGAATCATTCTATAGCTATTTCTTGTCAAATCCCTCTTTATAGTACGGCTATCCTTAGACTCAATAAAAAGAATAAACTATATGCACATAATTAAGTCTAAAAAATGCCTTTGTCCCCTTTTGTTTTGAGGGTGCTCCTTTGCTCTTTGACTTCATCACCGGATACAATATTCTGTTAACAACGCTTACAAACCTCATTAGTCACTTAATCCTGTTTTCATTATTCACCAAAATTCTTAAGGGTCCTAGATGCACTTTCAGAATACACACAACAATCCTCCACAAGATGCTAGTTAAGGACCTATGACAAGGACACGTGTACGATAATGGAATTATCAAATGAACTTGTTTATAGGAGTTAATAATTTTTCTATTAACGATGGATTGCTACCTAAGTTATTTGATATTGTTCTACTTAGAAACCAAGGTGAGGGAAGGGGCACTATTACCACAACAAGTCTAGGCCGATCCTGTTTCAATTCAAGTCTAACTCGAAGTCAGCTTGACAAGTCTGAGTAAAATGATCACAACTTTCACATATGGATTATGTTTGATGCGTTCATGTACTCGAATCAAAGAGAACGACGAAACCTTTCCAATGAATATGACCCCACCTTTAGAGTTATTGTATACAGGCCACAATCATCAAAAAGAAGGTGTTGCACCACCTGTTAGGCCAATCAAGCCTTGTAATAGAGTTGGAATCCAACTCCACTTGCGTGTATGCCACCCCTCCAATTGGAGCACACCAACTCCCCTTTATATCCTTTGTCGATGCCACTTTTTGGGTTTAATTTTGTTTAGTTTAGTTTTTGTTCAGAAAACATTAGTTATGTACTTGTGTTGATGAGGACGTACATCACTACTACGGATACGACCACACCTGCTTGGACCAACTCCAACACATCATCCGTGGGCCAAGAATAGAGAGATATCAAATCCATCATATTTTGGTATCCAATTTGGTCTCCGGACACCAATCTAAAGTAAAATGAGCATAACATTTGTATGCGATGTTCGATTAGAGAGTTCTTGCACTTGATTAAAAGCTTACTTCAAGATCTTTCCAATGGATTTGATCCCATTTAAATTTCCTTCGGAGCACTTCGCAATCACCAAAATAATTCAGTTCAACTTTTTAGTTTGATTCAAACTTGGGCCTTGGGCCTTGTAAGGGTCCTATTCTTCCACTCCTTTGTGCTATCGAATCCCCCTTCTCTATTACCTAGTTTAGTCGTAGTTTTCCTTTATAAAACTATTTGGCATTCTCTTGTTCAGCGAGATCAACAGCAATACTCTGCTTTGAGACCCCACATCAATACTCCAATTATATTTGCAATTTCAGATTACTTTTGCTTTGTTCTTGCTTTTCATCGATTGCTTGCAGGAATTGATCTTCGTGATCAGGTCAACCGAGTTTTGGCATTGTTGATAACAGTTCGGAGTTTAGTTCAACGATTGCATGGCATCGGTCGTGTTTTAATCGGTAGCTTGGATCTTGATGGTCATCTCCACTAATCAATAATTATCCATGTCACCGAAAGATTGGGCCTCCATTAGCATCATCAGGTGGTATCAAAGCTTTCATTGATTGGTGAGTATTTTAGAATCTTCGATTAGTTTTTGTTTTCGATCCTAAATTAAAAACTACTCCACAAAAATTCAACCTTTAATTCAATCTAGTATTTTAGTGCATTTTGTTAGGTTTTGATCCATTAGAGTCCTTGTTTTAGTTGTTGATCGCTTTTCCTTCGCATAGATTTTATTTCAATCTGTCCAGTACTTTGTTTTGTTTATAACTTTTGCATACGAACTTAGATCACATGTTCTGGCATTTTCTTAAAACCTTGGAATGATCTCCACAAAAACCTAGTTGGGCATAGACTCTAATTTTGTATCCAAGATTGTTTAAGCTGGATATCAAAGTTGGTGAAGCAAGTTGTACTTCCAATCTAGATCGGATCGGTATTTTGATCATAATTCTCATGTCCGAACTCCGATTTAGAAGTTTTTATACAATCCTAAATTCTTGAATAGTCCTCTACAAAAACATTTTTGAGTGTCCTTTGTGATTCGGAATCTTTAAAACCGAATTTAATTCGGATTCGAATTAAGTCAAATCGCCTGAATTTTGGTCAAATCTGTGCACCTCAGTGTTTTGGCTATAACTTCTATGTACAAGCTCCAAACTGTGTGTTCGTATACTTGTTTCAAAGCATAGAACACTACCTTCAATTTATTACATTGTAAGCAAACTAGATTTGGCAACTTTCAAACCTTAATTGCGGTAACAATTTTGCTGCACTATTATAGCCGAATTTGGGTTTCTCATGTCAATTTGTGTTCTAGCTTGTTCCTTTGAGTTGGTTGAATCTAGTAACATCCGCAAACCATGAAACCCCAAAAATATCAATACACATACCTTTGGGAACCAATTCATCCTTTGTAAATACTTTGATCCCATTTGAGACTAGCTATTTGATATTGCTTTGGGTTGCTTTACTTGATACATTGCATAATCTTGAATTATTATATTGTACTATCTTATGACATCAAGTTAGGGATTCCAAAACTTAGTTCATACGAGTGTTAGCCAAAAGTCACCCAAAGAAAGAAAAGAGAAAGAAAGAGCCAAAAGGCCAAAAAAGAAGAAAAGGAAAAAAAAAAGAAAATAGTGGCCGGTTGCATTACATTGAGCAAAACCCTAATTTGTGTACGTTATTTTCAAATTGTACAGTTGTATTAATTTGTAAGCAATCTTGTTCCTTTTTTACATTCTTGAAGCAATAAGTTAGCATCTCTTCACGAACCAACCATCAGTTACCACCTGTTTGCTTGGTAAGAATTGGTAAGAACTTGGTAAAAGCTTGAGTGTGAGAGACTTTGAACCACCATCACCGAGTAGTTGACATGAACACATACTTGTGATTTGTTTCTTGTTTTCTATTAACAATGGCAGGTTCTCAACATCGTATTGCTTGAGCCAACAGCATCCTAGGAGAAGAGGTAGTTCACACTTGTTGGGACCCGAATATGCAAATCCGGACCCTCTGTGTATTCTGCACTAGTCTAGGATCACACTAGTGCACACAGTCTCAACATAGATGAATATCACAATCATACTCAACGATAACATAAATAAGACTTTACCAGGTTTAGTATAACTGATGAATGACCTTATGGTCCTCCTTACATGAGTACACCACGCAGGGCTAACTGAAAGGAAATAAATAAACTGCAGCGGAAATAACGAAAACGCGTAGCAACCCTTCAATTGCCACAGGAAACTGACAAGGCTCGCACCCTAATTGTTCGTCTCCTCCTGGAATTCCACCTCCAATGTAGGCGTTGCTTATTCCTCAACTGATGATGTTGGTGGCAAGGGGTGAGTACATAAAGCACTCAACAAGCTGTGCATAGAATGCAGTTCTACTTACTATATGCATGGCTTAGTACAAAGGAAGGCTACAAGGTTACTTTGCATAAACAGCATTTACGAAAGAATAGCATAAATAGATTGAAAGACCGTAAAACAATAATAACAGTAAAAACTTTGCATTTGTTTTCAATGTCCAACTCATATCCTTATTTCTATGTTCCAACATTCCATTCTCCACATTTATTTAATAAAATCTAACCCTTAACTGTAATTACCGAGTAATGCCCAATACCGTGAGCACGGCTATTCCAATAGGTTTTACACTCTGCAGAGGTTATACACTTTACCCACAAGATATAATCAAACACCACAAAGGCGAGTGACCATAACAAAGCCTTTCCAAAGATCCGTCTAAACCTATTACTACCCGCTAAGGTTTCAACACTGAAGGCATAAACCTCCACAATAGGGCCCCCTCTTGCGCCATGTGAGTTTTCACCCGTACACCCGGAACTCACACCACCACAATAGTACCAAAGAATAGATTTCACAATTTACTCAGCTAGGTCCGTTGTTGACGATCGGGATCGCCAACCGCAAGAAATGAGATGGGGGGTTAGTGTGATACGGGACCCGAGCTGCGCTTCGCTCAAACGGAGGAATGGGGTAGACGCGACGATGGTCGGAGCAAGATGACAACGAGCGTGAGGCCGAGATTTATACTGGTTCGAGCCCCTGTGGAGGTAATAGCTCTACTCCAGTCACCTTGCGGCGATATTCTTAGCTATTTACGAGTATGAGGGGTGTTTCTGACTCAAGTTCAACAATGGCTATGTCAAGCTCGAGCTATGGCGTGTTGTGTGTTGTCTTCGTGCCCCAGAAGCTGCGCATCCTTGGTCTTATACCTCCTCTCGACGCATAGCGGATGGGAGAGATTCAGGAAGTGGCCTTCATGCACATTGAGGGGCGAGAATACTCGAGACTTGATGCACTTTGCCTCATCCCCACGACTCGCGTTTTGGCAACCGCCGGTCAAATGCACGATCCGAAACCCAAGGGTGGACTACGGCTTCGAACGAGAGCCGACCCGAGCTCGAGTCGTGTGGGGCCATCTTTCGGGTCAGTAGCGCTCTAGGTCGGCGCCTCGGCATCGCCTGAGTTGTGGTCAAGGCCTCCGAGCTTGGGGGTCCGATTGACCGTCTGTTGGCGGTCATGGGGCCTTGACCCTCGCGGCTAGCCCCGAGGCTTAAGGTAAATGGCGAGAACACGGTCCGACCTTGAGCCTCTGATCGGACCGATTTCTGGAACCTTCAAGCTTGAGGTCGAGGTCGGGCGGAGAACGTAATGCCAGGCCGTGATGAAACGACACCTGGCTCCTCTTGATCTCCGAAACCCTGGTACGGATGCAAACGGTTGGTGGACACCTGCTATGTCTCGAAACCGCAGCCCAGGCCTTAATTGCACCTGTCAAATCATGGCCGACGTGCCCTTCGAAGTGCCGTGGACTGGATTCGGTGACGGCGCAGCCTATAAACCGAAACCACAATGACTGTTGAGAAAACTCCCGACCAGCGCCTTCGCCTTCCAAGCCTCCTTGCCCAAGCGAAAACCTCCTCCCCCACCTTCGACCAAAATCGCCACGATTGCCATGGCCAAGCTAGGGAGGAGCACGTTGTCGCCAGCAAGGATGAAGGAACTCGAGACCCAGGATGCTTAATCCATTCACATGGCGCCTGCCGGGCAATGAGACCGAGCCACGCCCCAGGGAAGACGACATCGTTTGCACCGAGCACTACGTCCTCTTCAGCCTGCGGACCCCGGAGAGCGAGTTCCTCTCCGTGGTCCTCACCAGTTGCGAGATCGAACTCATAAACCTGGTGCTGAACTCCATTCTTACTCTCGCCATCTTCTCCCACCTATGCGAGGGGTTCCTAGGAATCCTTCCCAACCCCTCGCTCTTCTTTCGGTACTTCAGCCTCTTCCGCTCTGGGAAGGACCCCGTGGTCGGATGCCTCTACTTCTGGCTGTGGACAGGGCTCAAGTGGTCCTTCCCTAAGATCCAAGCCCGGGACTTCCTCGGGCCATGGTCCGAGTGGTGGTTCTACCTGAAGAAAGGGGAACTTCGGCCTTGTTGTCATCTGAGGAAAGCCCATCGGCGGGAAGAAGGAGACCCCAGAGGCGGATGATCCCGAGGCCGACGAAGAGGCCATCATCGCCATACATCTCTACTCCAAGCGCGGTCTCACCGGGCAGGTGATCACTGTCGACTTCCTGTGGAATCGGGTGTCCCCCTAGCGAGGCGGGCCTTGCGTTCTCTGAGATCCAAGGCGCATCGACTCGACCCGCGAGGGTACGTCTGGTATGCCTCCCTGCCTCGTGGTCTTGCTCGAGTCTACCCCTCGACCTTCTCTGAGGGTCGTTCCCCTTTGCTGCGCCGAAGGAGTCTTGGTCGCAAGCAGGATGAGCGAGATGTTCGAGGCTGGCGCAACTTACTCCATGGGCGACTCAGATCGAAGAACGTGCTCCGCCGAAAGGCCGAGGTAAGCCATCTCGACCAATGGCCCGACCTGAGCGACCCTGGGGCCCTCCTTGATCCTTTCATGTACGCAGGACCATCAGGAGCTGTTCGATACGGCCAGGCGGATGCTCCTAGGGGTGAAAACGGTCGGAAACGGTCGGAAAACACTAAAATCATTTTTGTTTTCATTTTTTCTCGGAAGCGATATCGAATTGATAACTACGGAAGCGAAAGCGGCATCGGTAATTGAAAATATCGGAAGCGAAAATTCGATACAAAATATATATCGGTAACGATCGAATCGAAAAAGAGACCGGTAACGTCGTAAGGACATGTACCACCAATTGACTTCAAAAAATTCACACAAATAGTACATCCACATAGAAATTAGTAATTAATAAATATTCACAAATTTATGATGAACACACATCAAATTTTAGACTTGAATGACTACATTAGAGTTTTATTTTTATGATATTTAAAAATATCTATGATTGGTTAAATCATGAAAATGGGTGGAGATTGTAGCCCTCGTGATAAGCCGCATAGAGTCTAAAATCACCTAAATCGGAGTTCGGAGTAAAAGTTATGGGCGTTTTAGTGACCGAAGGAGTGTGATTTGTGGGCTGGAATAATTTCGGTAATTACCGACGGAATTTACCGATTTTTCCGGATACGAGCAAGCGGTCGGAACCGATCAAAACCGTTACCGTTATCGTTTCGACAAAATTACCGATTCGATTCGAAAATTACCGATACCGACACGTCCGGTTGAAAAATTTAGCGGTTTTGAATTTCGAATTACCGATACCGTTTTCACCCTAGATGCTCCGCTGCGGGGGCAAGAGCAAAAAAGGAAGAAGAGGCCTTCCCGGCGAAGCGGACCGCCGAGGTGAAGAATCCTCATGTCGAGTGGGGTGACCATGCCATGGTAAGGATCCATTGGTCGAGCCCCGAGCCAGCGCTTGTGTGCCTTCTTTGGTTGTGAGTTTTCCTCTTCGCAAGAAGAAGAGAGTCGGCGCGCCGCCAGTCCTCGAGCCCTCTCGGCCGAGCCTCGAGCTCGGACACTGGCCCAAGGGCGGCGGCTGAGCCGGCTCGGACTCGAGACCCTGTGCCGCGAGGACACGCAAGCGAAGTGCCCCGTTGGCCGAGGCAACAAGACCTTCGCCGACCCTCGGCAAAGGCGGAGGTGGTGACCAGTAAATCGGCTTCTTGGACTGCACCGTCCCCTCCGCGTCTTTCTGGCTTAGTGTATGTTTTTGATCGCAGACTTTGAGCACCCGAGCTCGAAACTTGCCCGTTTTGACGATGGCTGTTGTCCAGGGCGAGTCCGAGTCCGAGGAGGAGAACACCTTTGAATTGGTCCCGCGACGCCCCTCGAGCCGAATGCGTATCTCTTCTGGACTCCCGAGCCAGCCCTCGGTCGGCGAGTTCTACCAAGGGCTCGACGACTCGTCCAAGGAGAACGAGCCCGCGACCAGCGAGGACTACAACACCGGCGAAGCCCACGACGCAGCTGCCGTCACCGATCCTCCCGAGGCCACCACGAGGGAGGACACCCAGAGCGTCGTGGTTGCGCCCGAGGCGACACCCCAAGCTCTTCCGACCACGGTCGCTCCGGGCGTCGAGGCCGCGACGCCACCGGCCACCGAAGGTGACCAGGTCGCAGGAGCTCCGCAGACCTGCCCAGCTGCGGCCGCGTCGGGCGCTGAGGCTGCAACATCCTCAGGCCACGGAGGTCGATAACGCCGCGGTGGATCCGGCCGCCATCCCCTCGGTGCCGGAGACGAGCGGGGCCCCGGCCGTGGAGGTCGGGACTAACACTGCGGCCACGTCCTCCCCCGTCGGTGGGTTGAACCCACCGGAGGAGGCAGCGGATGACCGGGCCACTACTGGGGTGGAGAATCAGGGTCCCGGCCCAAGCGTGCCAGCGGTAGCCAAGGTCGGCCTCGCCTTTGCACGGCGGACGAGGAGGAGGAGGAGATCTCCCGTGAACGCATCGACGACCGCGAACAATTCACCCGCGCAAGCCTTGAGAACCGTCTTCACGAGGTAAGGCCCCTCTGCGCTCCTTTTAGCATGTTACCCTGAGTTTCGTGTTTCTTTTCTCATTTTGGGTCACTCTCCCTGTCGTGAAGGCGGCTGACAACATCTTCCAAGGGCTGCGAGGCCTTCGAGAGCATGTCGACGTGCTGATGGGCCTCCTGAATGTGGTTGAGGCGCGGGAGGCAGAGCGTTCCCGGCTCATCAGGACCATCAAGGTCGAGCAGGGGGAGCTCGAGGAGAAGACCAAAGAGCTCGATGGTCTGCGCCGGACGATGAGGGCGCAGGAGGTGGCCCACGCGGCCGAGCTCGAGCAGGCCAGGACCTCCGAGCGTGAGCACGGCTTTAAGGCCGTGGAGCAAGCGCGCCGACGGCCTCGGCAAAGCTTCGAGGTGGCGGGCCAAAGTCGGCTTGGAGAAGGTGCTCTGAGCGGACGTCTCCCCTGCCGAAGGCGTCCACCGAGCTCGAGGCCAAGGTCCTGGAACTCGAAGAGAAGCTTGGGTGCGCTAGCAAGGCGGTCGAGGACGAGCGGGCCAAGGTCGAGGCACTGGAGAAGATCGCCGCGAACCAGACGTCTTCCTCAGCGAAGGCGCCCCCCGAGCTCGAGGCCAAGATCTCAGAGCTCGAAGGGAGGCTTGAGCGCGCCAAAAGGGCGGCGACGAGCGCCATGGCCCAACTCCAAGACGAACGGCGCCGAGCTGCGGATGCCTCCAAGGTAGCCCTCCAGAACTAGAGTGAGCTGTCGGCCTTGAGGGCCAAAGTTGCCGAGCTCGAGCAAGAGAAGCTTTCCCGCGAGATGGCCGAGCTGTGAAAAGTGTTTAAAAGCAAAAAACGTTCTAATATAAACAGGTCACTTTTGGGGAACAAAGAAACATCGTCTTGATTTAAATTCATAGTTGGGGATAATTGGAGTTTGTCCTGTTCGCTCCTAGCCATGCGCCGTAGGTTGTATGCCAACAGGATACCCTTATCCAGCCCCCGTTGGGTCCGAGGTCGAGCAACGCCGGCCTCGGGCGCAAGATTTGTACGCTAGCGAACATGACCTGCAGAATGGAGAAAAAAGTCCGCAGGGGACATAGACGTGACAAAAGCGAGATCGATAAAGAGATGGTTACGCCCGGACTAACGTTCGAATCACAAACGCGACCGTGCGCACTGCTACATAGTCAAAGTGGCGAGGCTCTTGGTTCGGGCCCGGGCACAGGGGAGAGCTAGATTGCGAAGAGGTTCGGCTTACGTTTAGCTCGTCCACTGGGGGTGAACATCAAGCTCGTGACACTTAGACCAAGAGCAAATCGCTGCGTCTGAAGGTCGTGAAGAAAAGGAGTCTCGGACAAAAGGACCGTATCAACACAAGTGGTAGCGAGACATAAAAGGCGAGAATAAAAGAACGACTTTATTGAAATTTAAGGTATAGAGGTTACACATAAAACTTAGAAGTTGATCTATGTTCCACGAGCTAGAGCTCTCTGCCATCGGGCATCGCTAGCCAATAAGCCCCGTGCGATCTGTTGAAGCGACTCTATAGGGCCTCCTCCTTTGTGGGGATAACTTGTTTTTGTTGGGCGAGCCCCGAATCCGCC
Organism: Guadua angustifolia; assembly: GCA_036346375.1. Taxonomy (NCBI): domain Eukaryota; kingdom Viridiplantae; phylum Streptophyta; class Magnoliopsida; order Poales; family Poaceae; genus Guadua; species Guadua angustifolia. The sequence goes on along the minus strand of CM070519.1, from coordinate 9,332,268 downwards.
TCGGGGCTAGGTCCCCAACAAGGAGCTTCTAGGTCGTGCAGCCGAGGCGCATGTCTGCGAAGAGCTTGCGGGTAGTCGTTGATCGTGGCAAAGCTGCGGCATCTTACTTCTTCTACAAGGACAAGGTCGAGACCGCTCGTGCTCAAGTCGACTTGGTCGACCAAAGTGACTCTGGCGAGCCTAAGCGTAACCTCGGGAGGCGGGGCGGCCGGTCGAACACGAGCTGGAAGGGTGTGGACCACGTGGCTCGGCTTGTCGTGTAATGCGAATAGACCATAGGACGGTGGGAAGTTTGTCCACCCAGGTCTTGCCGCAGCGTTCGAGCTCATCTGCAACTCGTTTCTTCACGCCTGGGCGATTTGCGGTTGGCGCGTTCATTGCCCGTTGCTCTGGGGTGAGCCAGCGGGCGAAGCATACTTTGATGCCGAGTTCCTCGCAAAACTCCTGGAACAACTCACTGGTAAACTGAGTACCGTTGTCAGTGATAATTTTGCATGGAACCCCGTACCTGGTGACCACGAACAAGCGGAAGAAACAAACGGCCGCCCGAGCAGTTATGGTCGAGACCGGTTCAGCTTCTATCCACTTGGTAAAGGTATCCTTGATTTAACAGAACTTCTTTCCTCCGGCCGCGCTGAGGAAAAGGGCCGAGATGTCGGCCCCATGTCGAGAAGGGCCAGCGGCGAGATGGTGCGGAGGGCATAAGCGGGCGATCGACTTCGGGCATGGAATTGGCATGCTCAGCAAGTGCGGACGATATCACGAGCATCCTGAAGTGCTGTTGGCCAGTAATACCCCATGCGGAAGGCCTTGCCGACCATCGTCCTGTATGAAGAGTGTGCTCCACAAAGGCCTGAGTGAATGTCGTTCAACAGATACTTACCCTCCTCCGCAGAGATGCACCGCGTCAGGACGCCGGAAACATTCCGCCTGTAGAGCATGCCGTCCACGAGTGTGTACAAGCTCGCCCGTCGCTTGATCCTGCTCCTCTCGGCAGGGTCGGGTGGCAGGTCGCCCCTTGCAAGGAAATTGTGGATGGGCTCGGCCCAGGAGGGGATACCTTCGACCACAGTGAGCATGACCTCTTGATCGGAGATCGATGGGGCCGCCAGCGTCTCCAGGATGATGTCGGGGGGGATATCGTCATCGGAGGAGCCGAGCTTGGAGAGGAAGTCCGCACTAGAGTTGTCCCTCCTGGGGATGTGCTTGAGCTCCAAGTTCTAGAACCACTTCTCCATCTTGCGCACCTCGGCGAGGTACTTTGCCATCGAGTCTCCCGAGCACTGGTACTCCTTGTTGAACTGGTTGATGACGAGCTGGGAGTCACCCTTCACGACCAGCCCAGGCGCCGCTAATGCCTTGCAAGCTCGTAAGCCCGCCAGAGGGCCATACTCTACCACATTGTTGGTCGTTGAAACCGAAATGAACCACGCATTTTACCTTAGCGAGTGCTTGTGTAAGGATAAGGATCCCGGCCCGGCGCTTGAAGGACCTTGAGCCATCGAAGAACATGACCAGGGCTTCTCCTCCTCGACTTGAAGCTCGGGAGGCGGGCTGCGTCGCTCGCCGACCACGAAGTCGGCGAGCACTTGCGACTTTATGGCCGTCCGAGCCACGACCTGGACGTCGAACGTCGCCAGCTCCATGGCCCATTTGGCGATTTGTCCGCCACCCTCTGGGTTCCTCAGGATGTCCCCGAGCGGAAAGTTGCTCGGGACGACTACAGAGTGCGCTTGAAAATAGTGACGGAGCTTGCGCAAAGCCATGAGGAGAGCATACAATAGCTTCTGTACCTGCGGGTAGCGCTCCTTCGGGCCGTGCAAGACCTCACTGACGTAATAAATTGGGTGCTGCTGAGACCCCCGTTCTGCCACCAGAACAGCACTAACGGCGTGGGGGTGGCCGCGAGGTAGAGCAGCAACCTCTCGCCAGGTTGTGGCGTTGTAAGGAGGGGTGGGGACGATAGGTATACCTTCAAGTCATCGAAGGACCGCTGTGCCTCCAGAGTCCACTCGAAGCCCCCGTGCTTGCGCAGAGTTTGGAAGAATGGAAGCCCACGCTCGCCGAGCCTCGAGATGAATCTGCTGAGGGCGGCCATGCGGCCGGTGAGGCTCTGCACCTGCTTGATCGAGGTCGGGGGCATCATCTTTTTGATCGCCTTGATCTTCTCCGGGTTCGGGCCGACCCCTGAGCACCTTCCCTGACGCCACGCCGAACACGCACTTCTCGGGATTGAGTTTGATCTTGTGCCTGTTCAGGTTGGCGAAGGTTTCCTCAAGGTCGCGAACGTGGTCGCCCTCGGAGGGGCTCTTGACGATGTTGTCGTCCACGTAGACCTCAAGGTTTCGCCCGTCTGAGGTTCGAATGTCTTGGTCATCAGACATTGAAACGTGGCTCCCGCATTGCGCAGACCAAACGACATGGTCGTATAGCAATAGGTGCCAAACGGCGTGATGAAGGATGTCTTGTTCTCGTCGTCAACCACTAGCTTGATCTGGTGGTATCTCGAGTAAGCATCCAAGAAGCTCAACATCTTGGCATTTGCGGTGGAGTCGACGATCTGGTCGATCTTGTGAGCGGAAGTTGTCGCCAGACAAGCCGAGTCAACCCGTATGGTCGACGCACATTCTCCACTTTCCTCCTTTCTTCTGCACGATGACCGGGTTGGCCAGCCACTCGGAGTAGTCAATCTCACGGATGAAACCGGCCTTCAAGAGCTTGTCAAGGTTCTCCTTGATGACCACGACCTTCTCCGGGGAGAAGCGACACAGCTTCTGGCGCACAGGTCGAGAGCCAGATCTCACCTGCAACTTGTGCTTGATCACCTTCCTCGGCACACCGGGCATGTCCGCGGGTTCCCAAGCAAATATACCCTTGTTGGCGCGAAGTAAGGTGACGAGCTCGAGTTCCTATTTGAAACTCAGCTCGGCCGAGACGTGGACGCACTTGGCGGGGTCGCTCTCCTCGAGCGGCATAGTCTTCGTCACCACACTGGGCTAGATCGCCGCCTTCTGCAGCATGCCTGCAAGAGCCAAGGCCTTGGCCTCACATCCATGTGCCGCCTGCAGATCACCCCGCACGGTAATGATGCCGTTGGGGCCAGGCAGCTTCATACACCGATGGCCATAATGGTTGGCCGCCATAAACTTGACCAAGGCAGGCCGCCCGAGGATGGCGTTGTACGGGAGGTCTCCCTCGACCACCTCGAAGGTGACCAGCTCGGTGCGGAAGTTGTCCGAGTCGCCAAAGGTAACGGGCAAGACCACCTGCCCCAGGTGGATGGTCGAGCTCCCGGGTACGATCTCGAAGAAGGGTATGGCGATGTTCTTGACCTTCGATCGGGGAATCTACATCCGGTCAAGTGCTCCTGCCTGCAGCAAGTTAAGAGAGCTGCCGCCGTCGACCATGACGTGCCCGACCGCGGTATTGCTGATGGTCGAGGTCACGACCAAGGTGGTCTTCAGGTCTCTGGGCATACCTTGGAGAGCGTCCTTTGAGAGAAGGTGATGGTGGCCCCAGCCCACTTGCAGGGCTGCTCGATGGGCTTTCCAGCGGCGACCTGGTAGATGGTTTGCGCGGCGACCTTGACCTCGCGCCTGGACTGGTAAGCCGATGAGTCGTCGAAGATGACGTCGATCCGGCGCTCGCCCTGCTGGAACTCCAAGTCGAGGTCGTCGTGCTCCGTGCCGGCGTTCACCCTGTCTGGTTGGTCGTCATCCTTCGAGAGGACGGGCATCTCACCTCGCCCATCATAGAAGGCCTCCAGCTTGTTTTGCCAAGCCCTGCAGGCCCGCAGGTCGTGGCCGGCCGCCCTATAAACAGTGAACTTTGCCGTCATATTAAAGGCCCTCGCCCCTACGGCCGAAAGCATCGTGGCCGGGGCCCGGTCGCCCGGCCCTCTGCTGGGGCTGGTTACGACTGGCGAGGTCGAGGCCGACCTTGGCGGCGTTGGATCCTCCCGAGCTTGATCTCGAACCTCAAGGACCTCGCGAGCCATCTGCCAAACGATCACTCATGTAGACCTCCGCCGCCCTGCGATCGCGCAAGGCTTCTTGGTGGCGGCCGTGGTGGCGCGCCTTGGAGTTGGACGGGCCGGCCTCTGTGGGACCTAGACCAAGCTTACCATAATCGTAGTCGCGTTTCCAGCAGACTGCATCATCCGCATCCGCGTACCGTTCCGCCATACGGAACAGCTTGTTGACGCTGAGGCGTGAGGTGATCTCCAGGTCTTCGGTGAGGCGCCAATCGCGGACTCCGAACTTGAAGGCTTTGATGACGGCCTCGTCAGAGATGCTCGGGATCAGGTTCCTCGTGCGGATGAATTGCCGCACAAAGTCGCGGAGCGGCTCGCCCTTGCCCTGGATGACGCAGTCCAGGTCTTTCTCCCTCCCCGGCCGCTCGTAACAACTCTGGAAGTTGGAGTGGAGGGCGCTCTGGATTTGGCGCCACGACCTGAAGGAACCAGGCTTCTGGTTAAAGAGCCAGGTTCGCGCGGCACCGTCCAGGACGGTCGGGAGGTAGTTGGCCATGACAAGCTCGTCGCCCCCGGCCGCCAGGATAGCGATGGAGTAGATAGACAAGAATTCATCGGGGTTCTTGGTCCCATCAAAATGCTCGATCAGCGCGGGATTGAACCGAGCTGGCCACCGCACGCGACGCAGGCCGTCGGAATCGCCACTGTGACCATAGGCCGTCAAAGCGTCGGGTGTGGTCATCGCCGGCAAGGTCCCCGCTGCTGCCGGATTTGGAGTCGAGGCTGCCTTGGCGGCCCGACCTTCGGTGGGAACGACCACGATGCCGGGCACCGGAATCACCTGGTAGGTAACATAAGCGGTTCTGGACCCTACGGCGCCTGGGCGGAACGTTTGGGGAGAGGCCCGCAGACCTACTACCGGTCGACTCGGAGTCTGTGTGGCTTGGCTCAGGCCTGACCCTGCTTGGTACGGTGCCCGCAGGACGGTGGCGCGGCTGCGTCAAAGCCTCGTCCCGAGCCCGCTGCTGGTGAGAGGGTGCCTCCTGCGCAGGAGGCGTTCGACGGGTGCACGGGCGACGGCGCGACGAGTTGTCATCACTTTTCTGGGAGCGGGTCCCCGAGTTCTGACTTCGGTGCTGCGGAGGTATGACCTCGGTCGCAGCCCGGTCGAGCTCTTCGGCTAGGGCTCGGCCAAAGAGCTCCGACCTCGCCCTGCCGGGATCGGCCATGACCCGGGCGATAGCGCGGAGGCGCTCCCCCGAGAGAGGGAGCCTGGGTGGCCCAGAAGATGCGCCGGCCTTCTCCTGGTACTCCCGCCAGAGGGCAGTTATGGCTTGGTTGATGGCGACATGCACCATCCGGCGAGCGTCTTCAGGGGTCTGCGGACCACGATCATCCGCACTCCCTCTGTGCCATGACCGTCCGCCATCAGAACGTGCTGCTCGAGTGGCGGTGGCGAAGGCGAAAACAAGGACGTGGAGTCGGAGTCCGCGCCTGAATCCATGCTCGAGGAAAGTCCGCCGACGAAGTGCGCCATGCTCCCGGGATCTTGATGTCGTTCCAGCGAACGAGCGAAGCAATCGGGCCCCACGGTGGGCGCCAGCTGTCGACGATCGGGATCGCCAACCGCAAGAAATGAGATGGGGGGTTAGTGTGATACGGGACCCGAGCTGCGCTTCGCTCAAACGGAGGAATGGGGTAGACGCGACGATGGTCGGAGCAAGATGACAACGAGTGTGAGGCCGAGATTTATACTGGTTCGAGCCCCTGTGGAGGTAATAGCTCTACTCCAGTCGCCTTGCGGCATTATTCTTAGCTATTTCTGAGTACAGGGGTGTGTTACAACTCAAGTTCAACAATGGCTATGTCCAAGCTCGAGCTATGGCGTGTTGTGTGTTGTCTTCGTGCCCCCCGAGAGACTGCGCATCCTTGGTCTTATACCTCCTCTGCACGCAATGGATGGGAGAGATTCCTGGGAAGTGGCCTTCATGCACGTTGAGGGTGGCGAGAATCGCTCGGACTTGATGCACGCATCTGCCTCATCCCCCGACTCGCGTTTTGGCAACCGCCGGTCAAATGCATGATTCGAAACCCAAGGGTGGACTACGGCTTCGAACGAGAGCCGACCCGAGCTCGAGGTCGTGCGGGGCCGTGCTCGGGTCCAGCGCGCTCTAGGTTGAGCTCCTCGGCATACGCCCAGGTCGTGGTCGAGGCCTCCCGAGCTTGGGGGGTCCGTTGACCATGCGCTGGCCGGTCAAGGGACGCCCAGCCCTCGTCATCGTCCCACTCCAGAACTTGTGGTTGTATGAATGACTCAGTTCAAATTCTTGCAAGGTTAAGTCCTTAGTTGACCGAGGCAAGACTAACCAAAAATCACCCTGTCAATATCATCATAAAAAGCAAATGCGACTGCCCACATGCCAACCTTGGCCTACAACAAAACCATGCCACATGCCTCAGTCCAAATCATTTTTACCACCCCGGTTGGTTTACCATGCACCATGTGCCATCATCAATTCCAACATTGTGTGACAACCCGACACACAATTGGAAACCATGTTCCACAGTCATTAAGCAATATTAACATTTGATCATGAAGTAATGACTCGTTGCATGGCTAAACTTTCTACTTACGTTCTATCTACCCATATTGGCATTTATAGCTACCAATTACTAATAAATCATTCTTAGGGTGACAAATGAATTACGGCATACGACATAGCAAGGGTAAAAGTATCTCAAATGGACGGTTAACTACTCCCAACATATAGCGAACATTTGATAATTGAAATGAAAGCATTACATTAAAGCAACATAACATTTAAATGTGGGTGCAACATGGTCAAAGCACGACTTGTCTTCGAATAGGTCTAAATCCTGCTTTGCAACCTGGTCAAGTGCTGGCTCCTCAATCACAAACTCTCCCGGCAATTCGACGTCTACGCGCAACGAAGGGAAAAGCAATAAATGACCAAAACAGAGAGAAAAATCAACTCCAAAAATTAAATAAAATTCACTAATAAACAGATCACAATTTTACAAATTTTTAGAAATTTGAATCACCTCAATCGGAGTTCAGACGCAAAAGATATGGCCTTTCGAAGTTTTAATTAACTAGAAAATCCTAAAAAATCAGAAATCCCTATTTATCCGAATTATTTTCAAACGGGAAATTCAAATTTATGATGTCAGCATGATAACATATTGATGACGTTAGCATAGAAATGAATTTTGGCCAAATTATTTTTCTACTGGAAATTATTTATGACGTCAGCATGACATGTGGCCCAAAGACACGCTGACACGCATCGCAACCAGAGGCGGCCACGCGTCTCGGCGCATGGACCCAGTCCATGGCACGGCTCAGGCGCACGGTGGACCGACGGCACTGTGCTGTGCACCGGCTAACGCAAGAGCTGACGTCATCGGTACGGCTGGACCAATCACAGCACGACACGCGGCACGCTACGGTTAACCAAAACTCGATCAATCCCGTCCGTTCGATTCAAAACGAACGACCAAGATTGATCATCACGAAGCGGCTCAGATCTACTGCAGGCGTGACACGTGGTGGCATGGCTACGGTTGGATCTAGATCGGACGGCACTGCAGGCAAAGCGACGAGGCGCCACGCGGTATGATCGAGACCGATCGGCACGCATCCAACGGCTACAACAACTATGAGATGCGGCAGCACTAGAACCCTAGGATCTGGATCTAGCAGCTAAGATTGAACCAATACGAATCTATGCGATGCAATCCGGACTATTCGATCTAATCCAACGGATGAGGGTTGAAGATGGGGTTTACTGTTGATGTGGCAACACGGCGAGATTTTTCTTGGATACTTTTTTTAAGCCTTTGGTTGTGCTATGAACTTGGTTATTGAATGATGTTGAACTATTTGCGCTTAAATGTTATATATCTTATATTCTTCTTATGAGTTTCACTTTAAAATGCCATGTTTATTCAATCTCATAATATCATTGTTACACTCTCTTAAAGAAACTCATATACAAATGTGCATAATCTTATTGCTCATCCAAGCACATTTGTAGGGGGAGTCATATTCTCATTTAGCAATATTTTGATTCAAATATCTTTTGTCCTCTAAAGACAAAATATTGTTAAATAAGAATCCCGTGGTGTGAGTAACTAATCTTCTTTGGTCACTCACCCAAAATCTCAATTTACTTCAATTCGTTCATAAGGATTGTCATCAATTACCAAAAAGGGGGAGATTGAAAGCATCTAGGCCCCCATGTGTTTAAGGTTTTGGTAATTAATGACAATCAAGGCTAAAAGACTAACGTTGTTTTCATGAGTATGTTGAAAACAGGAAAACCTATTCTTCGAAGGACGTCGGATTGTCACAAGTACAAAAAGGAAGGAGTATGCATCAAAGAAGCAAAAGAAATGAAGGTATAAAATTTTAGAGATATTTTTCTAGTTATTTTACTAATCTCGGAGTTAGAAGAAAAGATCGGATTGTTAGGATAGTCGCCGTACTATTAAGAGGGACTTGATAAAGGTCTTGAACTTTAAAAGTGCATCAATTATGGCTCAATAGTATAATTATTCATTCATGCATTCGAGAGGCATGCCATTCTGAAATTTCTTATTGAGGCCGGCACTACCACATATGGTAGAGCGGTAGTACTGCATTTGCGGTACTACCGGTGGTATAACGGCGGTAGGTATTTGACAGAGAGGAATTTCTTCATTTCCTTCTCGGCCGGCACTACCGGAGTGTGCGCACATAAGCCTGCGGTTGCTTTCTAACAGAAGCACCTCTTTTTGGTGGCCAAGTGCGGTACTACCGCACCCATATGGTGGTAGGACCGGCCATATAGAAAATGCACAGTAACGGCTACGTGTCAGAGCATTAATTGCGCCAGAGAGCCGTTGGGCCCATGGGGCGGTACTACCGGACCCTAGAGGGTGGTAGTACCGGCCATGGAGATTTTTCTGGATTAAAAAGTAAATAACGGCTAGTTTGTGGTTTGGGGTTATAAATACCCCCTCACCTGTGCTAGGAGATGGTTGGTGACTTCATTTAATACATTTAGAGCTCTAGCAACTCTCTCCACACTCTAGTGCATTCAATTCTTGATTCTTGAGTTTTGGAGAGGAAAAATTGAGAGCATATGCATTAGTTGAGCCAAATTGAAGCACTCAAGAGTCTCAAACCTTTATCAAGTTTATTACTCTTGGAGGTTGCCGCCTCCTAGACGGTTTGGAGGCGTGAAGTTCTGGTGATCTTCATAAAGAAGCTTGTGTGAAGGCCCGGACGGTTGTGAAGGCAAGGAGCTCGCCTACCCGGAGCAGGGAAGAGCTACCACGAGTGATCGAGGAAGGCTCAAGCGAGTGGAGCCGGCTTGAAGAAGTTCAAGCCACGTCAACGTGGAGTAGGGGAGACCGGCAAGTCTTCGAGACCACGGGATAAAAATCCACGTGTTCATCATTTGTGGTTTGCATTGTTTTCACTCTTGTATTAATTCTAGCAAATTGATCATCTTGGTGCTATACTTGTTTAGCTATTGATATATTCAAGTAGAGATATTATTTGGTGATCATTAGAAATATTGCTAGGTATTAGAATTGCTAAAATTGTCATTCGTGCTTAGAAATCAATACTTTTGATCTTAGTGATTGAAAATTTAAAAACCTCCTATTCACCCCCCTCTAGTCGGTATCTTTGATCCTACAAGTGGTATCAGAGCGAGGACTCTTTATTCGGGCTTTACCGCCTAAAGAGTACGGATGGCTAGTGATGGGGTGTCAATAGGCAAGGTGCCATTTTTCGATGGCTCAAATTATGCATATTGGAAAATTCGCATGACCGTTTATCTTAAGGCCATGAGCCCAAGAATATGGAGAATTGTAGATGAGGGTATCGCTCCGGGAGCTAATCCCCCACTTACAATAGAACAAGTAGAGCGAAACATTCATCTCAATGCTCAAGCTATGAACGCTCTATTTGGTGCTTTGAACGCGGATGAGTTCAATCGAGTGAGCAATCTCGAAACCGCTCATGAGATTTGGACAACGCTCTCAAAAATTCATGAGGGCACATCCTCGGTCAAAGAAGCCAAATTGCATATGCTTCGGATCAAATACGAGAGTTTTATTATGTTACCCCATGAGAACATTAATGAGATGTACTCGCGGTTAAATAACATAGTAAATGAGCTCAAAAGCCTTGGTGCATCACTAACCGACTTTGATATTGTTTGAAAGATGCTTAGGGCCCTTTCGGAGAAATATGAGATATTGGTGACTTTATTCCTCAACTCACCGGAATTGCCAAGGATGACGCCAATCGGACTTCTTGGAAATCTTATAACCAATGAGCTTTACAAGAAGGACAAGGAAGAGCTATTGAAACAAAGCTCTTCGAAAAAGAAGAACATTGCTTTCAAGGCAAAGGTGGAGTCTAGTGATGAGGCTCTTGAGAATACCGAAGATGAAGATACGGAAGAAGAAATGGCGCTACTCGTAAGACGAATGAAGAAGTTCATGAGAAGACGCTCAAGCTCAAGTGGTTCTCAAAAGTTTAGAAGAAGGCAAAATTCTAGCACCAACCGATATGCAAATATTCGGTGCTATGAGTGTGATGAAAAGGGACACATTGTCTCTTATTGCCCCAAGAAGAAGGATGACAAAAACAAATCACCCAAGAATAAGAAATTCTTTAAAGGCAAGAAGAAGCTTTTCAAGAAATTCCAAAAGGATGGCAAGGGTGAAGCTCATATTAGAGAGCGGGATTCCGAAGAAGAGTACTCGGACTCCGACTCATCCGAAGAAGAAACTCCTTCAAAGAAGAAGGGTCTTGCCGGTATCACCATCAAGGAGGCTTCATCACCATTCGTCACTCCTTTATGTCTTATGGATAAAGGAGAATTTAAGGTAAATTCAAATGATGATGATGAACCCTCATATCATGAGTTAATGGATATGCTTGAAGACTTAAATAAATATCTTGGCAAAGAGAAATCAAAATTTAAGGTTTTGAGAAAAGAGTTTCTTTCTCTCAAAAATTCTAATGAGGAGCTAAAGGAAGCTCATGAGGTTCTCCTTGCCAAGGACCATTAAAAGTCCTCAAAAGATATTGGTATTGAATGCAACATTATTAATAATTTGCCTAAATTAAAAATTAACTCATGTTGTGTTGCAAAATCAAGTATAGCTACGTCGTGTGATGATTTAGTTGATATATCATGCTCTAGTGCTAACTCATGTCATGAAAACTTAATTGTTGAAAATAACGAACTTAAAGAACAAGTAAATAGAGTCAACAAAAGTTTAGATAGATGCTTTAAGGGTAAGGATATCCTAAATAAAATCTTGGGTAGTCAAAGATGTTCTTACAATAAAGAAGGATTAGGATATGTCCCTAAAAAGAACAAGAAAATAAGTAATAAGCCTCCTCGCTTTGTGAAATCAAATGGTAAATTTTGTTATAAATGTCATGATGTAGGACATTTAGCTATTGATTGTTCATTAAGTAAAGCATCCAAAGAAAATATTCATGATTCTTGCTATGTACTTAAAAGAGATAGAAATGGTAAAGTTTTTGCTAAGTTTGTTGGGACCCGATAATTGGCCAAAGAAAGAAAGCCGTTTGGGTTCCCAAAACCTTGGTCACTAATCTCCAAGGACCCAAACAAATTTGAGTATCTAAAAAGGCTTGATTTTATTTTGTAGGTGAACTACAAGACCGGTGAAAGGCATTGGGTGCTAGATAGTGGATGTACCCAACATATGACCGGCGACCAAAAAATGTTCACCACATTTGATTCGGGAAGTGGACAATATGACAAGATCACATTTGGAGATAATAGCAAAGGAAAGGTATTGGGTTTAGGTAAAATTGCCATATCAAATGATCTTTCCATTTCTAATGTATCTCTAGTTGAAACACTAAATTTTAATTTGTTATCCGTTGCACAAATATGTGATCTTGGTCTTGTTTGTAGCTTCTCTAAAAATGGTGTTGTTATTTCTAGAGAAAATGATAATTCTTTAGTATTTAAAGGATTTAGATTTGGAAATTTGTATTTGGTTGATTTCACCTCAAATAACTCATGTCTTCAAACTTGCTTAATGGCAAAGACATCTTTAGGATGGTTATAGCATAGAAGACTAGCTCATGTTGGGATGATTCAACTCAAAAAGCTTTTCAAAAATGATTTAGTTGTGGACTTAAAAGATGTGAAGTTTGAGAAAAATAGACTTTGTAGTGCTTGTCAAGCCGGCAAGCAAGTGGCTAGTTCTCATCCTTCAAAGAGTATCATGTCCACATCTAGACCATTAGAGCTCTTACATATGGATTTGTTTGGCCCGACAACCTATAAGAGCATCGGGGGTAATTCTTATTGTTTAGTCATTGTTGATGATTACTCTAGATATACTTGGGTATTCTTTCTAGATGACAAATTCGAAGCCTCCGAGATTTTCAAAAAGTTTGCAAAAAGGGCTCAAAACTAATTTGATTTTAAAATAAAGAAAATCCGTAGTGACAATGGTTCCGAGTTCAAGAATACAAGAATTGAAGATTATTGTGATGAACTTGGAATAAAGCACGAGCTTTCTGCAACCTACACTCCAGAACAAAATGGAGTTGTAGAACAGAAAAATCAGACATTAATTGAAATGGCAAGAACAATGCTTGACGAATATGGTACTTCCGATAGTTTTTGGGCGGAAGCCATTAATACCACTTGTTATGCAACGAATAGACTTTATTTGCATCGACTTTTGAAAAAGACCTCTTATGAGCTTCTTGTTGGAAGAAAGCCGAACATTTCTTATTTTCGAGTTTTTGGTTGCAAATGTTATATTTTGAAAAAGGGTGCTCGGCTCTCAAAATTTCAAAGTCGTTGTGATGAAGGGTTTTTACTCAGTTATTCGTCAAATAGCAAAGCTTATTGGGTTTTCAATAAAAACAAAGGATTTGTCGAGGAAACTTGTGATGCTGAATTTGATGAAACTAATGGCTCTCAAGAAGAGCATGAAAATTTGGATGATGTAGATGAAGAAGGGCTAAGAGAAGCAATGAAAAAAAAGACTCTTGGAGAAGTAAAGCCGGAAGTGGACAAAGAGGATCAACCTTCATCCACTCAAGTTGAGCCTTCCACCTCCATCACACCAAGTCAAAATCAAACCATCGATGTGGACAAGAAGGACAACGATCAACTAGCTCAACCTCTACCTCAAAGAATTCATCATGGTCTCTCCAAAGATCATCCAATAGATCAAATATTGTGTGACGTGAGTAAGAGTGTTCAAACTAGATCTCGCATTGCTTCCTTTAGTGAACATTATTCATTTGTATCATCATTTGAACCTACTCACGTAGAGAGGCATTAGATGATCCGGATTGGGTAAATGCAATGCATGAAGAATTAAATAACTTTGCCCGAAATGATGTTTGGACTCTAGTAGAAAGACCTAAAGAATATAACGTAATTGGCACAAAATGGGTTTTTCAGAATAAGCAAGATGAAAATGGTATTGTTGTTAGAAATGAAGCTAGATTAGTGGTGCAAGATTTTACTCAAGTTGAAGGATTAGACTTTAGTGAAACTTTTGCACCCGTAGCAAGATTAGAAGCAATTAGGATCTTACTTGCATTTGCATCTTGTTTCGATATTAAATTATTTCAAATGGATGTAAAGAGTGCATTCTTAAATGGACAAATATCTGAGTTGGAATTCATAGAACAACCTCCCGGTTTTGAAAATTCCAAACACCCAAATCATGTGTATAAACTCTCTAAAGCGCTATACGGTCTTAAGCATGCTCCTAGAGTATGGTATGAGCGACTTAGAGATTTTTTAATCTCAAAAGGTTTCAAATTGGGAAGGTTGATACAACACTCTTTACAACAATAATTGATGAAGATTTCTTTGTATGTCAAATTTACGTTGATGACATCATTTTCAGTTCTACTAACAAAGACTTTTGCAAAGAATTTGGTGATATGATGTCTAGGGAATTTGAAATGTCAATGATCGGAGAGTTAAGTTTCTTTCTCGGACTCCAAATCAAGCAACTCAAGAACGGGACATTCGTAAGCCAAATCAAGTACACTAGGGATCTACTCAAAAGGTTTGGCATGGAGGAAGCAAAACCAATCAAGACTCCAATGGCTTCAAACGGGCATCTCAACATAAATGAGGGAGGTAAACCGGTAGACTTAAAACTTTATAGATCTATGATTGGTAGTTTACTTTATCTCACCGCATCTAGGCCGATATAATGTTTAGTGTTTGCATGTGTGCTCGTTTTCAAGCTTCTCCCAAAGAATGTCATTTAGTTGCCGTAAAGAGAATTCTAAGATATTTAAAGCATTCCTCAAACATAGGGCCATGGTATCCGAAAGGTGCTATGTTTGATTTAATTGGATATTCGGATTCGGATTATGCGGGTTGTAAAGTAGATAGGAAAAGCACATCCGGAAGTTGTCAATTGCTAGGTAGATCTTTGGTTTCATGGTTTTCCAAAAAGCAAAATTCCGTAGCCCTATCCACCGCCGAAGCCGAATATATATCCGTCGGTAGCTATTGCGCTCAATTTTTATGGATGAGGCAAATTTTATTGGATTATGGAATAAATTTCAAAAAGGTGCCTCTTTTGTGTGATAATGAAAGCGCTGTTAAAATAGCAAATAACCCAGTCCAACACTTTAGAACCAAGCACATAGATATCCGCCATCATTTCTTGTGAGATCATGTGAGTAAAGGAGATATTGAAATTAGTCACATTAGAACTGAAAATCAATTAGCGGATATTCTCACCAAACCCTTGGATGATGCTAGATTTTGCAAATTGAGGAATGAATTGAATGTCATAGATATATCTAATGTGACCTAAATGATGTTCTTTTTTAGATATTTATTGATTCTATTTGATGTTTGTTCTTTTAATTGTGTCTCACATCTAGGGGGAGTAATTTGCTCTTCATATGCATATCTTACCCCTCAAATGTGAAAAATCAAAATTAGTGCTAATTATCTTAAAAAAATGAATCTATACCTCTATAGGTCAAATTATTTGAAAATAATCTATTTTAGTTAAATAAAGTTCAAAGGTTCTGAAAACTTCATTTATAATGTACTATTGTATAAATCTCATCTTTTGAAAATTGTATCATATTATATCATCTTTATTTTTAAAAAAATAAAAATAATTGTGCTTTTGAAAAAGTTTGTTAAGTTCAAAATCTTGATCTATATTGATCTATCTAAAGCACAAATCGAGTTTTGCCATTAGAACTAGATCGCTAATACTTCTAGTTTCCTATATGGTATTTCAGACTCGAACAGGTCAAAACATGTTTGATTATTCTTTTTGATATGTCTTTTCGTAAATCTTCTCGGTTGGAAATGCTCTAAAATATCCTCATAAGTGCTACAATTGTATAAGAGCAATTTCGCAACCTTGTTTCTAAGTTTCCCTGGAATTTTTGCCGTTAGACAGCACTACCGGCCACCTCCTGCGGGCGCCAGAGAGCGGTAGTACCGCTCGGCTCGTTAAGTGGTGGGGACCCAAATTTCAACCGCCCGTTTCTCTCCCTCCTCTCATTAACTTCCTCTCTCCTCAACCGAAATCACTCTTTTCATCTTCACCCGTGCGGCTCTCTCTCTCCCCCACTTAAACCCTAAATCCAATACCTCTAAACCTTGGTGATTCTTGAGTATTCATCCATTCAAAATCATCCTTGAGACCTTCTCCTTCAAAAGGTAACAATTTCCTTAACTATCTCCTTTTGATTCATTCTCTTTGGAGCATTCTAGGGTTTAGAAGAAAATTTGAATTATGTGAATTATTTAACAACTTTTTGTGGCAAAATTTTGATGGATTAGATCTCAAAAGACACCACATCATCTCTAATCCATGCCAAAATAACTTGTTTTGCCACACATTGTCTCAATTTATTCGGTCCATGCCATGGTCACGCACGGGCGGCACTACCAGCTGTTTGGAGTGGTAGTACCGACTTTGCGGTACTACCGGATCCTTGAGCGGTAGTGCCGGCCAAGTACTGTTGGCATGTATTGACGAATAAGTTGAGGATTAACTTCTTTGCTAAAATTCACATGATTATATTTTCTTTTGAAAATCCTTCTTATGTAAATGCTCATGTCCTAAAATCCTTGAAATTCCTTTAGATCATGCCTCGCACAAAGAAATCCGGGGTCGGTCCATCTAGAGCTCAAGGGAGCAAAGTTGTCAAGAAAACAACTCGGGGTCATGGTATTCCTACAACGGACTCTGACAGTGAGGGCAGCGACAACACCTTCCAAGTTGCAATGAGGTCCACAGCGGCAAAAGGAGAAGCTACTGCCGGGGCTTCTAAGTCAAAGAAAAGGAAGATACCTGCAGTTTCACCTCAGGAGCATGAAATTTACAGCAGTGACGATGAGATTGAGAGCGAAGACAATGAGAGCTTTGATGAGGAGGAAGAGGATTTGCCTCAGGTTGGAAGGCACAGGAATGATCCTTCCCAAATAAAAGGGGATGACTATTATGCAATCTGGGGACAAAATCAGTATCTTCAGCCTCGCACTGCCACCAACCCAAAGTTCCATTCTCTCTTCCAGCAGAAAGTCTATGAGCAAATTTATCTGGAAAAAGACTTTGCAAATCAAAGATGGGTGAGTTGGAATCACGTCAGAGATCAGCCGGATTTCGTTGGAATCCCTGAGCTATTTGGAGGAGCAGGTCTATATCATCTCCTTGGTGGTAGAACCGACTACAATGAGAAGATCATCAAGCAATTTTATGCCACTTTATATGTTTCCGAGTCTTTTGATTCCATCACTTAGATGACCGATTCTCGCAAATATACTGCGTCCATGGAAGACTTTGAGCATGCATTGGGAGTCTTTCACAGTTCCTATCCGAAGATTCATGATGCTCCCACTCTGTCCTTAGATGAAGCTGCGTGTTCTATGATCAATCCCATCCCTTTAAGATTGGACAATCCGCTGGACTGCAACTTCAACCAAGCATGGTAAATAAAATCATCAGAGTCACCATCCATCCAAAGAGTGGCAACTTCGATGCCGTGAGATCCTATTCTTGGAATGTGATTGCAAAGATTATGGCGAAGGAGAAATTTGATGTGGTAGACTTCATTATGAGGGAGATGGCTCAATCTGCAAGAGAAAGGGGGAACACCATCTACTTTGCTCCTTACATCATGGCCTTAATCCGAAGAGTGGCAGGGTACAATGGTCCAACTCCTACTCCTCACAAGCCATATAAGCCCCGTGTTACTCCGCCTCAAGTTCTGCATCATATTGCTGAGCAAACTACCCAAGCCAAAGCTCAAGCCGAGCAAGCCGCTCAAGCTGCCCAAGCTGCTCAAGCCTCTCAAGCTCCTTCTGCGCCTGATGCCTATCTTACCGGACTTGAGAGTCTTCGGTCCTATATGATGACTCAGTTTGGCCTTCTGCTTGAGCTTCAAATTCACAACCGTTAGGCGGTGGATGAGGTCAGGGAGCGTGTGAACACCCTGAGCACTTTAGTTGAGCAGATCAGGAGCGAGCTTCTTCTAGTCTCTTTTCATCGTTTTGGTCGTCGCCCGACGAGCGCTGCTTCTCCCTCTCATCCTCCTCAACCTTCGGCCTCGGCGGATCCCTCGGCGACTCTAGGCTCTCCTAAGGACAAAGAAGCGTGAAGAATTGAAGTCTTTGGCACGCCTCTTTTGGTCTTTGATGACAAAGGGGATGAAGATGAAGAATTGAAAAGGAAGCTCTGTCATCCTGAAGTTTATCCTGGTTATAATTATCTATCTTGCAGTATTGTAATGAACCTTGGTTGTGGATTGTTGCTCTTTGTTGTTCTTGGATATTTTTTTAAGCCTTTGGTTGTGCTATGAACTAGGTTATTGAATGATGTTGAACTATTTGCACCTAAATGTTATATATCTTATATTCTTCTTATGAGTTTCACTTTAAAATGCCATGTTTATTCAATCTCATAATATCATTGTTACACTCTCTTAAAGAAACTCATATACAAATGTGTATAATCTTATTGCTCATCCAAGCACATTTGTAGTGGGAGTCATATTCTCATTTAGCAATATTTTGATTCAAATATCTTTTGTCCTCTAAAGACAAAATATTGTTAAATAAGAATCCCGCGGTGTGAGTAACTAATCTTCTTTGGTCACTCACCCAAAATCTCAATTTACTTCAATTCGTTTATAAGGATTGTCATCAATTACCAAAAAGGGGGAGATTGAAAGCATCTAGGCCCCCATGTGTTTAAAGTTTTGGTAATTAATGACAATCAAGGCTAAAAGACTAACGTTGTTTTCATGAGTATGTTGAAAACAGGAAAACCTATTCTTCGAAGGACGTCGGATTGTCACAAGTACAAAAAGGAAGGAGTATGCATCAAAAAAGCAAAAGAAATGAAGGTATAAAATTTTAGAGATATTTTCTAGTTATTTTACCAATCTCGGAGTTAGAAGAAAATATCGGATTGTTAGGATAGTCGCCGTACTAATAAGAGGGACTTGATCAAGGTCTTGAACTTTAAAAGTGCATCAATTATGGCTCAATAGTATAATTGTTCATTCATGCATTCGAGAGGCGTGCCATTCTGAAATTTCTTGTTGAGGCCGGCACTACCGCATATGGTAGAGCGGTACTACCGGTGGTATAACGGCGGTAGGTATTTGACAGAGAGCAATTTCTTCATTTCCTTCTCGGCCAGCACTACGGGAGTGTGTGGGCGGTAGTACCACAAATGCGTTACTACCGCACATAAGCCTGCGGTAGCTTTTTTATAGAAGCACCTCTTTTTGGCAGGACAAGTGTGGTACTACCGCACCCATATGGCGGTAGTAGCGGCCATATAGAAAATGCACAGTAACGGCTACGTGTCAGAGCATTAATTGCGCCAGAGAGCCGTTGGGCCCATGGGGCGGTACTACCGGCCCCTAGAGGGCAGTAGTACCGGCCATGGCGATTTTTCCGGATTAAAAAGTAAATAACAGCTAGTTTGTGGTTTGGGGGTTATAAATACCCCCTCACCTGTGCTAGAAGCAAGTTGGTGACTTCATTGAATATATTTAGAGCTCTAGCAACTCTCTCCACACGCTAGTGCATTCAATTCTTGATTCTTGAGTTTTGGAGTGGAAAAATTAAGTGCATTTGCATTAGTTGAGCCATATTAAAGCACTCAAGAGTCTCAAACCTTCATCAAGTTTATTACTCTTAGAGGTTGCCGCCTCCTAAATGGCTTGGGGGCGTGAAGTTCCGGTGATCTTCACAAAGAAGCTTGTGTGAAGGTCCGGACGGTTGTGAAGGCAAGGAGCTCGCCTACCCGGAGCGGGGAAGAGCTACCACGGGTGATCGAGGAAGGCTCAAGCGAGTGGAGCCGGCTTGAAGAAGTTCAAGCCACTCAACGTGGAGTAGGGGAGACCGGCAAGTCTCCGAGACCACGGGATAAAAAATCCACGTGTTCATCATTTGTGGTTTGCGTTGTTTTCACTCTTGTATTAATTCTAGCAAATTGATCATCTTAGTGCTATACTTGTTTAGCTATTGATATATTCGAGTAGAGATATTATTTGGTGATCATTAGAATTGCTAGATATTAGAATTGCTAAAATTGTCATTCGTGCTTAGAAATCATTACTTTTGATCTTAGTGATTGAAAATTTAAAAACCTCCTATTCACCCCCCTCTAGTCGGTATCCTTGATCCTACAGTGGCGCTACGGATGCGGCTCGACATGAGCAACTCGGCGGTGACCTCAGGCGCGGCGGAGATGCACCGGCGGTGGTGCAAGAAGCGGCGGATGGCTTCGGGACTTCGACAAGCTCGTTCGGGAAGACGGTGGTGTCTCGGGCAACGTGAGCTAGCGCAGATGGTGCGGCGCGACTAGGGCTTCACGAGGGTGGCGGCGGCACAATAAATATGGGGCCTGGGCATCCGTGCTATTGCGAGAAACGCGGTGGAGTCCGTGGCGACGACGGATTCCAGCTGAGTTACGGACTGGGCGACGTGGCCACATCTCGTGCGAACACGCGGCGGAATCGGACGGCCAGCAACGAGCGAAGGCATGGCGCAACGGCAATCGTTGGATCAAGATCCAATGATGGCGTGCTAGGGTTTTTGGCGGGGCAGGCTAGGCTGAGCGCAGAATTGGGCCGGGCCGAGAAGAATTGGCCCAAACACTATTTGGCGATTTTAAATGCATTTTCGAATTAAAACAATTCCAGAAATTCAAATAAGCCAAAAGAAATAGCAAGAAAATTTGGAAAAATCTAGAAAAATTCCATAAAATACTCTGAGGCAAATAGAACCCAAATAAAATACTTTCAATAAAAGATCATCAACCAATTGCTCAGAACACTTAAAGAATAAATAGGGCTCAATTAAATAAATGCAATTAGAAATAAATAAAATCCCAGAAAATCAGATAAAATAAAAAAACACGTTAAATCTAGAAAAGCAGAATTTTGGGATGTTACAAACCTCCCCCCTTAACGGAATCTCGACCCCGAGATTCAAGGCTAAGGAATAGGTTTGGAAACTCCGACTTCAGATCATCTTCGCGCTCCTATGTAGCCTCGTTCTCTGAATGATTACTCCACTGCACTCTGCGGAAACGCACTGACTTATTCCGGGTTTTTCGTTCAGCCACATCCAGAATGTTGATTGGTACTGACCCCTGGCTCTCTTGCTCCATCTCAAGCTCCTCCGGGTCCTCATCAGATTCCTCCAAGTCAACTGCCTCCTTCCTGAAGTAAAGAGCCTCCTCCAATTCACCGATCCTCTCGGCAGCCATCCTCCTGGTCTCCTGAAGATCCTTCTCAACTTTTGCCAAGGCCTCATATGCTTCGGAAAGCTCCTGATTGGTGGTCTTTGTGTGTATCTCTTGAGCTGAAATGTAGCGCGCCATGTGGACAGTGGTAGGATTGTCCTCTTCCTAGACCTTCTCCTCCCAAACGGTGATTCCATCTGGATGGTATTTGAACGCAGTGTCCTCCAGCTGCACGGCATAGTCACGAGCAAAGCGGCGAAATGCAAGGCAAGTAGTCTACTAAGTACCAGCTTCGAAGGATGCCCTCCTCGCGGTGATGTAGACTGGACGACTCCCGATAGTACCTTTTTGAGCGTACACTGTGAGCCTGCAAATTGTGCCTCTCCTCCTTCCATTCACCACCCAATTGCTGCTGCGATAGATTGGGCGATCAAAGCCTCCTAGCATCTGCAACACCCTCTAGAGTTCAGCGGCAAATCCACCCTTACGCTCACCATAAACGCAGCCCATTTCAACCAGCAAAAAAGCGGCTCTCTCAAAACCTCAACTCAAAACCAAGAAAAGAGAGAAAAATTCAGCATAGGTAAAGAGCAAGAAGAAGGGACGAGTCAAGATCCTTTTAGCTCCTTAAGTTAATTTTTGACTTTAGAAAATAGTTTTGAACACTCCTAAAGAGACAACCAACTAGGGTTTGACCTACAGTCAGTATGGCTCTGATACCACCTCTGTCGGGACCCGAATATGTAAATCTGGACCCTCTGTGTATTCTGCACTAGTCCAGGATCACGCTAGTGCACACAGTCTCAACATAGATGAATATCACAATCATACTCAACGATTACATAAATAAGACTTTACCTGATACGGATCAGACCTCAGGGGAGATCACATCCATAGGTTGCTCGATCTTCTCGACGTAGGAACAGGGGATAAACATGGTGCCATGCAACTTGATGAACCGAGTCGATGCCAACCACTGTGTGAACAGCAACCTGCGACGATCCTGCGCGCCCAACCACATGTTGGTAATCTCGCCAACTCGACCATGAGAAGTAGACGAGATGCTCTTGTAGCTCACAAGAATGAAAGAGATGCCTCCATGACACTCAAAGGCAGCACGTACCGTGCACAAAAAAATTAGTTGACTTCAACTTTCATTGTCATATTTTTCTCTCCAAGTTCTGTAAATGGGTAGAGTACATGGGTATTTATATTAGGAACAACCCTCATAACTTAGGTGTGAAAGCAAATAGAAGCTAATGAATGTTTTCTTGGATAAGGAGAAGCATCTCAGGTTTTCGCGTAGCATTTAATAGCCTGTGCGGTCTTCAGTAAAATGGTCATAACTTTCACCTCGGAAGTCCAAATGATGCACGGTTTGAAATGCTAGAAACTAGACTTCAATATCTATCCATCCATATAGCCCAAGGCTATGTTACTAGTGGTCATTAGCACCAGCAACACTATCAAATGGACGGACATATTTGAGTGGATCACCATCCGCATCATTCTTCCCTTCTTCAAGACGAGTTGTCCTCGACTCGTGCACCTTTGTATCTTTGGGTTGATGCAGATGACGTTGATGATGAATACCAAATGAGCATGGACACAAAGAGAATAAAATAAAACAAAAATTACAGACTCGATGACTCTTAGGGATAAATACAAACTCGAAATCACAACTCAGATGCAATCCAAAAGACGAACACCATCACCAACAATTGATAGACCCTGATGAGATGGCTCATCCAAACCTACCCCAAACCATTGGCTTTGATGAACATCAAAATAGAAAGAACACCCAAATTGCAAAAACAAATTTGCAGGATACAAAGTCCTACCGAGGCAACCGAAGGTCTGATACCAAATGATACGGATCAGACCTCAGGGGAGATCACATCCATAGGTTGCCCGATCTTCTCGACGTAGGAACAGGGGATAAACATGGTGCCATGCAACCCGATTGTGGCGAGTCGGCGCCAACCATCTTGTGTGAACAGCAACCTGCGACGATCTTGCGCGCCCAACCACATGTTGGTAATCTCGCCAACTCGACCATGAGAAGTAGACGAGATGCTCTTGTAGCTCACAAGAACGAAAGAGATGCCTCCATAACACTCAAAGGCAGCACGTACCGTGCACACAAAAATTAGTTGACTTCAACTTTCATTGTCATATTTTTCTCTCCAAGTTCTGTAAATGGGTAGAGTACATGGGTATTTATACTAGGAACAACCCTCCTAGCTTAGGTGTGAAAGCAAATAGAAGCTAATGAATGTTTTCTTGGATAAGGAGAAGCATCTCAGGTTTTCGCGCAGCATTTAATAGCCTATGCGGTCTTCAGTAAAATGGTCATAACTTTCACCTCGGAAGTCCAAATGATGCACGGTTTGAAATGCTAGAAACTAGACTTCAATATCTATCCATCCATATAGCCCAAGGCTATGTTACTAGTCATGATTAGCACCAGCAACACTATCAAATGGACGGACAGATTTGAGTGGATCACCATCGGCATCATTACCAGGTATAGTATAACTGATGAATGATCTTATGGTCCTCCTTACATGAGTACGCCATGCAGGCCTAACTGAAAGCAAATAAATAAACTGCAGCGAAAATAACGAAAACTCGTAGCAACCCTTCCACTACCACAAGCAACTGACAAGGCTCGCACCCTAATTGTTCGTCTCCTCCTGGAATTCCTCCTCCAATGCAGGCGTTGCTTCTTCCTCAACTGATGATGTTGGTGGCAAGGGTGAGTACATAAAGCACTCAACAAACCGTGCACAGAATGCAGTTCTACTTACTATATGCATGGCTTAGTACAAAGGAAGGCTACAAGGTTACTTTGCATAAACAGCATTTACGAAAGAATGGCATAAATGGATTGAAAGACTGTAAAACAATAATAACAGTAATAACTTTGCATTTGTTTTCAATGTCCAACTCATATCCTTATTTCCATATTCCAACATTCCATTCCCCACATTCCCACATTTATTTAATAAAATTTAACCCCTGACTGTAATCACCGAGTAACGCCCAATACCGTGAGCACGGCTATTCGAATAGGTTTTACATTCTGCAGAGGTTATATACTTTACCCACAAAATATAATCAAACACCACAAAGGTGAGTGACCATAACAAAGCCTTTCCAAAGATCCGTCTAAACCCAGTGCTACCCGCTAAGGTTTCAACACTGAAGGGACACACCTCCACAACAGGGCCCCTCTTACGCAATGTGAGTTTTCACCCGTACACCCGGAACTCACACCACCACGACAGTACCAAAGAATAAATTTCACAATTCACTCAGCTAGGTCCGTCCCACTCCAGAACTTGTGGTTGTATGAATGACTCAGTTAAAATTCTTGCAAGGTTATGTCCTTAGTTGACCGAGGCAAGACTAACCAAAAATAACCCTGTCAATATCATCATAAAAAGCAAATGCGACCGCCCACATGCCAACCTTGGCCCACCACAAAACCATGCCACATGCCTCAGTCCAAATCATTTTTACCACCCTGGTTGGTTTACCACGCACCATGTGCCATCATCAATTCCAACATTGTGTGACAACCCGACACACAATTAGAAACCATGTTCCATAGTCATTAAGCAATATTAACATTTGATCATGAAGTAATGACTCGTTGTATAGCTAAGCTTTCTACTTACGTTCTATCTACCCATATTGACATTTATAGCTACCAATTACCAATAAACCATTCTTAGGGTGACAAATGAATTACGGCATACGACATAGCAAGGGTGAAAGTATCTCAAATGGACGGTTAACTACTCCCAACATATAGTGAACATTTGATAATTGAAACAAATGCATTACATTAAAACAACATAACATTTAAATGTGGGTGCAACATGGTCAAAGCACAACTTGCCTTTGAATAGGTCTGAATCCTACTCTGCAACCTGGTCAAGTGCTGGCTCCTCAATCACAAACTTTCCCGGCAATTCGACGTCTACGCGCAACGAAGGGAAAAGCAATAATGAACCAAAATAGAGAGCAAAATTAACTCCAAAAAGTAAATAAAATACACCAATCAACAGAGCACAATTTTACAAATTTTTAGGAATTTGAATCACCTCAATCGGAGTTCGGACGCAAAAGATATGGCCTTTCGAAGTTTTAATTAACAAGAAAATCCCTAAAAATCAGAAATCCCTATTTATCTGAATTATTTTCATACGGGAAATTCAAATTTATGACATCAGCAAGACATATTGATGACGTCAGCATAGAAATGAATTTCGGCCAAATTATTTTTCTAATGGAAATTATTTATGATGCCATCGCCGACGTCAGCATGACACGTGACCCAATCACACGTTGACACGCGTCGCAACCAGAGGCTACCATGCGTCTCTGTGCATGGACCCAGTCCACGGCATGGCTGGGGCGCACGGTGGACCGACGGCACTGTGCTATGCACCGGTTGACGCAAGCGCTAGCATCATCAGTACGGCTGGACCAATCACAGCACGACACGCGACACACTACGATTAACCGAAGCTCGATTCAATCTCGTCCGTTCGATTCAAAACGAACGGCCAAGATTGATCATCATGAAGCGGCCCATATCTACTGCGGGTGCGACATGCGGCGGCGCGGCTACGGTTGGATCTAGATCAGACGGCACAACAGGCGAAGCGACGAGGCGCCACGCACAGCACGATCGAGACCGATCGGCATGCATCCAACGGCTACAGCAACTATGCGACGCGGCAGCACTAGAACCCTGGGATCTGGATCTAGCTGCTAAGATTGAACCAATACGAATCCATGCGATGCAATCTAGACCGTTCGATCTAATCCAACGGATGAGGGTTGAAGATGGGGTTTAATGTTGATGTGGCGACGCGGCGAGATCCGGGGTGTTGATTGAAGATCTGACGGCTGGCAAAGCTTGGCTCAGCGACGATGGCATGGCGGCACCGTTCTTGCCGAAGGGGAAGAAGTCGACGTGCGATGCGGCGATGCGGGGCTTCTCCGGCGACAAGAAGTGGCGTTACGGATGCGGCTCGACGCGGGCAACTCGGCGGTGACCTCAGGCGCGGTGCAGATGGACCGGCGGTGGCGCAACAAGCGGCGGATGGCTTTGGGACTCTGATGAGCTCATACGGGAAGACGACGGTGTCTCGGGCAACGTGAGCTAGGGTAGATGGTGCGGCGCGACTAGGGCTTCACGAGGGTGGTGGCGGCACAATAAATACGGGGCCTGGGCGTCCGTGCCGTTGCGAGAAACGTGGAGGAGTCCGCGGCGGCGGTGGAGTCTGGCTGAGTTACGGGCTGGGCGACGTGGCCACATCTCGTGCGAACACGCGGCTGAATTGGACAGCCAACAACGGGCGAAAGCGCGGCGCAACGGCAATCGTTGGATCAAGATCCAATGATGGCACGCTAGGGTTTTTGGCGGGGCGGGCTGGGCTGAGCGCAGAATTGGGCCAGACCGAGGAAATTTGGCCCAAACACTATTTGGTGATTTTCAATGCATTTTTGAATTAAAACAATTCCAGAAATTCAAATAAGCCAAAAGAAATAGCAAGAAAATTCGAAAAAATCCAAAAAAATTCTATAAAATACTTTGAGGCAAATAGAACCCAAATAAAATACTTTCAATAAAAGATCATCAACCAATTGCTTAGAACAATTAAAGAACAGCTAGGGCTCAATTAAATAAATGCAAAAAGAAATAAATAAAATCCTAGAAAATCAGATAAAATAAAAAACACATTAAATCTAGAAAAAACAGAATTTTGGGATGTTACAACACTCCGACATACGAAGAACGTACAAGCGATGCTTCACCACCACGAGAGGTACGATGACATAGCACATGTACTAAAAATAAGTTCACCATACCCATTTTTGGTGGTGATATGATGCTAAAGGTTGCCTTACTTGGGAATTAGTTGTAGTACAATCATTTGATAAACATGGAATTCCTAAGCATGATAAGGTTAGGGTGGCTACTTATGGATTTACTAATTTTGCTGCTCTTTGGTGGAATGATTATATGTGTAAAAATCAAGACATCCCTAATACATGGATTAAATTGAAGAAAATTATGGGAATTAGATTTGTTCCTTCATATGTTGCTCGCCAATTATGAAATGAATTGCAACGTCTAGAATAAGGTAGTAAAACCATGGACGAGTACTACCAAGAATTTTAGCGTACATCTTTGCATTGTGGGTTAGAAGAGACCGAAAAGACTCAGATGAACAACTTTTATTGTGGACCAGATTTAGATATTCAGATCATGCAAACTTGTAAAGAATACAATTCTATGCCATGTTTACTTAATCTTGCATATGAAGCTAAAAGAAAATTACAGAGAAGAAAATCAACCACAGTTCTGGTTCCTAGAGAGTTAGATATGACTCCTGTTGCATGCACTGCACCAAACCTTAGTCTGGTGTGGAACTTGAACTCTGTAGTCTGTAACAGGAGTCATATCTAACTCTGTAGGAACTTGAACTGTGGCTGATTTTCTTCTCTGTATTTTTCTTTCAGCTTCACGTGAAAGATTAAGCAAACATGACACAGAATTGTACTCTTTACAAGATGTCATGATCTTAATATCAAAATCTAGTCTACAATAAAAGTTATTCATCCAAGTCTTTTCGGTCTCTTCTAATCCAGAACGCAAAGATATATGCTAAAATTCTTGGTAGTACTCGTCCATAGTTTTAGTACATTGTTTAAGACGTGGCAATTCATTTCGTAATTGGCGTGCAACATATGAAGGGACAAATCTAGCTCTCATAATTTTCTTTAATTTAATCCATGTGCTAGGGATGTCCTGATTTTTACTCATATAATCATTCCACCAAAGAGCAACAAAATTAGTAAATCCATAAGTAACAACCCTAACCTTATCATGCTCGGGAATTCCATGTTTATCA
This sequence comes from Guadua angustifolia, assembly GCA_036346375.1. NCBI lineage: Eukaryota > Viridiplantae > Streptophyta > Magnoliopsida > Poales > Poaceae > Guadua > Guadua angustifolia. Next base: position 9,304,566 of record CM070519.1, on the reverse strand, counting down.
AATGATTGTTCCACAGCTAATTCCTAAGTAAGATAACCTTCAGGATCATATTTACCACTAAAAATGGGTACGGTGAAATTATTGTTGGTACGTGTGCTATATTGTCGTACCTCTTGTAGTGATGAAGCTATGCTCATACGTGCTTCATATCTCGGATTGTGAACAACTTCTTCTCCTAGGATGTTGTTGGCCCAAGCACTACGATGTTGAGAACCTGCCATTGTTAGCGAAGACACGAAACAAATCACAAGGATGTGTCCCTACCAACTACAAGGATGTGGTGAATAGTCGCTCAACTCTCAAGCTCTAACCAAAGCTCTTACAAATTCTTACCGTGTAGCAGGTGTTGTCAGTCGTTGGCAGTATCAAAAGTTCTCTAAAGCTTGAATAAATCGATTGCCAAGGAACCGAACAAACGTACGAGGTAAAATGATAAGTAATGACTCAAACTAGAATTTACAAGCCCAATTTGCCGACCACAAGGATATAAGCAAATTTCGAGACAACACACGCGCAAAGATAATGCTACTTATGCAATCAAGGAATGAGCTATAAATTATAAGTGAGACACCAAAAGCTCTATTGCACAAGTCATAGCGTGACGCTAGCTTTTTTCTTCAAATATGTAAAGAGGGCACAAGGTTGCTTAATAATTAATACAATTGCAGAATCTTAAAATAATGAACACAAATTAGGGTTTTGCCCAATGTAGTGCGACTGGCCACTATTTTCTTTCCTTTTTTTCTTCCTTTTTTTGGCCTATTGGCTCTTTCTTTCTCTTTTCTTTCTTTCAGTGGCTTTCAACTAACACTAGTATGAATAAAGTTTTTGAATCCCTAATTTGATGTCAAAAATGATAATTCAAGATTATGCAATGTATTCGCAAAGGATTATGCAAAGTAGAGCAGCCCTAAGCAATATCAAATAGCTAATCTCAATTGGGATCAAAGTATTCGCAAAGAATGAATTGGTTCTCAAAGGTATGTGCACTGATATTTTTGGGGTTTTGTGATTTGTATGTGCTACTAGACTCAACCAACTCAAAAGAACAAAGCTAGAACAAAAATTAAAGCAAAAAAATCCAAATTTAGCTAGAACAGTGCAGCAAATTTGTCACCAAAATTAAAGTTTGAAAATGACCGAATCTAATTTGCTCACAATGTAATAAATTGAAGGTAATGTTCTATGCTTTAAAACAAGCATACGAACACACAATTTGGAGCTTGTACATAGAAGTTATAGCCAAAACACTGAGGTGCACATATTTGACCAAAATTCAGTCGATCTGACTAAATTCGAATTCGAGTTAAATTCGGTTTGAAAGAGTCTAAATCACAAAGAACACCCAAAAATGTTTTTGTAGATGACTCTTCAAGGATTCAGAAATGTATACAAAGATCTCAATCGGAATTAGGATGTGAGAAATATGATTAAAATACCGAGTTGATCTAGATTGGAAGTACAACTTGCTTCACCAACTTTGACATCTAGATTAAACAAACTTGGATACAGAATTAAATTCTATGCCCAACAAGGTTTCTGTAGAGCTTGTTCCAAGGTTTCAAGAAAGTGCTAGAACATAAGAATTAGAACTCATATGCGAAAGTTATGAAGAAAATAATGTACTGGGCAAATTGAAATAAAAGCAACGCGAAAGAAAAAATGGTCAGCAACTAAAACAAGGACTCTAATGGATCAAAACCTAATAAAACTCACTAAAATACCAAATTGAATCTAAAGGTTGAAATTTTATACACTACTTTTCAATTTAGGATAAAAAACAAAAACTAATCTAAGGTACTAAATCTCTCACTGAGCAGCCTGGCGCTCTGATACCACCTGATGTAAAATTGTGTCCCGATCTTTCGATGAGAACGATAACTATCGATTTGGTGAAACTTACTTTGATGATCCGACTATAATGTATGACAATGATGCGCCTTAGCAATCGCTCGCTAAACCAATTCCGAAGGGTTATTGATCTTGCCATGGGCACGATCAACCAGAACACAAGGTTCAATTCCTGTAAGTAATCAAAGAACAAACTGTTGGAAATATGCCCAAAAGGCTAATCATGAATATGATTATCATGTATTTATACTTATGTTGTTCCTTTAATTCTGTCATCATATTTAGATCATCAAGTATGTGACTTGATCATGAAACTCTATAATTTGATTATGACGTTATTATAAATTGTCCCTTGTTTATTTATTGGGTGAGACACTAATAAGCTTTATTCAAAACAAGCATATGAATTGATTGATAATCATATTTCATAGATTATGGGTATGTGATACTATTCAATCATGTGAATACATGTAAGTGTACATGCTATTGGACTAACTCTCTTATAAAACACATTTTGAGGATTTGATTAGTGTCATAAGTTGTTTCATACAATTATAATGATTGATCCTTAGACCTGAGATCAACACAATTTCCTACATGAGGATAGTATACTTTAATGTTATCTAACATTGTCCGTAACTGGATAATCATAAGGACAGTACTTGGGTATACTTTGAATCATGTAGAGGGAAGTGTATAATCAAGATGTAATTTGTCCTCCTCATACTAAGGAAATGATATCAATTGGCTACTCGATGAAACAGAATCAAGAATGTGCATGGCCATGCCCGAATGATTAAGTTGTTAATCGATCGATCTTGTAGTCTATTTTAGAGAATCGAGAAAATTGGTTTAATAGTATAAGGATGGTAGATCTCAACCTTGAGTTAAACCATGATATCAAAGTGACAAAGGGACCGACATGTATTCATTGAAAGTTTGTCGGATAAATGACATTCATGTATTTGGGTAGTCATTATGTTCTGCCAGGAGCCGCTTGCGACTAATAAATCGGAAAAGTAGTTTTTTGATTTATTGCCAACATAGCATGAACTTAAAGAGTCACATACAAGAATAGACTTAAGACAGATTTATGAAATCTTCTCTTGTGACATATATGTCAATACGATTGAACATAATATCTGGTTGATTACAAAATGGCAGTGAATCGCATGAAAAATATGTTTTTACGCAAAATCACTGTAGCAGTGATGAATTTACTATAGCATGTCGACAAAGACCTTGTAACAACTCGACATGCTCTGATGCGGTATCGATCTCAGTAGCAACCGACTTTGCTCTGATTGCCGCGTGGCGATTCTTGTAGCAAGGCCGTTGCTATAGTTACCCGGCTATAAGTATGCTTCCTGAGTTCAGAAAAGGTAAGAAAAATTGGGAGGAAATTCGGGAAAAATAGAGAAGGTGAAAAAGTTTCACCTGAACCACAAAAAGTCATGAGAGTCGTATTGTGTGGTACTAGCATACCACCATACATTATCGTCCGCTTGTTCGTATGGATACCTGAAGGTCGTGGCTGCTACTTGTGGCGAAGATCTGACGTATCCAATTCCGTTGCTACGTCCAGGCATTGAAGTTGTGAGCTTTGTAGAGAGCTTTTGCAAAAGTGTTGTATTTATGCTCTAGGACCACAGTACGTATTTATTGCTTTTGGTATTTTGTTGGTTCTAATGCATGCGATCGGTTTGGGAAAGAGAATAAATTTTTGAAATTTATTGGGTCTTTGCACCGCGATTCCCAACACAATCAAGAACAATAATAGAAGCAATCTGAAATTGCATATAAAATTGAGATTCATGACATATAGATAAATGGTAAGGTGGGATTCTGCGAACAAGTCTCAACAGGCGGTCGTTTGACACGTATAGTGAACAATGTAGTTTGGCTCTAGACTAAAACTATGCTCAACAAAACTCAAGTGTCTAAAGCGACGGCTATTGAGTATATATAAGGGAGGGATGTGAGAGGATCATTCTAGGGTTGTGTGCAGTCAGGGGGACACACACATCTTGGGCTTGGGCCTCCACACACTTACAAGGCTCGAAACATCCCAAAATAGTATCGTAGTATATTATTTTAATGATTCCAACTGATTCACGATGAATCTGGGGCTGGGACAAGACCCATTGAAAAGGTCTCGTTGTAAGCTTTAAATCAAGTATAAAAACTCTCCAATTGGACACCACATGCAAAAGTTATGTTCATTTTACTTCAGGCTGATATCCAGAGACCGAATTGGATTTCAGAACGTGATAGATTTGATTTCTCTCTTCTTGGCCCGTAGATAACATGTTGTGGTTAGTACAACCAGATGTGATCATAAACTATAATGGGTGATGCATTAGTTCTACGTTTCTATTAAAGATATTGAATATCAGACTGCGCTAAACCGATTCTATTCTAGCTAAAGATACTGAATATGCCAACTGTGCTACCGGAGACAACCATATATACTCAAAAGGAACTGCACAGCAAAGCATGAAAAAATCAGACCTCAGAAGAGATAACCAAACGATTGAACTATTGATCCTATTCTAGTTAAGTCGCCTTAGTTTTCCTAAGATAGTATTAGACTATTAGTAAGACAAAAAAAAACTTTGAAAAAAAACTGTGCAATTCAGAGCTCAGGGGAGGGAGGGAGGGAGGGAGGGAGGGGGGGGGGGGGGGAGGAGAGAGAGCAATGGAAGTTGTTGCTGCTGTTCTTATTTTGAGTCAGGAAACTTACTAATTCATAATAATTTGTTCTTAACCAAACATAAGGATCAGGATCCATGCTAAACTAACAGCACACACCTACATTGCTATCCAGCAGGGCAATTTGTTTGGGCACCAAAACTCATGATGGAATTCAGAAAGTTAGATGCTAATCTAGTACTTGCATGCACCACACATTCGATCAGCAATCAGTGCATCAATAAGTATGGAATGAGCACCACAGGATGACTAGATGTGTATGAGTTGCTCTTATTAGTCCACAACCGAGTTGATTTCCAATCCCCCTTAACTCACTGGACAACAACCATACTCTGTCTTACAACTAAGAAGCGGCGGCAGAGCAAGACGAGGCGGCCGCGTCTGCAGGAGCCGCCTCATCGTCCTTGTGCTTCACCATGCCCGAATCGACCAGAATCGGCACCTCCGCGGCGAGCCAAGGCGCAAGCCCGAGGCACAGCGCGTGCGCGATCCCGAACCTTGGGCAGTTCTTCGCCCACAGAGGCTTGAAGTGCACGGTGAGGCAGATCTTCCCTCCCCGGTACATCTGCATCCATCCACACCAACAACAATCACAATCCAAGAAAACAATCCAGATACAAGGATTTCAAGAATCCGGAAACAAAAGCACGTTGAAAATCCATGGGATGTACGGGACCTTGTGGGTCTTGCCGTCGAGGGTGGGGAGCTCGATCTCGGGGGCGACCTGGGGGTAGGCGACGGGGATGTCGAACTGAAGGGGGAACTCGTAACGGCGGAGGTTGTGGACATACCAGCAGGTGCCCTCCCAGCGGGTGCCCTCCGGGTTGGCGGCGGAGATGCGGAACCAGTCGTTGTCCTTGGACTTGTTCACCGACGTGTAGGCGATGAGCGCGCGGTACTCCTCCTTGAGCCGCTGTCGCCACGCCTCGCCGTCCCTTGGCCCCGCCCGCGTCGACAGCAGCGGGATCTCGCCCACCACGCTCTTCGTGCCCTTGTCCCATCCCTCCATCGATGCCGCGGCTCTTCTTCACCCTTTCTTGATTTGCCCTGCTCGGTGCCCCCTCTCTCTTGTAGACTTCCGCGTGGATCTGATTGGGGAGTACTGCGGATGTGATTTTTTTTTTTAATTGACTGCTAATGTGATTCTTGGACAGCTTGTTTCTTACGCGGACGGCAAGTCGTGGGCTTGTGGCCAATTTTTGTTTTTTTAGGCGACTCGCGGCCAATTAAGGGTTCGCGTCTCCTGCGGGTGGGATGGTTGATCGTCAAAATCAACGGTTCAAATGAAGACAAGACATACAATGGACGGGGGTTGAAATTATCGACGATAATAGAACGATTAACGCGATTATCACGCATATCGAGGTAGTACGATATGTTTAAAATCAAATTTAACTTTAAAAAACTCGTGAAATTTAGAAAAATTTATCCAAAATTTTCATAAAATTAGAATCAATATCTTTATGATTTATGACATCAATTTTTTTTTCAAAAAACCGAATTTATAAGATGTTTTTGAGCCAAAACCAAATGTACATAATTAAAAAGGGAAAAATGAAAAACAATTCTGAGTTGTAGGCCTATTGCATTTGGGCCAAGATGCCCGATTCAGCCCACGAAGATTTCATAGTTATCTTAAGGGTTTCCGGCTTACTTCCGATAGCATTACTCTTCCAACATCGTCACAACCCTGCGATCCAGCTCGCTGCAGGCAATGCCAATCCTATGCAACGTCGACTAGAAAATCGCCGCTGGAGGAGTGATTATTGACCGGTAACTCTCAAAAATCGACATCCCCTTAGCGATTATCAATTGGACCGAGTGGAGTTCGATTTTTTGCAAAACCCTAGAGATATTCTTTGGAGCTATAGAGATTTTCGAAGAAACCGAACAATTTTCGGTTAGAATAGCATATATGAACTTGTTTTGTTGGTTGCATAGGGATTAAATGTGATTTGTGAACTTCAAAAGTGCTCTTCCATTTTGTGGAGTACTGTTTACAGCATGAGTTAGTTTTTTTCCATTGGATATGATCATTTGGATTAGGATGATTGACCCTATTCTATAGATGACTCAGCAGGATGATTTGTCACTAGGATGATGAGTGTGCAGATGATTCCCTAGGATGATTTTTCACTTCTTTTGCTAGTCACTAGGATGAGTAAACAATCACTAGGATGATTAATAGAATATGGACTTATGATGTATACTTTGCTTGGATCTTGCTCCTGAAGATGATTCATTTGAAGTAAACAGATGATTCACTAGCATTTTTTGCATTAGAGATCATGCTTGTTAGGTGCTTTTGTATTGGATACATGCTGACTTCTTGTTATTTTGTATTAGCAGATGTAGACCAAAGCAACGTTGTGTGGGAGCATGGCGACAAGATAGGGACTGAATTTCGATACAAAACTATCACCAAGAGAAGAAATGAGAAGGTTCAACCTGACTAAAGCACCAATTGACAGGGCGAGGTACAAATGTCGTCTATTGTAGATAAGTTCCTAAGGAGGTTCACGAGTATTTTCAGCATGACTTAGACAGGATTAAGGATAAGAGGAAGGGAATTAGGGACGAGAGGCTAAGAAATGAAGCAGCAGCTACAGATTCCTCGTCGAGAAGAAGTTCATATGCAGCCCATATGATTAATTTGATGCTAAAGCATATTGGAGAGTTTCTTAACCATGCCTCTATTATTGAGGGTGCAAAAAAATCTCTCAATGGTTTTACAACTATTCGAAGCTTTATGCTATGATGAAGAAGTATATTGGGGGTGAGTTGGTCAAGTAGAATGCTACTCGTGTTGGAATAAACTACATGTTTTTGGATGGTTTCCTTCATTGCAAGGACATGTTCTTACAATGGATGGCCTCAGAGGAATTTCTATCATCGCGGTTTGTTGATATCATGGAGGGGATGTTCTTGTACTCGTGCCTCTCGAGCTTGGACTGGTGGGATAACCTATGATCGGTTGTTAAATTTGTCGAACCATTGTTCACCTTCTTGTATTTCACCAATCAAGACAGGGTGCCTACATTGAGCGAGGTGATACTAAGGTACAACATAGTGTGACAGAAATATGGTAGTTTGTTCCATGACTCTCCAGCTACATACAACTTATACATGAATGTCGTGAACCCAAGAATGGGTAACCTAACGCTAGACACTTACATGAACGCTGGTAATACATTATTGTGTTGCACAAAATGTCTTGTTCTTCCACATACATTACATACCTGTACTAACATGTTTCTTTGACTTCTTGCAGCTATCACCTTGCACCCCCAGATGCACTACTCGCACAGCACCATGAACACCTTTTTGCCAGATCTTCGGGAAGCTTTTCAAGTGCTTATTGATTATACTTAGAGCGCCGTAGGCGCTCTTCTCGAGGCTGATATGTACAGAAGGAGGGTTGGAATGTTTGCAACTGCTCTAGCTGAGCGGATGCACATGATCCGAAAATAACCCCTGGTATTTTCTTTATGTCATCTTAAATGTAATGCAATTGTCATATTTTCACCTCATACTTACAGTTTTCTTTGTTAACTTGTAGCACATTGGTAGGGTGTGTCCGGTTCAGAGACACTCATGCTCTAGAAGCTTGCTATGTGGATCATTTCGCATTGCGCTTTTTTTAGCGGATGCAAACACAATTGGAGCATGTTCGCCTTCATCAACATTAAAGTTCACAATCGCCTACCTATAAGGAGCTCTATAAGTTGGTGTATGTTAACTATAATCTTTGACTTATAATTCAAGCCAAAAAGGGTCAAAGATCCACAGTGGAAGATGATTCATTCGAGTATCATAAGGAGCTTACATTGTGCGACAGTGATAATCCAATCCAATAGTGGATGGAGAAAGAGTGGTCCAATGCTAACATTGTACTTGATGAGGAGGACATTAAGACTGAGAATGACACCCTCTCGTATTACACATTGTGACAGACCCGGTTGACCCTTTTGTGTTGCAAAAGAATACTAGTGCTACAAGCATCCCTGAATGGGCAGATAAGATAGTTCGTGATAGTCACATGGGAAAGAGGAAGCACCAAATAGTAGCCATGAGAGAGCAAGCAAAAATGAGAGCTCTCTTGAATGGAAAGGGGAAGCTTCTTAGATAGGAGGGATATCATGTAAGGAGTGATGACTCGACTGATAACACTCCTAGGGACTGTCGGAGCTCGCCATACCAAGAATGTTATGATAATAGCTCCAAGTTGGACAACGATGGTGGTGGGTTTGGTGACGGTGCCTCGATCCCTCTCACTTCTCACTCAGTATGACAGCGTCCCATAGAATTTACATGGTGCGACACAAGATATAAGCCATGGGGCTCCATAGTAACAGAGGACGACTACTGCAAGCAAGGAAATAGATCATTGATGTAGCCATGACGCACCACAGGATAGCTCTAGCTCATTTAGCATCCTCGAGACACAAGAGAGTTATGGCTCATATGGCCAATACGACTACGCCATCCTAGATGCTAGTTCACAACATCCCACACAATGGGTCTGTGAGTGGTAAGACCCCAATTTTTATACCATGTTGTACCAATAATGACAAACGATTAGCCCATGAAAGGGGCAAAACTGGCACGAATACAAGACGGAGTTGCTAGCTACACTAGGATTGTGATGATATCCACAGAGGAGTACAATATGGCCAACCAAGTGTACAGCCAACAATACTACCTGTAGCTCCAAAGGTAATGTTTCATTTTATTGCAATTCGATTTTTTTACTAACAAAGCGTTCATGTAGGTTCAACATGGCATATGTGACAATGGAAGGACGATGAAGCTATGCCAACTAATGTGCACGGGGGTCGGCCCGATCTTCTGATGAGAACGATACATCGATTTGGTGTAGTGACGATGCTACCAATCCATGGGATCAGCAACCGAACAATCGCAAAGTCACCACACATGGCGATCAACCGAGCTAGACACGATCGATCCTTGAACCTGCTAGCAATCGAGAACAAGCAAGAACAAGTTGATAGTAAATGGGTAATCTCACCAACGAGTTGAGGTTCTGTTTCTCGACTCGGGTGGTCTAGTCGACGCACGCAAGAACGAGGAGAGACACACATGGGGTCAACTAAAACACAACAAAACCTAAGCGTAGAAGAATGGTGGCGGCCATATATATAGCGGCGGCTAGGTGGTGTAGGGTGGCCAAAACAGCGGCGGCCACCAAAACCCTAAGATACATGGGCCATAGGCCCAAAAGTGAGGTGACGCAACACACTGAATTTCTGGCCCTTGATATTGTTTGGCATTTTTCCATCGATTTGGAATGAATTTGGATGTGGGTCTAGATCCATTGAAAATATTATCTCCTAAGCTTTTGAACGGGTGGTCGCACACCAAAAACGGAGTTCGGGAGCTCGAGTTACACCCGTTTGAAGTTGGTGTGCTGCTGGATGGCTGAACCGGGCTTTTTGGCATCTTGGGCTTCCATATGGGCCTTCCTTGGTGCGTGGGCTGTCCTCGAGGTGTGTGCTTGAGGCCCTTGTCTGTTGATGTGGGCTTGAATAGCTGATCTTTTGGATTAAGGCCTCTCGGTAATGAAGATGCAGCAGCGTCGATCGTATGTGACGAAGATGGAGCAGCGTCGGTAGTCGTTGGAGTGGCCGGAGAGGAAGGAGGGGCAGTAGTCACGCTGGTCGTATCCATGCTGGTGATGTCGTCATCATCCTCCCCTTCTTGAATTGGAGTCGTCCTCGACTCCTTCTCATGATCCTACAAAAGGTTAGTGGCAACAGGAGGCAAAGAAACAAATGTCTGCAAAGCAATATCATGTGAGGAAACAGTTTTATCTAAAAAACTACTTCCTTTAACATTTGTTCAGATTGTTGTACATCACTAACAAGTTTGTCATCCTCATGTTCTTTACCATTAGTTCTTTTTGCATTAATTTTGGTTAGTTCAGTAGGAGTCATTGGATTCAAAATCATTTTCTTTCCATTAAACATGAAAGTATATTGATTGGTTCTACCATAGTGAATAGCATCAACATCATATAACCAAGGTCTACCTAATAAAAGTGAACATGATTCCATAGGTATGACATCACAATAAACATTATCATGGTATGAACCAATGGAGACAGGAACTCGCATAGTTTGTGTTACCTGAACCTTACCACTTGTGTTAAACCATTCCATTGAGTAAGGTCACCGAAGTGGAGTCGTGGTCAAGCCAAACTTCTCGATCATATGATGAGGACATCACCAACATGGATATGACCAGCGTGACCGCTGCCCCTCCTTCCTCTCCAGCTTCTCCAATGACTACCGACGCTGCTCCATCTTCATCACAAATGATCGACTGCAGCAACATAAATCGCCGAGAGGCCTTAATCCAAAAGCTCAGCTATTCAAGCCCACATCAACAGACAAGGGCCTCAAGCACACACCCCGAGAACAGCCCACGCGTCAAGGAAGGCCCATATGGAAGCCCAAGATGCCAAAAAGCCCGGTTCGGCCATCCAACAGCATGCCAACTTCAAACGGGCATAACTTGGGCTCCCGGACTCCGTTTTCAGTGTGCGACCACCCGTTTGAAAGCTTAGGAGATAAGCTTTCCAATGAATCTAGCCCCATTTCCAAATTCACTCCAGAACGATGGAAAATGCAGAACAATGTCACGGGCCAGAAATTCAGGGTGCTGCATCACCCCACTTTTGGGCCTATAGCCCATGTATCTTAGGGTTTTGGTGGTCACCGCTGTTTTGGCTGCCCTACACCTCTTGGCCGCCGCTATATATGTGGCCACCGCCGTTCTTTTACGCTTAGGTTTTGTTGTCTTTTGGTAGACCCCTTGTGCGTCCCTCCTCGTGTTCGCATGTGTCGACTAGACCACCCGTGACGAGAAACAGAACCTCGCCTTTGTATCTTTGAGATTATTGGATTGGAATTGCTCTCACCTTGTTCTTGCTTGTTCTCGGTTGCAGCAGGTACAAGGATCGATCGGGTTTTGATTCGGTTGATCGCCTCGTGTGGTGACGTTACGATTGCTTGGTTGCTGATCTCGTGGTTAGTAGCCGTTCCATCTACTTCGTGCACCATCAAACCGACGTATGGTTCTCATCAGAAGATCAGGCCGACCCCCGTGCGCATCAAGTGGTATCAGAGCGACGGTTGCCTGGTGAGAACACCCTTATCCTTATTTAGTTCTTCTCGTTCATCCTAGAGTCCAGAAAATAGCCACAAAAAAATTCTGTTTGGCGTGTGTTTGATCTAATCCGAGCCCCTTTTGGCTTTTACTATTACTACCTAGTTTAATTCTTGTTGAATTTGCGTTGCATCATCGTGTCGTTGCTGGTCTTAGTGTTTTGATCTTTAGAGTTTCGAGTTCTTGCCACGTTCTTGTCACCGAGTTGAACTCCATCGCGTCGTCGCGTCCAATTCGGATTCTCCTCTGTCCAGTCCGGTATTTTGGTCATAACTCCCTCATATGAACTCGGATTTTACTTTTCTTGTACTTTCCTGAAAGTTTAAGAAATTATCTACAACTTTGTCCATTGTGAAGCTTTCCAGAAACGCCGTCTTCTTGCCCAAAATCCCGTCGGATTGGAATCTGTTTTCGTCTTGGATTTTCTGAGCAGTCTGTATTTCGGGGTCAATATCTCTGGCTTCCCTTATCCAAAATAGACATTCCATATATGAAAATTGATCATCTCGAAAAGATCTACAACTTTCCAGTTATATGTTTTTGCATTGGAAGCCAATAAAAACCCGAAAACAGCGTTTGAAGTTTCAACATAGTAGATCTGTTTTGCAGCAGGAAAATTTTTGAGTTGTAATTCATCATATGTGCCACTTTGATATAAAAGGAAGAAAAAAAAAAGAAAAGGCAAGTGCATATAAAAGAGCCGCACTAAAAGGTGGAAAAAAGCCCTAGCTATTTGCTTGTGTCTTTGTGGTCATTCTTGTTGCTATTTCGTGACTTCATTGGTGTCGTGCTCGCGTCTCTAGTGCGGTCTAGCCTAGGACCAGCATAGTACCAAATCCTTGAGCGTTCTTTCAACTTGTTTTGGCTAGTGTGGTTCTAGTATATCCTTTGCTACATATTATACCTGTCCAAGCTCCACTTACTATTAACCATAGGAAAAGCACCTTGCAATCGCTTTGTCACCCCCGAGTCTGATTACCATCATCCTCGATTGAACCTTGAAAAGCTGCAGGTAAGGCGGTAAGAACTTGGTGTGAGCTTGGCGTGTGAGATCCTCCACCGTCCACATATTAGTAGATAGGAATATACATTTTTGCGTGTATTTTTCTTGTCTACCACTAATAATGGCAGTCCACGAAAGAACGATGATCTATACTTGAGGATGATCCAAGCATTCCGCCAGAACAAAGAAATATATGCGAAACTTAATCATGAGTTTGAGAAAAGAGAAGAAATTGAAAGAAAGAAACACAGTGAGTTCATGGAGAAATGGCGAAATGGAGAATTAAAAAATGAAAAGGTCGAGCATGGGACTATCCCTTCGACCAAGAATGAGAAGGAACTATTGAAGAAAGAAGTCAAGCCTACACAATCTAAGAAGAAGGATAGTAAGTGTATTTCAATATGTAACGATAAGAATGTGCTTGCTATTCCTGCGACTAACCACAGAGGCAAGAATGATCAAGATGGTGTGCACTGAGTCTTTGCAATGACGGACAACTACATGAGCCTCATGTCTCATCGCCTACTTAGTGCACCAGTGGAGCATGCCAATGAAACTCAACGCAACAACTTATTCCAAACTAACTTTGTTGTGCAAGAACGCGCGGTACACGTCATCATTGATGGAGGAAACTGTAGCAACCTCGCAAGTCTACACATGGTCGAGAAACTTGGCTTGACCACGACTCCACTTCAGCAACCTTACTCAATGGAATGGTTCAACTCAATTGGTAAGGTTCAGGTAACACAAACTGTGCAAGTTCCTGTCTCCATTAGTTCATACCATGATTATGTTTGTTGTGATGTCATACCTATGGAATCATGTTCACTTTTATTAGGTAGACCTTAGTTATATGATGTTGATGCTATTCACTATGGTAGAACCAATCAATATACTTTCAAGTTTAATGGAAAGAAAATGGTTTTGAATCCAATGACTCTCTTTGAGCTAGCCAAAATTAATACAAAAGAACTAATGGTAAAGAACATGAGGATGACAAACTTGTTAGTAGTGTACAACAATCTAAACCAATGTTCAAGAAAGTAATTCTTTTAAATAAGATTGTTTCCTCATATGATATTGCTTTGCAGACATCTGTTTCCTTGCCTCCTGTTGCCACTAACCTTTTGCAGGATCATGAGAAGGAGTCGAGGACGACTCCAATTCAAGAAATGGAGGATGATGAGGACATCACCAACATGGATATGACCAGCATGACCGATGCCCCTCCTTCCTCTCCGGCTTCTCCAATGACTACCGACGCTGCTCCATCTTCATCACAAATGATCGACGCTGCAGCAACATCGTCGCCGAGAGGCCTTAATCCAAAAGCTCAGCTATTCAAGCCCACATCAACAGACAAGGGCCTCAAGCACACACCCCGAGAACAGCCCACACGTCAAGGAAGGCCCATATGGAAGCCCAAGATGCCAAAAAGCCCGGTTCGGCCATCCAGCAGCATGCCAACTTCAAATGGGCATAACTTGGGCTCCCGGACTCCGTTTTCAGCGTGCGACCACCCGTTTGAAAGCTTAGGAGATAAGCTTTCCAATGGATCCAGCCCCACTTCCAAATTCACTCCAGAACGACGGGAAAATGCCGAACAATGTCACAGGCCAGAAATTGTGGTCTCTGCATCACCCCACTTTTGGGCCTATGGCCCATGTATCTTAGGGTTTTGGTGGCCACCGCTATTTTGGCTGCCCTACACCTCTTGGCCGCCGCTATATATGTGGCCGTCGCCGTTCTTTTACGCTTAGGTTTTGTTGTGTTTTGGTAGACCCCTTGTGCGTCCCTCCTCGTGTTCGCGTGTGTCGACTAGACCACCCGTGACGAGAAACAGAACCTCGCCTTTGTATCTTTGAGATTATTGGATTGGAATTGCTCTCACCTTGTTCTTGCTTGTTCTCGGTTGCAGCAGGTACAAGGATCGATCGGGTTTTGATTCGGTTGATCGCCTCGTGTGGTGACGTTGCGATTGCTTGGTTGCTGATCTCGTGGTTAGTAGCCGTTCCATCTACTTCGTGCACCATCAAACCGACGTATCGTTCTCATCAGAAGATCAGGCCGACCCCCGTGCGCATCAAGTTCTCGACCATGTGTAGACTTGCGAGGTTGCTACAGTTTCCTCCATCAATGATGACGTGTACCCTGCGTTCTTGCACAATAAACTTAGTTTGGAATAAGTTGTTGCGTTGAGTTTCATTGGCATGCTCCAGTGGTGCACTAAGTAGGTGATGACACATGAGGCTCATGTAGTTGTCCGTCATCGCAGCACTTAGGTGCACACCATCTTGATCATTCTTGCCTACAGGGTTAGTCGCAGGAGTAGCAAGCACATTCTTATCGTTACATATTGAAATACACTTACTATCCTTCTTCTTGGGTGAGGTAGGCTTCAAATTTTTCTTCAATGGTGTGTTCTCATTCTTAGTAGAAGGGATAATCCCATGCTCGACCGTCTCACCTTTTGATTTCTACAGGGACTCAAGTGCTTATGTTTTCTCAAGTATTTCTTTTCTCTTTCTGTCAAGAATGGATAATCCTCAATATCATCCTCGTAAGTTGTCTTGCTATGTCACATCCTAACCCGTCGCAGGAATGTCATATCCCGGGCGGACTAGGCGAAGCCACACAGCGACAATTAATGGGGTTTGATGGACAAGGCTACAATGATGGGTGTAATAAATGAGTCGTGGGTCAGTATGATGAGACCCGAGTGATGGGTGTAATAAATGAGCATAGATCAGTATGACGTCACCTTCTTACCTGCCCGAGCCAGCCCAGTCTATATATGGGAGCTCTAGTGCATGGAGAAGGGGACGACCTGTCGACCGAGAGAAAAAAAAGAAGAACGAACTGCAAAAGAGCATTGTAACTCACTCAATAGACATCAACAAAGATCCAGTAGGATGTAGGGCTGTTACCCACAATGGGGGCCCGAACCTGGGTACATCGCTATGTTTTTTGATCTGTTGATCCCGGGATCCCTCGCGCAAGAGTCATTAGGGTTTCCAACCACGAAGACGCCCTCTACCGAACCTTAACCTCCATCCTCGGAGGACCCCCTGTCCGTTGACGGGGTCCTGGCCGACGAAATGCACCGACACTTGGGAAGGAGAAGTCATAATATAAGACTTTGAGAAAAGAATTTCTTCCTCTCAAAAACTCTTCTGAGAGCTAAAGGAAGTTCATGAGATTCTGCTTCTCAAGGATCAATCTAAGTCCAAAATTGATATAAGAGTTTCTTGTGATATTATTGATACTACGCCTAGAGTAAATGATTCTTCTTGAAATGCATCAAAAACTGGCATAGCAACCTCATGTGATGATTTGCTTATCATGCCTTCTAGCTCAAGTTCTATTACTATTCATGATAGCAATAATTTCATTGTTGAGAATGTTGAGCTTAAGGAGCAAGTGGCCAAGTTAAGCAAGAACTTGGATCAATGCTTCAAGGGTAAAGCAACCCTTGATAAAATTCTAAGTGATCAATGATACTCCTACTACAAAGAAGGCCTTGTATTCATTCCCAAAAAGGGTAAAAAAGTGAGCCATAAGGCTCTAAGGTTTGTAAAGTCTAATGGGAAGCTTTGCTATTAGTGTCACGATGTGGGACATATAGTAAACGATTGTCCATTAGGCAAAGCTCCTAAGAATAATGTTTATGACTCATGCTATGTTCTTAGGAAAACTAGCGATGGTAAAATAGTTGCTAAATTTGTTGGCACTTCTATACTTGGTCACAAAAAATATACCATTTGGGTGCCCAAAACCTTGGTTACTAAACTCCAAGTATCCAAATAAATTTCGGTACCTAAAAAGGTTTGATTCTTGTTTGGTATGTGAATTGCAAAACCGGTAGACGGCATTGGTTGTTTGATAGCAGTTGACTCAACACATGACTGGAGACCGATGATGTTCAACACATTTGATGTTGGGAGTGGTCAACAAGAAAAGATCATATTTGGTGACAATAGCAAGGGAAAGGTAATAGGATTGGGTAAAATTGCTATCCATAATGATCTTTCCATTTCAAATGTTTTATTAGTTTAACTTGCTATCCATTTCTCAAATTTGTGATATTGGTCTTAGTTGCACATTTTGTAGCGATGGTGTTGTAATCTCTAAAGAAAATGATAATTCCTTGGTGTTTAAAGGCTTTAGATTTGGAAATATTTATTTAGTTGATTTCACCTCAAATGAGTCAAGCTTTCAAACTCGTTTAATTTCAAAAATCTCCTTGGGTTGCTTATGGCATAGAAGGCTAGCTCATGTCGGGATGATTCAACTCAAAAAAATTTTCAAACATGATCTAGTTGTGGACTTGAAAGATGTGAAGTTTGAGAAAAATAAATTATGTTGCGTACTTCTACAAACCTTTTAATAAACTGTTGCAGGTTTTCACCAGAAGTTTGGCAAAGACAATGTAAATTATCTTCTTTACCAAGCTTTGCATAGCAACTTTTAAAATTATTTAAAATGGCATGGCACAAATTCTTCCAACTGTAAATGGAACCCTCTGGCTGATTAAACAGTCAAGTTCGTGCTGATCCCTTTAAAATAGTAGGAAGGTAGTTAACCATTACCTTGTCATCACCTCCAGTGGCATGGATGGCTGTAGTATATATTTGTAAGAATTCTGACTAATTCCGGGTTCTGTTAAATCTCTCCAAAGATCCTGGATTAAATTTTTTAGGCCACGTTATGCTTCTATGCCCAAGGAAAAAAGTTTTACATCCTGTATATAGACCAGAATGTAACCGTACATTAGGAGTTTGGTCTATGTTCTCAGATGAACATGGTCGTCACTGACCATGGCTGGAAGTTTCACTTAGGATTAAGCGTTCAAAAATACTTCTCCGCCGTGGGCCTCTTCTTTGCTGATGACTAGTGCCTTGAGATCTCATAGACACGGACCTTACTTGTACCTCATTTGTGGCTTCATGCAAATCAGTAGCAATGGACCGTACAATGGTTGCATTCAATGTATCTTCTCGCTCCATTGGATGATTAAGAATTGCATTTGAATAAATGTGAATTTTCTCGATAGGGGTTGTTTGCTGCAAACTGCCTTAAGCGAAGTCGCGGCCCCTTGCCACTACCTATGGTGGTGGTGGCGTAATGAACTTACCTTGACAAGGCTGCCCCCTAGAGGCTTGAAGTCTCCGCAAGGTACTTGGCTGATTTTAAAAATATGAGTGTCGAGCCTCGTCAATAGATTTCTTCTTCGTACCATGCGCCGCTCGTACTCACTCTAAGTGGTTTTCTAGACAATTTCCTGGCCTTCATGTTCTTCATGCTCTACCTGCTATCCATCCACTTCGCTGGTGGCTGCACAAGCGCAGGGATCCAAGTAGATCGAGGGCGTTAATCCTGCATCTTTATCTGATGATGGTGTATAATCCAAACCTGGAGATGATCTTCCAAGGGTAAATTATTCAGAAGGTTATTACTACCCTTTGACATATTTTCATTGTCAATTTCCATTGAACATGTCTCATGGATTTCTTCCTCTGAATTTACTAGAGGAATAATGAGATCCTTACCTTTTGGCGAGTGAGATGACTATTCTTCAGTCTCAACTTCTACTTCAATCTTTGCCAAGTATTCTACAGAGAACTAATGACAGGTTATAGAGAATGCAAGATTGCAAATGTCTGATTTTGGATTATGTGAAATCATGTGCTGAAAAATTGGTTGAGTAATGAAATTGGCATTGCAAAGTGGTTGTGATTATGGCATGTGTGGTGCTTGTGCACATTCTGTGATAGCATGATGATGGTTTTGCTTGATGCAACGCGCTCGTGTGAGAGGTTGCATGGATTGACTTTGAGTCAAGTCGTGGACTTGTGCTCGGATTTGTTTGATATGCTGATGATAGCATGATGATGATTTTGCTTGATGAAACGCTCTCATGTGAGTGGTTGTATGGATTGACTTTGAGTCAAGTCGTGAACTTGTGCTCGGATTTGTTTGTTTATTTATTCATGTGTAGGTGTTGCTCGAGCGCGAACATTGTCGATGACGGGACCGAAACTAGGTTCATGGAGGAACTGAGGTTCGGGACTAGGTTCAGGGAGGAATCGAGGTCTTGGTGGTCGAGAATGTCATGCAGGACGTTCGGGCTAGAGAACATGCACATGAAGGCTGGTTAGTCACGTAATTATAGCATGTGGGCTGTACATGCATGCAAGAGTTGTATTTGGCCATGTTTAGGTCAGGTTGAGATGTATACGAACTCTTTCCATGTTGGAAGTGGATTTGTATTTAATCTCTTTATGTTTGCTCAGTATAAATAGGGGGAGGTGTCTCCTGTTTATTCTTGAGTTAGGTTTTAGGGTTTGTACTCTTTTGTTTGAGTATTGTAACCAGATAAAAAATAAAGATCTTTCTTGCGTCTCCAGCAGCTAGCAATTTTTTGTTTTGCTCTTGGCTCCAGCATAGTTGATCGATCGCCTGAAGTTTTGTCCGTCACAGCAGTCACGAAGTTCATCACGGAGTTCGGTTTCTTGCAAAGGTATCATCTTGCAAAGGTAATATCTCAAGATCTATAGATCTAATTGAATTGATTCTTTTTGTATTAACTTTGCAATTGAACGTAGTTTCTACAGTTAAAATTTCATATCAATCCAATGGTTGGATCTTTAGGAATTACTATTTTAGTGAATGTATATCCTTCGATTCATGCTTTGGTCCGGCGTCTGACGATTCAGTCCTCTTACAAAGGTAATATCTCAAGATCCGTAGGTCCGATCGAGTTGATTCTTCTTGGGTTAGCTTTGGAATTAAGTATAGTTTCTACAATTAAAATTTCACATCAATCCAACAGTTAAATCTTTAGGAATTATTATTTTGGTGAACTATTTACCTGGTCACCCGACTGCTCTATTGGTCACCCAAACTGCACTACTGATCGCCCTGACTGGTCTACTGGTCGCCCTGACTGGTCTACTGGTCGCCCAGAGTTGTCTACTTGTCTCCCGACTACATGAACTGGTATATTGGTCTCCCGATTACGTAAACTGGTCTCCCAACTATGTGAACTTGTTTCCCAGTTGTGTGAACTGGTCCCTAAGCAATTTGAGTTTAAATTGGGGTGTGTTAGAAAAACAAAGTTCAAAAATTTGATTTTAGCTTCCGCGCAATCGTTCACCCCCCTCTGATTGCTACATTAATATATTTCGATCCTACAAATGGTATCAGAGCCTAGTTTTTCTAATTAATCTTAACCGGTGATTAGAAACCGTACCGATGGATAGGTATTCGACAAAATCTTCTGTTTTTGATGGTGTTGATTTTTAGTTTTGGAAAGCAAAGATAGAGGCATACATTCAAGCTCAGGGCTTTGCAATCTGGGAGAAGCTATACAAGCCATATCAAGTTCCTGAGAATGATGAAGTCAATGACACCAATCGAGTACATGTTGAAGCAAACAGCAAAGCATGGAATTTGATCATCCAAGGATTGGGAAGAAGGGACTTCGACTGTGTGATCCATCTCAAGTCTGCATATGAGGTATGGAAATCTCTTTGTGATTATCATGAGGGATCTAACACTATCAAAGTGGTTCATCAAGATATATATAAGAAATAATATATGCGATTTGAGATGAAGCCTGGTGAGTCACTAGATGATTTTTTTGCACGTTTCAATAAGATTCTTAGCAATTTACGTGCTGTTGGGGTTTTCTTTGATGAAGCTACTAATGCTAAATAGTTGCTTGGTGCATTAGACATTTCTATTTGGGAGATGAAAGTTACATCCATTAGAGAATCAACTGTCATGAGTGAACTTACTGTGGATATTCTTTTCTCTAAATTAAAAACTCATGAATTGGATGTTCTTGCTAGGAAGAATGATAATAAATCAATTTCGTTGACCACCCAGTCTAGCATGTCTTAGAATAATGCTTCTTCAAGTTTTGCTCTGTCTTCCTTGTCTTCACTAACCGTTGAACAGATTGAAGAATTTCCTAAAGAAGACTTGGCATTACTCTCTTCTCGTTTTAATAAAGCTTTGCAGAATGTGAGAATGAGGAAGAGAGTTGGTGGTGACCCTCCAAGATGCTATGAATGTGGTGATCTCAACCACATTCGTTCAAATTATCCTAAACTTGCAGGTAAAGCATCAAGGGAGGAGAATGACAAGGACAGGAGAAAAGAGAAGAAGAAGAAGAAGACTACCTCTAGCAGTAGCAAGAAGAGAAGCTTTGTGAATCGCAAAGTTGTCCACCGAGTCCTTTCCGTTCTTGAACAAGTCAATTTGAGCGATGTGGATTCGGAGAGCAGTGAAGATGACACAACAGCTACAAGCAAGCATGAACTAACAGGGTTGTGTCTCATGGCTAGGAGTGATG
The DNA here is from genome assembly GCA_036346375.1 of Guadua angustifolia. Classification (NCBI taxonomy): domain Eukaryota; kingdom Viridiplantae; phylum Streptophyta; class Magnoliopsida; order Poales; family Poaceae; genus Guadua; species Guadua angustifolia. Next base: position 9,283,453 of record CM070519.1, on the reverse strand, counting down.
AAAGCTTCACTGAGGACGATCACGACAACGACTTCATTGAGGTAGAATCTTCTGACGATGAATTGGCTATTGTTGTTGCTCGTCTTGGTAAATTGCTTGATAAACGTGACAAGAAAATTAAGAAACATGATGTTCTTGTGTAATCTTTGAATGCTGAAATTGATAGACTTAAATATTTGATTCCTAGTGATGATGCCTGTAAATCATGTGACTTGATTTACAATGAGCTTACTTTGCTTAGGAAAGAACATGTTACCTTGTTAGAGCAAGTCAATGCTGAAAAGAAGGAAAATAAGAAACATTTAAAAAATGCTAGCTGTTCAACTATTGATTTGCATGATACAACTCACTATTCTAAATGCTCCACACTAGAATTGAAGTTGCATGATGCAAATGCTAGGGTTTCTCAAATGATAGATGCTCTGCTCACTCATGAGGTTCTTTCATGCTCAACCTGTCACAAACAAAAAGGAAAAGTAGACGTTCCCTGTAAAAACTGTTTAACTCTTTCTCGAAAGGTTAATTACTTGGAAAAATCTTTAGAACGCTTCACTAAAGGAAAGAAAAACCTAAACATGATTCTGGATCAATCAAGAGTCAGCACTCATAACAAAGGTTTAGGTTTTGATTCTTATGCTCATCATAAATCACATGCTCCCACTGTTATTAAGGCACTTGAAAGTGAAAATTTTGAAATTGTCAATGAGCCTAAGAAAATTGTTTTTAAGTTTGCTGGTGTTTTGCCTTCTACTGTGATGAATGCAAATGTTACTTCTGTTTCTAAAGCTAAACATCATGTTAAGTATACTTGCACTCATTGTGGTAGAGATGGACATTTAGTAGATTTTTGCTTTAGGCTAGCCAAACAGTAAAAGAAAGAAAAGGCTAAGGCTAGGTCTAATTTCAGAAAGGCACATTTTACTCCTCATTTTGTGCATAGGGTGATGCAAATACCTTTTGTTGCTAGAAACATGCGAAAGGGCAAATCTGATTTTGTGTACAAGCATACTCGTGTTGTGCCTACCCGTCACATGTCTCAGTACTGGATTTCTAAACATCTTATTTCTAACCCTAGTACTGAGGCCTCGACATTCTCTGTTTTTATGTAGGCTTCTCGCGCAAGGAAGGAGAACATTTGGCTAGTTGATTCCGGATGCTCACGCCACATGTCCGGTGATAAAAATTGGTTCTTCTCCCTCACTCGTGCATCTCGTGCTGAAAGTGTTACTTTTGGAGATGCTTCTTCCACTCCTGTTGTGGCAAAAGGTACACTAAAGGTAAATGACAAGTTTATGTTCAAGGATGTGGCTCTTGTTGAGAACTTGAAATACAACTTGCTTTTTGTCTCTCAAATGATTGATGAAGATCTCGAAGTATGTTTCAAGAAAAATGAATGCAAACTTTTAGATGCTTCAGGTGATCTTGTGTTCAGGATTTCACGGTTTGGAAGAGTATTTAAAGCTGATTTTGATGCATCACTTTCTTCTAAGCATAGGTGTCTAGTTGTCAATGTTTCTAAAGATTTGTTCTTTTGGAATTGTAGACTTGGTCACGTTGGTTTTGATCATCTTACTCGTGTAAGTGGTTTAGGTCTTATACGTAGCTTGCCTAAGCTTAAGGGTGATAGCGATTTAGTATGCTCTTTTTGTAGACATGGTAAGATGACTGCAGGTTCGCATCCACCTCTTACCATGGTGATGATAAATGCTCCAAGACAACTACTAAATCTTGACACAGTTGGACCTTCTCGTGTTCAATCTTTTGGAGGCAAATGGTATGTACTGGTTATTGTTGATGATTATTCTAGATATTCTTGGGTTTATTTTATGGTATCTAAAGATGAGGCTTTTAGTCATTTTAAAAGTTTTGTTACTAGATTATTTGTTGATCACCTAGGAAAACTTAGAGCTATCAGAAGTGATAATGGAACTGAGTTTAAAAATTCTTCTTTTGATCACTTTTGTGTTGAGAAAGGAATTGATCATCAATTTTCTTCACCAAGAGTGCCTCAACAAAATAGTGTAGTTGAAAGAAAGAACAAAACTTTGGTTGAGATGGCTAGAACTATGTTGGATGAACATCACACTCCTAGGAAGTTTTGTGCTGAAGCAATCTCAACTGCATGCTATGTTTCTAATAGAGTGTTTTTGAGATCGAAGCTAGGCAAAACTCTTTATGAGCTTCGGTTTGGTTATAGGCCTTGTGTATCTTATTTTAGAGTTTTTGGATGCAAATGCTTTGTCTTGAAATCTGGAAATCTTGATAAATTTGAAGCTAGATCAACTGATGATATTTTTCTTGGATATCCTGCTCATACACATGGCTATCGTGTACTTGTTTTGGAGACTAACAAAATTGTAGAAACCTGCGAAGTTACCTTTGATGAGGCTAGTCCTGGCACTAGTTCAATTGATGCAGGTATAGAGGCATATGTTCAGGGGAAGAGTACCTTTCTTGATGATGATGATGATGATGAGGATGAAGTGATGATTCTTGTTGCACAACCAACTGTAGCACCTTTGGTACCTACCACTACATCACCTACAGCTGAGCATCCTCAAGCCACAACATCATCTGTACATGCTGAAAATGAAGAAGAAGAAGGAGATGTTTCTGAAGTTTCAACTCCCTTGCACAATCAAAGGAAACATCCACCTGAACAGATGATTGGAGATTTAAATGAGAGAATCACCCGATCCAGGTTTATTGCTCCTGATTCTCATGCTCACTCTGCTTTTGTTGCTACTTTTGAACCCAAAGATATATCTCATGCATTAATTGACGAATCTTGGATCAATGCCATGCATGAGGAATTAGAGAATTTTGAGAGGAATAAAGTCTGGAAACTTGTTCTACCTCCTCCTGATTTTAATATAATTGGAACTAGATAGGTTTTAAAAAACAAACAAAGTGAGGATGGTGTTGTTGTCAGGAATAAAGCTAGATTGGTTGCTCAAGGATTTACTCAAGTTGAAGGTTTAGATTTTGATGAAACCTTTGCTCCTGTTGCTAGAATTGAAGCCATTAGAATTCTCTTAGCATTTGCTGCATCTAAAGGTTTTAGATTGTATCAAATGGATGTGAAAGTGCTTTTCTAAATGGCTATATTAATGAGGAGGTATATGTTAAGCAACCACCTGGTTTTGAAAATCCCAAGTTTCCAGATCATGTGTACAAATTGTCAAAAGCTTTGTATGGATTAAAACAAGTCCCTAGAGCATGGTATGATAAGCTAAAAATCTTTTTACTTGAAAAGGGGTTTACAATGGTAAAAGTTGACAAAACTCTTTTTTTTACTCAAGCAAGACAATGATCAACTATTTGTTCAGATTTATGTTGATGATATTATCTTTGGTGGTTCCTCTCATGCTTTAGTGTCTAAGTTTTCAGAAACCATGAGGAAGGAATTTGAGATGAGTATGATGGGTAAATTAACTTACTTTTTGGGACTGCAAATCAAACAAACGAAGGAAGGTACCTTTGTTCATCAAAGTAAGTATACAAAAGATTTGCTTCGTCGCTTTGGGATGGAAAACTGCAAGCCGATCATGACACCCATGGGAGGCACTTGCACACTTGATCCGGATGAAGACGGTGAGATGGTTGATCAAAAGGAATATAGAAGCATGATGGGTCACTATTAAATCTCACTGCATCAAGGCCGGATATTCAATTTGCTGTGTGCTTGTGTGCTCGCTTTCAAGCTTCCCCACGTGTTTCACATCGACAAGCTGTCAAGCGGATTTTCAGGTATCTCCATGGTACTCAAGACTTTGGTATATGGCTTTCAGCTTCCTCATGCATTAGTTTAAGAGCATTCTCTGATGCTGATTTTGGAGGTTGTAGAATTGATAGAAAAAATACATCTGGTTCATGTCACTTTTTGGGTAATTCTCTTATTGCATGGTCATCTAGAAAACAATCTTCTGTTGCACAATCAACTACTGAATCTGAATATGTGGCTGCTGCTAGTTGTTGTTCTCAAATACTTTGGATAGTAGCCACACTTAAAGATTATGGGGTTAATTTGGATAGTGTTCCTCTTTTGTGTCATAACACTAGTGCAATATGCATTGCTAAGAACCCTGTGCAACATTCTAGAACAAAACACATTGAGATCAGATTTCACTTTCTTAGAGATCATGTAGAAAAGGGAAATATTGTGCTTCATCATGTGGATACTGAACATCAATTGGTAGACATTTTCACAAAACTTTTATCTTCTTCTTGTTTTGCTTTTATTCGAGAAGAACTTGGGTTGGTTCATCCGATGGGTTATTTTTTAGGGGGAGTTTTTGAAGTTTTTGTAATGTTTTGTAACATGCTTTTTATTCTGTGTGTTTCTTACATGAAAAATAAAAAAATGAAAACAATGAAAAAGTACTGAGCATTGTATTTCATACATATATGTCATTTGAAGTCATGTTTATGTTTCAAGATCTTTGCAACTTCATGTTCATGCATATATGGTGTAGTTTATGACATGACTCTTTAAATGGAATGACAATTTAAATTAAATCATGTCATGGTTGAACTTTTTTGACTATCTTGATCCTTCTCAGAAAGTGTTAAATATGAAATTTATCAATGTTAAGTGCTAAAGCTCAAAGAGTGATTGTTGATAAATGCAAGATCAAGGTTATGTACTGTCGCACTTCTTCTTTATGAGACTGCTTATCATTGCACTTTGATATGAATTTGGAAGAGGATGTGTATAATCGAAACCATGAAACCTTAAGCTTATGTCAGCTTGGTATGATTGAAAAGTAACCATGAAACCTTAAGCTTGTGATTGCTTGGCATGGTTGAAAAGTAAGGCTAATGGTGTATGTAATTCCTTGCAATTGATATTGTTGCAATCAATTAATGAATCAATTTTTCAAGCACAAATAAAGTGCACAAAAAATTCAATGTTTTCAGGTTTTAAGATTGTTGAGAAAGAGAGATCATGCCATGCAAAAAAAATGTTAATAGTACTTGATTGCTAGTTATGCTTACTCTACATTCTTTATGTGTAGATTTGAGGGTGCAAGTACTTTTGATAGCATGACATGGTGATGAAATTGTTACATTTGTGCATGACTTATAATGCTCAGAACATACAAAAAAAGACAACCTAAAAATAAACAAAAAGATTTTGTTCTCTCTTTTGTATTCTTGATGAATCCATTGTCAAAGGGGGAGAATTTTGGAGTCAAAGGGGTAGAATTTTGGACATATATTGCACATTCACACACATTTTTCTTCTTTTTAGGGGGAGATTTTTCACTTTGCCATTTGTTTTAAAATAAAATTTTTTAAAATTTTCTTGTGAGGTGAATACTAATGTTCAATTCTAAATGGTGTTGCCAATGTTTTCATCAAGGGGGATATTGTGAAATCATATGCTGAAAAATTGGTTGAGTAATGAAATTGGCATTGCAAAGTGGTTGTGATTATGGCATGTGTGGTGCTTATGCATATGCTGGTGATAGTATGATGATGGTTTTGCTTGTGCAACGCGCTCGTGTGAGTGGTTGCATGGATTGACTTTGAGTCAAGTCGTGGACTTGTGCTCGGATTTGTTTGATATGCTGGTGATAGCATGATGATGATTTTGCTTGATGCAACGCACTCGTGTGAGTGGTTGCATGGATTAACTTTGAGTCAAGTCGTAGACTTGTGCTCAGATTTGTTTGTTTGTTTATTCATGTGCATGTATTGCTCGAGGGCAAACGTGGTCGATAACGGGACTGGAACTAGGTTCATGGAGGAAATGATGTTCAGGAAGGAATCGAGGTATTGGTGGTTGGGGATGTTATGCAGGACGTTTGGGCTAGAGAACATGCACATGAAGGCTAGTTAGTCACGTAATTACAGCATGTGGGCTCTACATGCGTGCAAGAGTTGTATTTGGCCATGTTTGGGCAATGTTGAGATGTATACGAACTTTTTCTATATTGGAAGTGGAGTTGTATTCAATCTCTTTATATTTGCTCAGTATAAATAGGGGGAGGTGTCTCCTGTTTATTCTTGAGCCAAGTTTTAGGGTTTGTACTCTTTTGTTTGAGTACTGTAACCAGATCAAAAATAAAGATCTTTCTTGCATCTCCAGTGGCTGGCAATTTTTCGTTTTACTCTTGGCTCCGGCATAGTTGATCGATCACCTGAAGTTTTCGCCGTCGCAGCAGTCACAAAGTTCATCACGGAATTCGGTTTCTTGCAAAGGTATCATCTTACGAAGGTAATATCTCAAGATCTATAGATCTGATTGAATTGATTCTTTTCGGATTAACTTTAGAATTGAACCTAGTTTCTTCGGTTAAAATTTTATATCAATCTAACGGTTGGATCTTTAGAAATTACTATTTTAGTGAATGTATATCCTTTCGTTCATGCTTTGGTCCGGCGTCTGACGATTCAGTCATTTTGCAAAGGTAATATCTGAAGATCCATAGGTCTGATCGAGTTGATTCTTTTTTGGTTAGCTTTGCAATTAAGTCTAGTTTCTACAGTTAAAATTTTACATCAATCCAATGGTTAGATCTTTAGGAATTAATGTTTTAGTGAATGCGTATCAGTCTGCTTGCCCAAACTGCTCGCTAAGTCACCCAAACTGCTCGCCTGGTCGCCTAGATCGCTCTCTTGGTCGCCAGATCGCTCTCTTGGTCGCTTTGATTGCTCTCATGGTCATCAGATGGTCTCTTGGTCGCCAGATCGGTCTCTTGGTCGCCCGAATGCGTGAACTGGTCTACTGGTCTCCCAATTGCGTAAACTGGTCTCCCAACTACGTAAACTAGTCTCCCAACTACGTGAACTGGTCCCCAATCAATTTGAGTTTAAATTGGGGTGTGTTAGAAAAACAAAGTCCAAAAATTTGATTTTAGCTTCCACGCAATCATTCACCCCCCCTCTGATTGCTACATTAGTACATTTCGATCCTACAGATTATGCTTGATGATCTCTCCATAGCGTGGGTTGGCCTCCTATTTATCCTTGATGAAAGGGAGCGTGGGTTGGCCTCCTATTTATCCTTGATGAAAGGGCAGCAATGAGTTCTAGAAGGGTTCTTGTAACTAGGAGACGCTTTTTCCGCCAACTAGTGTCTTCTCGCCAAATGATGCCTTTTCTTGTAATGACTTCCATGTAGTTGCGTGTTTCTGTTAGATAACTGTCCACACAGAGAGCTGTGCGAGAAAAACCACTTGCCCCTGACTAGTTTGTTGGTCGGGGTGGCCATGTCGCTGGTTGGAGATGACTAGTATGAAGCTATGTTTGACCTTCTTTGACTGAGTTGGTCGGAGACTTAACCGTTCGAATAGGGATGGGCTTTTGTCAAGCGCATTATGGGCCTAGTTTTAACAAACCTATTTGTCGACGTATAATCATGGATTATATGTAAAAAGGGCCCAAATGGAAAGTGGGTTTTTAATCCTCGTCAAGACTTACTCAAAAGATTTAGCATGGAGGACGCAAAGTCCATTAAGATTCCTATGGCATCCAACGGGCATCTAAACCTCAATGAGGGAGGTAAACTAGTAGATTTAAAGCTTTATCATTTTATGATTAGTAACTTGCTTTTTCTTACCGCATCTAGAACCGATGTTATGTTTAGTGTTTGTATGTGTGCACGTTTTCCAGCTTCACCTAAAGGGTGCCATTTGGTGGTTGTTAAAAGGGTTCTAAAATATTTCATGGTGGACAGAAAGAGCACCTTGGAAAGTTGCTGAAGGATCGAGATGGCGAACAAAAGAGGGGTGAATGGTCGCAAACAAAATTTTCCCACTAAATACTCCAACTTAGACCTTGCAAAGTTTGCGCAAAATGAATCGTGAAAGATCCGAACAACTTGACAACTATGTGTACCTCTAGCTTGCATTGATGAGAACTATGGAATATGTGGGGATTTTTGAGTCACAATCCTGGTTGTCAAGTATCCAAAAATAAAAGGAATCAATTCAACTCTTGCTTTTAGAAAGGAGATTGAGCCAAAATACAAAAGTCACTTTCAGAAAAGCAAAAGCAGAATTTCCAAAAACTGTCCTCACTTGGAGCAGATGGTTGGTGAACTTCAGGTGCTCTAGAAATTTTGGAAAATTTTCTTCCTATGATAAAATGCATCCTGAAACACTCTAATGAGACCATGTTCGGTATGGATATGACTAAGGCTATTCCTACTATGCTGCTTTCATCTACATGGTTTCATCGACCTCCACCTTGGCCAGAACGATCACGCAGTTGGCCTTCTTGACCTTTGGATTTGGGGTCATCATCTACCTTAGTTCGGCTACTGCCTTGGTCGTGCCTAGGCTTCTGGGCATGGCACCTTCACCTCCAACAGTTAGGCCGCCACCTTGGCTGCCTCCTGATGAGGACATCACTTCTCTTGATACAACCACGCCTACTACAACTCACCAACGAGCCGATCCTACAATAGTCCAAGGACCGATGACTCGAGCTCGCGCACGACAGCTTAGTCATCAGGTGAATGCGTTCCTAAGCCTCCCCGTAAGTAATAATCTGAATGGGATGCTATTTAATACTTATAATGATTTGATTGTACTTAGGAACCATGGAGAATGACCCTCGTGGACCAAAATTGGGCCAAAGATCAAGTTTAAGTCGGATTGAAAAGAGAAGTTCAAGTTCTAGTCCAGTTCGGCCTCACTAATAGCGCTGAGTTTAAAGGGCCATAACTTTCGATTTTGGAGGTTTCTAGAGGCCCATGAGTACTCGTGAAAAGATCTCGGGGTCTACCTTCCAAGGGATCTAGCCTAACCTCAAAACTCCTTCAGATGCGTCCGAAAATTGCTAAAAACCACACGTTGCTTTTTCAGTCTGAGTCAAACTCTAGTCAAAGTAGACTTTGTGCTTTGAATTTGAGTTATATTAGATCTCCTATGCTATTGCCGACCTCTTCCTGCTCCTATAGTATAAATAACCACCCAAACCCTCATCTAGGACTTGAATTTTCTTTAGTTATGTCTAGCTTTTGCTACATACCGGTAATCACGCGTGTCGGATAGGCTGTCTGCTTTATCGTTACAGAACCCCACCGTTTGTGATACTTTCAGATCTAATCTTAATACATATGTACCAATTTAGTTGGTTGTTCATCTTGTTCTTGCTATGTTCTTTGATTGCTTGCAGGAACGACGACCATCGTGGTCAGGTTGATCGTGTCTCGGCGAGATCAATAACCATCTGGAGTTGGTGTACCGGCCGCTAAGGCGCAACGTCCTGGACGGTTGTAGTCGGGCCGTCAATGTCGATTCCTACCAAATCGATAGTTACCCTCCTCTCATCGAAAGATCGGGACCAATCCTTCTATCACACTCTGCCAAATATAACCTCAAAACTCCACGTAAAAAAATCATCAAAAATCAAACATCATAGACTGTCAGGAACTTCGAGCAGAAAGTTTGGAGCTTGGTTTTCACCTCGTGGTGCCCAAATGGTGTGATCAGTGGACACTAAAAATTTTTCACAGACGGATATGAGAGTTCTGCACCTTATCCAACAAAAATCACTAAAAAATGATTTTTATATATTTTTATAAAAATCAAAAACTGACTTCTACGTGAAAAACATGTTCTGCACAGAGATGCAACTTGATAGAAAACTTGATGTCTAGTCTATCCTAGAGTGCAAAAGAGACATAAAACCATATGAACACACTCAAGACATACAAGGTCAGTAGTATTTAGAAGGAGGGGAGGCAAATCCAAATTGCAAGAAAGTAAATTGCGTGAAAGTAAATTGCAGGAATTTAAATGTTGAATTTAAATGCTAAATTTAAGACATAAAGTAAATGCGTAATGTAAATTCAATCATGAATGAAAAGATTTGCATTTCTAGAAGGAGGAGGTTTACAAAGCCTCACAACAAGGTGGGCAAAACTCAAAGGAGCACAAAAACCTCTACAACCTTCAAGGGGAGGAGGCTACCCCTCCACCCCTATTTATACTACTCTTGGGCCACCTACCACCCTTGGATGAGTCCCTCAACCCTAGAGCACTCATCTAAGGGCTAGGATTAACCCACTCACACAGCCATGCAAGGGCTAACCCAAAACCCACACATATAACGGGTTTTCTTGCATAGTTTTCAAAGCATACTACCTAGACCCACTAACCTATCAACTAGACCGCAATCCGATGGCCTTCCTTGATCCACACGGTGTCTAGCTAGCATCTCCTCCTTTTCTTGTCTTCTTGGCTTGCTCAGACTCCGTCTTCGATCATCTTCTAGTGATCTCCCGATCGTCTGGACCTCCGACGCTCCTCACCTAGTTCCGGTCATCCTCCGCCTCATCATGATCTAGCACCATCGCCCTGCAACCATCAAAGACAAGGGAAAAACTTTCACATAGCAATGCCCACAAAGATATTCAATGATTATCCCAAAATCATTAATCAATCATAATTTGAGGCCGGTAGCATTGGGAAAAACCATCAACACTCAAATTGCTTGAAATCGAAAATCTAATTCAAATCAACTCAATTTCAAACCAAGCTCAAATCTTGTCAATTACTCATCACACACAAGGATAGACCTCCACATGGTCTTTCAGTTGCCAATTCCTAGATAGATCCCTTGTTTCATGGTTTTCCAAGAAATAAAATTTCGTTGCCCTATCCACCGCCGAAGTCGAATATATACGCACCAGTATTGTTGTACTCAATTGTTATGAATGAGGCAAACTTTGATTGATTATAGAATAAATTTTAAAAGTGTGCCCCTTTTATGTGGTAATGAAAGTGCCATCAAAAGAGCCAACAACTCGGTCCAACACTCAAGAACTAAGTACATAAATATCCGCCATCATTTCTTAAGAGATCATATGAGCAAAGGTGATATAGTCATTAGCCACATAAGAACTGAAGATCTATTAGTGAATATCCTCACCAAGCCTTTAGATGAAGCTCACTTTTGCAAATTAAGGAATGAATTAAATGTCATAGATATCTCTAATGTTGCTTGAACAATTTGCACCATGATTGCATCTTTAGTTGGTGTTATTTGCATTTTATTTGATTCTTGAATTCTATGTTGGGCAACATATTAAGGTAGAGTATTGTACAACTCATGTGTATACTACATCCCTAAAATGTGAAAATAACAAATAAGTGCTACTACTGTTTCAAAAAGATAGCCTATAGACTTAAATAAGTCAAATTAGTTTAAAAGTAATGATATTTTGAAGCTTTTGCAAAATTCTTTTTGAAATTCTTTCATCTTCAATATATATATATACACAAACACATAAATCTTATCCAATAGATACTCTTGTTAAAACTTTCTCTATATCTTGTTAGAAAAGCAGAATGTATTTAGAAATTTCTCTTTTTGGATTTTCAACCAAACCCAAAAATTTGTCTACATTGACCTAAATAATGCACTTATTGAGTTATGGCTTGTGGAATTAGAGCTTCTATTGTTTTTAGTATCCTACAAGTATTTCAAACTCAAACAAGGAAATTGTATTCGTCATCTCTTTAAAATGAGCACTGATTTCTCAAAAGGTGAATAATGATCTTTTCGAAAGCTATCTTTGTACAAATTATGTTAATTATGTGTTTTTGAGCTTTGTGATGTGTTGAAAATGCTCATATATGTATTTCACTAAGTCTTGAATACATTAGAGCTATTTCACAACTTTGTTCCTAAGAGTTTTAGTCTAGTCAGGTTAGGGCTGGCACTATCGACGTGTTAAGCCCGATAGTACTACCCATGGCAAGCACTACCGCCCCCTGGAAGTGGTGTGCCAGAAGTGTTAGGTGGGGCCAATTTTTGGGCAATTTCGTGCACAGCCAGTGGTTTCCTCCTTCTCATTTATTCCCTTGGCCGATTACTACTCATTCACTACCCCCTTCTTGCTTCATCCCTCTCAAAACCAAGTTACTCTCAAGCTCTCTATCTCTCCCAAAAATTCCCAAAGTTCCTTCTCACCATTTCGAGATTTTTTTCTTTGCTCAAGTGCTTTCAATCTTCTCAAGGTAGTCATTTCTCATCTTCTTGAGCTTTCCATCCATTCATTTCATGCCCAAGGTCTCAGTTTTTGATTTTTAGGTTTTAATGCAAATGTAGCAAATGCATGTTGTATTTAAGTGAAATCTCTAGTTTAAATGAGTAGATCGGTGACCTATAAAGTCATTCTAAGCAATTCTAGTGTCTGATCTAGTGAAAAGTAGAGTTCTCACTGTTAGTGGCTGTGGTACCATGATAAACCTGACACTACCGTGGTGGTATAGCGGTAGTACCGACCTGGTGCGGCACTAGTAGCCCTGTTAGTGCAGTTGTACCACCCGGGAGTAGCACTACCAGTCTACCATATGCTATACCTTTACTACCAAATATAGCATAACTTGTGGCATTTTCATTAAAATTTCAAAGTTGAGTTCCTAGTTCCTTGTGATCTAGAATTCATACGAAGGACGAAGAATTCCTTCAAGCCTAAGGCACCTCATGGTGGGGACACTGTTAGAAAATCGACACGAAGTGCCAGGGTTCCCACTTAGTCAGATAGTGGGAGTGACAGCGAGGGCTCCCACACCATTGCTACTTGATATGAGGAAACAAGAAAGATAGTGCAGAAGGAATTGGGAGGAGGTGTATCGGGACCCGAATATGCAAATCCGGACTCTCTATGTATTCCGCACTAGTCCAGGATCACGCAAATGCAGGTGTTGCTTCTTTCTCAAGTGATGATGTTGATGGCAAGGGATGAGTACATAAAGCACTCAACAAGCCGTGCATAGAATACAATTCTACTTACTATATACATGGCTTAGTACAAAGGAAGGTTACAAGGTTACTTTGCATAAACAACATTTACGAAAGAATAGCATAAATAGATTGAAAGACAGTAAAACAATAATAATAGTAATAACTTTGCATTTGTTTTCAATGTCCAACTCATATCCTTATTTCCATATTCCAACATTCCATCCCTACATTTATTTAATAAAAATCTAACCCTTGACTGTAATCACCGAGCAATACCCAATACCGTGAGCACGGCTATTCAAATAGGTTTTACACTCTTGCTGAGGTCATACACTTTACCCACAAGATATAATCAAACACCACCAAGGCGAGTGACCATAACAAAGCCTTTCCAAGGCCTATCTAAACCCAGTACTATTCGCTAATGTTTCAACACTGGTGGGACTGGTTACCACATCCAGGGCCCCCTCTTGCGCCATGTGAGCCAACCCGTGCGGGGACTGGTTACCACTACCCGGGCCTCACACCACCACAATAGTAACAAAGTTTAGACTCAACAAATTAATCAGCTAGGTCTGTTATATTCCAGACTTGTGGTTGTATGAATGACTCAGTTCAAATTCTTGCAAGGTTAAGTCCTTAATTGACCAAGGCAAGACTAACCAAAAATCATCATGTCCAAACCATAATTATCATAAAAAGCAAATGCGACCGCCCACGTGCCAACATTGGCCCACCACAAAACCATGCCACTTGCCTCGGTCTAAATCATTTTACCACCCCGGTTGATTTACCATGCACCATGTGCCATCAACAATTCCAACCTTGTGTGACAGCACCGACACACAATTAATAAACATGTTCTATAGTCATTAAGAAATATTAAACATTTGATCACAAAATATTGACTCGTTGCATGGCTAAGCATTCTACTTGCGTTCTAGCTACCCACATTGGCATATTTAGCTACCAATTACTATTAAACCATTCTAGGGTGACAAATGAATTAAGGCACACGACATGACAAAAGTGGATATAATTCAAGTGGATGATTAGCTATTCCCAACTTAAGACAAACTTTTAATAATTGAAATATATACAATATATTTAAAATAACATAGCATTTAAACATAGGATTAACATGGTCAAAGCACGACTTGCCTTCGAATGGGTCTGGATCCTACTCTGCAACCTTATCAAGCGCTGGCTCCTCAATCAAAAACTCTCCCGTCAACTCGACGTCTACGCGCAACTGTCAGCGTATTCCGCCAGATAGGACCCCGTCAACGAATAGGGTTGACTACTCCCAGGATGGAAGGTATGGTTCGGTAGAGCGCGTCTTCGTGGTCGAAAACCCTAATGGCTCTCTACGATGGATCCTGGGGATCAGCAGATCAATGGACACGGTGATATACCCAGGTTCGGGCCCCAGTCGCGGGTAATAGCCCTACGTCCTACTAAATCTTTGTTGAGGAAATGTGGAGGCGATTACAATGGTTCTTCTAGTCTTGTGCTTCTTCTTCCCAACTTTCGACCCCCTTCCTCCATGCACCGAGGCACCCTTATATAGACGGGTTGGCCTGGGCAGGTGAGAAGGTGACGCTATATTGATCTACGACTCATTAATTGCACCCATCATTCCAGTCTTACATTGACCCATGACTCATTTATTATACCCATCACTGTAGCCTTGTCCTTCAATCCCTATTTAATGCCGCTGCGTGGCTTCGCCTGGTCCGCCCGGGATATGACGCTCCCACGACGGGTTTGGTGAGAGGCGTCAGAGGGATGAGCCGTCGTCGTGTTGATAGGAAAATGCTTCACAATCAATGACCCTAACACAGGGTGACAGGGGAGGGAGACTTCGAGGCGAAGCCTTCCCCTCATTCCTTTGGTTGCCTCCGCGGCCTGACAAGGGGGGTCCAAACGCCCGCACACTTGTTAGGGCCGCCTCCCTAAGCCGACGCTCGGCGGGTAGGGCGTAACCACCCACCTACCCGCCAGGGGTTCACGCAGGCTGCTCGCCTGGCGGGCAAGGCGTAACCGCCCACCTGCTCGCCAGGGGGCCATGCTGGGCAAGGCCGCTTTTTGGGCCTACAACTTCTGCGGCGGAGAGGGTACCCCGGTGCAAAGTACACCAACAGTAGCCCCTGGGGCCATCTTGGAACGTGCGCCAGTTGCTTTTTAGACCTCATTTAATGCCGGCGCATTCCTGGAACGTGCGCCCACCTCTTCTAAGGACGTAACCATCTCAGTTCTCCCCATTTCCGCCGATTTTTCTTGCGGCCCGAAACGTCGCGTCCTTTTGCCTGTTCGCGAACTGTCTTCGTGGGGGGCCTATATACACGCGCCCCCATCCAGCGGTTCACGCCTTTTGATCTTCTTGCACTTTGTTCTTTGCCCTTTCATCTTCCTTGCTTGAAGAACTTTGTTTCTGCTTCAATGGCGCAGCCTTTTCTTCCTTCCACCACTGGCCAGGGTAGGGTGGATTTTTTCGCCAAGATGGCACCCGAGGGCTCACTCCACCTTCGCTAGGGGACCCTCGTGCTGAGCTGTGAGCCAAGGGAGATCATCGTCTTCACCTGGGGGCTTTTGGCGGGCCTAGTGCCGTCATTCTCTGAATTCTTCCTCACCGTCCTTCATTTCTATGAGGTCCATCATCTCCATCTCTCCCCCAACTCCATCGTCATCCTCTCCACCTTCACCTACCTCTACGAGATGTTCGTAGGGGTGATGCCCAACCTTCCACTCTTTCGCTACTTCTTCACCTGCCGCAGCTCCCCCGATAGTGGGATCGTGGGGAGCTGCCACTTCCGTCTCAGTGACGGGTCGGCCCCTCGCTACATTCCCTTCTAGCCCAAATCCAACTGGAAGACGTGGCGGAGCGATTGGCTCTACGTCAGCGACGACAGCAGGGTCGACCTCCTCGGGATGTCCTGCGTGTGGGCGAAAGTCCACGAAAGCTGGAGCTTGCCTGTTGAGGAGACGGTAGAGCTTTTGGCCATGGTGGCCCACATCAACCGGTTGCGGGACGCTGGCCTGGTCGGGGCGCTAGTGGTCCGGGACTTCGTGGATCGAAGGATTAGCCCCCTCCGTCGTCATGCCCACCCTGCATGTCAGTATACAGGGGACGACAACATGACGTGCACGTACCCGGGCAGTAAGTTCTGTGCCCTTCTTTTGAATGCATATTCCTCTTTGTCGTCAACATCAATTAATATCCTTGTCTTTTTTTGGCGCCAGGCGAGGGAAATCTGGATGGCCCTGCCATCTTAAGGTGGCTATCCGCTTGCTCGCTTGATGCCATGATGCAGACTTTTCGGCGAGGTTCACCGCTCTGCGATCTGGAGTTCGCAGAGCACCTTCGGATCATCCAATCATTCCCAGCGATGGACTCCACTGGTCCCGCCGTGGTGCCCGCCCGCGGCCCATTAGTGATTAGGGACCAGCCCCGGGCCGATGATCGGAGCGCAGGCAAACGGTCGATCACTCCGGACGCCCTGGGTGTGGAGAACAAGAGGGCCTGCACCGGGGGTCAAGCTCCTCCTGCCATCGTCTCCGCTGCTTCATCGAGCGCGCCCGGAGCGGTGGCATCTTCATCTGGGGCGGTGATGCCCGTCGCCCCTCCTCCGATGCCGGCTGCACCTACGCCGACTCCTACGGCGTTGTCCTTATCGGCACCGACTCCACTGGAGCCAGCTCCAGTGGCGCTGACTCCAACCACTGCTGGTGCCAGCCACCTCCTTCAGCTTCAAGTCGCCCCCAAGGGTGGCCCGACAAGGTGCCCTAGCAGCACAGAGACATCCGCATGGGCCAACAGGCCTTGCTGGGACTCTGCTCAAGGCGACTGGCGCTCTGGCAGCCGGACTAGATGTCATTTGGGCGGCACTTCTTCTCCCACCGCCCCGATCATCCTCGCCGCCGATGCCACTGGCTTGAATGCGCTGCTTGCCGAGCTTGGCGAAGCACTCACAACTGCGAGCACTCTCCTCACAGCAGCCACCCAGCGCGAAGCCCATGTGTCACAACAGGTGGTGGCATTGCGTGGGGAGCTGGAGAGGAAAGAGGCACTGCTGGCCCAAGAGAGGGCCATCGGGGCGACCTTACTCGCCCGGGCGCAAGAGGCCGAGGCAGCGCGGAGGGAGGCGGCAGAGGAGTAGCGACGCGCACTGCACAACCTCGCGACCATGCTCTGGCCATCCTACCGGCGCATGGCGAGGATCTTGGAGCCGCTGGGGGTAGATCTTCACGAACCGCTCGAGCCCACAGTGATGCAGTACACCCACTGCATCACTCGGGTTGCCGCGGCACTCTCCGGCCTACCAGCCGCCATGGCCGCCTGCTCCGTCCAGGAAGGGTGGCAGGTTGCTAGGGCCACCGCGACCTTCGTGCTGATGTGCTACGCCAGCCGTGACACCGCCTTCAACCCAATGACCGTCGTAGATGGCATTGAGGGAGACGAGGCCCAGGTGCAGGCGCGTGTGCACGAGGCTACGGAGCACGTCGTCGGCATGATGGCGGTGGAGGGCCCAGACCTTGGCGTAGTGGCAGCGAAGCCAGAGGTCGAAGAAGACAATGGGGACATCCAAGTCGCCAACGACGACTGATGGCCTGGGCTTGCCTCTTCTATTTTCTTCATTTCTTCTTTGTTCCTATTTTTTTTTGTATTCCATAACAATCTTAGCAATTGTAATGAGTTGGCATTTTTTGGTTTTACCTGCGCATGCTTGTCTGTTTGCATTTTGGTTGTGCTTGCTCAACTCAACCATTGGGCGATCAGCCCCCAGCCTTGTCATGATGCGAACCTAAACACTCAGGTTAGGTCATACTTAGGCATTTTTTGAGTGATTGCAATAACGCGAACAAAGATTACGCAGAACATGCAGGATGTAGACAAGCAAAGTCTTAAGTCTTTACGCAAGGGTGTCACTGACTCCTGCCCTTCTGGAACTTATATCCTTATGATCTCTTGGAACCTGACCGCAGCGTTGCGCAACAAGGAAACAAGCTCCCAGGAGCGGTATCGGGCTTGCGGTGCTCACGATGACAACAAGCGGTGCTTCACGAAGCCAACCCGAGGTGTGCGAGCCGCGTTTGAGTCACCGTGCCACACTCGCACTCCCGGTCACCCGTCCTTGCGATGCAAACACTGGGCATTTCCTTTTATCAATGAGGAGCCATCAGGTTATCAGGGCTAGTGATAGCCACGCATAACTCAACCCAACAGGGTGCAGATGCGAAAGATAAGTCGATATTGCTAAGGCGAGCAACTTATCTTTGCTATAGGCCACTGGGCGACCAGCCCCCAGGCTGGTTGCGGAGGCCAACACTCGGCGAGTAGGGCGTGGTCGCCCACCTGCTCGCCCGATGGGCAGGGTGTGGTTGCCCGCCTGCTCGCCAGGCTGCCACGGGGCCAGCTTGGATGTTTGAGCTAGGCTGTGCTCGGCACTTCATCTGCGGACAAGATAGCTCTGAAAGCACAAGTAGGCGTTATGCAAAGCATGCAGGAAACATATTGAAGAACGCGAGTTCTTGCGCGAGTATGTCATGGTCCCTTTCTTTGGAACATAGGCCCTTGTGACTCGGGACCAGTACACGGTGTTGCGTGGCAAGGGAGCAGGTTCCCAAGAGTGGTATTGGGCTTGCGGTGACAGCCAGCGGTGCTTCGCGGAGCCAACCCGAGGTGTGCGAGCCGCGTTTGAGTCACCGTGCCACACTCACGCTACTAGTCACCCATCCTCGCATGACGCGAATGCCGGGTGTTACCGCATATCAACAAGGAGCGGCCAAACCGCTGGAACCCATGACTCCCCCGTGAAAGGCTATCCACCAGGGGACAAGCAAGGGGAATAAAGCAGAAGCCTTTAAGGCAAACAACTTCGCTAACCGCCAACAGTCGCTGATCAGCCGGGGAAAACTCGCCCACACAACCGATCAGAGTGAACTACCGGGTACTTACAATTTTTAGGGGTAAAACTTTCATGACAATTCCACGTTGAATGAGTTGGCCAGCTCTTGATCATCCTCAGTGGCCAATCGAACTGCCCCGGGTCGAGATACTGAGACCACCTTGAAGGGGCCCTCCCATCGGGGAGACAGTTTGTGGAGCCCGGCATGGGTTTGGATTCTACGCAAGACCAGGTCGCCTACTGCCAGTGTTCTCTCGCAGACCCAGGTGGCGTGGTACCACCTGAGACCTTGCTTGTACCGAGCGGCCCACAAGGCCACCTGGTCGTGCACCTCCTCCAGAAGGTTGACATCTTGTCCACGGTGATCTTCTTGTCCTTCCTCGCTGAACGCCAAGACACGCGGCGAGCTGAGCGACAGCTCGGACGGGAGGACAGCTTCGGCGCCGTAGACCAGGAAGAAGGGCGTTTCTCCAGTCGCCCGACTAGGTGTGGTCTAGAGTGACCACAGCACAGCTGGGAGTTCTTCCGTCCACCGCGCCCCTCGCTTATGGAGTCGATCGAATGCTCTGGTCTTCAAGCCACTCAACACCAGCGCGTTGGCATGCCCAGCTTGGCCATTGCTCTTGGGATGGGCCACCAAAGCAAAGCGTACCTTGGTGCCCATCTCATCACAAAACTCCAGGAAGGCCGCGCTAGTAAATTGAGTGCTGTTGTGGTGATGATGCGATTGGCGATTTCAAAGCGGGTGAAGATCCCGTGGATGAATTTGATAGCAGCAAAAGCCGTGATGGCACGTACTGCTTTGGCTTCGACCCACTTGGTGAATTTGTCGATGGTAACGAACAAGTGGGTGAAGCCCCCCATGGCCCGCGGGAATGGGCCCAAGATATCCAGCCCCCAGACCACGAACGGCCAAGAGAGCGGGATGGTTTGTAGAGCGTAGGCTGGTTGGTGGATTTGCCTAGCGAAGAATTGGCATGCTTCGCATCTCCTCACCAGCTCGCAAGCATTCTGGAGGGCAGTAGGCCAATAAAATCCTTGGCGAAATGCTTTGCTGATAAGCGTCCGACCGGACATATGGCTCCCGCACATGCCTCCATGGATATCGAGAGCGTATGCCCTCTTCCCGAGTGATGCACCGTAAATTGCATTTACGCTCTGGCAGTGTAGGTCCCCACCTACCAGAGTATAGCACTTGGCCTTGCGTGCAATCTTCTCAGCTAAGGCATCATCGTCGGGGATCACTCGGTCTCGCAGGAAGGCTAGGATAGAATCCATCCACTGACCTTCCCGGCCGAGAGTGGCGATCACATGGTGATCGCCCGGGTACTCCGCTTGGCCAGGCTTTTCCCCGGGTGCCGCCTCGGTGGCACCGCCGCCTTCCCTCCTAGACCTGGGGGCTGAGGCGGGTGCGCTGCCTACCCTCCCTGAGTCGGAGGCCGCGACGGCTGCACCATCGTCCCCGCCCGAGCTAGGGGCAGCGATGGACGGTCGTGATAGTCTTTCTTCAAAGACCCCAACCAGGACAGAGGTTCTCGAGGACACGAGCTGTGAAAGCCTGTCCGCCATGTGGTTGTCACGTCGAGGAATATGGATATATCCCAGTCCTTCGAAGTGGCGCTCCATCTTCCTGATCTTCGCCAAGTAGGCGGCCATGGTAGAGTCAGAGCATTGAAATTACTTCCGCGCTTGGTTGATGACCAGCAGGGAGTCGCCTTTGACTTGGAGGCACCGGACGCCTAACACCGAGGCGGCGCGCAGCCCTGCCAGCAGGCCCTCGTATTCAGCGACGTTGTTGGTGGCCTTGAAGTCGAGGGTGACCACGTATCGGAGGATGTCACGGTTGGGGAGACCAAGACCACCCCAGCCCCCGCGCCTTCGAGCATGAAGGAGCCGTTGAAGAATAAGGTCCAAGGGAAGGCGCAGGGGCTTCTTCAGCTTCAGGAGTGGCAGGAGTCCATTCGGCAACAAACTCCGCCAACTTCTGGCTCTTGATGGCAGTGCGGGGTACAAATTAGAGACTGAATTCCCCCAGCTCCACCGACCACTTAGCGATGCAGCCTTCGGCTTCCCGGTTGTGAAGGATTTCTCGCAGGGGGTAGGCCATGACCACCGCAATCTCTCGCCCTTGAATATAGTGCCACAACTTCCTGGACGCCACTAGGACGGCTTACAACATCTTCTGCGATTGCAGGTATCTGGTTTCCGCCTTGTGTAGCACCTTGCTGATGTAGTAGACCGGCTTCTGGATGCCTTCCGTCTCAACCGATCTGCGCTCACTACCGGTAGGGTAGCGGCGATATCTGAGAGCAATGGTTCACCGGCCGAGGGGCGACCAACCAAAGCGGAAGGAGAGGTACCGCTTCGGGTAGGTCTTGTTGAGATCGGTGAAATCGACACACATCCGCCACTTTCCGTTGGACTTCTTGACAAGCATAGGGTTGACAAGCCACTCAGGGTGAGAGACTTCCTGAACGATCCCTGCGCGCAGCAGCTTCTCTACCTCCTCCCGAATGGCGTCTTGCCACTCTGGTGCCTAGCGCCGGACCTTCTGACGGACCGAGCGCACATCTGGGAGCGTTGCCAGTCAGTGCTCGATCACCTCCCTGGGGACCCTAGTCATATCGGACGATTGCTAGGCGAACACGTCGGAATTCCCAGGCTCTGAGGCTGAGGCTGGCGCCAATGAAGATGGACTTTTGCATATGAGTGCGTCTTCCTATTTGGCGCTGAGGCTGGCGCCAATGAAGACGGACTTCCCAGGCTCGCCCTCACTCAGGTAGAACATCTTTACCTCGACCGGTCGAGCCGGGTGAGGTGCGGGTCTGCGCCTTAGGGGCTCCCGGAAAGGCAGCATCAGCAGACTTCACACAGGTGGCACCGGCTAGATCCAGTGCGCGCTTGTGGCAGCGCAAAGCCTCTGGCTTGTCCACCCGGATGACTATGGGCCACTAGGCCCTGACATTTTCACCACCACGTACCCATAGTGGGTTGCCGCCATGAACTTGGCCAACGCCGATCGGCCAAGTATGGCATTGTACCGGAGGTCAAAATCGGCGACTTCGAAGTCGACCAGCTCCGTATGGTAGTTACTTTCCTCCCCGAAGGTGACGGGGAGGCGCAGCTAGCCTAGGGGGACCATGCTAGGCCCCGGGGCTACGCCGTAGAAGGGCAAGGCCGGGCTCAGCTCCTGGTTCGACATCTGTTGGATCTTCGCCATAATTATCCACATCATCGTCATCATGTACGATCTCTCCTTTATCTTCCTCTTCATTATTCGAATCAGAGTGTGGCTCCACTTCTTCAACCACCCTTGGAGTTGATCTTGCATGCTGAGTGTAGATCATAGTCCCTATTTGGTTTGACTTAGGCTTTTTGGCTTAAAGATAGCTTTTTAGCTTAACTAGCTTTTAAGCCATTTGTTTTTAAGCTAAGGCATGCTGTTTGGCATCTTAGCTTTTTGATGGATTGAATGGTGTAGCTTATTGCTGGAAAGTTTGAAATACCCTTTAAGATTGTAAGGACTTTTCTTATATACTGATTTATCTAATACAAATATTTCATACTTTGTTCAGCAAATGTCATATTGAAAAACATACATTAATCTTGAGATCAAACTTCATTCTAAGCATAATTATTTATCAACTTAAAACTCTTACTACATGGCAATTTTGAACTCTTATCAAACTGAAAATAGCATAACAATTCTGAACTCTAATCAAACTAACTAAAAAACATATACTAAGAGGTTTGATAAGGTAGATCCCACTAGAACTAGCCACCTGCACCTGTCTCCCGCCGTTCCACCCTCGGGTCTTGTCGCCTCCACCCACCCCACACTAGATCCAGTGGCCTCCTGCCACGCTATAGCTGGATCTGTTCAGCTCCATTTGTGCCACGCCTGGACCCTGTAGTCTCCCACCACTCTAGGTTTGGGTTCGGCCACCTCAACCCACGTCGCACCAGATCTAGGTCAGTGGAGGAGGAAGGAGGTTGGAGACGACAAAGGAGGGAGAAGGTTGGGGATGGTAGAGATCGGAGCGGCGAAGGGAGAAGACATGTCGCATAGGGGAGAGAGAGAAGACGAGGAGAAATGAGGAGATGGGAGAAGGATTCTTGAATTTATATATGATGTCATTTGGTATATAATTTTTGAGACTTCCAGTGGTAAAAGGTTATTTCATCCCAAAAAAGCACCTCTCATCTGGCTTTTGGCTTATAGTTATATGGAGGCTTTAGACTTTTTTTAAGCCCAACTTAAAAGTCAGTCATTTGTTTCGACTTTGGCTTTTTTGCTATTAAGCCAGTGAAAAAGCCGAAACAAACAGGGCCATAGTCTAGTCATTACCTCTCCTAGGAACATTCTGACATCGAAGCTCGCATGATGCACAGATAGCTTAATCAACATAGTCCCATGTAAGGTCATACCCAAGACCATCTTGAGGTGGTTTGACCAATGGGCCAACCCATTCGT
Organism: Guadua angustifolia; assembly: GCA_036346375.1. Classification (NCBI taxonomy): domain Eukaryota; kingdom Viridiplantae; phylum Streptophyta; class Magnoliopsida; order Poales; family Poaceae; genus Guadua; species Guadua angustifolia. The sequence continues at coordinate 9,260,362 of CM070519.1, read as the reverse complement.
TGTCCTAATCAAACTCTTCTATAAGCAAAGGGTCATAGCTTTTACCCCCTTCCTTGCGCCACTTTTGAAACATACTTGTCATCTTCTGGTTTTATACAACATAAACTAAATCATTCAATTTCTTGTGCTCTAACCAATTTCTTTTCTTAGTATGGACCTACAAATGGCAAGCAAAGAAAACAAAATGAATAAATGCCTTGCTGAAATTAAAATGAATAAACACAAAGAAGCTACAAAATAAGGGGTTAAAATTAAACACTTCATCAACTTGACATACAAATTCAAAGGTACTCCAATTTTGCTCACAACTAGATGATGAAGCACAAAGACTAGCGATATGCTTCGTAAACATTTGTAGCTCAATAGATTGGCCACCATAAGCATGCCACCAATCAACTAAAATTGCAAATACATGCATTTATTAAGATTTAGGAATGAAATTAAGATGCTAAAATTAGAAACACTTACTAGAACTCCATGAATATATGTTTTTTGCTTTGCCATTTTATTTGAAAAAATGTCTCCGCGTTGGTCCTCAAAGAGAACAACTTGCCTATCGATTTTGTTTCGAAGATCGGCATCTTCTACCATTCGTGCAAGCATACTAGTGAGATAACCCCTTAGCTCCCAAAACACTTTGAAATAAGCCTTGTTTTATATTTTTGAACTGAGTCATCTGGACTTACAAAAGTCTTGTAAACCCACTTAACTACAATTACTTCTCTATCCTTCAGCTGATCTACCAAATCCCAGGTGTTGTTCTTCTCTATCATGTGGATCTCATCTTCATTTGTTTTTATCCAATTCTTGTATTTCTCATCTTCTTCAAAGCTTTGTGGTTCAACTACAAAGAAGCTACACGATTCATAAATTTTTGCAAGACTTCTTACCCACCTTGGAGATAACTTGGTGTAGTCGATTGTTCTCTAGCACTCAGGCTAGACCTTAAGCTTGGACTTGAGCTCAAACTTGAACCGGGAAAAAAAATCAAAACCTTCAATCGACTAGAGTTTGATGTCGATTTATCCAAACTTCCATGACTTCTAGAGGAAAGCTAATTGCTTGTTGGCTTAGAGCTATATGAGTGGTAACATCCATGTACGGCTCTGTGAGAAGGTGGACAAAAATGGCCTTGTTGTACCTCACTCCCAATCTTCAATGGGTATTCTCTTTTTATTTTTGGAAGAGTATGCCAATATGATCTTAATTTGGTGCGGGGCTTTGCATTAGACATTTGTTGGGCTTTCCTCTACAGGAGCCTGTGTCCCAGCCTTTTTGTGCAATAAACCCCTCCAGCTGATGACTAGCGATAGGTGGAGCTTTTGGAGAAGGGCTAGCCTAGGGTGTAAGCACATATGCATCAACATTCTTCTTTTAGATTGGAAAACATTTCTCCAAGTTCAAATATAGAGCAATTCCACATAATAGGCTGTCCATTTGTTTCAACCAATGTTGGTCAATGTAACATCCTAAAAATTCAAATAAAGTAAGAAATTAAAATTCAGAATTAAATTATAATTATTGTTGCCTTTCCTGCATTTTCTGAATTTTTTGGATTTTTCTTGATTTTTGCTTCATTGGAAAAGTGTAATCAAGAAATAAAAGAATAGCAAAAATGAAATATAAAGTCAATAAAATTATAAAATCATGGATAATCTTAAGAATACTCTGGAACCCCAATTTTAAAAGATAAAAATGTCATGTCCAACATTTATGCATAAGATACAAAGTCATTTAATGAACCAACACTAGCAATAGTAGCATTGTCAGAATTAAATAAAAATAATCATGACTTATCTTTAGCTGAAAATTTTATATTATCTTCTAGAGCCATTAATTCACCTACATTAAAAATTTTAGAAATTAATAAATTATTTAATATATTTAAAAATTCAAAAACAAAGAGAATTGAAAATTAGTACTCTGAATGTCAGAATTTTTATAAATTCCTGGAGAAATATTTTGAGCTGAAAAGTTTTTATAAGAATCCTTAGCTCAAATAAACTTGAAAAACAAATTTTCAAAAAGTTTAAAAAATATTTACATTGTCTGATAAATGAAAATCGAAAATCTGAAAACTGTGGAGAGCAGGTTGTTAGAATTTTAATAAAATATTTGAACAGTATTCTAATCCGAAATTTCTACCGTAGCTATATAACTGATAACCCATTGTACAGAAAAATTGTCATAAATGTTGAAGTGACGCAAAACCAATGCATTAAAGACCTATTCGGCTCAGCCTGCTACCTATTCTTGAATTTTGCTTGGCTCCCCCATTTCTTTCTCTGCCATGTGGGGCCATATTCCTATACAGGCCCATGGCCAGTCTCCCCTGCACTTCATCTTCTTCCTCCAGCTGAAGAAGCCCCGAGCCAATTTCCTCTGTCGCCACTGTTCCTCGTGTCACCCCTTCGCCTGTAGCCCAAGCCAGCGCAGCACCGTCCTTATCCCGTCGCCTCCACGCGGATATCGCCCTGTGGTCCACGGCAAGCAGCTGCTGTTCTTCCTTTGTCACGCATGGTGAAGCCCCCATCCGAGCCGAATGCAACCCGGCCGAGCTCATCCTTTCTGTCACCTATAGATACCTCTAAATGATCACCTGAGCGGCGTTTTCTTTCCTCCCTTACCTCCCCTTTCCTCTGCTCAACTGAGTCACCAAAGCTCTGTTCTTTCCGCCATGACCGAAAGCTCAGAGCTAAAAATCCAACTGCAATCCTCGTGATACAGACAACCAATTCCAAATTCCTTTGAACCGTAGCATCCTCATACACTACTGAGCAAAACCCCTCAACAATACTTGAGCTCCCTCACGCAAAATTGGGTCGCTGCCGTGAGCTCATCTTCCCCAAAACCGGCGCATGGTGGCAGAGCTCCTCGGCTATTCTCCTCGGAAGAAACTCAAAAATGTTGTCTCCGTAACCCGTAGATGCTAATCATGCCACCCATTCGAACTCCCATGCATTGATTCTTGCTCGCCACCGCCCGCCATTACCGCCGCCGCCCAAGCTCATCGCCAGGCCTCTCCGGTTACTCTTCTGCCGAATTGATTCCACCGTTGGAGTTGTCTCGTCGAGCTCTTTCTCTTGGTGCCCTTGCCTTCGCCGGAAGATCGCCGGAGCATCGTCGCCGTCGAGCCTAGCCAAGCCTCTGCTCTATTTCTCTGCCGCACAGGTCCCATTTGACAGTGACGCAAGGAGGTCTCTAGTGAACCGGTAAAATACGCTTCCTCTGTTATGAAGACGTATTTCTGATTTTCCTGTTAATTTCCAAACCGAATCAATTACAATCTTGAATATCTTTTGCAATAGTAATCCAATTTAAATGAAACAAATTTTTATATTCATCTAAAATCAAAAAGAATCTAAATATGTAAAAAGATTTAATTTTTGAACTACAGAATTATTATTCGAAGTAAACTTTGATTAATATCCCATTATGGTCTTTAATAAAAGGTTGTGCAGAATAATTCATAAAATATTGAAATAAATATTAATATGATGCTAATACTAGGATTAATTCAAATCTATAAAAATATTAAACTTTTGAGTAATAGAGCAATTATTAAAAATTTGAAATGTGATAAACACTCTATTTTGTGTATTATTATACATATGAAAAATATAACTTTTAAAAATATAAAATAAATTATTGTTTGCCTCTGGAACCATAATAAACTCAAGTATGCAAAAAAATAATCCCATTTTCCTCCTCGATGGCTTTCTTCACCGACGACGACGCATCTGCGTCAAGGGGCTAGATCCGCTTTGGCTCCCTCGACTTCATCACCGTCCCGGCGGGAGAGTTCGTGCTCAACGCCGCCACTTCCCGGGCGCGAGCGCCTGCCTCGAGCCTGGACTCCGTCGTCCACACTCTCGGTGACCTTCGGCTTGGGGACCCTGCGCGGGCCCCAAGGTGGGAGTCCGTCTACCACCACGCTGCTTCTAGTAGCGGCTCCCGCGATCCTGCGCGCATGACGACATCACCCCCCACAGGCTCGCACCTCGTGGCTACGGTCGGCCATCTGCCGACCTCCGTCTACGATCTGCTGGAGAGCCCCTCCAGCCTCGACTCTGGCTCAGACGCGGAGCCCACCGCCGGCATGTTTACCCTCGCGAGTGCAACATGGTGGGGCCGGACGCCCCGGCCACCACCTCTGTCGGCCGGGAACCGCCGCCCGGCGTGCCGAGGCGCTGGAGGCGAAAATCAGCGTGGCGCCCGAGGCTCTCAAGCCGCCCGTCTTGAGCTCAGCTGACAACACGAGCATTGGAGGCTCAAGAGGCCGAGCTTGTCAAGCTATGAGACCGATCCGGAGCAAGGCAAGCCTGGTTTCGCATGCACTGCGCGCATGGCATGTTCAACAAATAGTGGCCGAGGGTCGCGACGACCTACCCTACTTCCTCGCGCCCGGCCGAGAATGTCGCCGCCATGTAATGTTGCCAGCGGCATCCCCGAGCGAGAGGATCCAGGGGCTAAGGCCGCCTACCAGAACCTCCGGTGGTAGAGCGTCTTCGCGATCCGGCATGTACGACTTCCGCTTCCTTCGCTCGGGGACTTCTTCGATCACCCGACCAGCGTCACGCCCAGACGGCTGGGGCGGCATCATCGGCGCCGCCCAGCGACGAGGCCTCTCGCACCGGTGCTTTCGAATACCGGCGAAAGCCTTAGCGTTCGCGGGATCACAGGGACCGGAAGAAGACGGACAGCGAGGCTCGAGCCCCCGATGCGGGGCCCGCAGGCGTTTGGTGGGAAATCGGCTGCGTGAATTTCCGCTTGATTCGGCCCCGCCAACATAACCAAGTACTGCTGGGGCCCACGAACCCCGGTTGCGGTTAGAAGATTTTCGGCTCGCATGCGGCGGAGGCGCCCGCAGACGATCTCTTAGTCATCGTACCTCCCCATTTACCTCACGGATTACGCTCGAGCATGGCTCGGTATTTACCGCGAACACCATTAGGAGCTGGGTCGACCAAGAGCGTCTTCGTCGGTAACTTCGGGGCACCTACAAGCATACAGGAACTCACAGGACCTCAAAAAGCAGCAGCGAAATGAGAGTCTCTCCGGGATTACATCCGGCGATTCTCCCAACAATGCAACGAGCTCCCCGACGTCACCGACGCCGATGTTGTCAGGGCGTTCTTCTACGGTACTTCGTCGAAAGCTCTGGTGCACAAGCTGGGCTGCGCCAAGCCCAGGACCACCAAGGAGCTCCTCGATATTGCCACCAACCACGCCTCCGGCGAGGAGGCTGTTGAAGCTATCTTTGATAAAGGGAAGGTCAAGCAAGAGGCCGCCCCCGACGCCGGTGTTACCTCTGACCGCTACGACAAGAAGAAGCGGAAAGGAAGCAGGACGCGAGGGCCTGGTGGTGGCGGGCGAGCCGACCGCTTAGCGGCGGTAGCGTCCAGATCCCGACCACTTTAAAAGCGATGGGATGCCCATATGGGATCATGGGTACCGTCAAACACAAGTACAGGGATTGTGAAACCCTGAAGCGTTTCATCTCCGGAACCTCCGCACGGGGTAAAGGGAAGAAGCGCGACTTGGCACCAGATGTCGAGCCCAAGGAGGCGGCCGAAGAGTTCCCGGAACCTGATGGTTGCCTCATGATCTTCGGCGGACCAACGAGCTATGCCGACAAACGTCAGCAGAAGCTTGCATTCCACGAAGTCCACGGCGGCTCCGCTGTGCCCACCTACCGTGGTCGGAGTCACCGATCACCTTCGGACCGGAGTGATCACCCGATCACGTTCCGCATCCTGGGAGATACCCTCGGTCGTGGCCCCCATTGTGGGGCAAGCGCCTTTCAAGGTGCTCATGGATGGCGGCGGCGATCAGCATCTGTATGTTGAGACCTTCGATGCCCTGGGATCCCTCGCTCAAGTCTTCGGCCGAGCAAAGCGCCTTTCCACGGCATCGTTCTGATGTCCGCAAGCCCATCCGCTCGGGCGGTCGATCCGCCCGTAACCTTCGAACCAGCCAACTTCCGACCGAGACCCTCACCTTTGAGGTCGTGGGGTTCCCCAGCTCTATCACGCCATCATGGGAGGCCATGTTACGCCAAGTTCATGGCGATCCCCAACTACACTACCTCAATTTGAAGATCTGGGGCGCGCGGAGTCATCACCGTGGCGCATCCTTCAGCTCACTTAGCAACCGCGAAAACCGGTTGTGAGTTGGCATCGGCGATCATTGCGTCCGCCGAGCTCGAGAATCTCCGGAAGGAGACCTCGGAATCCGCCCCCGACTCCAACAAGTCGGGGTCCGGATCCTTCAAGTCCGCCGAGGGGATCTGAAGGAGGTCATGGTCGATCCGAAGATCCGACCAAGACCGTGCGCATCGGGGCCATGCTCCTCGCCAAATAGGAAGGCGCGCTCGTCGACTTCCTCCGCGCCAACAGGGACGTCTTTGCATGGAAACCCTCTGACATGCTAGGCATCCCGCGGGAAGTCACCGAGCACTCCTTGAATATTCGCCCGGCTCAAGGCGGTCGTCCGGCCGCTGCGCCAACCGACGAAGAAAGGTGCAAGATCATCGGTGAGCAAATCGCCAAGCTTTTTGGCGGGGTTTATAAAGAGGTCCGCCACCCGAATGGTGGCCAACCTGTCTTTGGTAAAAAGAAGTCGGGCAATGGAGAATGTGTGTTGACTACGAGCCTCAACAAGGCATGTCCCAAGGACCCTTTTCCATTGCCCGCATCGACCAAGTTATCGACTCCACGCGAGGTGTGAATCCTGTCTTTCTGGGCGCCTACTCGGGCTACCACGAGATAGCGATGAAGGAGTCCGACCAACTCGTGACCTCATTCATCACTCCGTTCGGCTCGTTCTGTTACGTTACGATGCCGTTCGGTCTGAAAAACGTGGGTGCTACATACCAGCGATGTATGCAGACGTGTTTTGACGACCAGATCGGGCGTAACATCGAGGCGTACGTTGACAATATTATCGTCAAAACTAAGAAGGTTGACAACCTTGTCGCCGACTTAGAGGAGACTTTTGCGAACCTCTGAAGGTTTCGCATCAGGCTCAACCCCGAGAAGTGCGTTTTCGGGGTCCCCAAGGGAAAACTTCTCGGCTTCATCGTCTCCGAGCACGGCATCGAAGCTAATCGGGAGAAGATCGCCGCGATCATGAAGATGGGTCCGATCAGCAATCTGAAGGGGGTCCAAAAGCTGACGAGATGCCTAGCGGCCTTGAGCCGTTTCGTCTCCCGCCTCGGTGAGCGCGGAATGCCGCTTTATAAGCTGCTGAAGAAGTCCGACCACTTCATCTGGACGTAGGAAGCGCAGGAAGCCCTCAATCGATTGAAGGCATTCTTGACCACGCCCTCGGTGCTGGTCGCCCCAACGCCAGAAGAGTCGCTCCTCCTCTACATCGCCGCCACGGCCCAAGTCGTTAGCGGCGCTTCGTTGTGGAAGCAAGCGAAGGCCGCATACTCAAGGTCGTGACGATATACTTCATCAGCGAAGTACTCTCCGAGTCCAAGGCTCGGTACCCTCAGGTCCAGAAGCTGCTCTACGCGATGCTCATCGCCAAGAGGAAGCTAGTCCACTACTTCGACCGGCATCCGATCTCCGTGGTAACTTCCATGCCGCTCGGCGAGATCATTCGCAGCCACGACGCCTCCGGAAGAATAGCCAAATGGGCTCTCGAGCTCAACGGCCACAACATATCGTATGTCCCCCGGACGGCCATCAAGTCGCAGGCCCTGGCCGACTTCTTCGTAGAGTGGACCGAAGCCCAGGCGCCACCCGCGCCCGAAGACCCCGAGTACTGGACGATGTACTTCGATGGGTCCTACACCAAAACCGGAGCAGGTGCGGGAATCGTCCTCATCTCTCCACTTGGAAACAAGCTTCAGTACGCGATTCGGTTGCACTTCAACGCCACCAACAATGTCGCCGAATACGAAGCACTCGTCAACGGTCTCCGGATTCTTTGCCGACCTCGGCGGCGCGAATCTTCGTGCACGGTGACTCCAAGCTTGTCGTTGACCAAGTCATGAAGGCTTAGAGCCTCGTGGCGATCGTATGTGACATCTTGCCGAGAGGTACGTAAATTGGAGGAAAGGTTCAAAGGATTGAACTTCACCATAGCTCGCCGTTACAATGGGGAAGCCGACTACACAGCCAACACGGCTTCAGCCGGGACGATCCGTTAGGGATCTTCATCTCGACCTCTCAGGCCACCGTTTGGCTGGATTCTCCTCTGAACATCCGGTGAGCCCTCGGCATCGCCCACTCCGATTGCCGGCGTTGAAGTCGAGACCTTCGAATCGAGCCACGGCGCTTTCGCCGACTCATTGGAGAAACCTTTCATCGACCGACTAGCAAGCGGATCGCTCCCCGCCGATCCCACCGAGGCCCGGCGCCTCGCTCGGTGGGCGAAATCTTTTGTACTGGTCGAAGAAGACCTCTACAAGAGAAGCCCCTCCGGGGTCCTCCAGAAGTGCATCCTGGCGAACCAAGGGAAGCAGCTACTGTTGGACATCCATGCCGGGATTTGCGGACATCATGCCGCCCCACGGTCCCTCGTGGGCAAAGCCTTTCGCCAAGGTTTTCTTGTGTGGCGATGGTCGATGCCGGCAGTTGTTCGCACTGCGAAAGGTGTTCTTGCCATGGCGATGGTCGATCTTAGGCAGATTGTTACTTTCTGCGAAGGTGCCAATTCTTTGCTCGGCAGACACATCTTCCGCGCAAGCCTGCAGGCGATCCCTATTACATGGCGTTCGCCGTTTTGGGACTTGATCTGGTCGGACCCTTTAAGAAGCGCGGGGGCTTGACACACGCTTTCGTCGCGGTGGGCGAGTTCACCAAGTGGATAGAAGCTAAGCCGGTCGCCACCATTACTTCTGTCCAGGCGGCCAACTTCTTCCGCGACATCGTCTATCGGTTCGGAGTCCCGAACTCCATCATCACCGATAATGGCACGCAGTTCACAGGGAAAGAGTTCCTCGAGTTCTACGACGACTTCAACATCCGTCCGATCGGGCGGTTTGTGGTCCACCGGCGGACTAATGGCGGTCGGCGCACCAGCAAGCATGATCCTCCAAGGGCTAAAGCCGCGGATCTTCGATCGACTGAAGAAATTCACGGGACGATGGGCAGTCGAGCTGCCCTCCGTCCTTTGGAGCCTGCGGACCACGCCGACCAGATCGACCGGGTTCACGCCATTCTTTCTGGTGTTTGGCGTGGAAGCCGTTCTGCCTACCGACCTGGACTACGGCGCACCACGACTGCAAGCTTTCGACGAGGCGGGGGCTCGGCAGCGATGAATGCCATCGACGGCCTTGACGAGCGCGCGATGTGGCCGTTTTGCGATCGGCCAAGTATCAGCAGACGCTGCGGCGTTATCATGATCGATAGGTCCGCGGACGATCCTTCAACATTGGCGACCTGGTTTTACGCCAGGCCCAGTCCAACGTCGGCAGGCACAAGCTGTCCCCTCCATGGGAAGGACCCTTCACCGTCGTGGAGGTCCTCTGACCCGGTACCTTTCGACTCAAAGACGCCGACGGCAACGTTGTGCCCAACGCATGGAATATTGAAAAGTTAAGGCGATTTTATCCCTAAAACTTTATCCTTATTTACGCAACTTTGGCCAAACCTCGAGCCCTTGCAAGCGATGCTGCGATCACACCCGATCGTCGAGCATCGCTCAAAGGACTCCTACCCGCCTGGCCATCTGAGATCGCGCACCAACCGAACAGCGTGACCCGCCCTAATGGTAACTCGTTTACGCCAAGAATGCTCTGCCCTCGCCCGTGACTACGGACCAAGTGGCGCTTCGGCGATGGAAGAGGACCATGCGAGGCGATCCATTATCGGTTTGGAGCACGCCTGGGCAGCGGTTTATACGACTTTGCATCTCCTTCAAAATATCGGCGTCCTAGCCCTCGCGCACAACCTCGGGAGGTTCCTAAAGGCTACGGTCATCCAGTGAAGCGCTTGTCACGAAGGAGAAAACGCGCAATGTAAGGCAAAATCCCCAAAAGCTGCACTGTACGGTGCGCGAATATTACAAAAAAAGAAGAAAAGAGGCGGGGAGGGAGCCTGAGCCGTCTCCAGGCCACGTTCAGGCGTCGCCCTCAGCGGTGTCGTCGTCGGAGCTGCCGCTGCTCTCGAAGACGTCGCCCAGCTCGGCCACTTTCTCCGCCGCCGGCCGCACCCTGGCCCGCGCTTGGTCCGCGTCCCCCTCAATCCCGGCAACGGTTGCGATCGGGTCGAAGGGCCAGCGTCGCGGTGGCAAAGACGCCAAAGACCACGTATTCCGCCGCTTGCTGCGGGAGGCTGGCCCGACCCTCGTGAGTAGAACGCTCACGCAGGCGCGGCAAGTCGGAAGAAGGCGTCGGCCGCTGGTTAAGCGGGCGTAACCATTGGAGTAAGCTCCAGAGGCTCTGGCGCCTCACCCCGAGGCTCGGGCTCGCCCATGTTCTCAAAATTTGGGCGAACAGGAGAGAGACCCTCCGCGAGGCTAGTCGCTCGCATACATTGGTGAGGTCCTCCACTGGCGGCCTCGGCCCGTGCCGCTGCGACAGACGCGTCTTGGCATGCCCGGCGGCGCTCCTCCTCGGCGGCGGCCGAGCCCGTCCCGTCGCCACCTCCTCGCGCACCTGCGCCTGGTCCGCTTCGGCGGATCGGGTCCGTGCTTGCTGAGCAAGCACTTCCGCCCCCCGAGCGGCAACCATGGCAGCCTGTGATGCTAAGGAAGCGTCCAGCCGCGTCAGCGCGGCCGTCATCCTGGCTGCCCGTGCCCTCGTCGTAGAAGCGATGGCGTCCGCCCCTCCCACTGAGGTGGCCGGCGCAAGCATAGCAGATGGTTCGCTAGAACCAGGGCCAGCAACCCTGGTCATAACAGCAAACGATTCAACATTAGCAACAAGAGGAAGACCGAAGCCATCGCTAGGACGAACAAAGAAGACTCACTCCAAACGAGGATTCTGGATGCGAAAGATCGACGAGGGCAATACGAGCCCTCCCCTTCTCGCACGCATCAACAACGGATCGGTATGACTGGGATCTCTTGGGCAGACCCGGGGTCGCTTGTTGCCTCCGCTTGCGGCCCTCGATCATCGCCGCCACTCGCCATCAACACCCTTGCCTTCTGATCCTTCTCCTCTTCTCTGGACGAAGGGCAAAAGTAGAACAAGAAGGCGGAGGGGGCGAACTGCGCATAATGGCTCTTTCCCTCCGCACCATATTTATAGGGCCGGGGTGGAGTGGTCGAAGTGGAGTCGTCCCGGGCGGCGCGTCGTGCATTGATCGTGCTTGCACGCCCCATGCGACAGGACGTGCCCTGTCCGCACCCCACGCCTCGCATTAAAATGCGACGTGACGGTTGGGGTGAAAGGACGCCATGTCGACCAGGAAGCCTGGCGTGACCGCCGATTTTCATTAAAGCCTGGTCGATTGCGTCGGCAGTCGACGCCAAGCGACGTCTGACTAGGCCACGGTGGCCCCAAGTGAAGGTCTCAGCCGCCGCAATACCTCCCGCATCCAAAATAAAAGATAAGGCAATCTTTTCCTTAAGAGTTTTTCCGTGTTCGTTTTTCCACTTTGAGTCCCCACATATCGCTCGGGGGCTGCAAGCTCACACACTTTCACGGGTCGGGTGACCGGGTCGGTTGCATGGTCCTCCCTAGCGGTAACCCCCTCAACCCAAGCACTACGGCCTATGCCCCCGCGGCTGTGGTTGTGAAGTATTGCTCTGCGGAAGGAGGAAATACCCATGCGGAGCCGCCCCCAATCGGTCGGGAACATTCCTCTCCTGTGCAAGTGTGGATGAGCGACGTATACCTAAGTCCATGACATTTTGCAGGAGTGGAAATCGCGAAAAGCAAGGGAGCAGCGATGACGAAAGGTGGGAAAACTCACCCCAGATTTATAGGTGCCCACCGAATCATGTGCCGGCTGGATACATATCGACCGATCGCCTGCCGATCAAAGCATCGCGTGTCCCGTCACAAACGCCACGACAAACCGCCGGTAAGACGTATCGCCCCCGATCATTTCATTTCGCATTTTAATTCCCGCACGCACGTTAAATGCTTGCAGGGATGTCGAACATCATCGCTCCGGTAAACGCCCGCGACCCTTTAATCTCCGCCTCGGTCGGCTCAAACCGACCAGGCGGAGGAAAAACCACCGAGCCGGAACCTCGAGGTGGCGAGAAGGCTTGAATACTGACGAATAAGACACGGTAAATCGGTCCCAAAGCGAGATCTGCGGATGGATCCTCGCCGACCCGGCAAGCAAGCAGCGAGGCGAGTTTTAAGCGAACCCTCGGTGGGTCTCTAGTTGGGTTGGCGGACGACCCAATCGCCTTAGCTTCGCGTCCGAGACCATACTTCAAACTCTCATGAGCCCCGAAGAAAGCAAAGAGCCAGTGCGCCCCAGATTCTGAGCGGCAGGGTCCGTCTGGGATTGAGTAAAAAAGGTTTTATGGGTCGCCCCGGTGGTCGGACACTCGGCGAGGATCGTCCGCAGAGATCGCTCGATCTCGAGGCCCACTCGGATAACCCGTTTGCAGCTCCACGAGCACGGTGTTCGCCAGCGTAGGCAAACACGTGTTTTGCTCACCCCTCCAGTCCCACACTGCGGACGGGCGTATCGATGGGATCGGCAATGACCTCTCGTCTCGCAGAATCGTCTCGCCCAAGCGAGGACTCGAGACGGATGCCCCCTGCCTTGCTCCGGCGTTAAACCAGCATGTTTAACACGCCCAGCTACGGCGTAAAAATAGCACTAACGCGTCTAGCTTCGACGTTAAACAAGCACCCGGGAGCCGGAACCTCTCGCGAAGGCATCCGGACCTCCCTGCCGACCACGGCCGCGTCTAGCTACGACGATAAACAAGCACCCGGGAACCGCAACCTCTCACGAAGGCATCCGGACTTCCCCGCCGATCACGGCCGCGTCTAGCTACGATGTTAAAACAAGCACGGGGAGCCGGAACCTCTCGCGAAGGCATCCGGGCCTCCCTGCCGGCAACGGCCGCGTCTGCCGACCGACGTAGTCGCGCATTAGGGCCCTCCGACTAGCTCGGTCAGATTCATTTTGGCACATGTAACCCCGACCGCTCTCAGGCACGCTCGGGGCTCAAAACTACACCCACGGGTGCGCTTCATCGCCCGATCAAAAGCACCAATAGTCGGATGGCTCGGCTGAGCAAGACGTCCCTCTCTGGGAAGACCTATCCCCTCTTTGCGCGTCACGCTATCGAGAAGACTATACCAGGCGAAAACGTCAGGTCCCTCCAGGAACGCTCGCGTTTTAGGACGGCATTGGGGTCTACTGACGAATACCCATACCAGGGATACCCCACAGCAAAGTATACATCTATCTCAAGATCGCATTTCTCGTCCCTTACTGGAAGGGGGTTGTTGCCGAATCTCGGGTCGGATGCACCCGCCGGCCCCGACCGACCCAGGGCCGACACCTCGTGAACACCTCGCCGACGACCCGCGCATCGAGTACTACCACGAACTCCGACCGGGACCCGACTAGGGTCCCGCAAGCCTCGGCCCCTGATCTCTGCCACATCGCCAGATCTCGCCCGGCGGGCACTTTGTTGCCGCACGTACTTGTAATATTAGGCGGACGGTTCCTTCCCAAGGCAACCAGAGGGTGGCCTCAGCTAAAGCACCCGTCTTTTCAAGATGTCAGCGTCTGACAGGCGCTCAGAGGGTAGATATGCGCCCTCCGAAAAGAGCGCCGCCCGTTGTGTCTACCCACCCCGTATGGGACGCGCTGGAACCTGTCAGGCATCATGACCGAAGACCAGGTCGCCTGAGCGAAGAAACTGCCCGTCATCATGACCGAAGACTAGGGCCTTGGGACGGGGCATTCCCTTGTCTATTTTCAAATCCTCGTGTAACACTGCCCCTCGGCCTATATAAAGGAGGCGGGGCCCTTGGAGGAGGACATAGATTTTCTTTCCTTCACGCACTCACACGAGTTAAGCTCCTGCACCGCCCTTTAGATCGCTCAGGGTTCTCCGACCCGGGTTGGCGCCAGGTGCAAGAAAGCCCTCCCGACTTCCTCTTCCCGATCAAGTGCTAAGGGCCTGTCCTTAGCCTTTGTTTGTAATCTCTGTTTACTCTCCGAGCTCAGAGTAATTCAAACCTCCACCACGAACTGGAAGTAGGGACATTCAACCCGAAGCAGTATAAATCTGAGGCTTCTTTGGTCTAACCATTCGAGGAGAGGGAGCGCGTGATCCCCTATACTTACGAATTTACTTGCCGGTTACACGAAACACCGACAATGTCTAAATCCTGAAATTTGTAAAAGTAGTTTGAATACACTCTACAAAGTTTATACTACCATAATCTGAAGAAAGAATCTAGATTCAACATGGTTTTCATATTATTCCTGTTAGTTCAATAACCCTAAGTGTTCACAATTTTGAAATCCGTAAAAATGAGTAAACCAATTGTGATCACTTAAGCCTTTTCAGTAGTAGCTCGCATCACAGCTCGTCTAAATGCAAATATTATGAAGAATAGCTCAAAATTAATCTTTAGGATATGATCTATAATAATCTAGAAAAATATTTTTATTTTAACTTGATTTGAATCTGCATCCTGATAAAGCAAAACCCTTAAGTGTTAATCATTCGCTTCACCATTCTCGCCGATCGCGCATAATGTGAACTTTATAATGCCACGTAAGCCTTTTCAGAAATGAATATAATGAATTATCTAAACCCTAAAATTTATAAAATCAATTTAGAAACATTCTCCAAAGTGTAGACTACCATAATATGTAGAAATAATGTTATTCCGTTATGCTTTAAATATTAATCCTGTTAGCAGAATAACCTAAAGTATTACGATTGCCGAACTTGGTAATGTGAGTTAGTGAACTCGATAACAATGAAGCAATCTATAATTAAGATGTTTGTATCACCAGAACCTTATTAAAAAGCACGAAGATATAACCAGTAACCTATCTTAATAAGTCCAGTATATTCAAAGTAAATCTTTTACAACTATTCATATATATCATAAAACAAAATGATTAATTCTATTAATCTAAACAATTTTTGCATCTTGAATTCGTAAGATAAAATTTATAAATTCATAAAGAACAATCCCTGTTCTTTGCA
This sequence comes from Guadua angustifolia, assembly GCA_036346375.1. Classification (NCBI taxonomy): domain Eukaryota; kingdom Viridiplantae; phylum Streptophyta; class Magnoliopsida; order Poales; family Poaceae; genus Guadua; species Guadua angustifolia. The sequence continues at coordinate 9,245,254 of CM070519.1, read as the reverse complement.
AAGAGTCTTTATTTGCTTTTCTATCTATTTTCTTTTTGCCCTTATTAAAGTTTATTATTTGCTATATTTTCTTTTGAACGACGCGTAGAACTCGACGTTACTACCTCCATCGTCGTCAACACCAACTGTAACTACGATATCGTCGTAAGCGACAAATAAGCAAGGCAAGCACCCCTTTGACCATGTTGATCCCAGTGTTTATTTTTCTTTGTTTATCAAATGATTTCATGCATGCGATTATTTTATGTAAATTCGCTATTTTGTGGTTCTGGTAGTTATACCTGTTGTTTCATGGAACTTCCTTGATAAGTATGAACATGTGAACCTTGATAACCATAGAGAAGGATTAGACAATATAAAATGTCTACTTGGGTATAAGTGAATTAATAATCATGCTTAGCCATGCTTTAGAATCAACAATGAATCGATGAATCAATGATGATGATCAGATCAAAAGTTGTTTCTTGAGAAATGGAAAATGTGTTTGGGTATGTACTGTTGGTTAATGGTTATTTTGGTTTAAAATCCTAAACAAAACTATGGTTTTGGATGCGGGCAATTATTGGCAATAGCCGGATGTACAAGGGAAGTTGTACGTAGTGTAGGGTGAAGTATTGCCCGTGTCAGATTAAGGACCGAACAATGGGACGCTATAGATCCAAGAAATCCAACCACAAGTGTTGTTATGGGGTATCGTTAAACCAATTAAGTTACCTAGTTTAACTTTGCATTTATGGAAGGCGGGAGCTAGCACAGGCATTCCTTTCTAGGTCTGCTTGTAGGGGTTTCTACTTACCAATGCAACGGTGTACGCCTTGTTGGGGAGAAACCTATAGTACAGGGGTACTCTCATTTTTCCATTTTCAAATTAAAAGACGAGGTATGTCTGCTCTTCAGGTTTCTTCTCCCTGGCAAGGGTTAACGTCCCGGGCTGGTGTAAAGTTAAACTGGGCAACGTAAAGGTTTTCGTCATGAACATTCTGACATTGGGATGTGAAGCGTGTGGCAAAAAGAAAAGGTCATGTCTTGTGGGTAAAAGTTGTACACTCTGCAGAGTATAAATCTAATCGATTAGCCGCACCCGCGGTCATGGGCACTTGGTGAAGTCATTCCAATGTTAGACTTTGATATTTTCTAAAAGTGGGTTTTGGGTTGAAACCTATTTTGCAACTGTTACTTTATATCAATGGGTTGATATTGTTGGATTTCATAGATTGAATTATTGGATGAATGATTAAATCATTATGTCAATGGGTTGACAATTGTTGGACCACATGAATGGATTATGGATTTGATTATTGGACTAATGGATCTTTGGACTATTCAATGCTTGGGAGCAGATGTGAGTATCATTTATGCTTCACTTATTTGCTTATCAAACTTGCTCTTACAAATTCCGTTTGAAAATTGAAATTGATTTACAAAGTAGATTCTGCTTCATGCAAACTTAACCAAGAAGCCTCCTTTGACATGACTTGCATTTAATGCATTTGCAAATACCACCTTAAGTCTTGCGGAGTATGAAAGTATTCAACCTTGCTTCTTTACTATTTTTAGGTGATCACAAAGTTTCGAAGAACATCTTTTCGTCGCAGGTTACAGGAATTTCAAGATAAGCCATTTTTCTAGGGGTTAGCAACTTGTCAGTTGCCTGAGGGTTGGATGGGTACACAACAAGATTTGCTTCTCCTGTGCTATGAATTTTTACTCTGAGTTGTAAAATAAATTGTAATAATAGCTTCCGCATTAATAATATGATGTATGGTTGTGATTCCAATTGTTGTAAATATGCGTACTAGCTACTGATCCAGGGACTAGTACGAAAAGCACATTAGATTTCCGTTTTGGCATTCTTCGCCTAGAATGTGAAAACGGGGGTCGTTTCAGTCAACAATTTTCATGATGCTCTTGAGCAAAACTTTGTTTTTTTTGAAAGGCAGAAAAGCTGCGATTACATTAGAAATGAAGGAGAACAAGAGTGCAATAGTGCAACAGACTGCACCATTGGGGAGCGGATGCAGGAGAGGGAGGGGAGAGGGGAGGAGAAAGGAGAGGAAAAGAAGGAAGAATCAATTAGGGTGCTAGACGAATTTTTTCAGATCCTTTGCTCCCGCGAAGATCTAATTTGAAGCCTCGTCCTTGATAGACTGGAGAATCACATCACTTGATTTGCATATGGTCCTGAAGACTCTGTTATTTTGCTCTCTTCACCATTGCCAACTAGTTAGAACAATGACGGTTTTGACACCCTTGCGAAACATGTCCTACCAGTTGAATTGATGTAGGGTTCATTGTTCTAGGTGGGCAGCTGGTTCCCATCACTCTGGAAGAAGGGACGGCATTCGGGCCCACCGAGCAACAGCAGCCCATAAGAGTTTAACTTGAGGGCATCTACAAAGAGGTGTTAGACAGTTTCCAGGTTTCAGCAGCACATCTAGCAGAAATAATGGTTTGGTCACTCCCATCGTTGCAAACGCTGCGTAGTTCGAACTCAGTCTTCAAGTGCTAACCAAAAGAATACTTTGCAACGCGACAGTCCCCATGCTGACCAGACGGTGGTACGAAAGGATGTGAAGGTGCTTCCTGCAACTGCATGCAGTATGCTGAGGAGGACGTGTCTATGTTATGGCGCCTTGATTTTGCGATCGCAGAGAGACCGATTGTATTTGCAGGCGCAAGCTTACATATTTAGGAAGAAGATGGACAGTTAGGTTTTGCCTAATATCCTAGATCCAGTTATTGTTTAACAGGGTATTTTCAAGCGATCTTGCTTTTCATCTGGAGTGCTTAAAGAGGGATGGTGCTAGCTGTGACGATGCATAGCCATGAAGCCATCTGTCGGTCCAGAACAACGCCATCCGGCCATTTCCAATGGTAATCCTGGTGGCCACAGAAAAGAGCTGTTGATTGGTCTAGTCACATGGGATCGGCGATCCAATCCACGGTCTATCTACAACCATCCATTGGAGCCATAACCAGCATAGGCGGAGAGCTCTAGCAAACCTGTCTAAGTCGAGGACTCCTAGTCCCCCCTTTGAAGGGGGCGGCAAACTGTTGTCCAGCGTACTTTGTAGTTGCCACTGTGGAGGTCATGTTGCGTGCCCAGAGGAATCGTCTTCTGAGTTTGTCAAAATCCAAGATGAATTTCTTTGGCACCTTAACCGCAGTCAATAGGTAGATAGGGAGTGAGGATAGGACTGATTTTACCAAAGTGAGGTGCCCCCATTGTGAGGAGGTTTGCTTGCTAGCTTGCCAGTCGTCACGCCGCTTTGTCTGAGATGTGTTGAAGATCGGCGCGGTGCAAATGACCAAGGGCCAGCGGCATGCCTAGGTATTCGATAGAGAAAGTTGAGATTTGTCCATGAAAGGGCTGCAAGATGCTCTGAAGGTTTAGGCCATCGCCGCTGATTGCAGTAATAGTGCTCTTGTGCATGTTGACTTTTAGTCTGGACACTTCGCTGAAAGACCTGGGCATGGCAAAGGTTGCCTCTAGCTCTTCCCTGACCGGGTTGAGGAATATAACTACATCGTCCTCAAATAGGGATACTCTCAGTGATGGAGCACATCCTCGTAAGGGGGATAGGATGCCGTCGTGAGTGGCTTTGGAGAGCACGTAACACAAAGGGTCGATGGCTAGTAGGAAGAGATAGGGCGATAGAGGGTCACCCTGCTTCAAGCCACGGCAGTGTCTGATTTGAGGTCGAGGCACCTCGTTGAGGAGGACCGAGGAGGTGGTTGACACGAAGGAGATTAACAGCCATTCCCGCCATCGCGGATTGAAATCTCGGGCTTGTAGTAGGTCCAGTAGGTATTCCCAGGAGATAGAGTCAAAAGCTTTTTGAATGTCGAGCTTTAGCAGTAGCACAGGCATGTGATTTTGATGGTAGGCTTTTGTGTAATTTTGGACCCACAAAAAATTGTCTTGGATACATCTCCTTTTGATGAAGGCACTTTGAGAATTTGAGATTAGCGCATTTATGTGCCTGGCGAGGCACAGTGCTAAAACCTTGGATAGAATTTTTGCAATTGAGTGGATGAGGCTGATTGGTCTGAAGTCTGCGGTGGATCTCGAGTCCTCCTTTTCTGGGATTAGGACAATGGAAGCTGTGTTGAGTGGTTCAAAAGCTCAAACATGGTAGTTTTGGATGCAACCAAAAATGGCCATGATGTCGTGTTTGACAATTTCACAGTAGTGTCTAAAAAAGTGCATATGAAGCCGTCCGAACCAGGGGCTTTTTTGGCAAGTAGCTGGCCAATTGCATGCAGGACCTTATGCTCCGAAAAGGGTGTGTCAAGGTCAGCCACGTCATGAACGGGCAGATATAGACTTTACCAGTTTATGACTTTGGAACGTGAGATATTGCCGTGTAGAAGGGATGAGAAATGGTTGAACAACATGCATTCCTTATCTACATGTTTGGTAGCTATGCCATCAAGAGAATTTAGAGACTGGATAAAATTTTTGCGGTGACTTCCATTTGCCCTTAGGTGGAAAAACGGGTGTTTGCATCCCCTTCTTTGAGCTAGATGATGCGGGAAGCCTGCCTTTTGTGAGCTTTTCCAACTGCTCCCAAGCCAAGGGTCTAGAGTTTGAGCGATTTTTGAAGGTCACATTCAGCCTGGGAGTGCTCTCTGGACTCCTAAGCAATGTCGAAATGCAAGATCAACGCATTTGCTAAGAGGAACTGATGCTTGGCGTCACATAGGATTGAGGAGCTCCATGCACAAAGCTCTTTTGCAATTGTGTAGAGCTTATGGGTCAATCGCTTAACTGGGTCAGTTTGTGTGCTTGACGCAGTCCAAGCCTGCTGAACGACTTGGTGAAAACATGGAAGCCGGGGTCAAAAATTTTCGAACTTGAAGGGCCAAGGTTTTCGAGGGCCATTTTCACTGGCCAGAAGAAGCAGGTAGTGGCCAGACATGGATGAGAAGAGCGCCTGCAGCAGATGGTTTGAGAACATGAAGTCCCCTCCATGGTTGCAGAAGACTCGATCAAGCTTAACCAGAGTTGGGTCATTTCGTTCGTTGCTCCATTTGAACCTCTAGTTTTGGAGGGGGATCCCCTTGAGGTGGCAACGGTTGAGCGTACCCCGAAACTAAGTCATTAAATGATGGTTTAGATTGCTATTATTTTGTCTCTCACTTCGTAAATCAGGTTGAAATCTCCAAGAACAAGCCAAGGAGATTGAGGCTAAGGCACCAAGGAGGGAAGCTCCTAAAGGAAGGAGGGCTTGTCGATGTCTTCTGATGGCCCATAAACCGTCATCAGCAAGAAGGAAGAATTATCATCCCAAAAGGAGACGTGAGCTGTTAGAGAGTAGCGATTGATTTGCGATGTTGCCACATGGATCTTGATGCTATCCCAGCATAACAGCACACCACCCCTAATGCCTTGAACTGTTAAATAGTGAGTGTTAGATAGGCACTGACCACCAATTTGGAGTGCTAGATGCTGATCGATGCACTAAAGTTTTGTTTGTTGGAAGTAGGCAATATCAGGGTCGATGGTGTTGATTAACTACCGTAGAGCTGCTCGCCTAGCCAGCCCTTTAAGGCCACGGACATTCTAGTTGAGAATATTGCATTCATTCATAGAAAATTACAGGGTCGATAGAAACCATCCAGGAGATGAAATTTTGAGAAGCATGCCATAAGTAGCATTACTGGATAGCAGTTGAGTACATGGAGAAGCAAAAGGAGGCATCCTATATTCTCGAGCCCGACAAGATATGAAAAAGTAGTGCAGCATGTGATGCGCGGTACTACGAGCAACTGAGCGAGGGGGCACAATGGGCTTCAAGCGCTTTGTGTGGCTGGCTCCACTTTCGGCAAGGACACCAACGCCTGGACAACCTGCTAGCCCTGATCATCAAGGTAGCAGATTGCACGCAAGGCAACGATGACTTTATCCGAGAGCGGCTCACCAAACAGATTGTGGAATTTGAGCATATCTTCTGGACGAACGCGACCAGCTTGTGGCAAGCAGAAGCCTAGGCGTTGGGTTAGGAGCTCCTTAGCCATTTTTGCTGTTGGAATAGCCCTCTTTTGGACACAAGTCGAAGGCTGTGCCGTGGTCCAGCTGAGCGTCATTTTGATGTGTCGCTTCCAATGATGACCCTAGATGGGGCTGTAGGGTGGTGGGACTGGGAGTTATTGTCTAGCTGACTCCCATGTAGAGGAAGGAGCGGTTCAAGTGGCTTACTGAAGACTACATGGATGAAAACCTCGGCAGCACAGCCGGCTACACTCCATGACTAACAGCCAACCCAAACAGGATCCTCAGCAAATGCATGCAGCACGGGCAGTTGGTGGCCATCAGAAAGGAGTTGGGCTATGGCGGGATGCATGGACAGGCATTGGCCCATCAGCAAAAGCATTCAGCAGGCCATTCGATGCCGAGGAGGACCAAATAGAAGACCCCCTAGTAGCTTGGAGCGACTTGGCCTCTACTTCCTCAATCATTGGGTCGATCCACTTGGCCGAAAAGGGATGCATTGGATCCTGCTACAAGTGGGAGGTTAGGGGATCCTGCACAATGTGCCCATGGTCTGGCAGTAGGACCGACAGACTCCTGAATGGAGAGATGCCCATAAGGTTAGCGAAGCCGTGTGCTGATGAGAGGGGTGCTGCACCGGGGGACTATTGGGCACAGGCCGTGGGAGGCAGCACCAGCTTGCAGCAAAACACCCAAATGCATGGGTCTCCCAGGAGTGAGCTCCTTGGTCAACCTCCACAGCAAGCAGTCATAGGACCTAGAGCACTGGCGCTGGCTGTGACGCAAGCTAGAGGCCATCCCTGGGCTCGTGGGAGCCTCACTCAGGTCTTCACCAGTAAGGGAGTTTCTGTGGGGGCAACATGGGCTGCATGTGCGGCGATCAATCTGCTTGCTATAAGGACCAGCATCCCTTGTGCGGCCATGGCCGGTAGCACGATCCGCCTTGGAGTGCCTCTCCTGGAATCCTCGGCGGTCTGGGGCATTGCAGTCGCTGCCATCACAGTCGTCGTCGTTCTCCGGGCGGCTGGCACCAAAGTGATCACCAAGATGGCAACGCATGTTGGATCGCTGAGCAGACCGAGATTGTGAGCCATCCATGACACCAAGAGTCTAGTGGAAAGATCTGGTCTTTTGCTAAGCATCTTCATTGGAGCTCCCAACAGGTGAGTAGTCTTTAGTGATGTCCAAGTGAATAAGGACTTCATAGAAGAAGCCCTCCGGCGGGTTTGACTGTGGAGGCGAAGCGTCGTGGTGTTCGTTCCAGGTTCATAGATCACGCCCGCTGCAGTCTTCAGCAAATAGGGAGCAAGAGTGGGATTTGGGTACGACGTCTGGGTTTGACACCCAGACCCACACCCAAAAGATATTTGTGGCCCCGTGACACCAGGAACGAAGGTCAATGCAGTCAAAGCAACACCATCCTTTGAGAACCTCCACCACAATGCTTTGCTTTCAGGCACTAAGGGGGAGGCCTTCCAAGCCAATGTGAGCCCGAAACCAAAACGTGGTCTGGCTCACGTTGCTATGGAGCCAGGGCTTGTCGTCGTACCTGTAGCCAGCATGCTCAATGTGCTTGTCATGCACCATCATGTTCCCTACTCTAGGAAATCAAACCAAGCAAGGAAGTCCTTGGGGCTATGGCACGTGACATGCATGTCAGCCCAGGGGATGCCGAGCGTAGCCTCAATTGTCTTCGCCGCCTTGTAAGTGTTGGAGATCGCTGATGAGGTTCTGTCGTCGGTGGCAACAAGGAGCGCTGCATGTTGGCTAAGCCTGAGCACCTCATCGTTCATGGCTTCATAGGAAATTAGTGTGTAGAGGCTATGCGCTGGGTGACTTTCTGGGCAACTGGCAAGAGCCATACCTGGCTAACAAAGCTTTGGTAGGGAAGCACAATAGGGTGGTGGAGATGGCCGGGGGGACTACCGGGCAAGGCGGCCAAAGCATTTGCAACTAAGGCACCTAACTAGATCCCTGCACTTTCTAATTTTCTAGTCGAAGGCAAGGCAGCGAAAGCACCTGCCTTTACGAGCTGGGAGCAAGGCAGCTTTGCAGCGCGAGGATGGCAATTTCTTGAGTGGAGGAGGGACTGGAGCAAGAGGGGTATGTTGATAAAGGCGAGTAGGGTGAGAGGTCAGGGATGATGCAGGGCACCGCCTCCACCAGAACTTTGGCTTGACAAGGTGCTAGCTGGCTCCAGACGGCGCGGTGTTCAGAGAAGTTTCAAGAACCCTTGAAAGGAGAGCAACATTTCCAACGGCTAGCTGAGGATTTATGGCTTGATCCCTTTCATGAGAAGTAGAACCAGGAGTAAAAGCTTCTAGGGGTGGATGGGTGGTGGAGTTGGCTACCATTAACTCTGACGAGACTGCATCTGGAGGAGCTGGGAGATCAACCAAATCTTTTGCTTCGCCGAAGAAAGGAGCAGCACCCCGATGAAGGCTCGCTGACACAAGAGGTGTCTTTTCCATCGCCAGGGCTTAGCTAGGGGGAATAATGCCCTAGCTACCAACTAGAGAAGCTTGGGACTCACTGGCTTCGTCATCATTAGAGAAATCCCAATGTAGCTTCTCAGGATCTTGAGGACATTTTTGAAAAGACTGCAGATCGAAGCAGTGCGCTGGGCTTGGAGTGACCTGACGCACCTGGATGGCACTGCAGCTAGCAGATCTACTAAGGGCGCAAGTGAGAGGAGCCGCCCAGACTGTCCTCGGGTTATCGAATGTCCCGTCGTCCACATCGAATTGGAGGTTAGCAGCGGATCGCCGGTGGCGCTCGCGGTCTAACACCCAAGCCCAATGGAACAACGTCGGCCCCATTCGATGAACTCGACAACCGTCCAGTATTCCCCGTTATGCGACCGAACTTCGCCCAGGATCGCCCCACACGGTTTCAATGTGATATCAATTCAATTTGCATAAAGGGAGAACGAACTCGAAACCAAGCAACCAAACACGCCTTGAAACACACGGCACAAAGACAACGACAACCACCAAACCACACTTAGCAACAACTCCAAGACTCTAAACCACACGGAACTAAGAATTTGACCAAGACTCCAAAATCTGGAAAATTTCGGCATGAACCTCCTAGAACCTATGGACATCCACTCAGCAGAACTCGCATCCGTCCACCTGATCCTCACCTGAAAAGCACAAAGCAGAAGCATGAGTACAGAAGGTACTCGCAAGACTTACCCGGGGTCCATATATGACCGACTCCAAGGAGATGCATTTGGCGGTAGCAAGGTAAACAGGCTTAGGTTAAAAGTACGGAAATGCTTAACTTTGTTTCAATTTTAGTCATCTACTCAAGTTTTTCTCAATATAATTAGCGATCGTAAAAGCACCTACTTCTAGCATGATATTGTAATTAACGAGAATGTAAAGCAAGTCATCTCATATCAAAATTTAGCTCAAGCCCAACGGCGAACCACAAGTTCAAGTTGTTTACTACTGAAGAAGTTCGGACCAAGCGTGCTCATATCCGAGAGCGCGGCAATTCGAATCGCTTAATTAACCCTGCAGGGAAGCATTGATCGCACGACACTTACCACAAGGGCCTAGTGTCAACCCCCTCCCAATCATACCCAATCGCTGAAGCGTCCTCCTGCGGTCCGAAACCTAGCACCCCCTCGAGCCGCCCCAAGCCCGGCTTGGCGCTCAAGAGTCGGCCTAAGCCTCGCCCTCAACCACGTCCAACCACAGGAAGTTACGGTCCATCGATTCCATATGAGAGAAAGAGTGGCTTACCGTACCATAATCGGGCATGCGACCAACCGGGGTGTGCTCAATCTTATTCCACTTACGGATCGGTCCTTAACTGACACAGACGGGGCTACACATTTGAGTCTCCATACCCAAATGAACCAACTCCCCGCCCGGTCCACAATTCATTTCTTTCCAAAACCTTTCCCAATTCCAAGTCCGACATAATGTAGTATGTGTATAATGATAACAACATAAGTAGCAGAACCCTTCGTCACTTGGCCCAACCCGACATCTAAGCATTCTAAGCACGGACTCATTAATACCCATAGTCTAGCTCAAAAGGAGATATTAAGCGAATACAAGGGGTGTCGTGCAGCAAACAGGATCTATTCCTATCCCACATGGCAATTCCTAATGCAATACTTAACATTTCAATTAATCACATTATTCTCAAAAATAACGATACATAAGGATAAACATGCTTAGGTGCTTGCTGCGACTTCTGCGGATCCTCAACGACAACTTGCCCACCGATGTCCCCTCGACCACGGCCACGTCACCCTCAGCGGTTTCGTTCTCTACACGAGCAGTGCATATGAATGAGATGCATGCAATGCATATGAGATGGAATGAGAATTAAAGACGATAATGCAAGCACTCATCAAGACAAAACGAAATACAAATGCGAATTTCCACACTAGCAACCAAGCGACATTATGAATTTGCTCAACACTATTTGAGCCGAAACCTCCATAGCTAGAGACTTAACTGTTTATCACCCAAGCTAGCTCCAAAAGTGCAAACATTCAACTCAATTTAAAACTGAAAACACAATTGCTAAACTCCACTTCTATTCTATAGCAAAATCTGAAAATAACAAGCACATTCATCCAAACAAGCATAACTTTTATTTGGCTAATCCAAACATTGACTTCATGGACTCGAAAAGACCACAAGAGGGTGATCTAACTCTACCATGCATCAAAACATTCAGATTACAAAAGTAAAGCTTGCAATTAAACTCTGAACTTTAGCCCCAAGGTCTGAAATTTTCAGCACAAACTGATTTTAGAGCAGCGTTGATATAAATGGCCATAACTTTTGAACCGTTTGATCAAATTGAGCAAACTTATACTCGAAATGACCACAAGACATATAACTGCAACCTGGATTTGGCCAATCACTCAGATTCTACCCAGGTAAGTCCCAGTTCAGCCAGCAACAGAGGGCAGTTTTCAGAGTTCAGTATTTTCAAAGTTTCAGACAGCATTCAAAATTTTCATCATATAAATGGCTATACTTAATGGAATTGAGTAAAGGATGACATTTTTATAATCTACATGAAATTTTCTAAAACTTCACAGGCAAAATTAATTTCTAATTCGGCCTCTAACTAATTCTTATTCACAGCTCAAGTTTCTACCCGAAATCTTCAGCATTTTCAGAGCAGCAAGCACTAAAATAGACATAACTTTCAGCTGGATTAACGAAATGAGGTGATTCCAGTTGGAAATGAAAGATAATTTGATTACCCACAACTTTGTCTACAGCCAACCTAGCAGGAGATGCTCAGAATTTTCACAAATCAGCCCGAAACAGTAGCTAAAAATCCTGCTCGAAAATTCAGAACTTACTCCAAACCCTAGATTGGTTATTCCCCATTCAAACCTTGATTCTCCACTCATCTAAGCCCCCAATACATCATGGCAGCACCCAAGACCAGGAAATAACCCATCAAAACCTAAACCCTAGGGAGCCTTACCTCATGGGAGTGGAGGTGGGAGAGGAGGAGCTACACTTGGAGGAGGGCTGCTGCTTGTGGGGAGAAAGGAGGCGCCACCAGGAGAGCTGCAGGAGGAGGAGGCCGGCCAGGGGAGGAGCTGGAAATGGCGCTGCTTGTGCTGGCTTGGAGAGAAAGAGGAAGGGGAGTGCAGCTTGGGGAGAAAAGAAAGAGAGGGTGCGGCTGAACCAAAATTTGCTGGAGAGTGTGCTGGCTTTGGTTTGGGGAAAAGGCTCGGTTGGGAGAGGAGCTGCAGGACGTGTGTGGAGGCTGGCTTGAGGAGAAAACTCAGAAAAAAAATGATGTGCTAGCTGCTCCCAATTTCTTTTATATGCTGAACTCTTTTGACCCCACTATTAAGCAATAGAGAATGGCTAAGTCCCCAAAATGTTTAGCTCTTAATTTTTGTTAAGTTTGGAAATTCTTCTAAGTGGCAGTTTAGGATATTCGTTGAAGTTGGGAGTTGATTTCGAATTTGGGGCCATGATAAATTCTCCCCCCTTAGGGGAATCTCGCCCGAGATTGAAAGCAGCGTCTGATTAGGAAGACAACTACAGAGGGAAAAGCTGAAGGATCGTGAGTAATACTCACATGTCTTGGAAGAATTCGGGATACTCATTCTTCAGACGATCCTCGGGCTCCCAAGTTGCTTCGTCCTCCGTGTGATTACTCCACTGTACTTTATAGAACTTGAGAGTTCTTCGTCGTGTTCTGCGCTCCGATTCTCCCAGAACCCGGATAGGATGCTCCGCATAAGACAGATCCGGTTGAGCGCGACTCGAGGTCTTCCACCTCAAGAGACTCTAACGTAAGTACGGAGAAGCTTCTTGGTGGGAGGCGTGGAACACGTCATGAACCATTCGGCGAAGGAGGAAGCTCTAGTGATATGCTACTTGGCGCGCTTTCCAAGGATCTTGAGCGGCCCTCGTGGCGAGGTGCGGCTTTCCTTTAACTCCGAATCGGCGGGTGCCACGGAGAGGAGAAACCTTCAGATAGGCGAAGTCGCCAATGTCGAAGAGAGGGTCTCCTCGGCGTCGGCGTAACTCTTCTGTCGCGACCGCGCTATCCTCGATTTTCTGGATAGTCTGACCTTTTCTTCGCCTCCACAACCAACTCGGGCCCAATCAAGGGCGTTCTCCACTTTCGACCAATTCGGCGGCGCTCGACAAGCTGCGACCATAAAGTGCCTCGAGCGGAGACATCTGGATCTTGGTTTGGTATTTGTTGTTGTCTGCGAACTTCGGCGTCTGAGAGACACTCTTCCCACTTCTTCCGTAGGACAAGATACAAGCCCTCAACATGTCCTCGAGGATCGATTGACCCTCTCGGTTTGACCGTCGACCGAGGGTGGTATCTTTGAAGCGTGGAGCAACCGTGCCCAAAGCTTCATGTAGGCTTCTCCAGAACCGAGAGACAAACTGAGAGCCTCGATCTGACACTATCCGCTTTGGTACTCCGTGGAGACACACGATCCGAGAGATATATAGCTCTGCATATCTCTTGGTCGAATAAGTGGTCCGGACGGCCAGAAAGTGCGCGGACTTCGTCAGTCGGTCGACGATCACCCAAATTGAGTCATGGCCTGAGGAAGTGGCCGGCAGGCCGGTAATGAAGTCCATGGTGACATCCTCCCACTTCCAAACTGGAACAGGAAGAGGCTGAAGAGTACCGGCTGGCTTGAGGTGTTCGGCCTTCACCCGCTTGCAGACGTCGCACTCCGACACATAGCGAGCGACCTCGCGTTTCATGCGAGCCCACCAAAACTGCCGTCTCAGGTCTTGGTACATCTTGTTACTGCCCGGGTGAATGGTAAACAAGGAGTTATGCGCCTCATCAAGAATCCTTCGCTTCAACTCCTGGTCATCAGGGACAACTATGCGGTCGTTGAACCACAAGGTTCCTTGATCATCGAGTGAAACTCAGCAGACTTGCCCCAATTTCAATTTATCCCGGATTTGGGCAACTTCTTCATCCTTCGTCTGTGCCTCTCGAATCTGATCGAGCAATGTGGATCTCAACTCGATACTAGCTACGAATCCCTGCTCGCCCATCTCCAAACCGAGTCTCCGGAAGTCGGCACAGAGGGAAGCACTCCTGGGCTGTAAAGCAAGACAACTGCATTGAGCCTTGTGACTCAACGCGTCGGCCACCACATTCGCCTTCCCCGGGTGGTAGTGTACCTCCAGACTGTAGTCTTTGATCAGCTCAAGCCATCTCCGCTGCCTCATATTTAGATCTGCCTGAGTGAAGATGTACTTGAGACTTTTATGATCAGTGTAAATATTACACTTATTCCCCAGGAGATAGTGGCGCCAGATCTTCAAGGCATGCACCACTGCTGCAAGCTCCAAATCGTGGGTGGGGTAGTGCTCCTCATGATGCTTCAACCTGCCGAGATCGTAGGCAACGACTCGGCCTTCTTGCATAAGCACACAGCCGAGCCCAATGCCTGACGCATCGCAATACACATCAAAAGGACTGTGGATATCCGGCTGAGTGAGGACAGGAGCCGTAGTCAGACGTTGCTTCAGTGTCTGAAAGGCGCTCTCACAGTCCGCTGACCATCCGAATTCAACTCCCTTCTTGAGCAGCTCAGTCATCGGCTTCGCAATCTTTGAGAAGTCCTGGATGAAACGGCGATAATACCCAGCCAGTCCAAGAAAACTGCGGATGTCCGTGGCGATCTTGGCTGCTCCCATTTGAGTACATCCTGTACCTTGCTCGGGTCAACTGCCACGCCTCGCTCAGAAAGGACGTGTCCCAGGAATGACACTTCCCTCAGCCAGAACTCGCACTTGCTGAACTTCGCATACAGGCGATGCTCCCTGAGTCGCCCGAGAACAATGCGAAGGTGTCTGGCGTGCTCTTCTTCATCGGTGAATATATCAAAATGTAAATCGATGAAGATGGCGACAAAAGAATCCACTCTTCCATGAATATGGAGTTCATTAGGTACATAAAGTGCGCCGGCGTTCGTGAGGCGAACGACATCACGGTATACTCATAGAGCCCGTATCTGGTGGAGAAAGCAGTCTTCGGGATGTCCTCGGTTCGGATCTTTATCTGATGGTAGCGAGCCTCGGATCAATCTTGGAAAATACTCGCGCACCGGTCGGTGATCAAGCAGAGGTCGATCCGGGCAACGGTACTTGTTCTTAGCGGTGGCGCATTCGGGGCGGTAATCAAGCAGAGGCGAAGAACCATCCTTCTTGGCCTAAGCAGAGCCGAGCAACCCCAAGGTGAGAGCTCGGATGAATGAACCCTTTGTCCATCAGCCCTTTCAAGCGAGTCTTCAGCTCGGCGATTCATTGGGTGGCATTGATGCGGCCGCTTGAAGCCGGCAGCCCCTGGTGGCTCGACGACAAACTCGATGTCGATCGGTGGCATCGATGAGTTCAGCTGGGAACACATCGAAACTTCAGACACCACAGAATCGAGTCCAGCTCTTCAACCATCCCATTTAGTGAACACAAGATGGCCTTTTTCTCGTCAAGAAGTAGAGTGAGTCGGCCGCCTTCGGGTTCTTGAGTGATATGAATGCGACTACTGACAATCTAAAACGACTGCTGCCGTGTCAACCAACTCATCCCGGGATGACATCTATTCCCGAAGATCTAGAAGCAACAAGGCGACGGTGAGCAGGCATACGAATCGTACTCGCTTTACGAACTATCCTTTGACCGTAATCTTTGACCCGGTGCCTCGATCACAAAGGAGGTGACACGCTCATCGACCCTCATCGATCTTTGCTCTGCAAACCCGTGCAAATAAAAGAATGGGAGGCCCCGAATCAAATAATACTCTAGCCTCACACCCATCAACAAGGCGTACCAGCTAACGCGGCGGAGCCCTCGGAACCGCCTCGGCGTCGGCGAAGGTGACCTTGCCTCGGCAGCGTGAAACAGCGGCGGTGGTGCCGTCGCGCCCGAGGCCGTGGAGCGCCGGTCTTTGGTGCCGCGCCGTGAAACAGACGATCCGGATGAAATGACCCGAGCGCCCACAGTTGTAGCACGGGCCAAGTCCGGAACCTGCCGCTGCTCTCGCTGCCGGTGGCGGTGGCGGTGGTAGTGACCGAGGAGCTGCGACTGGTGGTCGGGCCGTCCGGCCCAGTGGAGAAAGCGCGGAGCGAGAGGGCCTCGGTGGCCGATAAGGCACCACCCGAGCCCGCTGCGAGCTGCCACCCGCTGGATACGGCACCGCCCGCTTCCTCTTCTTCTCATCCTGATGGGCCCTCATCTTGTGCTCCACGGTGATCGCCCGGCTCACCATAGCATTGAAATCAGCGAAGTCGCACGTAAAGCTTGTCTTGCATCTTGGCTGACATCCCATTCATGAAACGGGTCCGCTTCTTTTTGTCGGTATCCACCTCCTCCGGTGCATACCGGGCTAAGTAGTTGAACTCACTGGCATAGTCCGTCACGGTCTTGTTCAAGCGCACGAGAGAGAAATTCACCTTCTTGATGTCCATGAGCCCCTCCGGGATGTGATATGCCCGGAAGGCCTCACGGAACTCCGCCCATGATACCCGGTGACCGGCAGGCTGCATAACCAGGAAATTGGCCCACCAAGCACCGGCGGGACCCTGCAGTTGTTGAGCAGCAAACAGAGCCTTCTCATGGTCCTCGCAGCGAATGAGAGCAAACTTCTGCTCTATAGTGCGCAGCCAATCATCGGCCTCTAGAGGATCGCTGGCACGGGTGAAGGTGGGTGGCTGTGTATGCAAGAAGTCCGTGTACCCATCGGGCCGGCCTCGCCCATCGCCACGGACGCCATGAGCAACCCGGTCCTGAACGAGCATCTCCAGGATCCGGTTGGTGTTCTCCTGATTCCGCTCCGACCTCAGCAACACATCCAAGAGGTTGGGAGGAGGAGGCGGATCACCATCGTGGGGCTGCGATCGCCCCGCAGCCTCATCACTTCCCGCACCTCCGCGGGTCCTCATTCTGTCGTCAACCAAGGTCAGACGACAAGAGTTAGACTCCACATGGAAGGGATGGGCTCTTAGACTTAGTCAAAAATCCGAATTTAAACATGATCTAGACAACAATACAAGACAAGGAATTCTACAAGTCTAACATACATAAAAGCATAAATCATGATGCAAGATGGACATGGCAAGACATATGCATGCATGGTATGAAATGCACGGTTCCAACATAATCGTTTCTCCCACGCTCACCATTCAACCTGCACAACTTAATTATATACATAGGGCGGGTAATATAGCACTAATTGCTACCTAGAATGTTAAATAAATCCTAATCAATCACCTAAGTGGTCGTCAAGTTTACGGTTCGTCTTTATGCAACCTGCTCTGATACCAGCCTTGAGAGGAGCCGCCCAGATGTCCTCGGGTTATCGAATGTCCGTCGTCCACATCGAATTGGAGGTTAGCAGCGGATCGCCGGTGGCGCTCGCATGCTAACACCCAAGCCCAATGGAACAACGTCGGCCCATTCGATGAACTCGACAACCGTCAGTATTCCCCGGATATCACGACCGAACTCGCCGAGATCGCCCGCATACCGGTTTCAATGTGATATCAATTCAATTTGCATAAAGGGGAACGAACTCGAAACCAAGCAACCAAACACGCACGCGAAACACGGCACAAAGACAACGACAACCACCAAACCACACTTAGCAACAACTCCAAGACTCTAAACCACACCAGAACTAAGAATTTGACCAAGACTCCAAAATCTGGAAAATTTCGGCATGACCCTCCTAGAACCTATGGACATCCACTCAGCAGACAAGAAAACACAGTTGCAATATATATATATCCAAAAGTAATGCAACAACCACAACAGCAGTACGATCACAATTAGAAGCCATCCACGAGACATCGACAGAGACTTAAACAACGACGAAACACAGTTTAAAAGGCTATCTATACAACAAAAGGAATCAAATCGCAACACATTAGCAAAATAAAACTTCTCCGGAAGTGTTCGCCTGAACACTTCGAGGCGCATCGATGTCGCTAAGCCTCTACTCGGTGTCCCGCCCGGTCACCGAGAGGCAGTAAGGGCAGAACTCGCATCCGTCCACCTGATCCTCACCTGAAAAGCACAAAGCAGAAGCATGAGTCTGAAGGTACTGCATAAGACTTACCCGGGGTCCATATATGACCGACTCCAAGGAGATGCATTTGGCGGTAGCAAGGTAAACAGGCTTAGGTTAAAAGTGCGGAAATGCTTAACTTTGTTTCAATTTTAGTCATCTACTCAAGTTTTTCTCAATATAATTCGCAGTCGTAAAAGCACCTACCTCTAGCATGATATTGTAATTAACAGAATGTAAAGCAAGTCATCTCATATCAAAATTTAGCTCAAGCCCAACGGCGAACCACAAGTTCAAGTTGTTTACTACGTAGAAGAAGTTCGGACCAAGCGTGCTCATATTCGAGAGCGCGGCAATTGAATCGCAATTAACCTGCGAGGAAGCATTGATCGCATGACACTTACCACAAGGGCCTAGTGTCAACCCCCTCCCAATCATACCCAATCGCTGAAGCGTCCTCCTGCGGTCCGAAACCTAGCACCCCCTCGAGCCGCCCCAAGCCCGGCTTGGCGCTCAAGAGTCGGCCTAAGCCTCGCCCTCAACCACGTCCAACCACGGAAGTTACGGTCCATCGATTCCATATGAGAGAAAGAGTGGCTTACCGTACCATAATCGGGCATCACGACCAACGGGGTGTGCTCAATCTTATTCCACTTACGGATCGGTCATTGAGACCTGAGACGGGCTACACATTTGAGTCTCCGTACCCAAATGAACCAACTCCCTTGGGTCCACAATTCATTTCTTTCCAAAACCTTTCCCAATTCCAAGTCCGACATAATGTAGTATGTGTATAATGATAACAACCGCAAGTGAGCCAGAACCCTTCGTCACTTGGCCCAACCCCGACATCTAAGCATTCTAAGCACGGACTCATTAATACCCATAGTCTAGCTCAAAAGGAGATATTAAGCGAATACAAGGGGTGTACGTGCAGCAAATAGGATCTATTCCTATCCCACATGGCAATTCCTAATGCAATACTTAACATTTCAATTAATCACATTATTCTCAAAAATAACGATACATAAGGATAAACATGCTTAGGTGCTTGCTGCAGACTTCTGCCGGATCCTCAACGGCAACTTGCCCACCGATGTCCCCTCGACCACGGCCACGTCACCCTCCGTGGTTTCGTTCTCTACGAGCAGTGCATATGAATGAGATGCATGCAATGCATATGAGATGGAATGAGAATTAAAGGCGATAATGCAAGCACTCATCAAGACAAAAGCGAAATACAAATGCGAATTTCACACTAGCAACCAAGCGACATTATGAATTTGCTCAACACTATTTGAGCGAAACCTCCATAGCTAGAGACTTAACTGTTTATCACCCAAGCTAGCTCCAAAAGCGCAAACATTCAACTCAATTTAAAACTGAAAACACAATTGCTAAACTCCACTTCTATTCTATAGCAGAATCTGAAAATAACAAGCACATTCATCCAAACAAGCATAACTTTTATTTGGCTAATCCAAACGTTGACTTCATGGACTCGAAAAAGACCACAAGAGGGTGATCTAACTCTACCATGCATCAAAACATTCAGATTACAAAAGTAAAGCTTGCAATTAAACTCTGAACTTTAGCCCCAAGGTCTGAAATTTTCAGCACAAACTGATTTCAGAGCAGCGTTGATATAAATGGCCATAACTTTTGAACCGTTTGATCAAATTGAGCAAACTTATACTCGAAATGACCACAAGACATAGACCTGCAACCTGGATTTGGCCAATCACTCAGATTCTGCCCAGGTAACTCCCAGTTCAGCCAGCAACAGAGGGCAGTTTTCAGAGTTCAGTATTTTCAAAGTTTCAGACAGCATGCACAATTTTCATCATATAAATGGCTATACTTAATGGAATTGAGTAAAGGATGACATTTTTATAATCTACATGAAATTT
Source organism: Guadua angustifolia (assembly GCA_036346375.1). Classification (NCBI taxonomy): domain Eukaryota; kingdom Viridiplantae; phylum Streptophyta; class Magnoliopsida; order Poales; family Poaceae; genus Guadua; species Guadua angustifolia. Next base: position 9,225,793 of record CM070519.1, on the reverse strand, counting down.
CCTAAAACTTCACAGGCAAAATTAATTTCTAATTCGGCCTCTAACTAATTCTCATTCACAGCTCAAGTTTCTACCCGAAATCTTCAGCATTTTCAGAGCAGCAAGCACTAAAATAGACATAACTTTTAGCTGGATTAACGAAATGAGGTGATTCTAGTTGGAAATGAAATATAATTTGATTACCCACAACTTTGTCTACAGCCAACCTAGCAGGAGATTCTCAGAATTTTCACAAATCAGCCCGAAACAGTAGCTAAAAATCCTGCTCGAAAATTCAGAACTTACTCCAAACCCTAGATTGGTTATTCCCCATTCAAACCTTGATTCTCCACTCATCTAAGCCCCCAATACATCATGGCAGCACCCAAGACCAGGAAATAACCCATCAAAACCTAAACCCTAGGGAGCCTTACCTCATGGGAGTGGAGGTGGGAGAGGAGGAGCTACACTTGGAGGAGGGCTGCTGCTTGTGGGGAGAAAGAGAGGCGCCACCAGGAGAGCTGCAGGAGGAGGAGGCCGGCCAGGAGGAGCTGGAAATGGCGCTGCTTGTGCTGGCTTGGAGAGAAAGAGGAAGGGAGTGCAGCTTGGGGAGAAAAGAAAGAGAGGTCTTGGCTGAACCAAAATTTGCTGGAGAGTGTCTGGGCTTTGGTTTGGGGAAAAGGCTCGGTTGGGAGAGGAGCTGCAGGACGTGTGTGGAGGCTGGCTTGAGGAGAAAACTCAGAAAAAAAAATGATGTGCTAGCTGCTCCCAATTTCTTTTATATGCTGAACTCTTTTGACCCCACTATTAAGCAATAGAGAATGGCTAAGTCCCCAAAATGTTTAGCTCTTAATTTTTGTTAAGTTTGGAAATTCTTCTAAGTGGCAGTTTAGGATATTCGTTGAAGTCGGGAGTTGATTTCGAATTTGGGGCCATGACAGCAAGGTCCGGCACTAGTGTCGGGGGATTTGGCACCGGGCTTATTGTAGGAAAGGGGATCTACAACAAGAGATGCTTGTGAGGACTTCGCCTGGGGGAGATCAGGTGTCTGGGCGTGGGGGATCGCCATGGTCGGAGGGAGCTGCGGCAATTTGGACCTAGGTTTGGTGTCTGCCACGGTCAGAAGGAATCGCAGTGAGAGGGACAAGGGGGTCTTCGGGTGAAGCCATCCTTCCCACTTTAAAATTTAATAGAAAAACTTTGTTGTTTTTGATAGAGAAGGCTACCTTGATCTTTTCCTTTCCTTAAGCCATGATGTCGGCGTTTCGAGAACCGGCAAGTGAATTTTGTAAGTCTGGAGGGGCCGCGCGTTCCCGTTCCTCGAATGGTTAGACCCCCAAGAGAGAGGAAAGAGGGTCCAGGGTTTATACTGGTTCGGGCCGAATGTCCCTACTCCAGTCCGCGTGGTGGTGCGTATTTGTATTGATGCTGATGAGCTCGTTGGGTTACAAGCGAGGGCTGCGCGAGCTCCTCGTGTGCAGTAGTCGGATGAGGGAGCTAAGAACACGAAGGGTTTGGCGCTCAGGGGTGTGCTCAGGCTATGCGTATACGAGGTTCTTCTCCCCTTTGCGCGCGCTCGTGTGTGGGTGTGCCCTTTGGAGGGCCAGGCCTCCCCTTATATATCCGGGGAAGCTGGTTACATAGAGCGTGTAAAGGAAAAATGGATGGGGCTCCCCGCGCCTGGGAGTCTGGTCTTCTGCCTCGGCGTCTGGTCTTGGACTTGACGCCTGACGGGTGGTTGTTGGCCCTGCGTCGGGTCGGTGAAGCTGCTGAGCGAGGGCGCGGTCCGCCCCTCCGGGAAACGGCGCACCTGCTCTCTGTGGCTTGTCAGGCGCTGACGTCGGGGTGTCAGCTTTCGGGGATTGCTTGGGGAAGGCGCGCGGCCTCCCCTCTCTGTCTGGTCATCTTTGAGCGCCCGTGTCGATGGGGTAGGTGGCGGGTCGACGCCTTGACCGATGATTTGAGGTTGGCTTGTTGTGAAGGTGGCTCGAGTTCGCCCGATGCTCTCGGCCCGTCCGACTCGCCGGTCGGGGCACCTCCGAGTCGGTATTGCTGTAGCTTGCGAGGCGCCCAATCTGTAACGCCTGGTCGAGCTATATCTTGGGGTCGTCTTGGCCGGAGGCCTTGGGCCCCCGGGTTTTAGGCGCAGTGGTGGCCCATGTACCTTTCCTGGGCCGCTGGGGATACCTGTGTGTCGTGTATCCGTCACATGAATATTGCAACCCTTAGAGTATGGCAGGCTTCTCATCACCTCAGCCACCCTTAGAGTAACAAGAAGTGGTTGTGAAGCTCTAAGGCAATCCTAAATTGAATTTCAGAACTCCTCAAAATGAAGAATGTCATACACTTTTTTTGCAACATCTGTCTTTACCACTACGGATATAGTCCAATTGTTGCTAAGAAAAAAAATATCTCAATGCATCGTAAAGACAGATGTTGCAAAAAAAGTGTATGACATTCTTCATTTTGAGGATATAGTCCAATTGTTGCTAAGAAAAAAAATATCTCAATGCATCTTTGTGCTTGTGCAAACTCCACAAAGTAAGGAATGCAGTGACAAATCAAGTAGCTATTGGTCTCACAAGATTCATCCCACCTGTATTCTCCCACATTGCACTATGAAACCTCTCATTCCTGTAAATGAATGTGGTGACAAGTTGGGCACATGAAATAGGCTTCTTAAATTCCTTCAACTTCTATACGTCTTCCAATGTAAGGTCTAAGCAACATGGATTGCAAGGGGGTTAAAAACAGTGTAGGAATCTTCTCCATTAGAAGCTTGCCCGCTACCTTATAATTAGCACCATTATCAGTGACAACTTGAACAACTTTGTCTTTTCTGATGTTTTCAACCTTCTTCCCTAGCAAGTCATCAAGCATCATTGTATCATGTGCTTCACTTGATGCATCATGAGACTCCAAGAAGAAAGTTCTATCCAGACTATTGATTAAGAAGTTAATCAAGTGATGTCCCCTCTTGTCCGTCTATCCATCCGACATGAGTGTGCAACCATATTGCTTCTACTCCTCATGCTTTATCCTTGAATTATCTCTCCTTAACAATCTCCTTAAGCAATGGCTCCCAAAGCTCATAGTAACCACGAGGCTTGTACCAAACCATACTATGCAATGACCTCCATAGCAATCTCAAACTAACTTGAGTTTGTGGCATTAAATGGCATGCCACACTCGTAGAAGAATTTGGCTATCTCAAGGGTGATGTCATGCCTTTTTTCTTTGGTCCTTATGCAAGACTTAATGCTAGTTTGTATAACCTCCTTGGAATATATTTGCTATACAACCTCTACATGTGCTAGTCAGAGCATAACACTAATGGACTTGGTCTCGAGAAAACCCACTCGAATACGTCCAGCGGTTATGGAAAATTAGATGCGATATGGAGAACATAAAAGCAACAAGACTCCTCATCAACTATGACTTGGTACTCCAATCAACTATATAAGGGCAAGGGTAGACGTTGTCAATGACAAGCCAATTCGGAGCGCAAGTCTCAAGCTACAACCATCCAAAGCTAGACACATAGGAAGATCTCTAAGCCAGACATCCAATAGCCATATCCTAGCCATCCCCATATTCATACTTTTCCTTGTAATTAGGACTAGTCTCCCCGATCTGTAATTTGTTCATTGATCTCATACAACATCTGCACAGGAGTAGGGTGTTACTCGACCAAGTGGCCCAAACCTATCTACATCATGTGCCCCGATTATGTGTTTGATCCTGCATATCTCCAAGGTACCTGAATATAAGTGTGTTGTCAATTACTAACCTTGATAGTTGGCGCGCCAGGTAGGGACCTTCAGCTGTTTTTGCAGATTAGACATGTCTTCGATGTGCGTCCACGCTAGAATTCCCGACACCCACCAAGCTCTACGGTGGGATTTGAGATCACCTTTGGGACCATGCTGTACTAATGGGGATCATTTGGAGATCTTGAGCACATCGGCTTCATCGAGTCCTGTCCTGATGATCCCTGCCGAGAGGTGTGCTTCATAGAGTTCGACCCTCTGGAGCCTAGCGTCCTCAAGTGCATTGACACGGAAAGTGACAGCGATAGCAGCATCGACAACTTCAGCAATCAGTGCAGCACTCGAACAGATTGACACGTGTTCATGGCCAGAGCCAACAATGACACAACTGCTGGAAGTTCCCAAGAGAGGGATCCAAGGGCAGAAGTCATGGACGGCCAAGAGCACCACATCCCTCCATGCACACCCCAGGATCCTGAGGCAGCGGCCGCTGTAGCGAATGCCGCCATGGATATTATTGCTCCTGGCACGACAAACTATCGCCGTGATCCAACCGTCGTAGCCACAACAGGGATCGTGGCCAAACTGTTGAAACATCTTAACCCTGACAATCCAGCGACGCCTCGCCCTTAGATGCTAGGTTTTTAGGGGCAGCAGGCTTCTTGGCAGCGTGACCACAATGGCAGGCCTGGCCGCATCCTAGGAACAACGTCTCAATAGAACCATAACAATGACATCTTCAGTACTCCTGAGGCTAACGTCCAGTGTGCTCATATGCTATTGAAGTCTCTTCCGCCGTTGGACCTGACCAACCCTATGACACCAGTGTTTGACTAGATGAAAACACTACTCAATGCAGCACAAGCTCATACTGCTCGAGCAGCCAACTAAAGGTTCGGATAACCGAGCTAGCAAGGCACCCGAGGTCGACTGCCGGGACTGTCCAACGATAGTCGCTGAGTAGCGTGATCAGCGGTGGCTAGCTTCAGCCAACGTATTTCCAAAACGGTCTATTCTAACCCCCGTTAGAGATACCTTGGAGATCTCTAAGATCGGATCCCGCATAATCGACTAGATTCGCGCGATGTTTTGTGAGATCGAAGGGAAGAACGGGACTACGAAGACCGCGAGACGCGAGATATCGAGTCCACGCCCTCAAGAGGTCAATCCCCAGTGCGACAAGCACGCCGGGGTGTATCTTTGCCCTCGAGGAGACGCTCGCCACCGCGACACAGGTTCACCCCTTACAAGATGTGTACCGAGGGCGACCCCTAAGGACGTCGATGAGGGGTATAAAGCATTCACTCCTGCACTACGCTGAAAGTATCTTGGCCCCCATATGTTTAGGGTTTTGGTAATTAATGAAAATCAAGGCTAAAAGACTAACGTTGTTTGCATGAGTAAGTTGAAAACAGGAAAAACTATTCTTCAAGGGACGATGGATTGTCACAAGTACAAAAAGGGAGGTGTACGCATCGAAGAAGCAAAAGAAATGAAGGTATAAAAGTTTTAGAGATATTTTCTAGTCATTTTACCGATCTCGGAGTTGGAAGAAAAGATCAGATTGTTAGGATAGTCGCTGTACTATTCAGAGGGACTTGATTGGGGTTTTGAACTCTAAATGTGCATCTAATATGGCTCAATAGTTTAAAGTGTTCATTCATGCATTCATATAGATGTTTAATATGAAATTCAGCTCGGAGCCGGCACTACCGCAGGTGGTAGGGCGGTAGTACCGCAAATGCGGTACTACCGGTAGTTGTACTGCGGTAGCTATATGACAGAGAGCTCTTCTGAAGTTTATTCTTCGGCTGGCACTACCGCAATGAATGGGCGGTAGTACCGCAACTGCGGTACTACCGTACATAAGCCTGTGGTAGCTTTTTAACATAGGCATATTTTTCCTGGCTAGCAAGGTGCGGTACTACCGCACCCATATAGCGGTAGTACCGGCCATATAAAAAATGCACAGTAACGGCTATGTGTCAGAGCATTAAATGTGCCAGAGAGTCGTTGGGCCCCAGGGGCGGTACTACCGGCCCCTAGAGGGCGGTAGTACCGGCCATAGCGATTTTTCTGAGTAAAAAGGGGAATAACGGCTAGTTAAGTGGGGAGGGGTTATAAATACCCCCTCACCTGTGCTAGGAGCGGGTTGGTGACTTCATTGAATACATTTAGAGCTCTAGCAACTCTCTACACACTTTAGTGCATTCAATTCATCATTCTTGAGTTTTGGAGAGGAAAATTGAGTGCATGTGCATGTGTTGAGCCATACTAAAGCACTCAAGAGTCTCAAGCCTTCATCAAGTTTATTACTCTTGGAGGTTGCCGCCACCTAGACGGCTTGGAGGCGTGAAGTCCCGGTGATCTTCACAAAGAAGTTTGTGTGAAGGCCCGGATGGTTGTGAAGGCAAGGAGCTCGTCTACCCGAAGTGGGGAAGAGCTACCACGAGTGATCAAGGAAGGCTCAAGCAAGTGGAGCCGGCTTGAAGGAGTTCAAGTCACCTCAACGTGGAGTAGGGGAGACCGGCAAGTCTCCGAGACCATGGGATAAAATCCACGTGTTCATCGTTTGTGGTTTGCGTTGTTTTCACTCTTACATTAATTCTAGCAAATTGATCATCTTTGTGCAATTCTTGTTTAGCTATTGATATAATTGAGTAGAGACATTATTTGGTGATTACTAGAATTGTTAGGTATTAAAAGTGCCAAAATTGTCATTCGGGCTTAGTAATCATTAAATTTTGATTTTAGTGATAGAAAATTTAAAAACCTCCTATTCTCCCCCTCTAGTCGGTATCCTTGATCCTACAAGTGGTATCAGAGCAAGGACTCTTTATTCAGGTTTTACCGCCTAAAGAGTAAGGATGGCTAGTGATGGGGTGTCAATTGGCAAGGCGCCATTTTTTGATGGCACGAATTATGCTTATTGAAAAATTCGTATGATCGTTTATCTTAAGGCCATGAGCCCAAGCATATGGAGAATTGTGGATGAGGGTTTCGCTACGGGCACTAATCCACCAAAAATAATGGAACAAGAAGAGCGAAACACTCATCTCAATGCTCAAGCAATGAATGCTCTCTTTGGTGCTTTGAACGCGGATGAGTTCAATCGAGTGAGCAATCTTGAAACCGCTCATGAGATTTGGACAACTCTCTCGAAAATTCATGAGGGCACATCCTCGGTCAAAGAAGCCAAATTGCATATGATTCAGATCAAATATGATAGTTTTATTATGTTACCCCATGAGAACATTAATGAGATGTACTCGCGGTTAAATAACATAGTAAATGAGCTCAACGGCCTTGGTGCATCACTAACCGACTTTGATATTGTTCGAAAGATGCTCAGGGCTCTTCCGGAGAAGTACGAGACTTTGGTGACGTTGTTTCTCAACTCATCGAAATTATCAAGAATGACGCCAACCGGACTTCTCGGAAATCTCATTACAAATGAGATTTACAAGAAAGATAAGGAGGAGCTATTGGAACAAAGCTCTTCTAAAAAGAAGAACATCGCCTTCAAGGCAAAGGCGGAGTCAAGTGATGAGGGCTCCGAAGATGAAGACACCGAGGAGGAGATGGCACTTCTCGTGAGAAGAATGAAAAGATTCACGAGAAGGTGCTCTAGCTCAAGCGGTCTGCAAAGGTTTAAGAAAGGGCAACATTCTAGCACCAACCGGTATGCAAATATTCGGTGCTATGAATGTGACAAAAAGGGGCATATCGCCTCACATTGTCCCAAGAAGAAGGATGACAAAGACAAATCACCCAAGAAGAAGAAATTCTTTCAAGGCAAGAAGAAGCTCTTCAAGAAGTTCCAAAAGGATGGCAAGGGTGAAGCTCATTTTGGAGAGTGGGATTCCGAAGAAGAGTACTCGGACACCGACTCATCCGAAGAAGAAACTCCATCAAAGAAGAAGGGTCTAGCCGGCATCGCCATCAAAGAAGCATCATCGCCATTCGTCACTCCCTTATGCCTCATGGCTAAAGGAGAATTCAAGGTAAATTCAAATGATGATGATGAACCTTCATATGATGAGTTGATGGATATGCTTGAGGATTTAAATGAGTATCTTGGCAAAGAGAAATCAAAATTTAAGGTTTTGAGAAAAGAGTTTCTTTCTCTCAAAAATTCTTATGAGGAGCTAAAGGAAGCTCATGAGGTTCTTCTTGCCAAGGATCATTCAAAGTCCTCAAATGACATTAGAATTGAATGCAATATTATTGATGATTTGCCTAAATTAGAAATTAACTCATGTTATGTTGAAAAATCAAATATAGCTACCTCATGTGATGATTTAATTGATACATCATGTGGTAATGTAAACCCATGCCATGAAAATTTGATAGTTGAAAATAACGAACTTAAAGAACAAGTAAATAAACTCAACAAAAGTTTAGATAGATGTTTTAAGGGTAAGGATACCCTAAATAAAATTTTGGGTAGTGAAAGATGTTCTTACAATAAAGAAGGTTTAGGATATGTCCCTAAAAGGAGCAAGAAAATAAGTAACAAGGCTCCGCACTTTGTGAAATCAAATGGAAAATTTTGTTATAAGTGTCACGATGTAGCACATTTAGCTATTGATTATTCATTAACTAAAGCTTCCAAAGAAAATATTCATGACTCTTGCTATGTACTTAAAAGAGATAGAATTGTAAAGTTTTTGCTAAATTTATTGGGACCCCGATAATCAGACAAAGAAAGAAAGTCATTTGGGTTCCCAAAACCTTGGTCACTAACCTCCAAGGACCCATACAAATTTGGGTACCTAAAAAAGGCTTGATTTTATTTTGTAGGTGAACTACAAGACCGGTGGACGGCATTGGGTGCGAGATAGTGGATGTACCCAACATATGACCGACAACCGGAAAATGTTCACCACGTTTGATTCGGGAAGTGGACAACATGACAAGATCACTTTTGGGGATAATAGCAAAGGAAAGGTATTGGGATTAGGTAAAATTGCCATATCAAATGATCTTTCCATTTCCAATGTATCTCTAGTTGAAACACTAAATTTCAATTTGCTATCTGTTGCACAAATATGTGATCTTGGTCTTGTTTGTAGCTTCTCTAAAAATGGTGTTGTTATTTCTAGAGAAAATGACAATTCCTTAGTCTTTAAAGGATTTAGATTTGAAAATTTGTATTTAGTTGACTTCACCTCAAATGACTCATGTCTTCAAACTTGCTTAATGGCAAAGACATCATTAGGATGGTTATGGCATAGAAGACTAGCTCATGTTGGGATGATTCAACTCAAAAAACTTTTCAAAAATGATTTAGTTGTGGGCTTGAAAGATGTGAAGTTTGAGAAAAATAGACTTTGTAGCGCTTGTCAAGCCGGCAAGCAAGTGGCTAGTTCTCATCCTTCAAAGAGTATCATGTCCATATCTAGACCATTAGAGCTCTTACATATGGATTTGTTTCGCCCAACAACATATAAGAGCATCGGGGGTAATTCTTATTGTTTAGTCATTGTTGATGATTACTCTAGATATACTTGGGTTTTCTTTTTAGATAATAAATCCGAAGCTTCCGAGATTTTCAAAAGGTTTGCAAAAAGGGCTCAAAAAGAATTTGATTTTAAAATAAAGAAAATCCGTAGTGACAATGGTTCCGAGTTCAAGAATACAAGAATTGAAGATTATTGTGATGAACTTGAAATAAAGTACGAGCTTTCCGCAACCTATACTCCGGAACAAAATGGAGTTGTGGAATGGAAAAATCGGACATTAATTGAAATGGCAAGAACAATGCTTGACGAATATGGTACTTCCGATAGTTTTTGGGCGGAAGCCATTAATACCGCTTGTCATGCTACAAATAGACTTTATTTACATCGACTTTTAAAAAAGACATCTTATGAGCTTCTTGTTGGAAGAAGGCCAAACATTTCTTACTTTAGAGTCTTTGGTTGCAAATGTTATATCTTGAAAAAGGGTGTTCGGCTTTCTAAATTTCAAAGTCGTTGCGATGAAGGTTTCTTGCTTAGCTATTCCTCAAATAGCAAAGCTTATCGGGTGTTTAATAAAAACAAAGGTTTTGTAGAGGAAATGTGTGATGTTGAATTTGATGAGATTAACTGCTCTCAAGAAGAGCAAGAAAACTAGGATGATGTAGGTGAAGAAGGTCTAAGAGAAGCAATGAATAATATGACCCTTAGAGAAGTAAAGACGGAAGTGGACAAAGAGGATCAACCCTCATCCACTCAAGTCGAACCTTCAACCTCCGCAACTCCAAGTCAAATTCAAATCATCGATGAAGACGACAAGAATAATGATCAACAAGTTCAACTTCTACCTCAAAGAATTCATCACAGTCTATCCAAGGATCATCCAATAGATCAAATATTGGGTGACATGAGTAAGGGTGTTCAAACTCGATCTCGCATTGCTTCCTTTTGTGAACATTATTCATTTGTATCATTATTTGAACCTACTCATGTAGATGAGGTATTAGATGATCCGGATTAGGTAAATGCAATGCATGAAGAATTAAATAACTTTGCCCGTAATGATGTTTGGACTTTAGTTGAAAGACCTAAAGAACATAATGTAATTGGCACAAAATGGGTCTTTCGTAATAAGCAAGATGAAAATGGTATTGTTGTAAGAAATAAAGCTAGACTAGTAGCACAAGGTTTCACTCAAGTTGAAGGATTAGAATTTGGTGAAACATTTGCACCCGTAGCTAGATTAGAGGCTATTAGAATCTTGCTTGCATTTGCTTCATGTTTTAATATTAAATTATTTCAAATGGATGTAAAGAGTGCATTTTTAAATGGACAAATATCCGAGTTGGTATTTGTAGAGCAACCTCCCGATTTTGAAAATGCTAAACATCCAAATCTTGTTTACAAACTCTCTAAAGCGCTATACGGTCTCAAGCAAGCTCTTAGAGTATGGTATGAGTGACTTAGAGATTTCTTAATTTCAAAAGGTTTCAAAATTGGGAAGGTTGATACTACACTCTTTACAAAAATTATCGATGAAGAATTCTTTGTATGTCAAATTTATGTTGATGATATCATATTTGGTTCCACTAACGAAGACTTTTGCAAAAAATTTGGTGATATGATGTCTAGGGAGTTTGAAATGTCGATGATTGGAGAATTGAGTTTCTTTCTCGGACTTCAAATCAAGCAACTCAAGAACGGGACATTCATAAGCCAAACCAAATATACAAGGGATCTACTCAAAAGGTTTGGCATGGAGGACGCAAAGCCAATCAAGACTCCAATGGCTTCAATCGGGCATCTCGACCTAAATGAGGGAGGTAAACCGGTAGATTTAAAGCTTTATAGATCCATGATTGGTAGTCTACTTTATCTCACCGCATCTAGGCCCGATAAAATGTTTAGTGTTTGCATGTGTGCTTGTTTTCAAGCTTCTCCCAAAGATTGTCATTTAGTTGCCGTAAAGAGAATTCTAAGATATTTAAAGCATTCCTCAAATATAGGGTTATGGTATCCTAAAGGTGCTAAATTCGATTTAATTGGATATTCGGATTCGGATTATGCGGGTTGTAAAGTGGATAGAAAAAGCACCTCCAGGAGTTGCCAATTGCTAGTTAGATCCCTAGTTTCATGGTTCTCCAAGAAATAAAATTCCGTAGCCCTATCCACTGCCGAAGCCGAATATATATCCGCCGGTAGTTGTTGCACTCAATTATTATGGATGAGGGAAACTTTGATGGATTATGGGATAAATTTCAAAAGGGTGCCTCTTTTGTGTGATAATGAAAGCGCAGTTAAAATAGCAAATAACCCGGTACAACACTCAAGAACCAAGCACATTGATATCCGCCATCATTTCTTGCGAGATCATGTGAGTAAAGGAGATATTGAAATTAGTCACATTAAAACTGAAAATCAATTAGCGGATATTCTCACCAAACCTTTGGATGAAGCTAGATTTTGCAAATTGAGGAATGAATTGAATGTCATAGATATCTCTAATGTGGCCTAAATGCTATTCTTCTTTGGATATTTATTGGTTTTATTCGATGTTTGTTCTTTTAATTGTGCCTCACATCGAGGGGGAGTAATTTGCTCTTCATATGCATATCTTACCACTCAAGTGTGAAAAATCAAAAATAGTGCTAATTATCTTAAAACGATGAAACTAGGCCTCTATAGGTCAAATTATTTGAATTAATCTATTTTGATAAATAAATTTCAAAGGTTCAGAAAACTTCGTTAATAATGTACTATTGTATAAATCTCATTTCTTGAAAATGGTATCATATTATATCTTCTTTATTTCAATGATTTAAAACTATAGTGTTTTTGAAAAAGTTCATTAAAATTCAAAATCTTGATCTATATTGATCTATTTAAAGCACAAATTGAGCCATGCCAATTGAACTAGGTTTGAGATTATCTCTAGTTCTTGATTGGTGATTTCGACTCGAACAAGTCAAATATAAATGATTATTTATCCTCTCTTTGAAGTATTATTTCTTGCTGTGTGCCACAGTTAGAAATGCTCTAAAATGATTCAATGGTAAAATGAAACTCATACGAGCAATTTCGCAACCTGTTTCTTAAGCCTTCCAGTTTTTTCTGCCGTTAGCCGGCACTACCGTCCGCCTCCTGCGGTAGTACCGACTTTGCGGTACTATCGGCGCCAGAGAGCGGTAGTACCGCTCGGCCCGTTAAGTGGTGGGGACCCTAATTTAAACCGCCTGTTTCTCTCCCTCCTCTCTTTCTTCTTCTCTCCTCAACCAAAACTGCCACTTCTCTCTCTTTCCTCTTCTCACCCATGCGGCTCTCTCTCTCCCTCTCTCAAACCCTAAATCCAATTCCTCAAATCCTTGGTGATTTTTGAATTTTCCTCCATTGAAAATCTTCTTTGTGACCTTCTCCTCCAAAAGGTAACAATTTCCTTGAACTATCTCCTACGGATTCATCCTTTTTGGAGCATTTTAGGGTTTAGATGATAAATTGAATCATGTGAATTTCTTTCGCAATTCTTGTGGAAAAATTTTGGTGGATTAGTTTTATTTAGATGTTATCCTCACTTATTCAAACCCTAATCCATGCCAAAATATATGTGTGCCACCACATTGTCTCAAAAATTTTCGGAAGGCATCACGATTGTGCATGGCCAGAACTACTGGTCGCTTGGAGCGGTAGTACTGTATTTGCGGTACTACTGGGCTCAAGAAGCGGTAGTGCCGACAGTGCTGTGACAGCATGTGCTTCCGAAAAACTTTGAGAGATTGTATTATTGCAAAATTCACATTCTTCAATTAATCTTTAGCAAATCCTATTTGTTTAAATGCTCATTCCAAATCCTTGAAATTACCTTTAGATCATGCCTCGCACAAAGAAATCCGGGGTCGGTCCATCTGGCAAGTCTCCGAGACCATGGGATAAAATCCACGTGTTCATCGTTTGTGGTTTGCGTTGTTTTCACTCTTACATTAATTCTAGCAAATTGATCATCTTTGTGCAATTCTTGTTTAGCTATTGATATACTTGGGTAGAGACATTTTTTGGTGATTACTAGAATTGTTAGGTATTAAAAGTGCCAAAATTGTCATCGGGCTTAGTAATCATTAAATTTTGATTTTAGAGATAGAAAATTTAAAAACCTCCTATTCACCCCCCTCTAGTCGGTATCCTTGATCCTACATACGCGAGGTCAGGTGGCCGAACAAATTCAAGCATGGTCCGATCGAGAAGTACTCGGGGAAGATTAACCTCCTCGAATGGTTGCAGATTTATACCACGATCATGAGAGCAGCTAGAGGAAATGACAAGGTGATGGCCAATTATCTGCTTACCACCCTCGATGGAGTGGCCAGGTCTTGGTTACTCAACCTCCCACCTTAGTCGATATCGTCGTGGGTAGAGTTGCGAGCCCAGTTCATCACCAACTTCCAAGGCACGTATGAATGCTCTGAAATGCGCAGCGACTTGCATTAGCTAGTACAAAAGCCAGGAGAGTCACTGCAAAACTTTATTCGACGCTTCAGCAACAAGCGAAACCTAATCCCAGACATATCGAATGTGGTAGTAATTGTAATCTTCAAGAACGGGTTTAAGGATAGAGATCTGAAGGGGAAGCTCGCCACCCGGAAGATCAGAACCACCAAGGAGCTCTTCGAGCTGGCGGATAAGTACACCATCCACGCCAAGACCCGAGACCACCTCGACAACCCCAAGCCTGGCAGCGACAACCCTAAGTCGTCCGAGCATGGGGCAAAGAGGAACAACAATTGTGGGAGAAACCTAAGAGAGACTCCATTGTAGCCACAGTCGAAAGGGGCAAAGCGCGCAACCTAGGTGACAACAAAGGCCGGAGTCATGGAGGAAACAAGTACTGCCCCATCCACCATACAGACAAACACGACTTCGATGAGTGCTAGGTAATTAGCAAGAAAGTCCAAGAGAAGCTCAACGCCGCACTTACTAAGCACGGGATCGAGTAGGCTAAGGAGAAGCCCGAGGACGATGAGCCCGAATACTGTGGGGTTGAGCACAAACTGGCACACATCTTTGGGGGATCTAACAAGTATGAGTCTAAGAGGCAGCATAAGGTAGTCGAAAGATAGGTCAACTTAGCCACGCCAGCTCTCCCCCGATTCCTCAAGTGGTCAGAGGTACCAATCGCCTTCGACCAGTCAGATCACATTGTGAACATCAAGGTCGCTCAAACCTTTGTCGATGGAGGCAGCTCATTGAACCTCATCTTTGCAAAGACACTGGAAAACATGGTGAAAGACCATGTGGAGGTCTATCCTTGTGTGTGATGAGTAATTGATGAGATTTGAGTTTGGTTTGATTTGAAATTGAGTTTGATTTGTATAGGATTTCTTATTTGAAGCAATTTGAGTGTTGGTTGCTTCTCTAGTGTTACCAGCTTGGGGCGGTAGCACCGGACCTTTGAGCGAAATTATGATTGATTAATGATTTTAGGATAATCATTGAATATTTTTGTAGGCATTACTATGTGAAAGGTTTTTCCTTGTCTTTGATGGTTGCAGGGCGATGGTGCTAGGTCATGGTGAGGCGGAGGATGACCGGGACTAGACAAGGAGCATCAAGGTCCAGACGGTTAGGAGATCACTAGAAGATGATCAAAGACAGAGTTCGGGCAAGCCAAGAAGACAAGGAAAGGAGATGATACTAGCTAGATGCCGCGTGGATCAATGAGGGCCGTTGGATCACGGTCTAGTTGATAAGTTAGCGGGTCTAGGTAGTATGCTTTGAAAACCGAGCAAGAAAACCCGTTATGTGTGTGGGTTTTGGGTTAGCCCGTGCATGGCTATGTGAGTGGGTTAATCCTAGCCCTTAGATGAGTGCTCTAGGGTTGCGAGACTCAACCAAGGGTGGTAGGTGGCCCAAGAGTAGTATAAATAGGGGTGGAGAGGTAGCCTCCTCCTCTTGAAGGTTTTAGAGGTTTTTGTGCTCCATTGAGATTGCTCACCTTGTTGTGAGGTTTTGTCAACCTTCTCCATCTGGAAATGCAAATCTTTTTCATTCATGCTTGAGTTTACATTACGCACTTACTTTATGTCTTAAATTCAGCATTTAAATTCCTACAATTTATTTTCTTGTAATTTACTTTCTTGCAATTTGGATTTTCCTCCCCTCTTTCTAAATGCTGATCTTGGATGTTTTGAGTGTGTTCATATGGTTTTACATCTCATTTGCACTCTAGGATAAATTAGAGATCATCTTTTCTATCAAGTTGCAACTCTGTCCAGAACTTGTTCTTCTTGCAGTAGTCAGTATTTGATTTTTTTATAAAAACATAGAAAAATCCTTTTTGAGTGATTCTTATTGGAGAAGGTGCGGAACTCTCATCTGTATCTGTAGAAAAAGTTTGGAGTCCACTTGTTGCACCGTTTGGGCGCCATGAGGTGAAAACCGAGCCCCAAACTTTCTGCTCGATGTTTCTGACTATCTATATTCTTTGATTTTTGCTTATTTCTTTGTAAGGATTTTTAAGGTAAAATTTTGTGGAGTTCTTAATAACTGATTTTTCTCATATGGAAAAAAATTCTCAAAATTTCTTGAGCACTGAAAGCCTACCAACCACCTGTTCTAATTAAGGATAGTTTCTGGAAATTCTGCTTTTGCGTTTCTGAAAGTGACTTTTATGATTTGAATTGATCTCATTTCTAAAAGCAAGAGTCGAATTGATGTTCTTTTGTTTTGGACACTAGACAACCAGGATTGTGAATCAAAAATCCTCACATATTCTATGGTACTCATCCATGCAAGCTAGGGGTACACATAATTGTTTAGTTGTTCGGGTTTTTCATGATTTCCTTTGTGCGATCCTTTCGAGGTATTAGTTGGAGTATTTTGGGGGAAAATTTTATTTGCAACCATTCACCCCCCTCTGTTCGCCATCTTGATCCTTCAATTGGTATCGGAGCCGGTTTTGCTCTTCCATAGATCTTGACCGGTCTCGAGAGCCATGGCGACAGACAAGTTTTTCACCAATCCTCCCATCTTTTGCGGTGTCAATTTTCCTTTTTGGAAGTCCCGGATGGAGTCATACATCACTGCCCAGGGCTTCCTGATATGGCAGAAGGTGAAACTCCCATATGAAGTTCCTGCCGATGAGAATGTCATGGCCGGCAATATAGCTGACGTTGAGGCATATGCTAAGGCGAGGAACATTCTCATACAGAGACTCAGTCATAGTGAGTATGATCGGATTTCTCACCTACGATCCGCTCAAGAGATTTGGGTGACCCTCGATGCATACCATGAGGGCACTACCCAAATCAAGACCGTGAGGCAGAATCAATACAAGCGTGTGTACAACAAGTTTGAACAACACGCTGGTGAGAGTCTTAACGAGTATTTCGGTCGATTTACGAATATTTTGAGCGATCTCCGAGCAGTTGGTTGCACATACCCTGACTCGGACAATGCTCGATACTTCTTGACTGCACTCGATCTTCATGTTTGGGAGATGAAAGTGACCACCATCAAGGACACTACCGGCTTGTCGACCTTGATTCTTCACGGGCTCTATTCTTGACTCAAGACTCATGAGATCAATGTCATCTCTTGCAAGACAAAATCACAGTCGATGGCCTTGGTCACCGATACCATTGGATCTTCTCTTCATTCTTCTGTTGGTTTTTCCCTCTGTGCCCTTTGCGAGCTAAGCGATAACAACTGGAAAAATTTCTAGAAACTGAGCTTGCTCTTTTAGCTCGCATGTTTTCTCACGCCTACAAGAGGGTGAGAGAGAGGAAGAGAGGTGGTGGGATCACCTGCTTCGAATGTGGTGACCCCAACCACATTCGAGTGAATTGTCCCAAACTGGAGAAGGGCAAGAACGACTCTGGCAGTTCCGGCAAGAACGACTACATTGATAAGAACTGTAACAAGAAGCCTCTAGTTTGCGAGCCGATGCACAAGAAGAAGTACCGCAACTTCTCGAAGAACAAAAAGCTCTTCCACCACGTCATCACCGCCCTCGACGACATCAGCCTCTCTGACATAGAGACATGGAGAGATGAAGGCGAGGATGATCCGCAAGAGAAGAAAGGTGGCGACAACTTCTCCGGCATGTTCTTCATGGTGGACACAACAGCATCAGTGACTTCGAGCTCTACAACGATTCGAACGAGGTACCTTCCTATGACCAGCTCAATGAAGCTTTTTGCAAATTAGAAAAATTTCATGCTAGAGCTAGAGCTAGGTGTATGGAGCTTGAAAAGGAAGTAAGTACCTTGAATCGGGAGTTAGCTTCTCTTAGATCTTCTCTCTCCCGAGTCATTGATGATTGTTCTTTGTGTGATGCTTTGCTTGTAGAGCTTGAGAACCTAAGGACCTTGCATGATAGTATGCAAACTGAGCTTGAGAACCTAAGGACTCGGTTTTCATGTTGTTCAGTCGAGTTTTAGTCCTGGAGTTACTCGTGGTCAGTCTTTCCGCCGTCCTCTTGATATTCCTCATTTTTTCCATCGAGGTAGATATCAGTGGCGTGAGGTGTTTTCAGGTAGAAGGTTTAGGCAGCCTCATTGGGATGGTCCGACCTTTGCACCACAGTGGGCCAAACAGTGACAGCTCCAAATCTTCTACTAGAGTTGCTTATTCTGATCTTGTGAGAGTCGAGCATCAGGGAGACACTAGAGTCCAGTTTTCTTCTTCTGTAGCTGGTACTTTGAGGTGTCGTGTGGTTCAGTATTGGGTTCCCAGGTCTTCATTTTATCCCAGTACTGAGTCCTCTCTCTCTCTCTTTTGGCTTCATCAGGTCCGTCAGATGGAGAAGGGAGATGTTTGGATTGTTGACTACGGTTGTTCTCGCCATATGACCGGAGACTCTCGTTTGTTCTCTTCCCTAGTTCGAGCCCCCAATGATGAGTTGATCACTTTTGGGGATGCTTCTTCAGGTAGAGTCATTGCTGAAGGTACCATCTGTATTAATGAAAATTTTATTCTTAAGGACGTTGCCTTAGTGAGTAAGCTGCAATATAATTTGATTTCTGTTTCTTAGCTTATCGATGACTCTTTCGAGGTAAGCTTTAAGAGTAATGCTTGTAGAATCCTTAATTCATTAGGCGAGTTAGTTTGTGGGATTTCTAGATTTGGGACAGTCTTTCGTGCTAATTTTTCTCTTTCTTCTAGAGACTCTTTTGGTGTTTGATTGCTTTTGAGTCCCGTGATCTCTCCTTCTGGCATAGGAGACTTGGTCTCATTGGCTTTGATTATTTGACCAGAGTTAGTAGCCGCGATCTTATTTGTGGTTTGCCCAAACTCAAGATGGTCAAAGACTTAGTTTGCTCTCCCTGTTGACATCGCAAGATGGTTACTGCTTCTCATCCTCTAGTCACCATAGTGATGATTGATGCAGCAGGACAACTTTTACATATGGACATTGTTGGTCTAGCTAGAGTGCAGTCAGTAGGAGGGAAGTGGTATATCCTTGTCATTGTTGATGATTTTTCAAGTTATTCTTGGGTATTTTTCATGGCCTCGAAGGATGAGACTTTTTCTCACTTCAGGGGATTTGCTAGTAGGTTGTCTATTGAGCTCCCAGGTGCATTGCGAGCTATACACCGAGTTCAGGAATTCCTACTTTGAGAGTTTCTGTGTGGAGTCTGGTTTAGAGCATCAGTTCTCTTCTCCCTACGCCCCTCAGCAAAATGGCGTAGTGGAAAGGAAGAATAGGACTCTGGTTGAGATGGCTAGGACGATGCTAGACGAGTCTGATACTCCTAGGAAGTTTTAATGAGGCTATAGCTACTGCTTGTCATGTTTCCAATCGCGTTTTCATGAGAGCACATTTGCATCGTACTTCTTATGAGTTGAGGTATGGGCGAAAGCCAGTGTTTCTCATTTTCCTGTTTTTAGTTGCAAGTGTTTTATCTTGAAGTCTGAAAACCTAGATAAGTTTGAGTCTCGTTCTTCTGATGGTATTTTTCTGGGTTACTCGACTTCTTCTCGTAGCTATAGGGTCTGGAGTTGTGATGTGAATAGGATTATATAGATCTGTGACGGGACCTTTGATGAGGCTAGCCCAGGAGTTAGACCTGATATTTCAGTCTCTTCTTATCCATCCGAGACCATCTTTGTAGAGGGTGAGGATGATGGAGATGATGGTGTTCCACCTAATCCAGTCCCGTCTACACCTAAAGTGCCTCCTGTTTCCATTTCTACACCTCAGAGAGATCAGCCTTTGCCTTTAGACTCTTCTTCAGCGAGTGCCTCTGTTCCTTCCTCTTCTACTCAAGTGGTAGAGGCCACTTCTGCTTCTGGTCCTCCTTATCACATTCAGCGTTCTCATCCACCTGAGCAGATCATGGGTGATCTATTTGAGCGTGTGACACGCTCAAAATCAGGCTTATCTTCTTTCTGCCTTCACTTTGCCTTTGTTGCCTCATTTGAGCCAAAGCATGCTACTCATGCATTGTCCGATGAATCATGGATTAATGCTATGCATGAGGAACTGGAAAACTTTGAGAGGAACAAAGTCTGACAACTTGTAGAGCCCCCATCTGGTCATAATGTCATTGGGACCAAGTGGGTGTTCAAAAACAAGAAGAGTGAGGATGGGGTTGTCATTTGCAACAAGGTTAGGCTAGTTGCACAGGGCTTCACTCAGGTTGAGGGTTTTGACATTGAGGAGACCTTTGCCCCTATAGCTAGACTAGAGGCGATTAGAATCCTTCTTGCATTCTCTACATCCCAGGGCTTCAAGCTCTATCAAATGGATGTCAAGAGTGCATTCCTCAATGGCTTCATTGAGGAAGAGGTGTATGTCAAGCAACCTCTAGGATTTGAGAACCCCAAATATCCGAACCTTGTCTACAAGCTTTCCAAAGCCTTGTATGGACTTAAGCAGGCCCTTAGAGCTTGGTATGAGAGGTTTAAGTCCTATCTTCTCAATCATGGTTTCAAAATGGGTATAGTGGACAAAACTCTATTCATTAGACACCAGGATTCTCATTCCCTTCTCGTCTAGATTTATGTGGACGATATTATCTTCGGTAGCTCATCTCAGTCTCTTGTGTCTCATTTTTTTGAGGTGATGAGCACAGAATTTGAGATGAGTATGATGGGTGAGTTGAGCTACTTCCTCGGCTTCCAAATCAAGCAGACTCGGGACCTCCTGAGATGGTTTGATATGTCTGATGGAAAGCCTATGATGACTCCTATGGCCACCACTGCAGTCCTCAAGCCGATGAGGATGGTGAGCTTGTTGATCAAAAGGAGTTCCGGAGTATGATTGGCTCCCTCTTGTATCTTACTGCCTCTCGGCCGGACATACACTTTGTCGTGTGTATGTGCGCTCGCTTTCAGGCTTCTCCTCGCGTCTCTCATCGCCAAGCGATGAAGCGCATCTTCAGGTACCTTCGAGCTACCATTGATTATGATATTTGGTACTCTTCTTCCTCTTGTCTATCCCTTAGAGCCTTTTCTGATGCAGACTTTCTTTGGTGTAGGATAGATAGGAAAACACTTCAGCACTTGCCAATTCATTGGTACTTCTCTTGTTTCTTGGTCGGCTAAGCGATGCAGAATTACCTGATCCATCGGCGAGGCCGAGTATGTTCTTTGCAGCCGATTGTTGTAGCAGTGCTCTAGATGAGATCGACCTTGTGGGACTTTTGGTTAGAGATAGAGAGTGTTCCACTTTTTTGTGATAACACTTCTGCTATCTGCATTGCAAAGAACCCAGTGCAGCATTCGGACCAAGCACATTGATGTTAGATATCACTTCCTTAAAGACCATGTGGAGAAAGGAGATATAGTACTTCAGTTCGTGGACAGTGACGACCAGTTGGCCGATATCTTTACCAAGCCTTTGGATAGCTCTAGGATTGTTGCCTTGAGGAGTGAGCTTGGAGTCATGTGCCCTTACGGCCTTCTGTGAGGGGGAGCTGATCTGTATATTATGTATTATATTTTATTTCATTTCAGTTTTTCCTTTCTTTTGTTTTGCTCTAGGTGCTTATGGGTTTTATTTCTTAGAGTTATGAGTTCACATCACTTAGACTTTTGGCATGCTTTTGCATGGACCTCTCATCTTGTGCTTTAGATTGCTATCATGCTTAATTAGCTGTACTTTCTTCTCTCTAGGTTCAGTTCCCTCACAGTCTTATAAGTCTAGCAGGTGTTGGGCCCTCTGGGTAGACAGGGTCTGTGTGCACTCCTTAGTTTGGGATCTAGAGGCAGTTTCCCTATGTCAGTCATTGGGGAAGGTGAGAGCGAGTCTAAGCCATAGTGTTCTCTACTATCTTCTCTTTGCTCTATAGCTACCCAGTTTACAGTTTCTTATCTTCTTCTCTCCATTCTGTGTTTCTAGTTTTTGGTTGAGTTGCCTTTGGATCCTTCTTTTGGTATCTTTCTTGAGCTTAATCTTGCTAATAACTCAACTTGAACTAGATTTTTGCTTAAAATTGAATCACATGTTGAGGGGGAGTTTAAGAATCTGTCTCATGCATTGCATATAGACTTGATTTTTATTTTATGAGCTTGGTCTATTATGAAAATGATCCTTGTTTCATTTTATACACCATACTATATTATGAAGAAAATTACTTGCTTAGATATGTCCAAGTTCATTTATCTTGCTAAGTTTGCAAAACTAAAAAATAAGCTTTAAGAGAAAAACTTGATAAAACATATTGCGTTTACTTGCTAAGTTTCTTCTCTATGTGTATTTGCCATGATTTGTGAAATTCTAGAATTCTCTAGAGTCCCTATAGCAACTTGGGTGAATCTTGTTTGATCCATACTTGAGTCCTTTACTAGCTTAACAATCAAAATGCCAAAATGAAAGTGAAGCAAAATTGACTCTTTTTGTGTGCATTTAGACTCAACACCTCACATTCACAAGACGGCTTCTCATTGCCCTTGAGATGAACTTGGAATATGTTGTGTATGACCAAGATCATTATCTTAAGAGTCCCTCTTGAGATGATCGATTATGGCTTAAGTCAATTGCTTTAAAAATGCAAAAAAACATACGTGGGTAAAGAATGCAAATAATGTCAAACATTTGCACCCCGCTATGTCTTTCAAAGATTCAAAGAAAAATTTGCATACAATGAAACAAAAATAAGTTCGAAGGACCTGGTATGAACTTCTAGATTCCCCAAGTGTTGAGTAGGTTGAACTTTAGGTTTTCTATTTGATTCTTTGAATGGCTTTGCTTCTAGTTTTGAAACTAATGACAAGTGTTGCACATGTTCATTCTTGCTAAAAATGACATGGTTTCAATTAAATGTTGCTAGCAAAATTTTTATTTGCACTTGGACATGCCTTAGCTTAGTATATTTTTACCATAACTTAGCTTGGTGTCATAACTTATCTTGTTGGTCACTTGGATAATCTTCAAAGCTACCTTCAGCTGCATTTCTTGCATAAAAACAAGAAAAAAAGGGGAGAAAAGAAAATGCCATCTTGATCCCTATATTGCCAGAAGGGGGAGAAATCGTAGAAAAGGCATCATTTTGCATCTTGATTCATTTTAATTCTTATGATCTTTGTTAATCTTTGCTATCTTTCATAGATCATAAATATTTCTAGTTGCTAACTTGGTCATGTTTTTGATTTCATTTCTTTGATCAAGTTTGGATTTGCATTCAAATTTCTTTCTTCTCTCTTATTCAAACACAAAACTTGTGCCTTTTCATGTGTTTGTTAATATACTCATCAAGGGGGAGATTGAAAGACCATGTGGAGGTCTATCCTTGTGTGTGATAAGTAATTGACGAGATTTGAGTTAGGTTTGATTTGAAATTGAGTTTGATTTGGATTGGATTTTCGATTTGAAGCAATTTAAGTATTGGTTGCTTCTCTATTGTTACCAACTTGGGGTGGTAGCACCGGACCTTTGAGCGAAATTATGATTGATTAATTATATTGGGATAATTATTGAATATCTTTGTGGGCATTGCTATGTGAAAGGTTTTTCCTTGTCTTTGATGGTTGCAGGGCGACGGTGCTAGGTCATGGTGAGGCGGAGGATGACCAGGACTAGAAAAGGAGCGTCGAAGGTCTAGACGGTTGAGAGATCGCAGAAGATGATCAGAGATGGAGTCCGGGAAGCTAAGAAGATAAGAAAAGAGATGATACTAGCTAGATGCCGCGTGGATCAATGAGGGCCGTTGGATCACGGTATAGTTGATAGGTTAGCGGGTCTAGGTAGTATGCTTTGAAAACCGTGCAAAAAAACCCGTTATGTGTGTGGGTTTTGGTTTAACCCTTGCATGGCTGTGTGAGTGGGTTAATCCTAGCCCTTAGATGGGTGCTCTAGGGTTGGGAGACTCATCTAAGGGTGGTAGGTGGCCCAAGAGTAGTATAAATAGGGGTGGAGAGGTAGCCTCCTCCCCTTGAAGGTTTTAGAGGTTTTTGTGTTCCTTTGAGTTTGCCCACCTTGTTGTGAGGCTTTGTAAACCTCCTCCTTCTAGAAATGTAAATCTTTTTCATTCATGCTTGAATTTACATTACGCATATATTTTATGTCTTAAACTCAGTATTTAAATTTCTACAATTTACTTTCTCGTAATTTACTTTCTTGCAATTTGGATTTGCCTAACCTCCTTCTAAATGCTGGTCTTGGATGTTTTGAGTTTGTTCATATGGTTTTACATCTCTTTTGCACTTTAGGATAAAGTAGAGATCGTCTTTTCTATCAAGTTGCAACTCTGTCCAGAACTTGTTCTTCACGTAGTAGTCAGTATTTGATTTTTAGAAAAACTTAAAAAAATCCTTTTTGAGTGATTCTTATTGGAGAAGGTGCGGAACTCTCATATGCATCTGTAGAAACATTTTGGAGTCCACTTGTTGCACCATTTAGGTGCCATGAGGTGAAAACCGAGCCCCAAACATTTTGCTCGAAGTTTCTAACTATCTGTATTATTTGATTTTTGCTGGTTGTTTTGTAAGGATATTTTAGGTGAAATTTAGTGAAAATATTAATAACTGATTTTCTCATGTGGACAAAAATTATCAAAATTTCTTAAGAACTAAAAACCCACCAACCACCTGTTCTAATTAAGGTCAGTCTCTGAAAATTCTGCTTTTGCTTTTCTGAAAGTGACTTTTGTGATTTGAATTGATTCCCTTTTGTTTTGGACACTAGACAACCAGGATTGTGACCCAAAAATAAAAAATCCCTACATATTCTATGGTACTCATCCATGCAAGCTAGGGGTACACATAGTTGTCTAGTTGTTCGGGTTTTTCACGATTTCCTTTGCGCGATCCTTTCGAGGTATTAGTTGGAGTATTTTGGGGAAAATTTTTATTTGTGAACATTCACCCCCTCTGTTCGCCATCTCGATCCTTCATATGGGAATTCCCTAGACCGAAATAAAAGCCAGAGCTGAGCTATTTCATGGCATAACTCCATGCTCTTCATCGACCCCGCTGGGCTAGATCGAGCTGCCGGTCACATTTGGCACACCGGACAATTTCTGCACTGAAAAGATCCTCTTCGACGTAGCAGATTTTTAGACTGCTTATAATGTGATTCTAGGCTGCCTAATGCTAGCCGAGTTTACGGCAGTGGTGCATTATGCGTATCAGACCGTGAAGATGCTAGCGCTAAAGGGAGTCCTCACTATTAAGGGGGACTAGCGTGTTGCAGTCAGGTGCGACAAGAAAAGCCTGAAGATGGCCGAGCTTCTCTGTGGATTGGCATCCAGTGCCGGTGACGAGAAAGCCAAGTGCCAGAAATCCAACGGCAGTGATCAGGCTTCCGCATCCAACAGTGTTGCCAATGAAACGATGAACGACGGTAAAAAGGACAAGAAGACCCGCAAAGATCTCAAGACAGTGCCCCTTGACCCGACAGAGCCATCTAAGACGGTTAAGGTAGGCGCTGACCTCGACCCCAAATAGGAACTCGAGCTCGTCACTTTCCTTCGAGCAAAATGCGATGTGTTTGCATGGCAACCGTCTAACATGCTCGGGGTCCCCAAGGAGGTGATCGAGCATTGACTAGCTGTGGAACCAAGTGCCAAGCCTGTGGTGCAGAAGTTCAAAAGCAAACAATAAAAGAGGAGGTCGGCAAACTCCTGAAGGCTGGCTTCATCTAAGAGGTCTAGCACCCAACATGGTTGGCGAACCAAGTCCTTGTATCAATGCTGCATTCAAAACTATTTGAAGTCCCAAATAGGATGCAATGTAGAAGTGTACATGGATAATATCGTAGTGAAATCGAAAATCAGTGGCACCCTAATCGGTGACATTGGGAAAACATTCAACAACCTCAAGGAGTATTGGATTATGCTTAATCTCGAGAAGTGCATGTTCGGCGTTCCATTCGGCAAGCTTCTCGGCTTTCTGGTGTCCAGTTGAGGCATCGAGACTAACCCACACAAGATTGAGGTAGTAAACCAGATGTGCCATCCACGAACGCTAAGAGAGGTGCAAAAGCTCACAGGATGCATTGCGGCCCTTAGTCGATACATCTCTTGGATGGATGAGCGAGGGTTACCTTTCTTGAAGTTGCTTAAGAAGCACGACAATTTCGAGTGAACCAAGGAGGCTGAAGAAGCTTTTCAAGGCCGAGGGGCCCTTTTTGTACATTGCAGCTACCCCCAAGTAGTAAGCACGGTCCTGGTGGTCGAACGGGATTGCCCCGAGAAAAAGTCCAAAATCCAGAAGCTAGTGTATTACGTGAGCGAGGTCTTGCACGGTGCCAAGTCATGATATTCTCAGATACAGAAGATGCTATACGCCGTCCTGATGACTTCTCGGAAGTTGTGGCACTACTTCCAAGCGCACAAGATCACGGTCATAACAACGTATCTGCTAAAGGAGGTGCTACGCAACCGAGAGGCGACAGGGCAAATTGCACAATGGGCGATCAAGCTCAACGAGTTCAAAGTCAATTTTGTGTCGTGGACCAACATCAAGTCAGGAGTTCTAGTGGACTTCATCGCAGAGTGGACCCACGTTGAGGAAAAGGAAGCCAAAATGGTCGATGATCACTTGGCTATATTCTTTGATGGATTACTTACGCTCTAAGGCTCAGGGGCTGGCATTGTGCTTAAATCTCTGACAGGTGAGAAACTTAAATATGTTATCCAACTTGATTTTCAAGCTTCAAATAATGTTGCAGAATACGAGGGACTGGCCAACGGCTTCAAATATCTGCAGCACTAGGAATCAAGCGATTACTCACGAAAGAGGACTCACAGCTAGTCATAAACCACGTGCAGAAATAGTACCAGAGTTCGGATGACAACATGATAACGTACATGAACGAGGTCCGCAAGCTAGAGCACAAGTTCAAAGGTCTTAAGGTAAGGCACATACGGTGAAGCGATAACGCTACCGCCGATGAACTTGCCAGGCTCGCTTCATCCCTTTCACCCCGCTGTGAGAGTCTTCGTCGAGAAACTCCCTAAACCATCTGTCTCGCCCCGCAAGAGGGAGATGCTGCTTAACTCGACCAGCAATCTGGTCGAATCAGCAAGGCAGAACTCGCAGACTCAGAAGTTGCAGTACTCGAACGTGAGCCGACCTGCATGATGCTATTCCAGGTCTATCTCGAAGGTCGAGAGATCCCTGACTATGATGCCTCAGCCGAGAAAATTGCACGTAAGTCCAAACTATACGCATTAGTAGATGGCAAGCTCTATCGGAACGGGAGTAACGGAATCTTGATGAAGTGCATCACTCAGGAAGAGGGTAATAAAATATTGCTCGATGTCCATGGAGGTATCTACAACAACCATGCGTCCTATTGCACTCTAGTTGGGAAACTTTTTTGATAAGGGTTCTATTGGCCAATTGCCCTCCAGGATGCTTGTGACCTGGTGAAAAAGTGTGAAAGCTGCCAATTCTATGGCAAGCAAACACCCAACCAGGCTAGGCTCTGCGAACTATTCCTCTATTTTGGCCCTTCTCTATCTGGGGATTGGATATCTCGGGACTGTTCCCTAGAGCCCAAGGAGGTTAGAAGTTCCTGTTCGTGGCAATTGACACATTCACCAAGTGGATCGAGGCCGAACCTGTCAGGAGCATCACCTTAGAATTGGCCAAGAAGTTCATGAGGAGTATTGTTACTTAATTTGGCACCCCAAATCGGGTAATTACTAACAACGGTATGCAGTTCAAAAGCAGTGCTTTTATGGTCTTCTGCGATGAACTGGGTATCAAACTTTGTTTCACCTCTGTCGCTCATCCTTAGAGTAATGGTTAGGTCGAATGCACTAACGGTATGATGCTGCAGGGGATTAAGACTGTCGTATTCGATAGGCTAAAGGCTTACTCGACTCGGTGGGCAAAAGAACTTCCCTCAGTGCTATGGGTTGTTTGAACATCGACTAGCTGAGCCACCGGTGAGACTCCATTTTTCTTGCTCTACAGGGAAGAAGCAGTGCTTCCGATCAAGTTAACGTTCAAATCACCCCAAGTGGAGAGCTACTTAGAAAAGGAGCAAGAACAAGAGTGAGCAAACGATGTAAATCTACTCGAAGAATACAGAGACTAAGCGTCCATTAGAGCAGGCAAATATCAACAGACCATTCGAAGATATCACAACACAAGAGTCCAAGAAAGAGAGCTTGGTCAAGATAATTGTAACAAGTTGTCACCTAAGTGGGAAGGCTCCTGTATGGTAGTCGAAGCTACTTGACGAAGATCGGTGTGATTATCTACAGCAGATGGTGTGATACTGGACAACTCATGGAACATTGATCAGCTAAGGAAATTCCACACATAAAAGGAAAAATGTGGCATTCACAAAATTGAACAAAAGAAAAAAGATCCAAGTAAGTAACAGTTCATTTTGTTTACATTGCTAATGAAAGTTTTCTATTACATTCATAGACCAGCTACCCTAGGCACCCTATAGCTACTTGCCTTCAAAGGCATCTCGCCTCCTCTTTTACTCACTTCGGGCAGGCAGCTGATAGTCCCCGGAAAGGGCCTGCTAACCGGTTGATAGTAAGGGGTCCACCTCCTGTGCCACCAAATGCCCCCGGGCACTATGATGGCTTCGAGGGTGAGCAAGTGGTGGGACGATGGAGCTGTCTTGATCTTTTTCTCCTCTGGTGTTGGAGGAGGTAGCAACCTTCGAAGGAGGAGCAGAGGTCATGTGGTCTGAGGCAACACAGCTTGCTCGTCACCTCATCCTCTTCCTCAGGCCAAACCTCCCTCTCGATAGCCCTCCAGTCGATCTCCTCCTCCTCGGGCCAGACCTCCTTTTTGACTATATCCCAGTCAATCTCGTCGTCTTCGTCCTTAGAAAGGACAATGACGATGCACCGTGAGGGCCCCATGGCTAGAGGCAAAGGAGGGATTTCGATGGAAACCTTCTAAGGAGGGGCTTCCTCGAGGATTTCCAAGGAAGGAGACAAGGTTAGCGAGGAGGCCATAAAGTCATTTGAAGAAGCTAAAAGCGTTGCAATGCAAAAGGGGGAGAACGGTGGTGCCAGGTGACCGTGTGTCTCGTCTATTTATAGCTCTGGGAGCGGGTAAGGCCAGGAGTCGTGATTCAACTAGGGTCCGTGTGGGCTCCGGTTTACGAGGAGTTCCTCTGTACTCTTGCGTAAATGTGGAAGCTAAAGAGAAGCCAAGTCATGATAGGCCGTGCGAAGACCGAAGGACATGATGACTACAGCAGTCCTTAATCATAATAACTGAGTAAAAATAGTGCTAAGCCTTATCAGTGTGTCTAGGGGCTCGTGCACCCAAGTGTACGGCCGAAGGACACCAGACATGATGCTCATGCCCAACTGTCTCCACGATGACGTAATTGAGCAGGAAGTCAAGGGCCACATCATGCTTCACCAAACGTTGAACTCCACCAAGTATACTCAAGGGCTCTC
Organism: Guadua angustifolia; assembly: GCA_036346375.1. Taxonomy (NCBI): domain Eukaryota; kingdom Viridiplantae; phylum Streptophyta; class Magnoliopsida; order Poales; family Poaceae; genus Guadua; species Guadua angustifolia. The sequence goes on along the minus strand of CM070519.1, from coordinate 9,196,762 downwards.
ACACCGAGGCTTATGGTCGAGAGTTGTCTTCAAAAAACGATTATGCCATGTTTCTTTTTGTAATCACTTATCGTGTAGGAGGTCAAAGATTATGTTGCTCAAATTCTCGCCTCTACTTAGCCCCATCCTCAGGTTGAGATGCCTATCGAGTACGGGACCAGGAGTCGTGATAGATGTGTGATGCTAACTCCCGTTAACATCTTGATCCAGCTATTAAGTAAAAGCTGAGAGCCGAATCATAGCACTATGTTTGCCATACTCTACTCTCCACCCAATGGTCTCATCGAGTAAGGAGTCGGGGGCTACAGGTAACTCTATGCATAGGTAACTCGACGCCTTGTTTAGTTCTTTGCCATTTGTTAGCTCTCTTTTGGTTGATACAGTTATTGAGTGGAGCCTACTGTAGGCACAAATTTTTAGCTGTTATCTTATATGAATGCGAATCCCTTTACACGTGTTTACTCAATTTCGTACTTAGCAAGTAAGCGAGTGAAACCAAGCCCAACCATACCTGAACCCGATGACGAGCAATTCTATCCTGCACACAAGCGAAGCGCAAGATTGTCAGACATCTAACACTCAGCGGCCGGTGGGAGACGAAGCCTCTAGTCAGTTCTACATGTGTTGCTCGGCAAGTTCATGTTTGCTACATAGTCTAAGTCATACAATCAATGAAGGCTTGCAAAGAATCACATAACTCTTAAGTTGTTTACACAACACCAATATTACGCACAACCTCTTCGGGCGAAAGCTCGGGGGCTTCGAAAATTGATGAGAATTTTCTCTTGAGTCTTTTGTACAGGAATTGACAAAATACAGACGTAAAAAGCTAAATGCCCATAAGTGCTAAACAAAATTGCATCTACTCATGTCTCCTTTTGTTTCATCGGCAAGGAATTAAAAGGCAAGACATGAAGTGACTAGCAAGTCAATTAATGTTGTCGGTGTATTTCGCCAGCCAGGACCCTGTCAGCGGACAGAGTGTCCTCCAAGGATGGAGGTTATGGTTCGGTAGAGGGCATCTTCGCGGTCGGAAACTCTAATGACTCTCGTGCAAGGGATCCCAGGGATCAACAGATCAAAGGACACCACGAAATACCCAAGTTTGGACCCCCAGTGTGGGTAATAGCCCTACGTCTTGCTAGATCTTTGTTGATGTATATCGAGCAGGTTACAATGCTTTTTTCAGTTCGTTCTCTTTCTCTTTTTCTCTAGGTCGACAAGCCGTCCCCTTCTTCATGCACCAGAGCTCCCTTATATAGACTGGGCTGGCTCGGGTAGGTGAGAAGGTGACATCATACACCCATCACTGTGGTCTTACCATACTGATCCACGACTCATTTATTACACCCATCAATGTAGCCTTGTCCTTCAAACCCCATTTAATGTCGCTGTGTGGCTTCGCCTGGTCCGCCTGGGATATGACTTACCTGCGATGGGTTAGGTGTGAGGCATTAGAGGGATGGGCCATCGTCGTGTCGACAGCAGAATTCTTTGCAATTAACAGCTCTGACACAGGGTGTCACGGGAAGGGGACTTCGAGGCGAAACCTTCTTCTCATTCTTTTGGTTGTCCGCATGGCCCAGCGACAGGGGCCTGAGCGCCCGCCTGCTTGCCAGGACACCACGTGGGCCGCTCGCCCGGCGAGAGAACTGGGCTTCAACGCCTCGCCGCCAGCCACCATGTGGTGATGCCCGGCAAGAGGCCTCGCGCGCCTGCCGCGCGCCACGGAGGCCGACGCCCGTGGCGGGGCGGATCGCCCGCCTTTTTCGCCCGGGCCGTTTATAGGCTAACGCCCGTGAGTAGGGCCTGATCGCCCACTTGCCGCCGAGCCGCCACGAGCCGACGCTTTCAGCAGGGCTCGATCACCCTTTGCTTTCGCCGGAGTTGCCTATAGGGGCGGCGCTGTGGCGTGGCTTGATCGCCCTTTGCCGCCACGGAAGTGACGATCGGGCCTTGAAAGCGGTCGAGTGCTCTGGACACCTCGGGTGTGGACCCCAAGCGACCCCACACCGAGGCCCACACTCCCACCGCCACCGACTCCGCCACTCCTCAAAGCGCGCCTAGAGTGGTGGCATCTTCTTCCAGGGCGATGACGTCTGCCGCCCCTGCTCCGGCGCCGGCTCCACTAACGCCAACTCCTGCAGCCCCGGCTCCACTGGCACTGACCTCAACAGCACCACCTCCTATAGCACTGACTCCCTCGGCGATAAGAGTTGCCGCCACCGCCCACAAGGGTGGGTTCACGCTTCCGGTGGCCTCCTTCCGTTTCCAGTGACCTCCAAGGGCGTTCGCCTATGGTGCTCTGGCCAAGCAGACATCCACAACGCCAGTAGACGCAGTGGGGACTTCTGCCTAGGGGCCACCCGACACCTCTAAAGCAGCCCAAGTGGACGTCGCCGTGCCAGCTCTCACGTCTACCCTACTTCGGTTGTGCCCGCCGCTCCTACCTCCAGCTTGGCTGCGCTGCTCTCCGGGCTTAGCGAGGCGCACGCATCTTCGGGAGCCCTCCTCGTGGTAGCCATCCAGCACGAAGCGTAAATGTTGCTGCAGATGGTAACGCTGCGCGAGGTGCTATCACAGGAGAGGGCAAAGGGGGGCGCTGGCTGGCGAGAGAGGGTGATCGAGGGCCCTGCTTCGCCGGCGCAGAAGCCGAGGTGGTGTAGAAGCGGCGATGAGGAGGCTGCGTCGCCGCGTGGCACAACCTCGCCGTCGTGCTTCGGTCAGCTTACCAGTGCATGGCGAGGTCCTTGGAGCTACTGGGGTAGACCTCCATGAGCCACTAGAGTCCTCGGCCATGCAGTGCGCCCATGGCGTTACTCGGGTCGCTGAGGCCCTCAGCGGCTTGCTGGCCGCCCTGGCTGCTCGCTCCACCTAAGAAGTGTAGGAGGTCGTGGTTGCCACTGCGACGTTCATGCTGGCGTGCTGCGCCAGCCGTGATGCCTCCTTCGACCCGATGGCTGTCGTGGCTGGCATTGAGGGGGATGAGGCTCAGGCGTAGGCATGCGTGCATGAGGCAGTGGAGTACGTGGCCGAGTTGATGGAGGTGGAAGACCCGGGCACCGACGCCGCACTGCCGGGGGAGGAAGCCGAGGAGGTCGACGAGCACATCCAAGTTGCCAACGACAACTGATGGCCCAGGCCGCCTCCCTTGTTTTCCTCATTTCTTCTTTTTCTTGTTTTGCTTTTCTGTATGTAAGAACAATCTTAGTAATCTCAATGCAATTAGCACCTTTTGGTTTTACCTGTGCGTTTGTTTGATTATATTCGTTTGTGTTTGCTTGATCCCATCGTTGGGCGACCAGCCCCCAATCTTGCCGCGATGCAAACCTTAATGCTTAGGTTAGGTCAATACTTCGGCGCTTCTTAGGTTATTGCAAGCAACCGCTACAAACGCAAATAAAAGTTACGCGGGACACGCAGAATATAGACAAATAAAGTCTAAATCCTTGCACAAGTTTGTCACTAGCTCATGCCCCTTCGGAACTTATATCCTTGAGATCTCTTGGGACCTGACCGCAGCGTCGCGCGATAAGGCAACAGGTTCCCAAGAGTGGTATTAGGCCAGCGGTGCTCGCGGTGACAGCCAGCGGTGCTTCGCAGAGCCAACCCGTGGTGTACAAGCCGCGTTTGAGCATCGGGCCACACTCGTGCTCCTGGTCGCCCATCCTCGCGTGACGCAAACGTTGGGTGTCTCGCTTTATCAGCAAGGAGCCGTTAGATTACCGTCACCTATGACAACCACGCATAACTCGACCCAACAGGGCACAAATGCGAAAGATAAGTCGATAATGTTCAATGCAAACAACTTATCTTGATCTCAGGCCGTTGGGTGACCAGCCCCCAGGCTTGCCGTGGTGCGATCTCGAACGTTTGAATTAGGCCAGTGCTTCAGCACTTCACCTGTAATTGCACGCAGCCACTGAAAACACAAGCAGACGTTATGCAAGGCATGTGAGAAATAGACTAAATGAGCATAAGTCCCCGCGCGGGGTTGTCATGGTCCTCTTCTTTTTGGAACTTAAGCCCTTATGATTTCTTGGAACCTGACCGCAGCGTCGCGCGGCAAGGCAGCAAGTTCCTAGGAGTGGTATTAGGCCAGCGGTGCTCGCGGTGACAGCCAGCGGTGCTTCGCAGAGCCAACCCGAGGTGTACGAGCCGTGTTTGAGCACCGTGCCACACTCGTGCTCCTGGTCACCCGTCCCTGCCCGACGCAGACGCCGGGTGTTACCGTATATCAACAAGGAGCGGCTAAATCGTCGGTAGCAACAACACCCATGTGAAATACTACCCACCGGGGCACAAGTAGGGAAGATAAAGCAAAAGCTTTTAAGGCAAACAATTTTACCGACTGTTAGCAGTCGCTGATTTGCCAGGGGAGAGCTCACCCATTCAGTTGATCAGAGCGAACTACCGAGTACTTACAGTTCTTATGGATAAAATTTTCACAACAACTCCACGTTGTAGGAGTTTGCCAGCTCTTGGCCGTCCTCAGTGGCCAACCGGACTGCCCCGGATCAAGAGATTGAGACCACCTTAAAGGTGCCCTCCCACCGGGAGACATTTGTGGTGCCCAGCATGCGTCTAGATTTTGCGCAAGACCAGGTCGCCCACTGTCAGTGTTCTCTCATGGACCCGGGTGGCATGGTACCGCTTGAGACTTTGCTGGTACCGAGCAGCGTGCAGGGCTGCCCAGTCGTGCACTTCTTCTCCACGGTGGTCTTCTTGTCCTTCCTCGCTGAACGTCGAGACGCGTGGGGAGCCGAGCGACATCTCGGACAGAAGGACAACTTCCGCGCCATAGACCAGGAAAAAAGGTGTTTCTCCAGTCGCTCGGTTGGGTGTGGTTCGGAGTGACCACAACACAGCCGGGAGTTCTTCCGTCCAACGTGCCCTCCGCTTGTGGTGCTGATCAAATGCTCTGGTCTTCAAGCCCCTCAACACTAGCACGTTGGCATGCTCCGCTTGGCCATTACTCCTTGGATGGGCCACCGAAGCAAAGCATACCTTGGTACCCATCTCATCACAAAACTCCAGGAAGGCCGCGCTGGTGAATTGAGTGCCATTGTCGGTGATGATGCGATTGGCGACTCCAAAGCGGGTGAAGATTCCGTGGATGAACTTGATAGCAACTGAAGCTGTGATGGCACGTACTACTTCGGCTTCGATCCACTTGGTGAATTTGTCGATGGCGACGAACAGGTGGGTGAAGCCCCCTGTGGCCCGCGGGAACGGACCCAGGATATCCAGCCCTCAGATTGCGAACGACTAAGAGAGTGGGATGGTTTGCAGAGCTTGGGCTGGTCGGTGGATTTGCTTGGCGAAGAATTGGCATGTTTCGCATTTCCTCAGTAGCTTGTAAGCATCTTGGAGGGTAGTAGGCCAATAAAATCCTTGGCATAATGCTTTGCGGACCAGCGTCTGACTGGACATATGGCTCCCACGCATGCCTCCATGGATATCAGAGAGCAAATTGCTCCCCTCTTCCCGAGTGATGCATTTTAGTAGAATTCTGTTTCTACTCCGACGGTATAGGTCCCCACCTACCAGAATATAGCACTTGGCCTTGTGTGCAATTTTCTTAGCTGTGGCATCATCGTCGGGGATCACTTGGTCTCGCAGGAAGGCTAGGATAGGATCCATCCACTGCCCTTCCTGGCCAAGTGTGGCGACCACGTGGGGATCGCCCAGGTACTCCGCCTGGCCATGCTTTTCCCCGGGTGCCACACTAGCGACACCACCGCCTTCCCTCCTGGACCTAGGGGCAGAGGCGGGCGCACTGCCTTCCCTCCCTGAACTGGAGGCCACGACAGTCGCGCTGCCCTCCCAACCTGAGTCGGAGGCCGCGACGGCTGCACCGTCGTCCCCACCTGAACCGGGGGCAGCAACGGACGATCGCGTAAGTCTTTCTTCAAATACCCCGACTGGGATAGGAGATCTTGATGACGCGAGCTGTGAAAGCCTGTACGCCATATGGTTGTCGTGCCGAGGGATATGGATATATCACTACTACAGTGAGGCTTATATCGGGCCGACGATCACGAGGCGGTTTTGAAAAACCGTCGTAATATGGAACATCCTGACGGTTATGTACTCAAGCCGTCGGTGTAGATATCCTGAGCAGTTTTATATTACAGTTTGTCTATGATGTAAGAAATATCACGAGCGGTTTCTAAATATAACCGTCTATGATGGCTCTGATACTCATTACGACGGTTTCTAAGTAAAACCGTCGTGAAATCACAAGCGGTTATATAACACAACCGTCGTAATATCTCTGATAGTCATTACAGATTGTTATATTTAGAAACCGTCTGTGATATTTCTTACATCACGAGCGGTACTGTAATATAAAATCGTTTGTGATATCTCACGATAAACATGAGCCTCCACCACTTAAATGCGTTTATAGGGTTTGGTTTCTATCTTGAGGCTGGTAATTTGTGGAAGTGAGGCGATTTTGTGAAAAAGGCCATTGATTTTGAAGGGTGATATTAGATTCATTTGATTTTGGTGATCTAAGGTTAGTAATGAGTTCTAATTGTATGCATCCAATTCAATATCTAGGTTGGTTAGTAGAGAATTAAATTAAAGATTGTTTGATTAGATCTAGCTTGTAGCTAGATCCATATGTTGTTTGTGATATTTGGTTAGTAATGTGTTTTAATTGCATTATATTCAACATCTAGCTTGATAAGGAAGGAAATTGATGATTTTTTTAGATCTAGCTTGTAGAACCATGTGTTGGATGTTTGATCTAAGGTTAGCTAGTAATGGTTCTATTTGCATAATGTTATATTCGATCAAGATGTAGCTAGCTAGCTTGGTAAGGATAGAATTTAAATATTGTTTAGATCTAGCTTATAGATCAATTCAAGTCTTTTGGTGATCTAAGGTTAGTAATGGGTTCTAATTTCATTATTATATTGAAGATTAATTTGAATTGTGTTAATTATTTCATTGTGATGTAATTAAGGTATGTAATTGCATAATTAGTTTAAGAATGTATGCATACGCACTACACCTGGTGCACTTAATATTTAACACTAAGTGTTACATGTGTAGCATAGATGGAACGAAGTTGGATGTACGCTGAGAACCGTACGAGTGTTGAGTACCATAATGGTGTCTCCACTTTTAAAAGAGCTGCATTGGAGGATATGTTTAAATAAGGGGGTGCAATTCATGTCATGTCCGTGCATTGATTGCGAAAATCTGAAAATGTTTCGAAACTCAACGCAGATCGAAGAACACTTGATTCGGAGGGGTTTCAAAAGGGGCTATATATGTTGGACCAGTCATGGTGAAGATCATAATATCTGAGAAGCGACAAGTAGTGTTAATATATCGGCGAAGTCAATGATATGTCGGATGATCATATCGATTGTGCTTCCGATGAGGACAATTCTTGAGGATGACAATTTGGATCGATCTTTGCAGCGATGCGTAAAGAAACCTTGATGACAGGGAATATGGAAAGTTCCAGGGCTTGATGGAGGACTCGAAGAAACCTTTGCTCGCAGGGTGCAAGTTGAAATACACAAGGTTATCATCCGTGCTTGAACTACTCAAATTGAAGACAAGCAACGGTTGGTCCGACAAGAGTTTCACAGCGCTATTACGTCTATTGGCGGACATACTTCCAAAGAGAAACGAGTTGCCGACAACCACCTACAAAGCCAAGAAGGTTCTTTGTGATGAGGACATCTCCACAACGGATACAACCAGCTCTAACTCCACTCACCGGGAGGAACCACCACTTCAAGGACCACTCACTCGAGCCCGTGCACGTCAACTAAATTATCAGGTGAAGGCGTTCCTAAGTTTTCCAATTAATGACACAATGAATGGGATGCTACTTAAATTTTGTGATGATGTGATTGTTCTTAGGAACCTTGGGAAGACCCACAAAGCACATGGGAGTTCGTGTCCAGAGGGAAGAGCAAATTGGAATCAGCTTCGGACTCCCAGAGATGGTCAACTTCAAACGGCCATAATTTTTGATCCAGGAGGCTTCTGGAGGTCTATGAGTACAAGAACGAAAGATCTAGTCGTCCTCTTTCAAACCAATTCGAGATCACCTCCAAATTCCTTCCGAGTCAAGAGGAATACACAAAACAATGCAGAGCACTTTTCCAGTCCGAGTCTAATTGGGCTTTAGTCTTTTATTTTGAGTTGTAATTAGTTGGCCCATGTTAAGGCCTAGTGCTGCATGCCCTTGGACTATATATAGCCAGCCACCACCATGGTTAGGGTTTGGGTTTTGTTTGATTCAGTTAGCCATTGCTACTGCTTGTACTCGCGCGTGCCGACTAGGCCGCCCGTCTACTTGTTCATCGGAACCCCAATTTTCGAGTGTTTTAATTTCAGAACCGATCTGAATTCATATCCGCAATTGAGTTGCTTGTGATCTCTTGTTCTTGCTGGTTCTTCGATTGCTTGCAGGAACAACGACCTTCGTGGTCAGGTTGGTCGCGTTTTCCGTGAGATCAATAACCTTCAGGAGGGTGGTGTACCGGTCGCTAAGGCGCAACGTCGAGTTCGTTGTAGTCGGGCCGCCAACTTCGTCCTCCACCAAATCGACGCTATCGTCTCTCATCGAAAGATCGGGACGCCTAGTTCATATCAGGTAAAATGACAAGATAATACTTGTAACCGGAGACACTAAGAACAGGAGATGTCCAGAGATCACAATGTATTAATTCAAACGGTTTGGACGTTTGAGATGATGAGTTATTAAAAGGCAAGCGCGTGTGTCGACCAAGTTGACATGCGTGACACAAAGAGTCAAGGTCACCCTTATTACATGAAATAGCAGTTGTGCTTGCTAGAGAAGGCCTCATGACCAAGATGACCAAGGCGACGGTGCCAAACGACGAAAGAGGTACCGGTAGTGAGAGCATGAGGAAGGAACGCCTCGTGCTGAAGAGGATAGAGCTGCCCAGAGCTACTGCACTTGGCGATCTCGTTCTTGGTGTGAAGATCCTTCATAGAAACCCCAAAAGGATCAAACTCAACAGAACAGTTATTATCAAGAGTGAATTGATGAACGGAAATCAAGTTTTTGATAATGTGGGGAGACACAAGAACATTATGCAGGTGTAGAGGTCTGGGAGTAGCAGGAAAATAGGTTGCACCAGTGGATGTAACAAGAAGAAGAGAACCATTACCAACAATAATATTAGTAGGAGTGGAAGAAGAGGGAGGGTAGGAGGAAGAGAGTATACCGACATCTGAGGCCATATGGGAGGTGGCACCTGAGTCGAAATACCATTCGGAATTTGCTGGGGGAATTAGCGTCATCGTATTGAACGAATGTGCTAGCGCCTATTGATCCCAGCCAAAAGCGGGACTTTGTGGCAGCGTCCAACCGGAAGGAGCGATGGGCGTGTTATAGCCTCCAGCGACGAAAGCTTGCTGCGGCATCTGCTGGTGATGTCCCGGACCTTGTGGCTGAGGAGAGGGGTGAGGTCCAAGGATGCCAGAGGCACCATTGCCCGGATGAGCAAGAGGTGGACCGGACCACTGCTGGAAGGAGCCGGTCCAAGGGTTATACACCGTGGGCCAGCCAGAGGCATTACCGGAAGACGGCCGACCAGAAGCGTTGGGGCCGTCATTGCGTCGACCACGGCGCTTGTGGCACGCACCGCGCCCACCATTGGTGCGGTCGCTGGTCAAGCCAGAGGAGCCACCGGTAGTGCCGACGCCGCTGGTGCTGCCACCGGAGTTGCCGTAGGTGCTGCCAGAGCCATTGGTGTTGCCTCCAGGACCGCCCATGCCGGAGTTGGAGGTGCCGCCCGCAGGAGTGCGAGAAGCACTGGAGGAGGAGCCGACAACAAGGGCAGTGGCGGTGGACGAGCTATTCGTCATGGTAAGTTCTTCAAGGAGCAGGTCGGCACGGACTTCAATGAAGGACGGGAATGGCTTTTGCCGCTTGAGCAAGGCCGTCATGTAGGAGAATTTCTCGTTGAGGCCGCGAAGGACTTGAGGACAAGCGTCCGATCTTGCACCATCTCACCAAGGTCGCCGAGAGCATCCGCCATGGACTTCATCTGGTGACAATAATCGGTGACCAATAAATCGCCCTGGACGAAGTTGCGGAACTTGGCGTCGAGATAGAGGGCGCGGGTCTCCTTGTGGCCAAGAAACTCTTGCCGAGGCCGAGCAGATGGAAGCAGCGGTGGCGCGACGATGCATGACGAGCTCGAGGAGGTCGGAGGAGATCGTGCCGTAGAGCCAGGACTTGACAACACAATCGAGGTGCACCCATGCTTCAACCTCGGGAGAGCCATTGTCGGAGAAGACGTGGTCGTCGAGGGCGTACTTGCCGAGGGTGTTGAGAAGAAGGTTGGACCACTTGCTGTAGTTGGAGGAATCGACGTCGAGGATGACGGGAACCAGTGATTTGATGTACTGAATGGCGACAGCCTGGGCATGGAGATTGATGAAAATGCTAAAAAGAAAAGTTCTAGTTCTACTTGTGAAAACAAAAATGAGATTAAGTTGAAAGGTGCATGCTTTTTCGCTTCCAAATCTGATGTGAAGGAACTGGATGTTGCTGAATCTATTTGCTATGCCTTGGTGTGCAAGGATGCCTTGTTCTCATTTGAGGAGGTACCTGCTGTTTTGCCTCCTGCTGTGACTAACCTTTTGCAGGAGTATGTTGATGTTTTTCCCAAGGACGTTCCTCCAGGCTTGCCACCAATTCGAGGGATTGAACATCAGATTGACCTCATTCCTGGAGCATCGTTGCCCAATAGAGCGCCATATAGGACTAATCCGGAAGAAACTAAGGAGATACAACGCCATGTGCAAGAACTGCTTGACAAAGGGTACATGCGTGAATCTCTTAGTCCTTGTGCTGTTCCGGTCCTTTTAGTTCCTAAGAAAGATGGATCATGGCGCATGTGTGTGGATTGTATAGCAATGAATAACATTACCATTAGATATCATCATCCTATTCCTAGGTTAGATGATATGCTTGATGAATTAAGCGGCTCTACAGTGTTCTCTAAGGTTGATTTGCGTAATGGTTACCACCAAATCCGCATGAAATTAGGCGATGAATGGAAAACAACTTTCAAAACTAAGTTCGGTCTATATGAGTGGTTAGTAATGCCTTTTGGATTGACTAACGCACCTAGCACTTTCATGAGACTAATGAATGAAGTTTTGCATGCTTTCATTGGTAGATTTGTGGTGGTATACTTTGATGATATCTTGATCTATAGCAAATCACTAGAAGAACATCTTGCTCATTTGTGTGCTATTTTTGATGCCTTACGAGATGCATGTTTGTTTGGTAACCTTGAGAAGTGCACATTTTGCACCGATCGAGTTGCTTTTCTTGGCTATGTTGTTACTCCACAGGGAATCGAAGTTGATCAAGCAAAGGTGGAGGCAATTTAGAGTTGGCCGACTCCTAAAATGGTCACACAGGTGCGGAGTTTCCTTGGACTTGTAGGATTCTATCGTCGCTTCGTGAAAGATTTCAGTACAATTGATGCACCACTGAATGAGTTGTGCAAGAAAGGCGTGGTTTTCCAATAGGGCAAGTCACACGAAGATGCCTTTAACTTGCTGAAAGAGAAGCTGACTCATGCACCATTGCTCCAACTCCCAGACTTTGGTAAGACTTTTGAACTTGAGTGTGATGCTAGGAATTGGAGGCGTGCTGATCCAAGAAGGTAAGCCAGTTGCTTATTTCAGTGAGAAATTATCTGAGCCTCGTTTGAACTATTCAACTTATGATAAGGAATTGTATACACTAGTTCGAACATTAGAGACTTGGCAACATTATTTGTGGCCCAAAGAGTTTGTTATACACTCTGATCATGAATCTTTGAAGCACATTCGTAGCCAAAATAAGTTGAACCGTAGGCATGCAGCATGGGTAGAATTCATTGAGTCTTTTCCTTATGTTATCAAACACAAGAAGGGAAAGGATAATGTTATTGCTGATGCTTTATCTCGACGATATACCATGCTTTCACAACTAGACTCTAAAATCTTTGGCTTGGAAATGATTAAGGAGCAATATGCGCTTGATGCTAAATTTAAAGATGTTTTGCTAAATTGTAAGGAAGGAAGAGTCTAGAATAAGTTCATTGTTAAGGATGGCTTTGTGTTTCGTTCTAACAAGCTATGCATTCCAGCTGGATCTGTTCGTTTGTTGTTGCTTCAGGAAGCGCATGGAGGAGGACTGATGGGTCACTTTGGTGTGAAGAAGACAGAGGATGTGTTGGCCAACCATTTTTATTGGCCAAAGATGAGGCTTGATGTGGAGCGCTATGTCTCTCGCTGTTCTACTTGCAATAAAGCTAAGTCACGACTAAACCCACATGGTTTATATATGCCTCTTCCTGTTCCTAGTGTTCCCTGGGAGGATATTTTAATGGACTTTGTTTTAGGCCTTCCTAGGACAAAGAGGGAGAGGGATAGCATATTTGTTGTCGTGGATCGGTTTTCTAAGATGGCACATTTTATACCTTGTCATAAGAGCGATGATGCTACAAATATTGCTGATTTGTTTTTCAGGGAGATAGTTCGCCTACATGGAGTGCCTTCCACAATTGTGTCGGATCGAGATGCAAAATTTTTGAGTCATTATTGGCGGACGGTTTGGAAGAAACTGGGTACCAAGCTCTTGTTTTCTACTACATGTCACCCTCAAACTGACGGCCAGACTGAAGTCATCAACAGAACGTTGTCTACAATGTTGAGAGCCATTTTGAAGAAAAATTTGAAGATGTGGGAAGAGTGCCTACCTCATGTGGAGTTTGCCTACAACCGCTCATTGCATTCTACTACCAAGATGACTCCTTTTCAGGTGGTATATGGTTTCAATCCTCGTGCACCTATTGATATTTTACCTTTACCATGTTCTGAAAAAGTAAACTTAGATGCTGCTAAACACGCTAATTTTGTGCTGAAATTACATGAGACTACTAAAGATAACATTGAGCACAAGAGTGCTAAATATAGAGCTGCTGGTAGTCAGGGTAGGAAGAAATTAACTTTTGAACTTGGAGATCTTGTTTGGTTGCACTTGAGAAAGGATAGATTTCCTGATTTGCGCAAGTCCAAATTGATGCCTAGAGCTGATGGTCCTTTTAAAGTGATTGCTAAGATAAATGATAATGCATACAAGCTTGATTTGCCTGCAGACTACGGTGTAAGCAATTCTTTCAATGTTGCTGATTTGAAGACGTACATGGGTGATGAAGATGAGCTAGAGTCGAGGACGACTCCATTTAAAGAGGGGGAGGATGATGAGGACATCTCCACAATGGATACAACCAGCTCTAACTCCACTCACCGGGAGGAACCACCACTTCAAGGACCACTCACTCGAGCCCGTGCACGTCAACTAAATTATCAGGTGAAGGCGTTCCTAAGTTTTCCAATTAATGACACAATGAATGGGATGCTACTTAATGTTTGTGATGATGTGATTGTTCTTAGGAACCATGGGGAAGACCCACAAAGCACAAGGGAGTTCGTGTCCAGAGGGAAGAGCAAATTGGAATCAGCATCGGACTCCTAGAGATGGTCAACTTCAAAATGCCATAACTTTTGATCCAGGAGGCTTCTGGAGGACTATGAGTACAAGAACGAAAGATCTATTCGTCCTCTTTCAAACCAATCCAAGATCATCTCCAAATTCCTTCTGAGTCAACGGGAATACGCAAAACAATACAGAGCACTTTTCCAGTCCGAGTCTAATTGGGCTTTAGTCTTTTATTTTGAGTTGTAATCAGTTGGCCCATGTTAAGGCCTAGTGTTGCATGCCCTTGGACTATATATAGCCAGCCGCCACCATGGTTAGGGTTTGGGTTTTGTTTGATTCTGTTAGCCATTGCTACTGCTTGTACTCGCACGTGCCGACTAGGCCGCCCGTCTACTTGTTCATCGGAACCCCAATTTTCGAGTGTTTTAATTTCAGAACCGATCTGAATTCATATCCACAATTGAGTTGCTTGTGATATCTTGTTCTTGCTGGTTCTTCGATTGCTTGCAGGAACAACGACCTTCGTGGTCAGGTTGGTCGCGCTTTCCGCGAGATCAATAACCTTCAGGAGGGTGGTGTACCGATCGCTAAGGCGCAACGTCGGGTTCGTTGTAGTCGGGCCACCAACTTCGTCCTCCACCAAATCGACGCTATCGTATCTCATCGAAAGATCGGGACGCCTAGTTCATATCACTTTGTCCCTTGGGAATGGAAGTAGAAAGAATACATGCATGTCCAAACGACTGTATCATGTACCGCAAAGAGTACACAAACTTGCATATATGTCTGGTGTGCAACACGTCCCGGTACAAGTGCAAGAGTCATTCAGATGATGATGGCGAGAGCATTGAGGTAAAAAAAGGACCTCCTGCTAAGGTGGCATAGTATCTGCCTGTAATTCCCCGTTTGAAGCGTTTGTTTACAAACCCAAAGGAGGCAAAACTGTTGCGTTGGCACTTTGAGGAGCATAAGAATGATGGAATGCTAAGGCACCTTGATGATTCCATCCAGTAGAGAAACATCGATAGGAGCTTTCAAGAATTCGGTGTGGATCCGAGAAATATAAGGTTTGGATTGAGTACAGATGGAATGATTCCTTTCGGTAACATGAGCAGCCGGCATAGCACTTGCCCCGTAAATCTCTGTGTCTAGAACTTTCCTCCTTGGTTTTGTATGAAGCGGAAGTACATTTTGTTGTCTGTGCTTATCCAAGGACCGAAACAACCTGGGAACGATATTGATGTGTACCTAGCTCCATTGGTGGAAGATCTAAAACAACGTGGAGGGTTTGGGATACGTATGGGATGCGTACAAGCGAGAGAACTTTACTTTGCAATTGCTTGTTGTTACGCACCATAAATGATTACCTGCCCTTGCTAACTGTCAAGCCAGAGTACAAAAGGAACCAAAGCTGCACTCCTTTGCTTAGATGATCTGAGAGTATATGGCTGAATCACTCCATAAAACCGTGTACATGCGTCACCGTAGGTTCCTTGGAGGAATCACCTATATCGCAAGATGAAGCAACTTTTCGACGGAAGGAGCGAAAAATGGTTCAGCTCAAAGGCGTTTGGCGGAGAGATGTTCATGACATTGTTAAGGATTTGGATGTTGCGTATGGAAAGGGGCGTAAATCAAGTACCCGTGAAAAGAGCATGTGGAAGAAGAGATCAATATTCGGGACCTACCTTACTAGGAGCACCTAGAAGTTAAGCCTTTGCATCGATGTCATGCATGTAGAGAAGAATGTGCGTGATGGCGTGATTGGTCTCTTACTCAACATTAAGGGTAAAACAAAGGATGGTATCAGCATGCGGCTTGACTTGGTCGATATGGGCATAAGACCTGAGTTAGCGAAAGAGGCGATAAAGGTAAATGCGTGCTTGGAACACCTTGTTATACTCTGTCAAAGGTGAAAGAACTGAAGCGTGCGATTGCTTGCATGGTGTGAAAGTTCTGTCGGTTACTCCTCAACATGAAAAGACTTGTTTCGTTGGAAGATTTGAAATTAATTAGGCATGAAGTCTCATGATTGTCATGTCTTGATGACACGATGCTCCTCGTCGCAATTAGAAGTATTTTGCGGTCAAGGTCAGAGACAATCACTAGGCTGTGTTATTTCTTTAACACAATCGCTCGAGAAGGTCATCGATCGAAGGACTAGATGCTCTGCAAGCTGAGGTGGTGATGACTCTATGTAATCTTGAGATGTATTTCCCTCCATCATTTTTCGATATCATGGTCCATCTCATTGTTCACCTTGTGACAGAGATAAAGATATGTGGGCCAATGTTCCTACGTAGCATGTACCCGTTCGAGAGGTACATGGGAATTCTCAAGTCTTACGTATGGAATCGATCTCGTCCGGAGGGTAGCATTGTCGAAGGTTGTGCAACAGAAGAGGCCGTCGAGTTCTACGTCAATTACATGGCCCAGGTCGAACTGATAGGTGTGCCTTGATATCGCCATGAGGGGAGGCTCCAAGGTATCGGGACCATCGAAAGGAAAGCAATCATGCCTGATTCGGTTGCATATGCTCGAGCCCATTTCATGGTTTTACAACACAAGGCTGTAGTGTCCGCCTATATCGTCGAGCACAGGCAATGGCTAAGGCAAGAGAATCCAACACGGCAGGAGTCTTGGATCACGAGACAGCATAACCTTCAGTTCAACAAATGGTTGAAGGAGCGACCTATCACTGGGAGCTCGTCGGTGTGACTGTGACATGGTTGGCAAAAGAACCAACTTTTACGGTTGTCACATGGAAAGGATATGACTTAAATGGGTACACATTTTACACGAGAGATCAGGATATGAAGAGCACAAACCCGAGCAGCGATGTGCATAGATGCATTCAATAATACATTTGGGTTGACGAGGAGCTCCTACTATGGGTTCATAGAGGAGATTGGGAGCTCGACTACGTATTTTCAAGATTCCCTATTTGGTGCCGTTGGGTCCACCTCCAAAGACGTGAAGGTTGACAAGAATGGCATCACTCTTGTGGACCTCGAGCGTGTCGGATACCAAGATGAACCTTTCGTACTCGCTAACCAAGTTGTTCAAGTCTTCTATGTAACCGGCCGTCCAACAAGAAGCGCCACGTAGTTCTTGAGGAAAAAGGAGAATTGTTGTAGTTGAGAATGTAGTAGATGAGGAAGAGTACAATCAATTTGATGAGTTGCCACCTATCGGAAATGGCATCCTAGTCCCAGAAGAACAATATGAGGAAGCAAGCTACACACGCGTCGATCATCATGAAGGGCTAATTTTCATACAAAAGAATAAGCATGTGGTGGCGTAGTTATGAGAAGGGTACATTGTCATCATGTTTACTAATTTTCATGTGTAATAATATTACATTAATGCTATTGTAAAGATGATACGACCTATCATGCTTTGTACATATGATTGTGATGATCTTTGTAAGTAGCTTGTGAAGCATCTGAATTATGTATATAGGATTGTGATGATCTTTGTAAGTAGCTTGTGAAGCATCTAGATTGATGGAAAAGATGCAAGTATAAGAGCAAGTATTTATTCCTTAATATCAATATGATTCCAAATACATGATTCAAAGATGGCCGTTCAGACATAATTGATGAGAAGAAATAAATTATGTAAACTATGGCAAACAAGAACAGAATCATGTCTACTTTGGCAATATGGAAATAGTTGTATGTGATTGCTCTCAAATTTTAGGGTTTGAATTGAGGATTAGAATCTCCACTTCAACCACAGTACAGTCTATATTCTGTTAAAGACAACTTTCCCAGAAGATACAACAAAGTGACACAGACAAGAGTCGACTGAACTGAATAGACAAGTGAATGTCAGTGAACAATATATATCACAGACGGTTCTTTCACATAACGATGCAGTGATGTTATTATCACTGAGCGGTTATGTTATATAACCGTCAGTGATATCTTCTTTATCCTGATTGTTATGTTATAAAACTCGTCTGTGTCTTTATCCTGAACCGTTATCTTTTAGAACAAATGCAGTGATGTACTCTCTATATATCTCCCGCGTAGGCCTCATTCACAGCGCGCCAAACCCTAACCCTTTGTGACATTTTGTCTCCCGCGGTGGCCTCCCCCTCGGCGTACGTGCTTCCTCGGTGGCCTCCCCCTCCCGGCGTCCTCCCCCTCGGCGTCCTCCCCTTCGGCGTCCTCCCCGGCATCGACGTGCTCCCCATCGTCGTCCTCCTCTGCAGCGACGTGCTCCCCCTCGGCGTCCTCCCCCTCGGTGACCTCCCCCATCGTCGTCCTCCCCCGCAGCGACGTGCTCCCCCTCGGTGTCGTGCCCCTCGGTGACCTCCCCATGGCCGTTGACCTCCCCCGCAGCGACGTGCTCCCCATCGTCGTGCCTGGCCTCTCTTGAGCAGCGAGTTGGTCTGTTCTCTTTGTAAATGTCTGTCGCGCATCTTTCTTTCTTTCTTTCTGTTGGCTGTGGGTGATTGGTACTGCTCTGTGATGATTTTGGGTTATATATGATCAGAACAATTATTCTGTGATTTGGGCCTTGTACTTGTAGAAGCGCATTCTAGAAAGTCTTTGTTTCAATTCTTGCTTGATAACTTTGATCGAGAGTTGCTATTGTTGACTTGTTGGCTTACTTCTGTCAGTGTTATTGCCACTACTATGTTCTGCGCATCATGTTTATCTATTGGCCTGGACTTTATCAGTGGATTCAGTGATTGTTTATCTCCTGTCTATTTGTGTATCTAGTTTCTGTATTGTTCCAGAATCTATTCATACTCATTGTCTGCTTAATTCTTCTACTTATCTGCTGTGTGGATGTCCTAGTTTTAGGGAGGTCTTTGCGAAATTTTTATTAATTTCGACATCCTTTGTTTGCTTAGACGAAGTACATTAAGCGCCGATCTTGACTTATGCATTCTGATCGTTTGATGAATTTGCTTTACATGATATTGGCATCAATCTGATTCTAGATATTTTAATAGTAAATTGCTAAAACAACTCTTTGTAGTGCATGCTAAGGTGGTAAGGGTTCAAGGCCCCATTCACTAAATAATTTGTTAGCCCATTTGTGATTGTGGCGAAGATTCTTATCTTCATCCAAACCCAACAAAGCGAGAGCGATCACACTTAATTAACACCATATTGCCAAGAAAGACATGATTCTATATGTGAATGATATTATATTGCTTTTATCTTTGTCACTTGACATACATGTCATTTATTGATCAAGAATTGTGTTACATTACTTATATTGTTATATGGAATAATCAATAAAATCTTCCTCTTATTCTCGCATCTTATCATAAGCATTATATTGTTTATGTTATTCTTGTTGTTTCTGAAATATGTATTCTTCTGCTTGTCTGTTGTGTGGATGTCCTAGTTTTAGGGGAGGTGCTGCCGAAATTTTTATTAAGTTCGGCAACCTCCTAGTTCGCTTCTTTTGCTAAAAGGCTAATAACAAGCCATTTAGGCTAGTTCTTTTAAAAGGCTAATAACAAACCATTTAGGCTAGTTCTTTTAAAAGGCTAATAACAAGCCATGGTATCCACAAACTTATTCACTCTAATTTGATTTTATTTGTTCTTCTCTTTTAGTTCGCCTCAAACTATTTTAACGTAGAAAGAAGATGTCGTCCTCTAATCCACCGTCTGAAGGAAATGATGTGCCCACAAAAGAAACATCGACCCGCGCTGCAAGAGGACCAAACAAAAGGCCAACAGACCGATATACCACTACGGGGATCGATCCAAAGGATGGGACCCCTACAAAGCCAAAAAAGGCAGCGAATACATTTCGGAATATGTGCGGGATAGTAGCACGGGAACGGGTTTCGATCACGCTATCTTCCTAGAGGTTTCTGACTATTGATACTTGCAATGCCTTGCTGATGGAAATTCTTTCATCGTTCGACATTCCAGAATAATCCGCTCCCCTAGTGCGACGGTATGCACTGCTAGCGGCAGGAAAGGCATGGAAGACCTTCAAGCACACGCTTTTCGTAGACTACGTCAAGAAGGATATTGTTCCATACTCTAAGTATGGGTTCATTGATTAGGACACGTGGCGGCGTTTTGTTGAGATGAAGACGACAGATGAATTCGTGTGTCAAAGTGAAGCAAACAAGGCCTTGCAGGCATGGAACACTCACCCCACGGACTGGAACTACGGCTCTGGCGGCTAAGAAGGCGCAATGGGATAGGGAGGGCGAGGAGGTATCTCGCCATTTGCATTGATCAAAGATCAACGTGCTGAGAAGGCTAAGAGCGAGAGGCGGCTAAGAGCGAGGTCATTGCCATGTCCTCATAGCCGTCTCCTTTGTAAACCCAGCAGACGAGGAAGTGCATAGCGCTGGTAATATATAAATCGAACTACCAATTTTCGTAATTAGTCCATGACTTCATAAGTGAAATAACTTGTCCGGATCTTGCGGTGGCGTTGAGTACACAATCGAGGCGATGGCTCTTTTTGCGAGACGAGGAGAAAGATGCATTGTCCATGGCCTTGGGAAACAAGGAACACCACAGTCGTACAAGAGGCAAAGGGGTTTTTGTTCCATGGAAAACTGGATTCCTAGACGACTTCTACAAATACCGAAGTAAGAAGAGAACTAAAGCCGAGCGCGAGTCAAATCTTATAAAAAATTTGGAGGAGAAGTTGAGAGGAGAGTTGAGAGAAGCGTTGAGGGGAGAACTGAGAGAAGAATTTTATGATAGGATAAGAAGCCTCGAGGAAAGGCTCAACAATCAAGAAATAAATAATGTACAAGCCCAGTATGTCATAAGTCAGCCCCTTGCTGTAAGAAGCAGGTGTGCATCCGTTCCTCAAGTGACATAGATGAACATAGCGGGACTTATCACGTATGTGACATTAAGGTGGCCATGCGGTGCAATCTCCAAGTGAGAATTAACAATGGCACCGTTCCTCTTCTGTTTGCTTGGGGCATGGCATATCCATCCACTAAGGGACCATGGTGCACGGTACCATGATAGCGCCGGGTTTCACCAAGGTCAATGTGGGCGGGGTATTTGATAGTTTCAAGATTGTCGATCTCTGAAGCCGTAAGCAGCGAGATCGTGGCGGGGATGCCATTGGCACATTCATCCAATGGCCTAGCAGCGACATCTCCCTGGTTGTTCCTTCTGTCATGCAACAACCGCAACGATCTGATTCGCCAATTATATCATCTGATCAGTTGGCTACCAAATCAGCAGTAGTAGACCAGACTCCACTTGATGTACATAATGTTGACCTCTTACCTGCCCATTCCTCTCCCGTGAAGGGTTCATACAAAACAAAGAAAGGCAAGGACAAACGGAAGAAAGAAAGGCAAGAACAAATCGACTATCCATCTGCTGAGTTGGCTAAACAATACAAGCTAGGAGAGCCATTACTAACGAAAGGCAGCATAACTTCACTTAGTATAGCTTGCCAACAATTGCATAATTGGTACACCCAACAAGCTGGAAAGCCAGAGCATGAACGTACAACAAGTATCAGCGTTAAGTTCAAGTATGAACATCTATTCAACGACTCAGCGGGGGGCTTCTTCGCGGTCGATTTTCTGGACTTGTTCCATCTCTACAACCTCGACGCCCTCGACGCCGCACTCATAAGATGCTAGACCTTGTAAGTGTGTGCTATCACAGTCTACATTCGTCTAATAGTGATAAATGTCCTCCAATATATATATAATTAGCCTTTGTATATATAGATACATGCTACTTGAGCGACACTGAAGAAACTATCGTCGGTTTCCTCGACCCACATATAGTCTCAAAGCAAACAATGGATGATGATATAAACATGGTCGAGAAATACGTGTGAGGCATTGCTAACACAAAAGATAAAGAATTCATACTTATACCCCATAACCCGGGTAAGTGCTACCACATGCTATACTTTGGTGCGTATTGTGCACACAACTCTGTTTCGTTCATTGTCCATGGTGATATACCTATGTAGCTTTCACTGGGTTCTAATTGTAATTGAACCAGCCACAAACCAGGTTAAGTACCTTGATTCCGCACGTGGCGAAAACCACGACTTGGTACCTATCGCAAAATTACTCAGCAGGTAATCACGTTTCCTCCGTACATAACATACATCGTCGTGTAAGTTGTTCCAAGTTTATATTGCTATTGGAATGGCTTAGGCTAACCTTTTGCAATCTTGTAGAGCGTTCAAAAAGTTGAAGGATTGGACTAAACTACAACATGATTTGAACTTTCCGGTATCCACTATACACAATAATCCTAAATCAAACCCCGTAATAGTGACTCTAGAACTAACCGTAGGTTTTATTTGTAGTGCCACCAGCAAGGTCAGGGAAATAACCTAGGTGGATTTTATGTTTGCTACAACATGCAAACCATCGTCAATACAAAAAATAGCAGTACGGTTAAAATTGCGTTGACTGAGACCCATTTGAGCAACATTAGAGGGAGAGTTTGTTACTTCCTGCTCACCGAAGTAATAAATAAAAAAGACGCGTTCCACGCAGCCTGATAACTTTTGGAGTTGTACAATTATCAAATGGTATTCATTCGGAAAATATGTTAAAAACTTGTGGTTATTCTTGTTTGTACGATTCATTGTATTGTCACATGATATTATCCTTAATACATATTTGCTCATCTTGAATATATGCAACAACTTAACAATGTCTTGCTTGTTGGAACTAGATGTTTTTCCTACACCCTCGTGAGAACCTCCATTATTTATGGCTTGTTGTTGAAATTTCCATCTACTTAGGTATTTACGCATCAATATTTACGAGACCTGACCGATTATAGATGTTGTAATTGAATATCTACACTTCCTATATGCATTGAGGCAACAGTTTGTCCAATCGGGATAGACTTAAAATATAAACATTTGTAGAGCTTTTCTCCTTCTTATGATAATGTTGATGGAACTTCGACTAATAAATCAACCAAGACACGCACTTGACATGGCGAGGTGATGGCAACCATAGTCTGCTGATCGAACGACACCTTTGGAGTGTGTGATTTGCTTCATGCCATCTGAAGTGGCCTTGCGCTTGGCGTCACCATCGTGCCACGGTGCAGAGTGCGGACGACATGCTCTTACGCAGCGTCACATTTGTTCAATCTTTAATTAGCCTACCTAGAGTAATGTATAAAGTACATCTACAATTTTTTTCAAAGTACCATGTTCGATCTCCCACCGTGGCACGACAGTGACGCTGCGTAAGAGCATGTCGTCCGGGTACTCTGCACCGTGGCACGACGGTGACGCTGCGTAAGGGCACTTCATATGGCATGAAGAAAATCACACACTCCAGTGTGTCCGGTTCGATTAGGCAGACCGTGGTTGCCGCTGCCTCGTCCATGCTGCGTGCGGGTCTTGGTTGATTTATTAGCCGAGTTCCATCAACATTATCATAAGAAGGGAGAAAAAGTGCTACAAATGTTTATATTTTAAGATTAAAAAGAGTGAAGAACTAATCCAAGATCTGGAGGAAACCTTTGCTAACCTCCGGAAGAATTGCCTGAAGCTCAATTCAGAAAAATATGTGTTTGGTGTGCCCTCCGTCAAGCTGTTGGGTTTCCTGGTGTCCAGCTGGGGTATTGAAGCCAATCCTGACAAGATCGCGGCCATCGAGCACATGAAGCCACCAGTGCGGCTCAAACAGGTCCAGTGCGTGGCTGGTTGCCAGGCATCCTCGGCGGTTCATTGCCCAGTTGGGAGAAAGAAGCTTGCCTCTGTTCAAGCTATTGAAGAAGACTAACCACTTTGAGTGGACCGAAGAATCCCAGAAGGCGTTTGAAGACTTGAAGCAATATCTTACCTCTCCCCCGATGCTGGTCTCCCCTGCGCAGGGCGAGCCGTTGCTCTTGTACATTGCTGCCACTCCCGAGGTGGTGAGCGCGGTACTTGTTGCGGAGAGGGAAGGCGTCCAGAAGCCAGTCTACTACATCAGCAAGGTGTTGCATGAAGCGGAGACTCGGTATCCACAAGCTCAGAAAATGCTGTATGTGGTCCTGGTGGCATCTAGGAAGCTGCGGCATTATTTCCAAGGGCGAGAAATCTCCGTGGTCACGGCCTACCCTCTGCGAGAAATTCTCCACAATCGTGAAGTGGAAGGCCGTATTGCTAAATGGGCGGTGGAACTGGGAGAGTTCAACATAAAGTTTGTACCCCGCACTGCCATCAAGAGCCAGAGGCTAGCGGAGTTCATCGCCGAGTGGACTCCCGCCACTCCTAAAGCCGAAGAAGCGCCTGCGTCTTCTCCCTGGACATTATTCTTTGATGGTTCATTCAGGCTGGAAGGCACGAGGGCTGGGGTTGTCCTGGTCTCCCCGACCGGCGACATCCTCCAGTATGTGGTCGCCCTCGACTTCGAGGCCACAAACAACGTAGCTAAATATGAGGGCCTGCTGGCAGGGTTGCGCATCACTTCGGCGCTGGGCATCCGGTGTCTCCAAGTCAAGGGTGACTCCCTGCTGGTCATCAATCAAGCGCGAAAGGAGTTCCAGTGTTCTGACCCCACCATGGCGGCGTACCTGGCGGAGGTCCGAAAGATGGAGCGCCACTTTGAAGGATTGGGGTATATTCATATCCCTCGACGTGACAATCACCTTGCGGACGGGCTTTCGCAGCTTGCGTCCTCGAGAGCTTCTGTTCCGGTCGGGGTCTTCGAAGAAAGACTATCGCGACCGTCCGTCGCAGCCCCCAGTTCAGGGGGGATGATGGTGTCGCTGTTGCAGCCCCCGGTTCAGGTGGGGACGATGGCATGGCCGTTGCGGCCTCCGGGTCAGGTGGGGACGATGGCATGGCCGTTGCGGCCTCCGGGTCAGGTGGGGAAGGCGGTGCCACTGCCGCGGCCTCCAGTTCAAGGAGGGAAGGCAGTGTGCCGCCTCGGCCCGGGTCCAGAGGGAAGCGGCGGTCTTGCCGATCTGACACCAAAGGAAAAGCTTCGACAAGCGGAGTGCAGGCGAGCACCGAGTGCTCGTCACGCTTGGCCAGGAAGGTCAGTGGATGGATCCTATCCTACCCTTCCTGCGAGACTAAGTGATCCCCGACGATGATGCCTCAGCTGAGATGATCGCACGTAAGGCCAAGTGCTATACTCTGGTAGGTGGGGACCTATACCGCCGGAGCAGAAACGGAGTTCTACTGAAGTGCTTCACTCGGGAAGAGGGGAGCAGCCTGCTCTCTGATATCCATGGAGGCATGTGCGGAGCCATATGTCCGACCGAACGCTAGTTGGCAAAGCGTTTCGCCAAGGATTTTTTTGGCCTACTGCCCTCCAGGATGCTTGCGAGCTGGTGAGGAAATGCGAAGCTTGTCAATTCTTCGCCAGGCAAATCCACCAACCAGCCCAAGCTCTGCAAAACATCCCACTCTCTTGGCCGTTTGTGGTCTGGGGGCAGGATATCCTGGGCCCATTCCCACGAGCCACAGGGGGCTTCACCAATCTCTTCGTCGCCATCGACAAATTTACCAAGTGGGTTGAAGCCGAAGCAGTGCGCGCCATCACAACCGCTACTGCTATTAAGTTCATGCACGGGATTTTTACCCACTTTGGAGTCACCAACCGCGTCATCACCGACAATTGGACTCAGTTCACCAGCGTGGCCTTTCTGGAGTTCAGCGACGAAATGGGCACCAAAGTATCTTAACCGGGTGGCCCACCCAAGAGCAATGGTCAGCGAGCAGCGCCAACGCTACCGGTGTTGAAGGGCCTCAAGACGAGGGCGTTTGATCGACTCCACAAGCGGGGGGCACGATGGACAGAAGAACTCCCGGCCGTGCTGTGGTCGCTTCGCACCACACCCAGTCGGGCCACGGCGAGACACCTTTCTTCCTAGTGTACGGGGCGGAAGCTGTTCTCCCCTCTGAGCTGTCGCTCGGGTCTCCCCGCATTTCGGCGTTCAATGAGGAAGGCCAAGGGGATCTTCGGCGAGAAGAAGTCAACCTCCTGGAGGAAGTGCGGGATCGTGCCGCTCTTCGTGCTGCCCGCTATCAGCAAAGCCTCAGGTGATACCATGCCACCCGGGTCTCCGAGAGAACACTGGCAGTAGGCGACCTGGTCTTGCGCAAAGTTCAGACGCATGCCGGGTTGCACAAACTGTCTCCCCGGTGGGAGGGCCCCTTTAAGGTGGTCTCAGTATCTCGACCCGGGGCGGTCAGGTTGGCCACTGAGGACGGCCAAGAGTTGGCAAATTCCCACAACATTGAATTGTTGCGGAAGTTCTATCCATGAAAGGATTGTAAGTACCCAGTAGTTCGCTGTGGTCAGCCTCGAGGTAAGTTTTTCCCCAGGCTAAATCGGCAGCTACTGGCTGTCAGTAAAGTTGTTGCCTAGAAGGCTTTTACTACGCCCTTTTTTGTCCCTTTCTGTGCCCTGAGTGGCAATCTTTCGCATGAATGTCGCTGGTCCTATATGTTTGCTAATTCCTTGGTGATCTGTGGCGATCTTCGGCGTCTGTGTCCAACAAAGATGGGCGACCAGGTGGCGAGTTGGGCGCGGTGCTCAAACGTGGCTTGCACGCCTCGGATCGGCTCCCTGCAGCACCGCTGATCGTCACCGCGAGCACCTTGGCCAGGTACCCCTCCTGGGAGCCCGCTGCTTTGACACACAACACCGTGGGTTGATCTCCGAGAAGATCGCAAGGACTTAGAAACCAATAAAAGTGGACCGGGGCTATCCCATGCGGGGACTTACAATATTTGGGTTTACCTTTCATATGCACTGCGTATAACGTCTACTCGTCCTTTTAGTAGTTATGTACGCACTCAGGCCAGACGTGGGAACACTGGCCTGTTTTATGAAAAACTTAGGCATCTCCGTGTGTCGCCCAGACGCTTGGGGGCTGCTCGCCCAGATGCTTGAAAGCTGGTCGCCCAGTAGCATGTAAACGAGATAAGTGCTACGTGCTGCATCTTTGGCCATTTCCTTATGTGCACACACTAAGATGAATCCAGCTATGCGCAATTGTCGCGAGCGTCGAAAACCAACGGCCCCTCGATAATAAAAGGAAAGGTGCTAAGTGTTGGCATCCGGCGAGGGCAAATGACCGGAGTGCAAGTTGGGCACAGTACTCGACACACGGCTCGTACGCCTCGAGTTGGCTCTTAGAAGCACCGCTGGTTGTCACCGTTGAGTACTGCTGGCCTAAAAACACTCCCGGAAACTTTTTACCTCGCCGCGCCGCGCTGTAGCACAATTCCGGGAGATCATCGGGGTCTAAAGTTCTCGAACCAGCGACACTTTTGCATGAAAACCTCAAGCTGAAGTTGTTCTGCGTTTCGCAGGAAATGCCAGTTTTTAAGGCCATTTTTTACCTAAGTTCCACGTAACTTGCGCGGTTTGTGCTTGCGTTTGTAGCCAGCTGCATGTGACCTAAAAAGGGATCCTGAAGCATTGACCTAAACTTGAAAGCTACATAGCGTTATGGCTAAGTTCAAGGCTGGTCGCCTGGCAGCTCTACCAAACGAAATCGATCAAGCAAATCAAACAGGCGCACAGGTAAAATAAGTAAAAAATCCATTACACTAAGATCTGTTGAGGTGTTAGCACATGCAGATTAACATAAGACATGAAGAAAAAGAAGCAAAAGAACTCGGTGTGCTTGACCCTTCATTCGTCGCCAGTCGAGGTCATGGCGTCTTCTTCCTCCTCCATCGCGAGCGGGGTGGAGACGTCCATGACCGCCTGCTCCACCTGCAGCATTCCGGCTACATGCTCGGCGGCTGCGCGCACCCACGCCTCCCCTTGCACCGTGTCTCCTTCATTGCCGGCCACCGCCACCATGGGTCAAAGGCGGCATCACGGCCGGCGCAGCTGGACAGCACATAAGTTGCGGCCATGATCGCAACTTCTCGAGCCTCTTTGGCGGAGCGGGCGGCCAAGGCAGCAGGCAGCCCCCGGAGTGCCCCTGCGGCTGGTTGGTCGTGTGGGCAAACTAAAAGGCGGAGTCCTCCAGCGGCACGTTCAAAACCACCCCCAAGGGCTCCAAACACCTCCTCGTGCGCTGGAAGGCCTTCTTGAGCATGATGGTGAGGTTGTGCCGCAGGGGGTATGACTCGTGTGCCGAGTGCTTCAGCGCCGCCTCGGCCCTCTCCGCCCGTTGTTCGGCCCTCTCGCCTTGTTGCATGGCGGCAGTTAGCCCTTTCTGCGCCAATTCCGTCGCCGCCCTCTCCCGCTCCCGCGTCAGCTCGCCGCTCACTGACGCCAATTGCTGGGCTATCTGAGCGGCGCCATGCCTGGCGGTTGTGGCAAGGATGGTGCCCAGCGAGGCGTGCATTTTGCCATGTTTAGTGAAGAGCTCGGACGGGCATGCGAAGCGATGGTGGTGCGAGGGGCTAGATGGCCGAAAGTCTTTGGTCTTTGGGCCGCCCCACGACCCTCTCGATGGCGGCGGAGGCACACTGGCGAAGTTTCCGCCGCACTGGGCGGGGTGACTGCGTCCTTGGCGCGTCTTGAGGGGCCGCCCTTGGCGGCACCCTCAAGCTAAAGGCAGCCATCGGGAGCGTAAGCCCACCATTGGCGGTGGCTGAGCTCCGTGGTGAAGGTCCGGGCGCCCAAGAAGAGTCGGGCCGACGCCGGAGGAGGAGGAACCGGTGAAAGGCGGCTGGCGCGCAGAAGGCGTCGGTGCCCAAAGGAAGTCGTGGTTGGGGCGGCCTGTGTCGTCACCCCTTGTGAAGGTGCCGCCGCATCAGGGCTGGCGGCGGCGGAAGTCTGGCCCGTGGTGCGGGCCTTCTTGGGATCCGGGCCTGTGGTGTCCGGGGCAAGCGGCCGCTTGCCCCCGGACCGATCGCTGGCGGTGGTCGTCCCCCTGATCACCAGCGGACCGCGGGGTGGCACCACAGCGGGCCCGGTGGAGTCCATTGGCGGGAGTTGCCTGACGATCCGTAGGCGCTCCGCGTGCTCCAAGTCAGCGAGCGGCCGAGACGCTGCTGGAAAATCTAGGCCGCTTGGAGGCGACGGCATCAATCTGGCAAGCCATCTGCCGATGAGCGGCCCATCCAAGTTTCCCGCACCTGGCAAAGGATAAAGAAAGACTGCCGGTTGGTAGGGAGCAGCAGAAAGAAGCATGTTTGCGGAAAAAAGCCAAAGGAAAGAGAAGACTTATGGCCGGGGTACGTGCGCGTCACGTCGTCGTCGCCTGTGTACAGCCATGCAGGACGGGCGCATCGACGAAGAGGGCTGATTCTCCGGATCACAAAGTCCCGGGCCACCAGCGCCCCAGTTAATCCGGCGTCCCGCAGTCTGTTGATGCGAGCCGCCGTTGCAAGGAGCTCCTGATGAGGACATCACTCCTATGCATACGCCCGAGACTCCTCTAGTTGTGATGCAAGGACCCATCACAAGAGCACGAGCACGGCAATTGAATCAACAGGTGAGCTTGTTCCTAAGTGCCCGTGTATATACTTGTGAGGATGGTATGCTACCTAATGATATTATTGATTATATCGTACTTAGGAACTTTGGAGAGGATCATGAAGGCCTTGGGAACCAGCAAGGGCCAGGAAGGAGGCAAGGAGGACGTCCAAGTCAAGTTGGAGTCCCAATTCATCTCGGAGTCGGAGTTCCAATTCAACTCAGAGTCGACTACCTCGGCCACCAGGAGCAGTGTTCACTAAAATCATTACCCAGGCCACAAACGGACTCCGATTTCAATGATCCACATATGTATCGAAAGCTAAGGATACAACATTTCCAATGGCACTAGTTTCAGGTCAATTGGACTTTGGAGTCAATGGGAATACGCAAAAAAATCTAAAACACTTTTTCAGTCCGAGTTCAAGTCCAGTTCGGCCTCAGCAATAGCACTGACTTTAAAGTGCCATAACTTTTGATTACGGAGGGCTCTGGAGACCCATGAGTACACGTTTGAAAGATCTCGGAGTCTACTTTCCAAAGCATCTAGCCTCATCTCAAAATTCCTTCAGATGAGTCCGGAAACTGCCAAAAACCAAATGTTGCTTTTTCAGTCCGAGTCAAACTCTAGTCAAAGTAGGCTTGGTACTTTCAATTTGAGTTGTATTAGATCTCTAATGCTATGGATGACCCCCTCCTGCTCCCCTAGTATAAATAACCACACAAACGCTCATCTAGGACAGTGTCGCCGTTCATTCGGTTTGTGAGACCCCAACTCGTGTGCTTAATATAATTCGTAATTTCAGATTGCTACTTCTACGTTCTTGCTTGTGTTCTCGATTCGCATGCAGGGATAAGCCTTCTTGGCGAGGTCAACCGTGTTTGTGCAAGGTTGATAACCAACGGAGCCGTGGTGTAGCGATTGCTGGGTTCGGATCGGTTCTGATCGGAAGCCGGATCGTCAACGTCGAGTCTCCACCAATCGACTTACCTCTACCTGTCGGAAGATCGGGCCACCGTGCGCATCAAGTGGTATCAGAGCCTTGCAATTTCGTTTTCAGTATCGTATTGTTGAGTATTGATCCATAGTCATCGTCTTGTTGCTGGTTTGAGGTCGCGATTCTAGTTGCTAGTTGTCCCTATCCGTTGCCCTAGTTCTTGTTTTGCATCAATTATCATCCCATCGTCGCCAACCCTAGAACCGAACCGAATTCTTCTCGGTTGGTCCTTGCCGCTGCTCTGCATTATAAATCCTATTCCGCAAACCCTAGATAGGTCACGAGCCGCCTTGTGTCAATTGCCCTGCACCGCTGACCATCCTTTTTCACCCGCAAACCTAATCCTATTCTAGCCTAACCGGGAGAAAGATCTGAATTCGCGAGCAATTCCAGATTGTGCAGTGTTCACTAAAACTGTCATAACTTTTGCATACGAACTCCGATTTGGGTCTACTTTTTTTTGTTTCGAAGGGGACGACAACGCGCATCTGAAAATTCCACATGTCTTTAGACCTGTGCAATTTTTTACACTAAAAAAAGCTTCTAAGACTGAGTTTCGACGCCCGGAAGTTTGCTGTCCTGTTTTGTCAATTCTTTCGGGCATCGGTTTACTGTCGTTCGTTGCTCCAAATTGTGAGATTTTTGTTTCTCCTCTGAGTTAAGAGGTATATATTTGTGTTAGAAAAAAGTGAGAAAAAAGTGAAAAAAAATAATAAGAGGAGAGAAAGAGCGAAACCGGCAAAAAAAACAGAGAGAAGAGAAAGAGAAGTAGAAAATCAGAATTGCTTGCATCCTTTGAATCCTTTGTGCTTTGATATATCCCTTGCTAGGTTGAACTAGTTCTAGGAGCACGCTTAGGCCAGCAACTGTGACAAGAACTTTGAATCTTTATTCAGCTTTGCTAACTGTTTTGAAATTTGCTAATCCTTGCTACTATACTTTGCCTTCCAAGCTCCACTTTCTTTCGATCGATTCGAGGTTCAATCCGCAATCGCTACACTCAAGCTTGTCACGGTATCATTTAACCAGCCACCGGTTGTACCACTGTTGCTTTGGTAAGAATCTTGTAGAGCGTGGTAAGATGTTTGAGTGTGAGCGACTCTCTATCACCACATCCTAGTAGTTAATAGGGTAATACTTTGTGTTATCTTCGTTTTATTACTAACAATGACAGACCCATTACAAGAGCTAGAGCTGCGGAGACGACGATGATTTCCGTAAGCTCTTTGAAGATCTTAGAGTGAATCTTGCGAAGAGGGACAAGGAGCTCAAGGAAACCCTTTCGCTCGGCTTCCCCTCCATGAGTAGGGCGCGTTCAGCAGACCATCACCGCCATCACAGTACCGAGGTGAGTAATCTAACCATGTGCAAGCACCAACAAAGAGTTCTTCATCGGTGGCTTCCACGGGTCGAACAACGGAATTGTGTGCCACCGATGCAAAGGATGGGCCATGTCATGAAGGATTGCCCAAGTCGCCGAGCGTACATTGCAAATGAAGAAGGTGGGTACATTAGTGCTAGTGATGTTGAGGATGAATATGCTCTTGCAGCTAACCTTGCGATAATGAGGATGACCATGAGACGGCGATTTATGATGAGGAAATTTTAGGGACTGCTGCCACCAAGAATTATAGGACAATCATCGTGCAACGAGTGTTGAGCGCTCAAATGGAGCAAGCGGACAAGCTACAATGCCATAATTTGTTTCAGATGTACCTCATCGTCAAGGACCGTCGTGTTCGTGTCATAATTGATGGTGGGAGCTGCAATAACTTGGTGAGTTCAGATCTGGTGGAGAAGCTTTGCTTGCCCACACGTGCACACCCTCATCCCTACCATATTCAATGGTTCAATAACAATGGTAAGGTGAAGGTAACACAAACTGCGAGAGTGCAATTTTCCATTGGAACATACCATGATTTTGCTGATTTTGATGTAGTGCCTATGCAAGCATGTTCCCTTTTGTTAGGCCGTCCATGGGAATTTGATACTGATGCAATTCATCACGGTAGAAGTAACAAATACACTCTTATGCACAAGGGGAAGAAAATCACTTTGCTTCCTATGACTCCTGCTGAAATTGTGCAATGTGACAAAGAGAGAGCTGAAAATGAGAGAAAAGAGAGTGCGTTAGAATCTGAAAATCTTTCCAATGGCACTGGTTTCAGGTCAATTAGACTTCGGAGTCAACGGGAATACACAAAATAATCCAGAACACTTTTTCAGTCCGAGTTCAAGTCCAGTTCGGCCTCAGCAATAGTACTGACTTTAAAGTGCCATAACTTTTGATTCCGGAGGGTTCTGGAGACCCATGAGTACACGTTTGAAAGATCTCGAAGTCTACTTTCCAAAGGATCTGGTCTCACCTCAAAATTCCTTCAGATGCATCCGGAAACTTCCAAAAACCAAACATTGCTTTTTCAGTCCGAGTCAAACTCTAGTCAAAGTAGGCTTGGTGCTTTCAATTTGAGTTGTATTAGATCTCTAATGCTATGGACGACCCCCTCCTACTCCCCTAGTATAAATAACCACCCAAACCCTCATCTAGGACTTGGGTTTTGCTTAGATCAATTCTGTTTTTGAACAGTGTCGCCGTTCATTCGGTTTGTGAGACCCCAACTCGTGTGCTTAATATAATTCGCAATTTCAGATTGCTTCTTCTAAGTTCTTGCTTGTGTTCTCGATTCGCATGCAGGGATAAGCCTTCTTGGTGAGGTCAACCATGTTTGTGCAAGGTTGATAACCAACAGAGCCGTGGTGTAGCGATTGCTGGGTTCGGATCGGTTCTGATCGGAAGCCGGATCGCCAACGTCGAGTCTCCACCAATCGACTTACCTCTACCTATCGGAAGATCGGGCCACCGTGCGCATCAGCTCCGGCGTCTCTTCGACCGACGAGCCCCAGTTTTCGGAGGCCTTCGCTGCTCCTGCGGGCACCCCCAGAGCGTCGACTCCGCTGTCATCGCTGATGTACAGCCAGTCGCTGCGCCACGCCTTCCAATTGGACCTGGGCTGGAAGGCAATGTAGCGGGAAGCCAATCCGTCCCAGAGGCGGAAATAGCAACTCCCCACTACCTCACCGTCGTTGGAGGCGCGGCAAATGAAGAAATAGCGGAAAAGGGGAAGATTTGGCATCGCCCCCATGAACATTTCACAGAGGTGTGCAAAGATGGAAAGGAAAACGATGGAGTTGGGGGTGAGATGAAGGTGGTGAATTTCATAAAAATGGAGGACAGTGAGGAAGAAGTCAGAAAACGGCGGGACCAGGCCCGCCATCATCGCCCATGTGTGGATGAGAATCTCATCGGAGAGCCACCGCGGCGTGGGGGTCCCCACCCGGAAGCGGAAGGTGCCCTCCGGTGCGATGTGGGAGATATTCCTCACCGTAGCGGCATTAGCAGATGAAGCAGGAATGGGAGACACCGTGGAGGCAAGAAAGACAAAGACTTTGAGCGAGGAAGATGAAGAAGTGAAAGTTGAAGTGCACAACAAAGCAGAAAGCGTAAACCGCTTGGTACAGATGTATCTACATATACAAGCCACTCGCACCGACGGTTCGCGAAAAGACAAGATCGTGCGCCGTGTCGGGCCCCAAGAAAAATCGGTGGATATGGGAAGGAACTGAGACGGTCGTATCCTCATGAGTGGTGGCTCCGCCCAAAAGCGCACCAAGCATTTAATGAAGGTTCCAAAAGGCTCTAGCATGCGCTCCATGGCGGGCCCGGGGGCTACTGTCAGCGTACTTTACGCTGGGGTACCCTCTCCGACGAACAAATGCGGCCGGCGTGGCGCCCAGCGAGCGGGTGGGCGAGGACACCCTGCTCACCCGGCGCCCAGCCCACGTGGCGGCTTCGGCGGCGGTGGGCGAGTAAGCCCATTGCCAGGCGTCGGCCCACGTGGCGCCCGGCGAAAGCAAGCGGGCAGGACGCTCGCCGCCGGCGCCGACCCACGTGGCGGCTTGGCGGCGGTGGGCGAGTAAGCCCGCAGTTAGGCGCGGTCCACGTGGCGCTTAGCGGCAGTGTGGGCGAGACGCTTCTTGCCGCCATGACCACGCGGGCGCTTCGGCAAAGGGTGGGCGAGTAAGCCTCGCTGCCGGGCGCCGCCCACGTGGCGCCCGACGAAAGCAGTGGCGAGACGCCTTACTTGCCCGCCGCCACCACGTGGTTGGCCTAGGCTGGCGGTGGGCGAAGCATGCCCCGCCGACCGGGCGCCGCCCACGTGCCGCCCGGCGAAGCAAGTGGGCGACGCTCGCTGCCCGGCGCCGACCCACGGGCGGCTTCGGCAAAGGGTGGGCGAAAGCTCTCGCCGGGCGCCGCCCACGGGATCTCGGCGGCAGTGAGCGAGACGCCGCCGCCGGGCGCCCGCCCACGTGGCGGCTCGGGTGGCGGGTGGGCGAAGATGCCCGCGGCCGGTGCCGGTCCACGAATAACCGGCGGCGGTGGGCGGGACGCCTCGCCGCCTCGCCCGAAGGCATAAAGGTGGGAGGAGGTAGCTTCGCCTCGAAGCCTCCTTACCCTATCATACTTTGTTAGAGGCGGGTCTGCTTTGTCAGGTCCGTTGAATACAAGGAATCCTGCTACAAGCCCATTCCTCTAACGCCTGCCACCTACCCGTCGCAAAGGGGTCACATCCCGGGCGGACCGGGCGAAGCCATGCATCGGTATTTAATGAGGCTGGAGGAACGGGACAGCACAGGAAGGAGTAATAAATGTGTGAAGGTCAGCATGATGACCCCCCTTTTACCTGCCCCCGTTAGCCTGGCCTATATAAGGACACTCGGGTGCATGGGGAGGGGGGACGGACAACAAAGAGTTCAAGCAGTAGAGTCTAAGGAAGAACTTATAACTCCAGAACTTTGTATTAGCTTCAATCACTCAATAAGAAATCTAGCAGGACGTAAGGCTATTACCCTAGCTTAGGGGGCCTAAACCTGGGTAAAATCTGTGTGTCATCTTAGCTCGTAGACTCCGGAGTCCTTCGTGTGGGAGTCTCTAGGGTTTTCACTCGCTAGGGTTAGCCAGCCGCGAAGACGCCCTCCTACCGAACCAAACCCGGTCTGTAGACTCCGGGCCTGTCAAATGGAATACGCCGACAAAACTCTAGATAAAGCAATAGCGGAATCATAAAAAGTTTCAAAAATGACAATAAGTATTCAATAACATACTAATGTTGCTCTGTGAGTAACGGTTGACCATCCTGGCTACGATATTGCATGTTAATAAAAACAGAAAATGTACTCTTATAGTGTTGAAGTGACTTAAGTATCAAGTAAGTAGAGTTACATCTAACAAGCATATCTAAACCAAATTTACGTACACGTACCTCCAATGCAATACAATAGGTTTTATATGTTTCTACTCATTGAGTAGAATTATTTAAGAATGATATCACAGTGCGAAAGGTTCACTACTACAGAAATCATCATCACAGACGGTTCGTAAACGTCATCAGAGACGGTTTTGTGAACCGTCAGTAACAATAGGTCTGTGATGAAGGAGATCATCGAGACGGTTTTCCACCCGCTCGAGAAAATTTTCATCACAGATCGTTATGATTTAAAACCGCTCAGGATATTTAGCTATCCGCTGCACGGTTTTTATTTAAAACCGCTCGTGATAGCTACATATCACGATGGTTTTAAATCATAACCGCTCGGATATTAACATATCATGACGGTTTCAAATCATAACCGCTCAGGATAAAGTTATCATGACGGTTACAAATAAGAACTGCTCAGGATGTCTCATTTCAGAACCTCTTTTAGGCATCTGTTCAAATTTCCATCATAAATGATTTCATAGATGAAAGCATGTATGAATATTTCTGATGTACTTGAACACTTGATTACTAGGTAGGTAATTAAAGATTGAACAATGACAGTTGCCTTGATGTCCCAAGGACTTTGGAACACCCAGGTTCTGAAGAAGACAGCAACCAAGGAGTGTTCCCTTGGTTGTTGTCTTCTTCCGCGCATCACCGCCCATCGGCTTCCTCCCGCCTTTCTTTCATTGATCTCGATACTCAAGATCTATAGGTCACCGACTGCATCAATTTACGCTGCGAGGTGAGTTTCCAGATTGACAGGTCGCGAGAAGAAGACAGCAACCAAGCGAGTGTTCCCTTGGTTGTTGTCTTCTTCCGCTGCACTCACCGCCCATCGGCTTCCTCCCGCCTTCTTTCATTCAAGCTCGGGTGTTCCAAAGTCCTTCCTGCATGGAAGACCCGACTTGCAATCACATTTGTTCAATCTTTAATTAGCCTAACTAGAGTAATCTATGAACTAAATCTACAAATTTTTCAAAGTACCATGTTCTCCCACCGTGGCACAACGATGACGCTTGCACAAGAGCATGCCGCTCGCATTCAGACCGTGGCACGACGGTGACTTCACAAGGCCACTTCAGATGGCATGAAGCAAATCACACACTCCAAAGGTGTCAGTTCGATCAAGCACTCTATGGTTGCCGCCACCTCGCTATGTCAAAGTATGGTCTTGGGTTGATTTATTAGTCGAGTTCCATCAACATTATCATAAGAAGGAGAAAAGCGCTACAAATGTTTATATTTTAAGTCTATCCCGACGGACAAACTGCTGCCTCAATGCATATAGGAAGTGCAGATATTCAATTACAACATCTATTATCGATCGTGTCTCGAATATTGATGCAGAATACCTAAGTAGATGGAAATTTAACAACAAACCATAAATAATAGAGGTTCTCATTGAGGGTGGGGGAAAACATCTAGGTCCAACAAGCAAGACATTGTTAAGTTGTTGCATTCAAGATGAGCAAATATGTATTAAGGATAATATCATGTGACAATACAATGAATCGCATAAACAAGAATAACCGCAAGTTTTGGACATATTTTTCAATTAATGAATACCATTTGACAATTGTACAATTCCGTAGTTATAAGGCTACGTGGAACGCTACGGTTTTATTTATTACTTCCGTGAGCAGAAGAAACAAACTTTCCTCTAATGTTGCTCAAATCGACCGATTCAACGCAGCTTTTAACCATATCGCTATTTTTTAGCGATTTATGGTTTGCATGTTGTGGCAAACATAAAATCCACATAGGTTATTTCCGACCTTGCTTGGTGGCATCGCAAATAAAACCTACGGTTAGTTCTAGAGTCACTATTAGAGGGTTTGAAATAGAATTGTTGTGTATAGCGGATACCGGAAAGTTCAAATCATGGCTGTAGTTTAGTCCAATCTTTCACGATTTGAACGCTTCTACAAGATTGCAAAAGGTTAGCCTAAGCCATTCCAATAGCAATATAAACCTGGAACAACTTACACGACCATGTACGGAGGAAACGTGATTACCTGCTGAGTAATTTTGCGATAGGTACCAAGTCGTGGTTTCCGCCACGTGCGGAATCAAGGTACTTAACCTGGTTTGTGGCTGGTTCAATTACAATTAGAACCCAGTGAAACCTACACAGGTATATCACAATGGACAATGAATGAAACAGAGTTGTGTGCACAAGATGCACTAAAGTATAGCATGTGGTAGCACTTACCCCGGGTTATGGGGTATAAGTATGAGTTCTTTATCTTTTGTGCTAGCAATGCCTTCGGACGATTCTCGACCATGTTTATATCATCATCCATTGTTTGCTTTGAGACTATATGTGGGTCGAGGAAACCGATCGATAGTTTCTTCCGTGTCGCTTCAAGTTGCATGTATCTATATATACAAAGGCTAATTATATATATATTGGAGGACATTTATCACTATTAGATTAATGTAGACCGTGATAGCACACACTTACAAGGTCCAAAGATCTTATGAGTGCGGCGCCGATGGCGCCGAGGTTGTAGAGATGGAACAAGTCCGTAAAATCGACCGTGAAGAAGCCCCTCGAAGTCGTTGAATAGATGTTCATACTTGAACATAACGCCGATACTTGTTGTACGCTCACGCCTCGCTTTCCAGCTTCTGGGTGTACCACTTATGCAATTGTTGGCAAGATATACTATGAAGTTACGCTGCTTTCGTTAGTAACGGCTCTCCTAGCTTGTATTGTTTAGCCAACTCAGCAGATGGATAGTCGACTTGTTCTTGCCTTTCTTTCTTCTGCTTGCCCTTGCCTTTCTTTTGTTTTGTATGAACCCTTCACGGAGAGGAATGGGCAGGAAAGAGGTCAACGTTATGTACATCAAGTGGAGTCTCGCTTCTACGATCGCTGATTTGGTAGCCAATCGATCGACGGCGATACAATAGGCTTAATCGATCGTCGCGGTTGTTGCATGACGTAAGGGACGAAAGCAGGAGATGTCGCCGCTAGGCCATTGGATGAATGTGCCAATGGCATCCCCAAGTTTCACGATCTCGCCTTTTACGGCTTCAGAGATCGACAATTTTGAAACTATCAAATACCCCGCCCACATTGACCTTGGTGAAACCCGCGCTATGATGGTACTGCGGCACCATGGTCCCTTTGGGGATGGATACGCCATGCCCCAAGCAACCGCCGAGGAACGGTGCCATTGCTAATTCTCACTTGGAGATTGCACCGTGGCCACCTTAATGTCACATACAGATAAGTCCCGCTTATGTTCATCTATGTCACTTGGAGGAACGGATGCACACCTGCTCTTACGGGCAAGCAATGACTTATGGACATACTTCGGGCTTGTGCAAGATTTCTTTCTTGATTGGTGAGCCTTTCCTCGAGGATTCAGATCCTTTCATAAAATTCTTCTCTCGCCTCCCTCAACTCTTCTCTCAACTCTCCTCTCAACTTGTCCTCCAAATTCTTTATAAGATTTGACTCGCGCTCGGCTTTTAGTTCTTCTTACTTCGGTATATGTGGAAGTCGTCTGGGAATCCAGTTTTCCATGGAACAAAAACCCTTTGCCTCTTGTACGACTGTGGTGTTCCTTGTTTCCCAAGGCTTTGGACAAAGGCATCTTTCTCCTCGTCTGGGAAAAAGAGCCATCGCACGATTGTGTACTCAACGCTACCGCAAGATCCGACAAGTTATTTCACTTATGAAGTCATGGACTAATTACGTAAAATTGGTAGTTCGATGATATATTACTGTGCATTGGCGCATTTCTCGTCCGCTGGGTTTACAAAGGAGACGGCTGCGGAGGACGTGGCATCCGACTCGCTCTCGCTTAGCCGCCTCGCACGTTGATCCGTGATCGGCGGAAATGGCGCGATACCTCCTCGCCCTCCCCGCCCCATTGCGCTCTCTTCCCCGCACAGAGCGCAGCGCCGAAGTCTCGTGGGGTGAGTGTTCCTTGCTTGCAAGGCCTTGTTTGCTTCAATCGGACGCATTTAATTCGCTGCGTGGTCTTCATCCCAACAAAACGCCCCCACGTGTCCTCATCAATGAACCCATACTTCGAGTATGGAACCAGATCCTTCTTGACGAGTCTACTTAAAAGCGATGCTTGAAGGTCTTCCATGCCTTTCTCGCCGCTAGCAAAGGCATACCGTCGCACTAAGGGAGCGGATTCTTCCGAATGTTGAACGATGAAAGAATTTCCGTTAGCAAGGCATTGCGAGCCTCAATAGTCACCAACCTCCAGAAGATAGCGTGATCGAACCCGCTCCTGCCACTATCCCACACATATTCAAATGCATTCGCCGCCTTTTTTGGCTTTCTAGGGCCCCATCATTTGGATCGATCTCGTAATGGTATATCGGTCTGCTGGCCTTTTGTTTGGTCCTCTTGCAAATGCTGGTCGATTCTTCTTTTGAGGGCACATCATGTCCTTCGACGATGGATTAGAGGACTACATCTTCTTTACAAGTTAAAATAGTTTCAAAGTAACTAAAAGTGAAGAACAAATAAAATCACATTAGAGTGAATGAGTTTGTGGATACCATGGCTTGTTATTAGCCTTTTAAAAGAACTAGCCTAAATGGCTTGTTATTAGCCTTTTAAAAGAACTAGCCTAAATGGCTTGTTATTAGCCTTTCAAGCAAAAGAAGCGAACTAGGAGGTTGCCGAACTTAATAAAAATTTCGGCAAAGACTCTCCCTAAAACTAGGACATCCACACAGCAGACAAGCTGTAAGAATACATATGGATTCAACCATTTGACAGCTTAACATAATAATAGAACGTAAGCTCAGATCTCACATATGAACATGTACAAGATATTTAATAAAGCAATTAGCATAAAGCTCATATTGATTGTTTGAATGTTCTCGATGTCAAGTTGCCTTAAAGGCCCTCCTCGCCACAATGAACAAGTAATAGACTAGATTGTGACAACTTTATCTCAATAATGATTTAATACTTGACATGTTAAGTATAAATCTACTCAATTGGTTATCTTATATGCATATTCACTAACTAAGCATATAAAGACAGTTTGCAATAGACAACCAAGCAGAAATCAAAACTCCACTAAACCACCACCCAAGGCACCCTCCAAACTAATTCATCGGGCACCAAAAACAACCACAAAGACCATCGCTTCCTAGCCAACCGTAATAAAGACATTTTAACTAGTTATCGCCATCGGGCTCTAAACAACCGTAAAACAAACATCATCCTTGATCACCAAAGAAAAGACCTTTTCAACCAACATCAAAAACTCGATTCTGATCAACCACTCTTCCAACAACCTCAATCACTGCCGAACTCACACTAATCAAATATATATATATGAAAGTGAAATTGACTGCTAAGATTTGTTGTCACAATTAGTCTATTCCATCCCCTAAATCATCACTGAACATTAAGCCCACACGCAAGGTCCCCAAGCCGCAGATCGACTGGCCCCTTTGCAAGACCGAAAAATAGAGCAAATGGCCAGCAAAGGCTCTCCAGATCGAGAAACGGCCTCTAGCTCGATGGCTAGTCCCCCAGAAATACTCACGGTTGAAGCCCGAGATGCACAAGAACACAGCCGAGGGGGAGCACGTCGATGCCGGGGAGGACGCCGAGGCCGGGGGAGGACGCCGGGAGGGGGAGGACGCCGAGGGGGAGGCCGCCGCGGGAGGCAAAACGTCTCAAAGGGTTAGGGTTTGGCGCGCTGTGAATGAGCTCTACGCGCGGGAGATATATAGAGGAGAGCACATCACAGACGGTTCTATAATATAACTATCTGTGATGAGATATCACAGACGGTTCTATAATAGAATAGTCTGTGATGCTGAAATATCACAGACGGTTCTATAATAGAATAGTCTGTGATGTTGAAATATCACAGACGGTTCTATAATAGAACAGTCTGTGATGTTTAGCTATCTCAGACGGTTTTATAATAGAACCGTCTGTGATGTTGGCGACATCACGGACGGTTATATAATATAACCATCTCTGATGTTGAGATATCACAGACGGTTAGGTAACATAACCGTCATGATAAATAACATCACGCATCGTTATGTTAAAGAACCGTCGTGATATATACTCTTCATCGACATTCACTTGTCGGTTCGGCCATCGACTCTTGTCTGTGCTACTTTGTTGTATCTTTCGGGAAAGTTGTCTTTAATGTAATATCGATCGCATCTGCGGGTTGAAGTGGAGATTCTAATCCTCAATTCAAACCCTAAAATCTGAGAGCAATCACATACAACTATTTCCATATTGCCAAAGTAGACATGATTCGTTCTTATACTTGCATCTTTTCCATCAATCCAGATGCTTCACAATTAAGCTACTTACAAAGATCATCACAATCATATGTACAAAGCATGATGGGTCGATCATCTTTACAATAGCATTAATGTAATATTATTACACAAGAAAATTAGTAAGCATGATGACAATGCACCCTTCTCATAACTACGCCGCCACATGCTTATTCTTTTGTACTAAAATTAGCCCTTCATGATGATCGACGCTGTGTAGCTTGCTTCCTCGTGTTGTTCTTCCGGGACCGGGATGTCATTTCCGATAGGTGGCAACTCAACAAATTGATTGTACTCTTCCTCATCTACTACATTCTCAACTCCGACAATTCTCCTTTTTCCCTCAAGAACTACGTGGCGCTTCTTGTTGGACAGTCGGTTACATAGAAGACTTGAACAACTTGGTTAGCGAAAGTATGAATGGTTCATCTTGGTATCCGACACGCTCGAGGTCCCAAGAGAGATGCCATTCTTGTCAACCTTCACGGCCGGAGGTGGACCCAACGCACCAAATAGGAGAATCTTGAAAAGTACGAGTCGAGCTCCCATATCTCCTCTATGAACCCATAGTAGGAGCTCCTCGTCAACCCAAATGTATTATTGAATGCATCTATGCGACACCGCTGTTCGGTTTGTGCTCTTCATGTCCTAATCTCTAGTGTAAAATGTGTACCCATTTAAGTCATATCCTTTCCATGTGAAAACCGTAAAAGTTGGTCCTTTTGCCAACCATGTCAACAGAGTCATCCGACGAGCTCCCAAAGGATAGGTCGCCTTCAACCATTTGTTGAATCAAGGTTATGCTGCTCGTGATCCAAGACTCGCGCGGCCGGATTCTCTTGCCTTAGCCATTGCTTGTGCTCGATGATATAGGCCGACACTACAGCCATGTGTTGCAAAACCGTGAAATGGGCTCGAGCATACGCAACCGAATCAGCGTGATTGCTTTCCTTCCGATGGTCCCGACACTCGAGCCTCCTCATGGCGAGATCGAGGCACACCTATTGGTTCGACCGGGCCATGTAATCGACGCAGAACTCGACGGCCTTCTTCGTTGTATAACCTTCGACAATGCTACCCTCCTGACGAGATCGATTCCAGACGAAGACTTGAGAATTCCCATGTACCTCTCGAACGGGTACATGCTACGAGGAACATCGCCCGATATCTTTATCTCTCACAAGGTGAACAATGAGATGGACCATGATATCGAAAAATGATGGAGGGAAATACATCTCAAGATTACATAGAGTCATCACCACCTCAACTTGCAGAGCATCTAGTCCTTCGATCGATGACCTTCGAGCGATTGTGTTAAAGAAATAACACAACCTAGTGATTGTCTCTGACCTTGACCGCAAAATACTTCTAATTGCATAGGAGCATCTGTGTCATCAAGACATGACAATCATGAGACTTCATGCCTGGTTAATTTCAAATCTTGCAACTAAACAAGTCTCTTCATGTTGAGGAGTAACCGACGGAACTTTCACACCATGCAAGCACCGCACGCTTCAGCTTCTTTCGCCTTTGACAGAGTATAACAAGGTGTTCCAAGCACGCACGGCCTTTATCGCCTCTTTCGGTGCTAATTCAGGTCTTATGCCCATATCGACCAAGTCAAGCCGCATGCGCTGATACCATCCTTTTTTACCCTTAATGTTGAGTAAGAGACCAATCACGTCACACGATATTCTTCTACGCATGACATCGATGCAAAGGGCGAACTTCTAGGTGCTCCCAAGAAGGTAGGTCTCGAATATTGATCTCTTCTTCCACATGCTCTTTTCACGGGTACTTGACTTACGCCCCTTTCCATACGCAACATCCAAATCCTTAACAATGTCATGAACATCTCTCCCGCCAAACGCCTTTGAGCTGGACCATTTTCGCTCCTTCCGTCGAAAAGTTGCTTCATCTTGCGATATGGGTGATTCCTCCAAGGAACCTACGGTGACGCATGTACACGGTTTTATGGGAGTGATTCAGCCATAAACTCTCAGATCATCTAAGTAGTGAGTGTGCTTTGGTTCCTTTTGTACTCATTCCGACAAAGTTAGCAAGGGCGGTGGTAATCATTTATAGTGCGTAACAACAAGCAAAGGCAAAGTAAAGTTCTCTCGCTTGTACGATCCCATACGTGTACCCCGGAACTCCACGTTGTTTTTAGATCTTCCACCAATGGAGCTAGGTACACATCAATATCGCTCCTGTGTTGTTTCGTCCTGGATAAGCATGCATAACATAATGTACTTCCGCTTCATACACAACCAAGGAGGAAGGTTGTAGATACAGAGATTTACTGCCAAGTTCTATGCCTACCGCTCATGTTACCGAAAGGATTCATTCCATCAGACTAATCCAAACCTTATATTTCTGGATCCGCACCGAATTCTTGAAAGCTCCTGCCGATGTTTCTCCATCGGATGGAATCAGCAGGTGCCTTAGCATTCCATCATTCTTACGCCTCAAAGTGCCAACGCAACAGTTTTGCCTCCTTTGGGTTCGCAAACAAACGCTTCAAACGGGAATTATAGGCAGATACCATGCCACCTTAGCAGAGGACCTTCTTTCACCTCAATGCTCTCGCCATCATCATCCGAATGACTCTTACGCTTGTACCGGATGCGCTGCATAATCGGACATATATGCAAGTTTGTGTACTCTTTGCAAGACAGATACAATCGCTTGGACAGCATTTATTCTTTCTACTTCCATTCCCAAGGGACAAAGAACCTCGCTTGGCTTTGTAGGTGCTTGTCAAGAACTCGCTTCCCTCCGAAGCATGTCCGCCAATAGACGAATAAATATTGTGAAACTCTTTGTCGGACCAACCGCTGCTTGCCTTCAATTTGAGTAGTTGAAGCACGGATGATAACCTTGTGTATTTCAACTTGCACCCCGCGAACAAAGGTTTCTCCGAGTCCTCCATTAAGCCCCGAACTGCCCATATTCCCCGTCATCAAGGTTTCTTTCGCATCACGTAGCATCCGATCCAAATTGTCATCGCAACCTCGTCCTCATCGGAAGCACAAT
Organism: Guadua angustifolia; assembly: GCA_036346375.1. Taxonomy (NCBI): domain Eukaryota; kingdom Viridiplantae; phylum Streptophyta; class Magnoliopsida; order Poales; family Poaceae; genus Guadua; species Guadua angustifolia. The sequence goes on along the minus strand of CM070519.1, from coordinate 9,152,264 downwards.
CGATATGATCATCCGACATATCATTGACATCGCCGACGATATTAACATTACTTGTCGCTTCTCAGATATTGTGCTCTTCGCCATGGTGGTCCAACATGTATAGCCCTTTTGAAACCCCTTCAATCAAGTGTGCTTCGACCATACTGAAGTTTCAAACATCTTCAGATTTTCGCAATCAATGCATGGACATGACATGAATTGCACCCCTTATTAAACATATCCTCCTCTCGCAGCTCTTTTGAAAGTGGAGACGCCATTAAGGTACTCAAGACTCAGACGGTTCTCACAGACATCCAGCTTCGATCCATCTACGCTACACATGTAACACTTAGTGTTAAATATTATGCACTGTGTAGTGCGATGCACACATTCTTAAACTAATTATGCAATTACATACCTTAATTACATCACAAAGAAATAATTAACACAATTCAAATTAATCTTCAATATAATAATGAAATTAGAACCCATTACTAACCTTAGATCACCAAAAGACTTGAATTGATCTATAAGCTAGATCTAAACAATCTTTAAATTCTATCTTAACAAGCTAGCTAGCTACATCATGATCGAATATTATATTATGCAAATAGAACCATTACTAGCTAACCTTATTCATCAAACAACCAACACATGGTTCTAGCTACAAGATAGATCTTAAAAATCATCAAATTCCTCCTTATCAAGATAGATGTTGAATATAATGCAATTAAAACACGCCTTAACCAAATATCACAAACAACATATGGATCCAGCTACAATTAAACTAGATCTAATCAAACAATCTTTAAATTAATTTTGTCCTAACAAACCCAGATATTGAATTCGGCGCATGCAATTAGAGAACTCATTACTAACCTTAGATCACCAAAATCAAATGAATCTAATATCACCCTTCAAATCAATGGCTTTTTTCAAAAAATCGCCACTTCCACAACCGCCACTAAGCATAGAAACCAAACCCTATAAACGGTGGATGTGGATCGAGGCTCGCTTTTTACGGAGACGGTATTATCACGACGGTTTTATATTACGACGCCTCGTGATACAAGAATATCGCAGACGGTTTCTAAATATAACCGCTCGTAATGATTATCAGATATTACGACGGTTGTGTTATATAACCGTCAGGATATCACTGCACGGTTTTACTCAAACCGCTCGTAATGAGTATCAGAGCCATCACGCACGGTTATATTTAGAAACCGCTCGTGATATTTCTTGTATCATAGACGGCTGTAATATAAAACTGCTCAGGATATATGCATCGACGGTTTGAGTACATAACCGTCTCAGGATAAATTTGATATTACGACGGTTTTTCAAAACCGTCTGTGATCGTGCGTCTGATATAAGCCTCGCTGTAGTAGTGGTTCAACTTTTGGGTCTAACCTTTTCAAAATAGATTTAACTATAAGATTAACAATACAAGCAGAACGCTGATGTAAGAAAAAGATTCATCGTACGAAATAAAAAACAGAGTAAGAATGTTCATTGCAGAAGCATTTGCTACAACATTACCTAATGTTATTGGGAAAAAAATTATTTGTAAGACCAAAACATCCACAATTTTTATAATGCAATCAGCAACATTCCTACTAGTGTGTGCTACATCAATTAATTTGAATCCAATAATTGTTTTCTCTAGTTGCTACTCCATTGTTCATGTAATGAGAAACTACATTCAGGTAATCTTCTTTAGCCCTACCATTCCACATGTCTGATGTCAAAGACACAGAAAAAATATAGGTATTAAAAAGCTCTTTTAGTTTACTATGACAATTATTGTAGTATTTAATGAGATATCTAGTTGTTGTCTATCTAGAAACTACAGAAAACCAAGGATTATGAGCGGTCCTCCTAATATAGCTTTCAAATGCTAGTGACTCATCAAAGTTTAAAGGTAGATTTTCAGAAGTGATTAAATGACAAAGAAATTCACAAGCTACCTCGGGATTATAGTCCCAGTGACGTACCGTACCGTCGGGGGTTGTATTGCAGCTGCGTTGTCTCATAGTCACTCCTGTTTTTTTCTACAACTCTTAGTATATCTCTTCAATTGCTCCATTTCACTTGAAGATTTCGTAGTTAATTTATGCTTACAATATTTACAAATAGCAAACTGGCTCTGAATGTTGTCTGATGTCTTGAAAATCTGTTCGAAATCTTCCCAGTTCCTGATGTACTACATCTTGACCTTTTTGCTTAGTTGCTTGCTAATGTAGTACCACTTGTAGAGCATGAGTATGGTATGGTACTGCAGCTTCTTCAGCTTGATAGGATGCAAAAAGGTCCTTCGGTTGAAATCCCAAAATTAGAAGCCGGGAAGAATACAAAATCATGGTGCTCTATAAAAAAACTGCAAGAAATAATTATATTATTATTAATAATCTCATTGAAAATAATAAAAATAATGAAAAATTAAATCACTATTCTTACGTTGATTTCTTGCCAGAAGCCGGAAGCCGGATATTGTATTTTTGGATTTTTGGCAAGACTATTTTGAATTTTGCCAAATTATCACCAAAAGCAAGTAGACATAACATTGCCACAATTAGACAAACAGTAGCAAACTAGCAATCAACATAACGGTTGGCTTCGAACAAAATAGTTAAGCTTCAAAGGAAGAAGATCGCCAAATTTTTTTTGATTGGCTAGAAACATTATTTTGATGATTATTTCCCCTAGAGGATTGTAACCACTACAGAAATCCGACCTATTTACGCCGCCGGTTTCGACGAAATAACCATCACGCGGGTTCGCTTACGCCGCCCGCATCGACGTAAATAGAGCTCCCACCTTTTGAATTTTATTTCCGCATGGACAGTCTATATTTACGTCGGCCGGGCCGATGTAAATAATCCATGTGGCATATTTACGTCGTCTCGGCCGACGTAAACATGTCTGCTGGATTTTTAATTTTTTTTGGGCGCGGTTGGGCAGTGTTTCCGTCGGCATGGCCGACGTAAATAGCATTGTTTACGTTGGTCTTACTTAGCCGACGTAAATAGAACCGCTTTTACATCAGTTCTTTTTAAGCCGACGTAAATATATTTGGCCTATGTAAATAGATCGCATTCCTGTAGTGAACATATTTGTTTCTCTCTTTTCCTTCCCCACACATAAAACTTTGTTTTTCCTATATTTATTAATATATACAGTAGAGACCTCCCCTACTAATTTCTTAAAAAATATTGCATTGATAATTACAAAAGTGTGATCTGAAAAGCCACCAAGGATAGGCCAACATGGAGAAATGCAAAATCATTGATTACTCAACAAGATGGAAAGTGGAAACCTCAACTTACCACTCAACAATACAACGGTGTAGCATAAAAAAAATCTTCTCTTGAAGTGTATGGAATTATAGATAAAAAAATCTTCTCTTGAATTACCAAGTTTAGATTCAGGATAAGGAAACAGTGTAATATTAGTGCAATAGCAAATCTATTCCTACCAACCAACAGGTCCAGCATACACTTCCTGAATGAATCTGTGCAGATTCTAGCTAAAAAGGCTGGGGTTAAGGTTGTCTGGAAAAGATAATGGATCAATGCCCTAGGAGTAGCTGAGTGCACTAGAAGGGCAATTTGCAATCCAAGTTGAACTCGGAATCTCTGTTGCTATGGTTATCAAAACAACCTCGCCTTGCACAAGTCCATTACCGATCTGAGTATCTAACCTAGTTCAACTCCTAGTGCCACGAGAAACATATCATCACTAATATCTCCGTAACAATGATGAGGGCCAATAAACCGTGAGAGTTGGCATGATCAAATCCTCTTACGAAAGAGCCTACTAAGGTTGAATTATTTGAAGGGAAGTGTAGAGTGTACTTGTGAGGGTCATGGCGTGGGCACCGCCACCGGTGATGAAGGAGACACGACTGCTGACCGCGGTAGCGAGGGGGAAGGAGGAGCGGCTACGGGACCTGACGGTCCTAGAAGCAGGGGCAGATATACAGGGTATGCCGGGTGGGCCACGGCATACCCTGTAGATTCAGTCCAATACAGTCTATAATGTTGTCATTATCTTATACAGTCAGCTTGTGAAGGTCATAACTTTATATCCGTAAATCCGATTGAGCTGATTCTTATTTTGTTAGTTTCAAAATTGAATCTAGTTTCTACACTTAAAATTTCACATTAATCCAACGATTGGATCTTCAGAAATTACTGTTTTAGTTAACATGTGTCAGTCTGTTTTTGCTGAAACCGAAGCAGTTTTTTTATAATTTGTTTAGGGGTGATTTGAGAATCAATAAAAGTTTGTTTTAGCTTCCGCACAATCATTCACCCCCTTCTGATTGCTATATTAGTGTATATCAATCCTACATGTGATTTGAGTGTAAGAATGGTAATTGATTTATAGAGTAGAAATAAATATAATTGCTACTTTGCTAGAGACTAAGAGAGTTGCTTGTTGATACATTGCTTTTTTTGTTTGTAGAGTTGTTGAATTATGAAGAGGAACGGAGACATTGCATCTCTTTTTCGGAAACATGCAGCAAAGAAGGGTGCTGCTGCTTCATCTCTTTTCCGAAAACATTGTAAAATGAGAAACAAAGAAAGCTGTTGCTGCTTCATCTCTTTTCCGAAAACATTACATCTCTTTTCCGGAAACGTTTATTGAGTAAGATATTTTCTTCCAAGTTGATGAAAATGATATAATTAAAAGTTTCATGGCTGTTAGAAGGCGGAGGCCGGACAAGAAGGATAAGAAGTAATATTGTATTCTTTGAACTATTGTAGGTGCGTAAGTTTATTTTATGCATATTTCATACTTAAAATGTTCGAACTGTTTATATTGTAATTTATACTTGTATTATCATGTTTCTAGTTATTTTATACTTGTATACCGAATTTCTCGACAACATTTGTAGTTGTTTACCGAATTGTTCATTGGATTTTACCAAATTGTATATTATAGTATTAGTTCGGCATACCCTAACTTAAAATTCTAGATCCGCCACTGCCTAGAAGCCACCGTTCCAGCCAGTCCATGCCCGCTCCCCAGCTCCACGCCCAAGCCGCACTTTGCGCCTCTGTGCCTCTGTGGCTCTGCCCTCCATGCCTTCACCTGTCGCCCTGTCAGGCGTCAGCGGTGAGCCCTTCACGCCTCCGCGGCAGTGGCGCAGTGTGGCTCCATGGCAGTGTGACCCATCGCTCTATCAACTCTTCGCGGCCATCGCACTACAGGAAAACGTGGTTGATTCGTCGGCCAAAACTAATTTCGTCGGTCTTGATAAAGCCGTCGAAAATATGATTATAAATTCATCGGCCAAATCAAGCCGTCGAAAATATGATTATAATTTCATCGGCCAAATCAAGCCGTCGGCTAATCTGGAGCAGCACCGGCCTATTTGGAAGTTGAGTCACACCGATGCCCGACGAAGCGGATGTGGATCTGCCGATCTGGAGATTGGAGATGCTGTGCCGCATGAGTGCCACAAGTGAGAAGTTTTGGTAATTTGGGGCTGGGCTGCACGGCACAAACGAGGTTTGGTCAAGCTGTGGACTGCGGAGGATTGCCGATTGGAGTGGGTTGAGCCAGTAAAAACTCTTCATTTCATATTTTTAACATAATTTCTAGTATATACATGTAATATACCTATTAAATATTGATTTTTTTGTCAAATTTTTTGGGTGTGCATCTCAGACACCACTACTACGTAACCGGCCTTCACAACCGGGTCTATCACAAGCGGTTAAGTGCGCACCGCTTGTGCTCTACGTGCACAAGCTGCTCAGTGGGCAGGGCGGAGGGGTCTCTAGAAGCGGTTCTTGACACGAACCCCTTTTGGAGTCCCATCTTTAGAAGCGGTTCGTGTCTAGAACCGCTTAGATATCTAGAAGCGGTTCAAAACTCAACCGCTTCTATAGGTGGAGATCGAAGCTGTTCGTGTGTAGAACCGCTTGTAGAGACCCCCCGCCCCGCCCAAAAGATTTAAACCCCATCTTCCTCCCCGAGCTCGCAGACAGACAGCAGAGTGGTGGGCCGATAGCGCTCATGGGGGAGGTGCCGCCAAAATTTTCAATTGAGGTTATTAGCTTGGAATTAATTGTTTCTAAGGTGAGTAATATGTTGTTGACATCCATCTCCCCATATATATATATTTTTTGTGCATTGATGTTGAGAAATCATGTTTTGTTCTTGTGGGAATTATTAGTATTGTTTCGTTGTTGGCTTATTTTTTTGTTCTTAAGGCTATATATTGTTTGGTGTATGGAATGAAATGCAATAAATGTGAAACGATGAAAAATTACAAAGGTGGGGAAAAGGTAAAAATAATTTTTATTTAGTAAAATTAAAATGCGGATGATAGAAAAGGTTTGTCTAACATGTAACAATTAGTTAGTTTTATTTTAAAAAATGCAGCAGGATTAGAAATAATTAGTTGGCTTTAGTTAAAAGAATGCGTAATGATTAAAAAATACAAAACTATTAGACATAGTTAGCTTTAATTAATTAAATATTGTGATAGATGTTGTTATTATTTTTATTGGTGTAGATGAACCGCAATGGATGTACAATGCGGACCGTCGGTCAAGAGAGTTCAGAGATGGCATGAAGGAGTTTCTCGACACGGCCGCTGCATTTTTGCCTCGTGAAGCTTCACGTTGTCCATGCGAGATCGCAAGAATGAGAAGGAGCACTCGAACGATGGATGGTTATGAGCCATGTGATCACGAGAGGTTTCATTGCAAACTATACCTTTGGACCCACCATGGAGAAACAGAGGCGATTCGACAGAAGATGATAAAGAAGATGAAGAAGAGGAAGATAGAGCTAATAAAGATGCCTGACACCACTCAATATGGGTCCGTGGAAGATACAATGATTTAGTATGGCGATGATGAGTTAGATCAGATGCTCCGTGATGGAGAGGGAGAGTTCACAGAGGAAAGACAATACAAGAAGTTTCAGAGCATGGTAGAGGACCACGAATCTTTGTACCCAAACCGTGGATGTGGCCACAAAAAGCTGCAGATTACACTAGAACTCATGCAATGGAAGGCCACAAACGGTGTGTCGACAAGGCATTCAATGGTTTGTTATCACTCAGAAAGAAGTTGCTTCCGAAGGTAACACTCTACCCGACCCACGATGAAGCGGCGAGTCCTCTCGCCCTTTAGGATTGCAAGCACGGAAGATACACGATGTCCTAACGATTGTATCCTCAGACGCAATGAGTATGCCGATTTGGAGGTTTGTCCAGCAGCGAAGAATCCCAGATAAGGTACAGTGATTTATCCGTGAATTAGATGGGAATCGACGAAGAAGAGAACTCCACCAAAGTATTGTGGTATTTCCGTGATCCCTGCTGAAGCGCCTGCTTGCTAACGAAGGTCATGCCAAGATGATGCGCTGGCATGCGAAGAGCGTAAGGAAGACGGATGTTTAGACACCCCGCAGATGGCTCGCAGAAGGAGGAAAGTAGATCGGCTTACGAACTTTGCAAATGAGGTCGAAACATAAGGTTTGGGTTGAGCACCGATGGGATGAATCCTTTCGTCGCTTGAGCAAAGATCCATAGCACTGCCCGTGACGCTTTGCATCTATAACATTCCTCCATGGTGTGCATGAAGCGGAAGTACATCATGATGCCATTGTTGATCGAAGGTCCGGCAACTCGAAACGACATTGATGTCTACAGAAGCCATTGGTTGAAGACCTTGTGAAGTTGTGGGAGGATGGTGTACGGGTTTGGGATGAGTACAAAGAGAGTATTTCAACTCTGCGGCATTGTTGTTTGTAACAATCAACGATTGGCTGCTTCTCAGTAACTCGTCCTACCAAACTGTCAAAGGGTTTAAAGCTCGCACCAAGGTATAGATGAAACGGATTGCATGTACCGAAAAACTCTCTAAGTGTGTGTACATGGGCCACCGCAGTTTCTTCTGGCAGTCATGCTTTGAGGTGGAAAGGCAAGAATTTAATCTGGGAACAGAAATTGTTAAGCCTCAAAGATCGTAATGGGCGATTTGTGTTTGCTATGATAAAGGATCTGAAAGTAGTATTTGGGAAGGGTCTTGGAAGCATACCAGGTTTAACGAGGATGGTCATGCACCCACATGGAAGAAGAAATCAATATTTTGGGACCTCGCCAGATGGGAAGATTTGGAGGTTCGCCACTCGCTTGACTTCATGTACATCACGAAAAATGTTTGCTTGAACTCGCTAGGCTACATAGATATGTATGGCAAATCGAAGATACACCGCAAGCTCTAAGGACCTTGAAGACATGGAGGTGAGGAGTGACCTACATCCTAAAAACAAAGAAGGACAAAACAACTTTTTCTACATCCCGCGAGCTACACTCCAAGCAAAGAAGAGAAAAAAGCATGATTGAGTGTTTGAACAGGTGAAGGTCCTTCCGATACTCCTCAAATGTAAAGAGACTCAGAACACGAAAGAGAACAAACTCCAAGGCCTAAAATCCCATGATCGCTTTGTGTTGATGACACAGCTTGCTCCTGGTAGTCAGCCGAGGTATACCGCCCGAGTGGGTGCGGGGACAATCACAAAGCTATGTTCCTTCCTCAACGCCATTTCGCAGAAGGTTGTCGAACCAGCTAAACCGCCTAAGTTGGAGGCCGATGTGGTACAAAGTTTGGTTAGCCTCGAGATGATCTTTCCTCCTGCATTCTTTGATATCATGGTTCATCTCACCGCTCACCTTGTCAAGGAGATAGGTATCCTCGACCAGCAGTATTCGCACAACATGTTCCTTTCGAGAGGTACATGAGTGTCCTCAAGAAGTACGTCCCAGAATCGTCAAGTCCGGAAGGGCTGCATTGCCGAGGGCTACGTGACGGAGGAGGTGATAGAGTTTTGTGTGGATTACATGAATGATCTAAATCCTATCGGCGTCCCCATATCACGACACGAGGAGGCTACGGGCAAAGGGACAATAGGAAGGCAATCGGTTGCATGCAATGATCTTGTTGCATTCAAGCAAGCACATTTCACTGCTCAAGCAATCAACTATAGTCGCCCCTATGTCCTTCAAAGACAAGAGTGTCCTACGCCACGAGTTCACAGTGGAAGACAGAGAGTTGGATAACCCTCAAGCACATGGATTCTTTTGGCACGGTGCTGCTGTAGTACATCCTTGAGGAAGGGTCAAACGATGAACTATTGCAACGCTTGGGCTCGGGACCATCACAAGAAATCGTGACATTCAAGGGGTATGAGATCAATGGTTACACATTCTACACCGATTCCGTGATAACAGAGCACCAACTGTAATACTGCGGTGTCCAGATAGACGCCAAGACAACAAATGCAAAGTTGGACACATATTATGGTTTCATAGAAGAAATATGGGAGCTTCGACTATGGACCTCAAGGTCCTCTATTTAAGTGCCAATGGGTCAAGTCGACTCCAAACAAAGGTGAAGGTCGACAAATACGGCATGACAACCGTGGATCTCACGAAGTCGGCTATAGGCGCGAACCGCTTGTTCTCGCGAACGATGTGATCCAGGTCTTTATGTAATGGACATGTCAAGCAAACCTAAGAAGCGTATGACAAGCAAAAGGTAATGCCAAAGCGACATGTGGTTCTCCAAGGCAAACGAAGGATTGTAGGAGTTGAGAACGCCACCGACGAGGAAGAGTATGGTCGGCTCGACGAGCTCCCTCCTTTTACTTGATGTCGACATAAACGTCTGCGTGATGTTGATGTCGATGCTCCTTACATACGCCACGATCATAACGAAGGAACAATTGTAAAGACGAAGACTTAAGATGTACTACTTGTATACAAATTATTCCATATGATCATGTTGATATGTTGATGTTTAACATTGCTTGTACATAATTATTTATACAAATTTTAAAATGAAAACAAAGCTTGAAAACCATTTGTACACATTTTAAAATGAGAACAAAGCCTGAAAATTTATATCCACTCTATGAAAGGATCACGTGAATTTTACCATAAAAAGAGAAATTCAGCTTAGCATAGTTAGCTCATAAATTCCCATACAAAAACCCCAAAAGCAAGGTGAAATTTATAACATTACAATGATAGCTATATTAACTAAAAGGAGCAACATTACAATGATAGCTATATTAACTAATTTCTTTAGCATGTCCTCTACTCTTTCCATCCTTTCTTCTAGCTTTTTAATACTCTTGTTGTCATCGGCGCCGGATGTGCATCTCTCCTCTTATAGACACTAGTATGCGGATCTGTGAACTCTCCTTGGCAAAGAAATCTTCTTGTAATGCAGACAATTTGCATTGCAAGATTTTCAAGACTATGGTGGCTTTATCATTTAACGCTAATACGACATGTTGTGCCCTTCAAACAGTAAAGAATGGAACGGAAGGTGAAAGTCAAGGAATATGAACAAATGAATAACTTCAAAAACTTACCGACATATTCAACACTTCATGAACACTCGGGATGGATTCTTGGATGTACGGAGGTGAACACATTTACAGGATCTCCGTCGAGGACACGATAGCTTCATCCGCAATGCCTCTAGTTGTCTCTTCGTCTCGCCATTTGATGAAGCCGTCGACATGAATTAATTGCTTCAAAGAGTGAAACAAATTACCATCAACAATATTTTTCTTTACTCCAACATGAATATATCAACAAAACTCCTTGTGGGCATTTCACCGAACACCTTGTGGGCATGAAAACATAGAGCAGAGAGGAGCGTATGACAGAGAGGAGGCGCTGGGACTTAGAAAATTTGAAGGTGTGGGAGAGTGCATGGGACTTAGAGAGTTTAAAGTTTACTAACTTCTACAAGCGGTTGGTAGTAAGAACCGCTAGAAGATGATCTACAAGCTGTTAGTAATACCAACCGCTTGTAGAAGGCCACAAGAAAAAAAGAATGGCAAGGGGCGCGAGCGGGTTCAACCGGGTGGTTGAGCTCAGACACTCAAGCGCCACGCGCCAGCCGTGGGGAGGAAGAGATCTTATCGAGCTATGTGGGCACCGTATTGTTTTTAATATTACGCTGTCAAGACGCTTACAAGCGGTTGGTATTACGAACCGCTAGAGCACCTTTCACAAGCGTTGGTAATACCAACCGCTGCATAGGGCCTTTCTCGTCCGCCCATCCATGCGTTCAAGCAGGTTAGTAATACCAACCGCTTGTAGAAGGCCACAAGAAAAAAGAATGGCAAGGGCGCGAAGGGTTCAACCGGTGGTTGAGCCCAGACACCAAGCGCCACGCGCTAGCCGTGGGGAGGAAGAGATCTTATCGAGCTATGTGGGCACCGTATTGTTTTTAATATTACGCGGTCAAGACGTTTACAAGCGGTTGGTATTACGAACCTTGTAGAGCACCTTTCACAAGCGTTGGTAATACCAACCGCCAGCATAGGGCCTTTCCCCGTCCCGCCCATCCATGTTACAGAAGGTTAGTAATACCAACCGCCAGAAGTCTCTTCTACAAGCGTTGATAATACTAACCGCTAGAGGATTTTCTACAAGCGGTTGTTATTACCAACCGCTTGTAGAAGTGGGTGCCCTATATAAAGTTCATACTGCCCGCTCTTCCTCACACCCCAAATTTTCTAAGTCCCCGCGCTTCCTCACAACCCAAATTTTCTCAAGCCGCCACCTCGCCGAGTCCCTCACGACGCCACCTCGCCAAGGACCTCCTCTGCCACCGCCGACGCCGCCCGCCATTCCACCTCGGGAGGACCGGAGATCCTAGGTACGCTGCTAAACGCCTCTCCTGCTCTCTCTGTTTTTATGCACACAAGGTGTTCGGTGAAATGCCCACAAGGAGTGTTTATGTTGTGCTGTGATTAGTGGATGGCTATGAAGTGTTGTGATTAGTGCCCACAAGGAGTGTTGAATGGATGGCTATGAAATGGTTTTTTTGTTCCTGTTAGTGTTCATGTGTTATGGTCGGTGCAGGAGGGAGGGAGTAGTAGTCGGCAGTAGAGAGCAGAGCCAGCCGAGTAGTACTCCCTGCTCACATATTAATCTCTCACTGTCACATTGTAGCAGTGGAAGTAAAATTAATCCATGCAGATGCATGTGATTAATCCCTGCAGCTAGTACTTGGATTCCATTCTCCACAATACATATTCCCTTCATATCAATGTTCTTTAATGTCAGGTGAGTTAAGTAAATCAAGTAGATGTAGCCATGTGCGGCCTTAATGGGTTCAACTCAAATAATAGCCAAGTGACTACTAGTGTCAGCATTAGAAGTATATGTAAGTATATGTGAAATGTGTAAGTATATGTGAAATGTGTAAGTATATGTGAAATGTGTTATTATATTTTTTACTAGCACTTCATATATTTTTTACTACAATAGTTGCTAAATTGTTGTCTGATGATTTAGTTTTCCTGCTCTCCATCAGGTGATTCATTAACATTCCTCTTTATTTATGCCCTGGGACGTAATCACAATCTATCCTTTATTCCAGATTGAGGCTGGTCAGATGAAGACGTACACTCAGTAAAATTTACTGAATAAAAAATTAATGAATCATTCCTTATTAGTGTGGAATAAGAATGATTCGTTATTTTTTTATTCAGCAAATAAGTATATGTGAATTGTCAATTGTATATGTATCTTGTGAAATGTGTAAGTCTATGTGAAATGTGTAAGGATATGTGAATTGTCAATTGTATATGTATCTTGTGAAATGTGTAAGTCTATGTGAAATGTGTAAGTATATGTGAAATGTATAAGTATATGTGAATTGTCAATTGTATATGTATCATGTGAAATGTGTAAGTATATGATTGCATGCAGAAAGTTCATATATAATCTAAGCCTCGAATTGTTCTCAACAATCTTGTCTTCGTATATAATCTAAGCCTCGAGATTTGCTCTACTCTAGATGGCGACACCAAGACGTGGTGACCCGAATACGATGAAGCGGAAAATGTTGTTCGAGACCATTTGTTGGGTAGCGTCTTAGCTAATGAGGCCGTTATCAGCGATGCGGAAAATCACGATGTTAAGCCGACGCTGCCGATGAGGCCGTTAACACCGGTACCGAGGTATACTCTTACCCATTATAAATTCACCGTAAACATTTAATTATTCTAAAATCATTCATATTATATGTGTTTGTGTATCCAAATGTACCTCATCGCCACCCAAATCCGAATGAATCGAGGACCTAACAAAAAGCCTTCGACAAAGCACGTGATAACCAAGTCGGCAACGACGGAGTCTGCTAGCCCCGGAATCAGCAATTGGGCCTTTCAACAACGCTGCGGCTACCACGTGAGGGATCACGCCCCAATCAAGATCCGTAAATGGGTCAAGTCCCCGCAGCCTACCAAGGAACCGCCTCGAATGATATAAAGGAAAATTTCACTTTTCCGAAGGATACGAATGAAGGCCAAGAGATGGGCTTTGAAGAAGATGGCAACTTCCTTTCAAGAAGGAAGTCGCCCTCACCCGCAAGTACATCGACAAAGGAGAAAGGCCGACTTCAATAAATTTCCTAAGCCGGCCGATCATTGGGATGCTTTCGAGGAGTACAAGCCGCTCGGATGCGTGACAGTCAGAGAGAAAAACAAGGTGAATGCACAGAAGAAGAAATACCACCACCATCTCGGACGGTGGTTACATCAAGGTCGCAAAGAAATGGGACAAGCGGGAAGATGAGCTTCAAAGACGATATTATACTTAAATCGAGAATTGGGAGCCCGCATGCGCAATTGGTTATTGGGTCACGGGCAGCCTTTGCCGATGATTAGCTTGGTGATGGCACCGATACCCAGAAGTTGGTGAAAGGATTGCGTATAATCGAAAGCAGACTCGGTCAGATCCTTGTCGACGGACAGGAGAATGACGAGCTAACATATGCCCTTCAAAACCCCGAGCACCGGGACGGACACGAGGTTTCGGGAAGGTGCCATGGAGGCACGGCTTTGCCAAAGACTCAAGCACTTACAGAGTCGGGATGAAGCAAGAGGAGAGATCAGGTAGAGTGAGCCGATTGGAGGAAGAGCTTAGAGCTACGAAGGCTTCCATCGATGACTGGTCACGCAAAAAGTGTCCGGCAATGAGCCTTCAGGAGCACTACGTTCGACCAATGTTCAGCGGCGCGGAATCCGTGATCATCCGACCGCTTAAAGAGCGATTGCGCGTCTCGCCGTGGGTCCTCAGTAGAGCGACCAAGACGCCCGTCATCCGCGGATAAAGCATCAAGGTTCGCCGCCAAAGGCGAGCTACACATTGATATGCGTAACCTCTCCTTCAAGGTGGCTTACGGCATGGCTTATCCGGTGGAGGCGGGCGGACATTCCATCGCAACCAGATACCCTCCTGATACTCCAAGGTCACGGTGGAAGAGGTGGTGGGGGCTTCAAGATCTCGTTCTCGATATTCCCGGGGCGACGAGGTGACCAACCTTGGACAGCCCTCCATGGCACATTCATCCTATGGCGCAAAAAGTACATCATATTTCCAGATGGTGTGGAGGTTATATCTCCAAAGAAGAGAGGCCCCGCATTTGAGCCAGCTCAGAGCAAGCACGCCTCCACATTGACAACCCACGACTCCTCCGGCGTCGCCAGACGCAATGCTTCCCGATGGTCGAGCCACGCCTCCTTCACCTCCGCCCACAAAGAAGCCCGACTCGCCCGCCACCGCCACCGCCCGAAAGTAAGAAGCACCCAACATCTCCAATACCACGCCCAAAGATTCTCCGAGGAAGAAGCTCGATGTCGAAGGAGAGATCCCACACTAGCACCTCCTCCCACGAAATCGCATCCGACTGACCAGAGAATGTCAAAACAACCGCCAAAGAGGCCATATGACTCGATCATGAGGAGCTAGCCGATCCAGAAGACGGATGTGGCTGTGCAAATTGCGCCAAAGAAGCCGAGTCCAAGCTTAAAATAGATAAAAAATCGTGAAGCACTTTTCAACATGCGAACGGCCGCTACCGTGATGAGCGACTACAAAAGGACAATAAGAAAGGCTACAAAGGCAAAATACACGGGCTCCTTCGGCAGAAAGAAGAAGAAAGTGGAAGATCGCAGAGTGCCGAGGACTTGAGGAGAATGGCATTCTGAAGGAGGCGGACTCAAATCATTAGACCAAGATATTCCAATAATGGCACCAATCAAATGGAAGTATGAGTTCGCAAAGCGCTAATTGATCCAAAGGATATAAAAGATCTCCCAACCAAGATGCGCCAAATGCATGAATGGTACATGGAAAGGGCATCTAAAGGATATACAATGTTCCTCCTCCGCTTCCAAGATGAGTATTTCTTCCAAGGAACAACACGTAACTATGGTCGAATTCGATGACTTGTACCATGTGTACCAAGGAGACGAGGTCAACGTGTCTTTCATGTCCTGCTGGTGTCTGTAAGTGTCGATCTACTAAGTTTACCGTTTGCTTCCTCCCGCACTACAAAATTGAAAATCTAATTAACTTAGTTATCCCTTCTTATGTAGAATGGAGATACAACGATGTAAAAGACTGGGCAAACAGAACGTTGGCTTCATCGACCCAGAGATTGTCAACGAGAAAATCTGGTCATACGGCGGCAAGCAAAAACAGCTACTTGAGGAATACCTTTTGCATGCATTGTTGAAACAACACTACAAACCGTACATACTTCTGCCCTTCAACTTCAAGTACGTGTTCTCACAAACCTCTTGTTCTTGTATTTCTTAAGCCATTGATAGTACGAGTAGCTACTTATCCATATGTTGCAATATACTTAATAGGTTTCATCGATCCTTCTAGTCATCGAGCTTGACAACAGCAGGATTACAGTTTATGACTCAAGAAGGAATTCAGTCCAAAAATACCAATGGTTCCTTAACATCCTTTACAAGACATTTGCAAAATTTAAGAAGAAGCAAAAAGGAGAATTCCAGAAAGAATTCAAGTCATAGTAAGCACTCGTGCACGCACTACAAAAACTATTATTAATATACATGCCATATCGGTTCTTCATCCGATATTCGAAATTTCTCCCCGTGAAGGTTAAACGCCGACTACCGAAACAACTTATGTGGCTACTACGTGTTCCACTATATTCAAAGTTTTATCCATGGCGGCAATTTAGCCGAACATTATGCCGAGGTTCAGATATGCATGTCAATTTGTTAGCTACAACTTACATTTTAATTAATTGCATGTGATCGGATATTTATATACTTCCCGCTTAATTAATTGTCAGCCTAACATCGATGAGCACGTTAACGTGTTCCGCCACCGGTGCGCGCGACTCCAAGAACAACTTATCGGCTTCCTTGTCAACGAGGTTGTATCTCCAAATGGCGAAGTTCCATGTAAGGTTTCTGCTGGACACCGCTGAACCGATGATTTACATCCACGCCGACCAAGGACATAAAGAGTGACGATGCAACAAATGAGTTCGATAATCATTTTTTCATCATTCAAACTTGTAAACGCTCGGTTGCGTGTATGTACTTGTCCATTTTTACACTATTAAGTTCGCTTTTTGTGTAATCGAGCTAGCATGTGAACATGTGTATGAGTATGCATATGTAATATATATTTAATTGCATAAAAACTCCTCCACTCATATTTAATTTCACGGTCAAAAACGATATACAAAAACACCAGAAGAACATATTCTATAATGCATATAATCGAAAACTCTCTCCACAACCGTTGGTGAGTCCAACCGCTTCGAGTGTTTGCTTCCACAAGCGGTTCGTAATACTAACCGCTTCAATATCGCTCTCCACAAGCGGTTTGTAACACGAACCGCTTGTGGCGCCCCCACGTGGCGGCTACACCGCCTTCCCGACACGCTCCCAACCGCTTCGTGCCACAAAGCAGCAGCTGAAAGTAAACCGCTTGTCATACCCGACGGTATCACACGCTGTTGCTTAGAAGCGGTTATAAAACCGCTTGTAAAGGGGGTTACGAGCCGCTTGTGATAGCTGGTTCTGTAGTAGTGCACCCATGTCCCAATGCCAGATCCGTCCCTGCTCTCTCGATTTGATGAGACTAAGGGGGTATTTGTCACAGCTCCAACTACATAGTGGAGTAGGGTATTTCTAGCTCCAGAAATTTATAGAGCTAGACTGTGGGTACATTAAGAGTGTTTAATGGGTTATCTTGTTTACATTTAAAACTAAAAATATAAACTTAATTCACTTTATTTTAGCCTACAAGTTCCAGATCTAAGATGAAGATAAAATCTGAAGTTTTGCCAAATAGGTCATAAACCTCACACATTCCCGAAGTGCGCATAAATTGCTCAGTCCCGTTTGATGAGACTAACAAAAGACGAATTATTCATTCCCCTTTAAGTATGTGCTTGACCCCTTTTAAACATGAGGCCATATCTTCAGTGCTATTTGTCGCAAATATTCCGAAAGGCTTACCGGGAGCTGCGGCCCATCGAGCCATGCGCCGATCCTTTGCTTGATTTGAGGGTTTTCTTTTATGTTTTCAAGGTTAGCAACTGTAAGAGCATCTTCAATGGTACTAGCTATAAAAAATATTCATATCATCTATAGATAGTATATAGACAATATCTCTAATAGATTAGCTATAGCATTATCTATAAAATTAAATATTGGCCCACATGTAATAGAAAATAAGTGCTTTGGAATCAGTTATAGCCTGACTATACATTAGTAGCCGGTCTATATATCTCTCCTCATTTTTTCTCTTCCACCTAAGCAAAATGCTAAGATGGCACGCTTATAGCTAGCTGAAGTGGCACCATTGGAGATGCCCTAAAGCGATCCCAATGGGATGACTAAGATAATTTTCATAGCATTAATTAGGTTGCCATGTAAGCAAAATGGGGATGTGGAGGTAGAGTTAATGATGAAAGAGAAGAAAACCATTTCTCATGCAGGAAACCATTTCTACACAAGTACCAAGAAAGGGAAAAATGAGATTGAGTGAGAAAATAAGAGAAAAGAGGAGATTGGATGAGAGTTTATTTTGAAGAAACTATCTATTGGGAGTATAGTTTCTACATGTAGTGTCTAGATGACATGGAAGTTATAGAAACTATATGTATTGAGACTGCCCTTAGGGCAATCCCAACCCATAGTTTCCATGAGTGGTTTCTAGATGAGAGAGAGTGCAATAAATATTTACTTAGACCTAGTCTCTTCAATGCATAGTTTCCATAGTAGTTTCTATGTAGAGAAAAATTTAATGATTTCATACATGCATCGGATCAGGATGAAAGGGATGGAAACCACAATTCTGCTCCCAATGCAAATTGTTTAGTTTCTTTGCGCATCGGTCTACGGGAGGACTTAGTTTCTGCATGAGAAACAATTTCCCTCTCTCACCTCAATAACTCTATTGCCATGTCATCAATTTGCTTATATAGCAGCCTCATTAATACTATAGAAACTAGCTGATATGAAGCATTGGGATTGCACATTCGCGTCTTGTTTCCTCTCCAACACATAAACCCTAGGGACATGCCACATCGTGGCACTCCAGAGTTCAGCCCAACGGGCAGTTCGCATACATAGCACTTATTTACATTTTTGTTCTTTGTTTCATATAAAAGAGTTTTTTTAATTTTACCACCACTTCACATAGACCATATGAGCTTTACTTTAATGGATCAGGTGTAGATACTTCCGAAAATTGATTATCTACTTTCCGGTTTCCTCGCTATTCTATGAAATCAATTGTTTTAGTCAATGTACTCCGCTACTAGTGTGAAACCATTGGAAACTGACTAAATTTTTACTTTATGAGATTTTTAGAAAAAACTAAGCAAGAGACTTAAAAAAGAAAATGGACAGTAGTTTCGTTTCACTTTTATTTTTATTTTTATTTTTTTATGGCGAGGAGGTGTTTCATACATGGGTGCACTGTGGGGTAGTTTCAAAATTGTCATGGATTAATTAATCTTTGTTTTACAGTAGTTCCACTTGAAAACATCATCATACTTCTCCAATATGTTAAGAGTAAAAGAAGAGGGCAAAATTATTATACTACTCCCACATCTCTCTGTCCTAAACTTGTGTGTAAATAAAGCAGGTTTCTTTATCTGATTACGTTAAAGTACTTACATATTTACTGTGGGTGATGCAAATCTTAAGTGCATATATGCATCTAAGTTTCAAAATTTGCATTTGCACGTTTGAGAAATATCTCAAAAAATAAGATATAGAACATATTAGAATATATGGATTTAAAAACTGTGAAAATATGATAATTCAAGCACTGTATAAAAAAGAGAAGTTTGCACAAATATATATTTTGTAAAATAAGTCTGGAGTATGTTTTGCACATTGCAAACATGATCATATTTTTGCCACTTTTTCATTTTTTATTTTTTGCGATTGGACATGTTCTAATATATTCAATATCTATTAATTTTGCGAGAATTTTAGAAGTGCACACAAATACAACCACATAGGTGCAGATGAACCTAAGTTCGTAAAATATCTCTCCTTTCGTTGTCAGCAAACGCAGTCTAAAATATCTGTTTCATTTTGCCAAATGCGCGTGTATATATCGAAGCGACAACAAGATTTTATGCTAAAGGGCTTTGAACAGCAATTTTGAAAATAACATGTAATTCAGATAGAAACGCTTACGTTAAAGAATAAAGCCTAATGTTTAATCCAAATTTATCAAACCAACTATAGACATGTAAATTCTAGATTACATTACCTGGTCCCTTAAAAAAAATGACCTCTGCAGCAACTAAAGAACCGGCCAGCAAAGGATAAGAATGGATGAAACCATGTTGCTAGAAGGTCAGAATCTGCAGGTAGCTCAGGTTTTATTTCCTCGCTTTAAAATGTCAAACAGCGGTCCTCCCATCCTTAAACCTGTCCCTCTCGTTCTCTGTTCGATATTTTTTATTTGCACTCATTACTCATTTCGTGTAAGTGAGAGGCCATGTGATGGTCTATCTATATTTATAATGAGTAATTGATTATGTTGAAGCCTGTGGTACTCAGGGTTAAGTTTGATTTGAGTTAGCTTTGGATTTAAAGCAATTTGAATCGTTGTCAGTTGAGGGTGAGACTACCGGCCCATCGGGGCAGTAGCTATTTATTTAAGGAAGGGCTGTTTTCTAGGATTTATGGGGTAGTACTACTTGCATTGAAAACGCGGTAGTACTGGCCAGCAGTATTACCGGCCTCTAACTGATGGTAGATTTTTTCAGAGTGAATTTCTGTTCACTGTCAACTGTGTTTAAGTGCTGTTCATTGTATATCTTTGTTGAGCAATGCTATGTAATGTTTTTCATGATGTGATGGTTGCAGGACTTCAGAGACCAGGACTAGACTAAAACAGCTGTGGTCTAGATGATCAAGGCGACGCCGGAAGATGATTGAGGTTGGGGAGTTGCTGCAAGCTGAGAAGATAAGGAGCTGAAGCGTGAGCCACTAGCGATGGACGTAGTAGGCAACAACAAGGTAGACTAGGAATATGTTTAGGGAGGAGCTAAGGTCTAGAACAGTGAAGGAAGCCAGAAGCACCATGATTAAGAGAACATGTGGTGCGCTAAATGACATGGGCCTATTTGAAAGCGATGAAGGTTCGGGGGAGTCCAGACACATGAGAGGCTTGACAGTAAGCCATTAGGGCCACATGGATGGTGATGAATCATGGACAATGCTTCGAGTCAAAGGAAAAGATCGGTCATGGGGCAAATTGGTAATTTTCCCACTACTAGAGATCGAGACAGTTTGGAAAACCATGGTGTAGGTTTAAGTGGTTTAGGTCAAGATAAAAAGTGTATGAACATGAATTCGGGCTCGTGGAGTTGTTTGGAGTGCCATGGAGATGAACGCTTTGAGAAGCATGTGTGTGAGTGTGTAAAACTTATTATGTGTTAAGTTAGCGGGTTAGGCTATGTGAATGTGGATGGTATTCACTTATGTTACCAGGTTAGGGTTGCCTCCTCTATATAAGGGCTTGAGATGTAGAGAGAGGTAACAATAAGGAGAAGAGATTAGGGTTTGCACAAGGTTTTTGTTTTCTTGTGTGTGAGTGTTCTTTGAGAGCTTTGCCCTCCTTAGAGGTTTTATAATCATCCTTCTTGACATGAAATAGAAATAAAATTCATGCTCGTGGTTTTGCTCCCATTTTGATCTCCTTCCTTCTTGAATTTTGATCTCTCTATTTGGTTTATTTTCTTCTTGATCTTGTGTTGCCAAGGATGAATGATTGATGGATGAATTCTCTGTACATCATATCCAATCATCTCAGTAAGCCTCAACTTGATCATCAATGTTTTCTCAAGAAACCATTGTTTACTTGAGAAGGAAGAGTTAGTGATAGATCTTGTTTATAGTCGTTTGAGGGGTTCTTCTTTGATGGTCATACTTGCTGTGACATGTGGGAGATCATTTGAATCATCAAATCCCTACGAATAAGCACAGGGTGAATATTTTTGATTTGGCCCAGTTTTAGTGCAACCTACTCTAAATTTAAAAAAGGTCAGAACTTTGACATCAATTTTTACAATTGATAGTTGGAATAGATTCTTGATATTCATAGGATGGTACAAGCAAAGTTTCAAGAGTTTTGATTATTCAATCAAAAGCTGCATCAATTCTTAGATTTAAACTTGTGTTGATTCTTCTATTCACCTTGATTTTATTATTCATCTTGTACTATCGCTATTGTAGCATGGTAGTACTGTCCCAGAGCTAATTTTCTCTAAAAATTTATTATTTTGATTTTATTTGATCTAGTGAGATTTTGGTTGGTTCCTTTGAGGGAAAAATTGTTATTGATCATTCATCCCCATCTGGTCACCATTTTCAATCCCTTAATTGGTAACAAGCTTGGTTTTGCTCTTTGTAGATCTTGACCGGTGTCAAAAGCCATAGTGACGAATAAGTATTCCACCAAGCCTTCAATATTTTCTTGGTAGATTATCCTTTTTGGAAATCCAGGATGGAGTCATACATCACTCTGCCCAGGGTTTCTCAATCTAGCAGAAGGTGAAGCTCATTTGTGAGGTTCCAAGCAATGAGAATGTCAATGCCACAAATATAGCAAATACTAAGACAAGAAACATTCTCTTACAGGGCCATGGCCTCAGTGAGTATGATAAGATCTCTCATTTACAATTTTCTCAATAGATCTAGGTGACCCTTGTTGCCTACCATGAGGAAACCACCCAAATCAAGATGGTGAGGCAAGATTAGTTCAAGCATGACTAAACAATTTTGAGCAGCATGCTAGAGAGTCATTGGATGAGTGCTTTAGGCATTACACTAAGATCCTGGGTGATCTGCAAGATGTAGTCACCACACACTCTGACTTAGAGAATGCTTGGCATTTTCTCATGACACTCGACCTCCGCGTTTGGGAGTTGAAGGTGACAACCATCAAGGACACCATAGATCTATCAACTCTGACTATTGACGGGCTTTTTCCTCCTAACTCAAGACTGATGAGATTGATGTCGTCTCTTGTAAGACAAAGTCATAGTTGTAAGATCAAGGATAACCGACTAGAGGGGGGTGAATAGGAGGTTTCTAAATTTTTAACTTTAATTTCACTTAATCAAATTTCTAAACTAGAATAGCAATAATGAAAGTGTTACTACTAAGATTTCTAATGATCACAAGTACTCTAGCAAGTTAACAATGAATAATCAAGAATTCTAGCTCAAGAATAGTTAAATTTTCTAGAGTAAAGAATAGAGCACAAATATAACAAATTGCACAACAAGAAAATGGGAGACACGAATTTTATCCCGTGGTCTTGGACACTTGCCGGTCTCCCCTAATCCACGTTGAGGTGGCTTGAAATCCTTCAAGCCGGCTCCACTCGCTTGAGCCTTCCTCGATCACTCATGGTAGCTCTTCCCTCTCCGGGTAGGCAAGCTCTTTGCCTTCACAACCGATCAGGTCTTCACACAACCTTCTTTGAGAAGATCACCGATGCATAAACTCCTCCAAACCATCTAGGAGGAGGCAACCTCCAAGAGAATAGAGTAATGACGCTCACTTGAGGATAAAACAAGTGTCTAATGGCTCAAAGATAAACGCAAAACTTGATTGCCCTTTTTCCCACTCAAAATGAGAGTTTTAATGCACTTGGGAGGAAGAGGACTTACTAGAGCTCAACAATGTATTCAATGAGTCACCAACCACTCTATTGTGCAGTTGTGGGGGTATTTATAATCCCAACACACTATTCCAACCGTTGGACACAAATCCCCCAAAAATTCTGGAAATCTGGTACTACTGGCATGCAAAACCCGGTAGTACCACTCCTCAGCCAACGGTTGAATTTGAGCATTAAATGTAGTAAAAAAGAGCCGTTGAGAAAAGCCTTGGTACTAGTGCCACACAAAGTTCGGTAGTACCGACTTTTCGTTGGGAAAGAGTCAGAGAAGACTTATTCTAGAAAAAGAGTATCGTTGAGCATTTTACGATTGTACCGTGATTCCGGTACTACTGGACTTTACTCCACGGTAGTACCGCTCCTGATGACTTGCTCAAAAACACTCCTTCTGGAAAAACACTACCAGATACTGTCTCGGTACTTCCGCATATGCAGTAGTACCGCATTTTTCACACCGGTAGTACCGACTTGAAAAACTCAGAAGGAAAAAAATATTTCTTTTCTGTAAAATGAGTACCGCAGAGTTAAGTATGGTAGTAGTG
Organism: Guadua angustifolia; assembly: GCA_036346375.1. Lineage (NCBI taxonomy): Eukaryota > Viridiplantae > Streptophyta > Magnoliopsida > Poales > Poaceae > Guadua > Guadua angustifolia. The sequence continues at coordinate 9,128,690 of CM070519.1, read as the reverse complement.
GGATTTCGGTACTACTGGACCTTGTCTTGCAGTAGTACCGACAGACAAAGTCGTGATTTTTGACAAAAAGCAGGTTCGCTGGAAAAAGAGTACCGCAATGCAAACTCTGGTACTGTCGCTCTAGCGGTATTACTGTGAAAATACATGCGGTAGTACCGATTTCCCTAAGAGACTTATGCTTTTTAACACATGTGGTTTTATGCAATTTGAAATGGTTTTGTTTTCATAAAAACTTGAGCCACGCAACACCTAATCATCATCAAGCTACTTAGTCATTTTCCCCCCTTGATAGTACGACATTTAACCTAAAAATCTGATTTTTTACTCCTAGCTCTAAGATCGGTGAAAGTCTATATAAATTGTCCTTAATTCACACTTACCTTATCTTTGATAATTTGATTTTCATTTCTTAATACCTTCTTCTTGATTATTACTCCAATCTTCATAAGAACCCATGGAGAAGCCCAACCTATCTTTACATAACTCAAGAGAGGTAGTTAGTCTTTTAACACTTTTTGTCATTAATTACCAAAACCTACTAAAGTTAGGGGCCTAGATGCTTCAACAGTGAATAGCCTTGGTCACCGATCCCACTACTTCTGAGATTTGCTTTAGTGTTTTCCTCAACTCTCTCTGAAATGAGCGATGAGCATTTAGAGAGGTTTCTAGAAAATATGCTTGCCCTCTTAACTAGAAAATTCTCCAATGCATAGAAGAGGATGAGAGAGAGGAGATGTGAATCTATGACCTACTTTGAGTGTGGTGGCCCTAATCACATTTGGTCAAACTGCCCCAAGCTAGAGGAGGGCAGGACTGACTTCAACGGTGAACAAGAATGACCACACCAAAAAGAACAACAATAAGAAGGCTCCAGCTCATGGTTTCACACATGAGAAGAAGTATCAGAAGTTTTTAAAGAACAAGGAGCTCTTCCACCACGTCCTCACCGCACTCAATGACATCTCCCTCTCTGACAACAAGACAAGGAGAAACGATGATGGAGAGGATGACCTGCAAGAGAAGACCAATGGTGGCGATGACTTCACCAGCATGTGCTTCATGGCTGACGAGAGTGGCATTAGCGATGACAAGCTTTACAGCGAGTCAGAAGAGGTACCTTCCTACGATGAGTTCAATGATGCATTCTGTAAGCTAGGAAAATTTTATACTAGAGTTAGAGCTAGATATTCGGAGCTTGAGAAGAAGATAGATAATTTGTTATAGGAGGTTGCTTCACATAGATCTAGTCCCTTTCGTGGCGCTAATGATTGCTCTGTATGTGATGTCTTGCTTGTAGAGTTAGAGAACCTAAGTACTTTGCATGATATTGTGCTGTCTGATCTTGAGGTTCTTAGAGTAATGGATGCTAGTCTTTCTCGTGCTGCTACTTATGCACCATGCAAAAATTACCGTAGGTTGCTTGTAGAGATTGATGATTTAAATTGTTACCTTACAAAGTATTTTGCTAGAAATGATGAACTTGAACAAATAACTTCTAAGGGCTCAGTAAGCTCTTGTAAGGGCTGTAGGCAAATAAAACTTGACAATAATGCTTTAAATACCAAGTGTGCAAATTTGACCAAGGACCTACTTGCTAAGTCACAAGATGCTTATGCCAGATGTGTTGAAGTTGAGGGGAACATGGATAGAGTCAATGAGGAGCTTAGGACTAAGCTTGAGGCCTATTATGTAGGATTAGGAATGCAGGTTCATGTCTTGTGAGGCCCTCAAGATTGAGCCAGCCATGCATAGAGAGAGATGTGCATGTGATGTTCATTCTTCCACTTTTTTCTTTTCAACATCTTCTTTCCACTGTTCTTCTTGTACCTCTCTCTATCAAGAGTGTGATTACCTCATAAGTACTCTTTAAAAATTTGTTGTTGGCAAGATGAAATTCAACCTTATCTTGGACTAATCCAAAATATGTAGATTCAATCATGATTTAGGATTTAATTTCTTGGAGTATGCTAGAACACATCCTCCTTCTATTCTTCATGGTACCAAAAATGGTGAGATTGTGGTTGCATCTAGGTCTAGTACTAGGGTATTTCAGTCAATAGGTTGTAACATCCCAAAATTTAAAAAATAATGTTTTATTACTTATTTCTAATTTTCTAAGATTTTTGCTAAATTTTTCTAGAATTTACAAAACTATTTTTCTATTTTTAGTTTAAGAAAAATATTTACTGTAGCAAATTATAAATCTAAAATTTTAGAAATTTTTATAGTAAGTTGGAAATATTCCAAGGTATTTTTGAGAATTTGTCCAGAATTTTTGGACCCTATTTGATATCATTTCAAAGTTTTTATATTCAATATTAATTAAATTCCAAAAATAACTAATAAAGGGGGGCCCATATGTCATATGTTGCCTTCAACCTCCAGCAAGCAGCCAGCAAAAGCTGTGTTTATCTCTTTCTCCATGGCCGAGAATTTGGACCTTCCATCCAACACGTTTTGCTCCTGAATTTGTGTCCAATGTGTATGCCATCTTATCCTCAACTAATCCCCGTGATTCTCTCATCCTAATCCCTTCTTTTTTGACAGAAATTTATGTTTTACCTAGTTCACATTCTTCTTTAAACAAACTGTACCTATCTCTACGAGCCACCCTGAGCCTATTTAAGGAGCACACCAAAATCCCCTCTCATTGCTCTACCCGTTCCTCAATTCGTCCAAACCTCTTGCGTGTTCTTTTGATTGGAACACCATGACGCTTGGAGCGTGAACCGAACATCGGCCAACATGCCCTTGCAAGCTTCCCGGCTTCGGAATGTTTATTCCAAAGCCATTTGCGTCATGTCATGCCATCGGTCATTGTGAAGGTACATTGGTACTCAGGTGGATTGCCCCAAAACCCATAGGCATTTAGAAATAACAGAGTAGCGACAACACGATAGCGGAAAGAACGAAAACCCAGGTGGATTGCCCCAAAACCCGTAGGCATCAGACTGGGATAACTCCTAGAAGAAGTCGTCGTCAAAAACCCCACGTCCTAACTGAAAGTACACGTCATCTGGCAAGACTGAATCTTCATCCTCTAAGATAGTGTGTAAAGCAAGATTGAGTACATTGGTACTCAGCATGACTTAGTAGTGGTTAGCAGATGCAAATAAATAATCATGCAGACTTAAAGAATGATAGGCTCTAGTTATTTTGCAGTTGATCAAAAAGTAAAACATAAATTAATATTAGATCGCAATTCACATTTATAAAATCGCTAAAGAGCAAGTAATTTACAGAAAGTAATTTCAATTGCACAACCAGTCTACCCGACTGAACAGCCATATATGTCGATTCCTGTGGACATAAAACGGGTTGTCAAAAACCAGTTTCAAACCGAAAATTCAGTTTTCAGAAAATAGCAAAATCTAACAGAGGAATGGCTTCACCAAGTGCCCATTACCGTGGGCGCGGCTAATCAATTAGATTTTATACTCTGCAGAGGTGTACAACTTTACCCACAAGGAATGAATCGCCTTTTTGCTAGGCCATACGACACATTTCCTTAGGTGTGCCGGCAGGGTGATCATACATAACCGTTACATTATTCAGACATGACATCGATCCAGCCCGGGACGTTAACCCCCGCCGTAGAACCAGAAACACACACACAAGTCATGGATCCACTTTCATACACCCAACACAACGTTTCTGAACACGGCAGGGTGTACACCGTTGCATCGGCCAAGCAATTACCCACACGAACTGTGTGAAAGCCCCTCACAAGCAATCGAAAATGGAGTGCTTCTACTAGCTCCCGCCTACCAATGAGCAAAGCCATGTCTGAACAACTTAATAAGCTAAGGCTACCCGATAAATAGCCCTCGTGGTTGCACGAAAATCTTGGATCAATAGCGTCCCATTGCTCGGTCCTTAAAGTGACATGGGTGACACTTCACCCTACACTACGTGCAGTTCCTTTTTGCACCTCCGGCTATTGCCATTAATCGCCCACATCCAAATCATAGTTTTATTTTGGATTTTTAGTAAACTAACAGCAACCTTTTCCAATGGTAGTTGGTTGAATAAACAATTTGAAGATGAACCATTTTAACGGTGAGCATGGCTAAGCAGATATAATATCTAACGTTTATACCCGCAGTGACATTAGTTTATGTCTAAACCATACGTACGGTTACAAGGTTCACATGCCATATAGATTAAAGGAAAACCATATTACACAGGGATAACTATTTGTTCTACACAACATAGCTGTTTTTACGGGGAATTACTCGCATGCATAATATAGTTGCAAAAACAACATATCGTAAGTGAATTATCGGGTTCAACATGATCAAGGGGTTGCTTGCCTTGCTCTGCACTATCAGGCTCTAACTCTGGATCAGCTGCAAGGTCATCCTCCTCGTCAAGTACGTCAACGTCTACATGTCACAAGACAAGGCAAAAACAGGAATCAGCAATTAAAAAGGGCAAAAAGAAAGTAGATAGCAAGAATAAATAAAATTTAACACACAGAACAGAGTTGCTTAAATGAATTCATTATTTTTACTTTATGAATTCAAGATGCAAAGATTGTGATTTTCTTTACTTATATTTTTCGAATTCAAGATGCAAAGTTTGTTTAAGATTATAATGATTTAATCAATCCAGGTCTAAACAGATTCTTACCCCTTTTGATTGGATTCAGAGTCAAAGCAATATTTTAATAAGATTCTAGTTATTGACAGCAATTCTCATTGCTAGAATATATATGAATCTTCATATATATATAATAGCATATGTGTGATTATGCATGCAAGAATATTCATGAATAACCAGAAACTCAATTGAGTTCAATGCCATCACTGACTTATCAACTTTTGCAATTCATTATTTCTGACCATACAATATTTCTACTCAAGGTTAATTACCATTATTTTACCATTATTTCTGACCATATTGCAATTAAAGTATACATTCATTTTAAACTATACATGTGACATTGTTCCTTTAAAGACTTATTAAGCTAATGGAATATCTCAGCTTAATTACCATTATTTTACATTTTTAAGCTATTAACAACATCAAGGTTTCATAAAAATACTTTTCTTCATTTTGCCTAAAGTTAAAATTATTAATTTCTAAGGGTTTAAAGCTTTTTCCCATGTATTTCATTTACTAAAAATCACACAGTGATTATTTTGAAAATATTTTTTTGCATATTCTAAATCTACTGGATTTTACACAAATTTAGGAATTTATTTCATTCAAATTGGACTGCTAGTTCAAAAGATATTCAAACTTAAATCTACTCGGTATGAAAAATCCCTCAAAAATCAGACTTTCCAAAAACGGAAAATGCGCTTTCCCTCTGGAGAACAGCTTTCCCTTTTTGGCTCGCTCTGGCTTAGACACTATCGCTGGGACCCGCGCGTCAGTGACCGAAACAGGGGAGCTCGGTTTTGGGCTTGCCACCGGCGAGCCGTTGCTGGAACGGCGGAATGGGTGGCACCTACGGCTTCAGCGCGACATGGGGACTCCATTGGTGGTACCCATTCGGCGCGGGGTGCCCGGGAGCACACTCGCCCATGTGCGCATGCGGCGGCCGCCATGGATCTCCGGTGAAGCCTCAACATCGATGATCCATTGGCTCGGGTGAGGACTCGGTGAGCACCAGTGGGGCATGGGGGTGCGGTTTCACCTGAGAACGGCATCGGAGAAGATGCGGGGATGCTCGGTTTCACCTGAGAACAGCATCGGAGAAGAAGTGGGGATGCTCGTCCACGTTGCGCCAGAGTCGAAGAAGAAGACCGGAGAAAATCAATGAACTGCAAGCAAAAGGATCCAAATTGAAGCTCGGTCAGGACTCTAGGCTACATGGCGAAGCTTCGGGTTGACTCGATTCCATGGATTACCTCTTGCTCGGCTCGAACGCTGATTTCCCCTTTTCTCTGGCTCTCTGTGAACAATGGTAGAGAACGAAGGAGGAAGCTACGAGCCAGCCTGAGGACTGACTAGGGAAAAGGGAAAGAGTGCTAATGCAGCTCTGAGACGGCTTTGTAGTGGGTCGAGCGCGCTGTTGAGCTGGGACGCGCGGCAACGATCGCTGGCATTGGCTCGGAAGGACGAAGAGTAGGCGGGAAGGTTTAATGGCAAAGGCATGGTGCGAGAGACTCGTGGATGGACCGTGCGGCGATGAGGTGAAGATGACGTAGTGAGATGACCGAACGGAGAATTGGTTCGCTGAATCGAGCGTTGGCTGCGTTCTGCGCTTCGGGAGAGTTCATCTCCCCCCCCACCGGTGGACCGAACGGGGTTGAGGAAGATGAGCCTGGCAGCTGGGGCCTGGGACCACTACAAGCGGCTGGAAGCATCACCGTTGCGCCAACAGAATGGGACAGGAAACGGTCGGCCCACATGACAGCGATTGGCCAAAAGAAACAGGGTGGTTGTGGGTGAATTTCTCCCTATCTCTCTGATTTTTTTGGTGGACAAATAGATGTATAAAATAGTGAAACTTTTTGACCGAAGTCTTAAGACTGTATTTATCCCCTGGTAAAATTTTGAGATTAAACCAAGCTACTGAGAATTTACAATTATTCTTTCAACAGTGACTGTTTGAAATTAAAGCATCTGACTTCGATTTTTATTTAAGATCAAATGAAGTCTATTATTTTTAAATTTTGTTTTTCAATTGGATTTGAGTGAAATATAATTATGTAAAATTTTCAGCTCAAATACTCACTCCATTATTTAATTAAAATTCTAACATTGAAATTTCCATTTTCCCAAGTTTTCAGTTTTCAAATTTTAATAAGTCTCAAACCATCTTATTATTTTATTATATTTTTACTAGGTGTAGATATAGCAATGAGGTTCTCATATAAATTTTCTCAACTCCATTTGTTGTCCCAATATTTTACACCATTTCTGATAATGCATTACTTGGGAATAAAAATTGTTGTTTTATTTTTATTCCTCAGTTCCTTATGCATAGATTTTATTTGGTAGTTAAAATGGCTTATTTTCATGTTCAGGATTCTCCTAATAAATTTTCCAGATTTTTTCTTTTTGCTTCTTAGCCTTTTCTTCTTCTCATTCTTTATTTGATTTTTCCTGCAACTCAAAACACAAGAAGAATTCATGAACTCCAAATAAAATCAAAGACATCATGAATATGCTGAAAATATTCACATCCAAATTTAAGTATTATATTTTACTGTTCCTGAATTTCTGGGCTGTTACAAATCTACCCCCCTTACAAAAATCTCGACCCCGAGATTTGGCAGGTCTAGAGGAAACTATTCTTGAAAGAATTCGGGAAATTCCTTCTTGAGTCGATCTTCCTGCTCCCAGGTTACTTCTTCTTTGGAATGATTACTCCATTGTAACTTGATCATCTTATGAGATTTATTGCGAGTGTGGCGTTCGGCTTCCTATAATATTCTAATCGGATGCTCCCGATAAGTCAAATCAGGTTGCAGATCAATTTCTTCTAGCTGGGTAAGTTCTAAAGGAAGACGAAGACATTTCCTTAATTGCGATACATGGAAGACGTTATAAACACAGGACAGCTGAGATGGTAATTCCAGTTATACGCCTTTTCGCCCATCTTCTCAATGATACGATATGGCCCCATATATCGTGGCGCCAATTTATCTCAGATTTGGAACCGATGAATACCACGAAGTGGTGAGACCTTAAGATAAACATGATCATTCACCTCGAAACTCAAGTCACGTCGACGTTGGTCGGCATAACTCTTTTGACGAGATTGAGCTTCTTTCAGTCGACTCCTTATTAAATCCACATGTTCTTGGGCTTCCTGAATAAGATCTGGACCAAAGAATTGCTTTTCTCCAGCTTCTGACCAAAATAGTGGTGTTCTACATTTTCTGCCATAAAGAGCTTCAAATGGTGACATTTGCAGACTTGCTTGGAAACTATTATTATACGAGAATTCCGCGAATGCCAAACACTTTTCCCAGTTAGTGCTATAAGATAGCACACAGGCTCTCAACAGAATTAATTTCTTGATTTCTGAATTATTCGGCACATAAATCCGAGATCCTCGGAATACTATCCCATCTGAGCCTATGGTAAATTCAGACTCCTTACCTTCTTTCAAGTGATTCTGAATTTTAATAACATCTTCATCTTTAAGTTGCGTGGCTTTAATTTGGCTCTTAAGGGTAGGTTGTACATCAAGAGCATCTACATAACCCTCTTCAACTAAATTCAGATTAAGTTTCTGAAATTCATTCATTAAATCAGCTTGATTAGAAATCCAGGTGCAATAAAGTTTCCGGCTAAGAGCATCTGCTACAACATTGGTTTTTCCGGATGATAATTAATACCAATGTCATAATCTTTAATTAATTCTAACCATCTCCTCTGCCTCAAATTCAGATCTGGCTGAGTGAAGAAATACTTAAGACTTTTATGATCTGTATAAATTTCAGTCCGGTTTCCAATAAGATAATGCCGCCATATTTTGAAAGCTTGAACAATAGCGGCTAACTCCAGATCATGTGTAGGATAATTCTGTTCATGAGGGCGAAGTTGTCGGGAAGCATACGCCACAACTTTTCCCTTCTGCATTAATACACACCCTAGACCATGTCGTGAAGCATCACAATATACTTCAAAGTTTTTATGGATAT